>JAOPSE010000014.1:101637754-102837754 GCA_029449295.1 Zea luxurians | reverse complement strand
CGTCCGGTCGGTGCAGAACCGAAAAGCCCGAAGGTGACAAGTTGAGCAAAAGGAATTATAGAGCTGACGCGGACCGTCCGGGACCAAGGGCGGACCGTCCGCGTGATGTCACCGAGGCAGATAGCCGTTGATCTAACCGTTGATCTGTCAGAAGTATCCGTTGAAGATGTCAGAATCGACCGTTGGAGGGTCGCGGACCGTCCGGGCCCTAGCCGCGGACCGTCCGCCAGTGCAATTTCTGGCAGATGCGCCCCAACGGCTATATGGGTGGTTGAGGGCTATAAATACCACCCCAACCAGCCACTTCAAGGTGAGGGAGCCCAAGCAACATTCCAAGTCATCTAGGTGACATACTCAAGCCCTCCCAACCACATATATTCATTGGTACATCCTATACACAAGATCTAGACCACTACAACCAACACAAGTGCCACAAAAGAGAGAGCAAACAATTGAGAGCTACTCAATTGAGTTTAGCCCTAGCGCCTTATGAGATTCATTGAGAGATAGTGTGTGCTACATCTTTGTGTTCATTTGTGCGTGGAGTTTTAACTCCCATTGAACTTCCTCCAAAGTTTTGGAGGCTTGTAAAAGCTAGCAAGAGACACCAAAGAGTGTGGTGGTCCTTGTGGGATCGAGAGTGATCCTTGAGAAGAAGAAGAGCTCGCCGATCCTTGAGTGATCGGTGGAGAGAGGGAAAGGGTTGAAAAAGACCCGTCCTTAAGTGGACTCCTCAACGGGGACTAGGCCTTCGAGGGCCGAACCTCGGTAAAACAAATCACCTGTGTCCATTGTGGTTATTGCTTGTGATTTGTTTGTTTTCCCTCACTCTAAGTTTTTCCTTGCACTATTCTTTGCTAACCTTATTTTGGTGTTGCCTTAAGTTAAATTCTCATTTAGTGAGGCAACACATTGCAAGAAAGAACTCGTGGCATTACTCTTCTTATCTAAGCCCTTGTGATTTATTCTCATAGACTTATTAGTAGTATTGATTTATCAATTCCGCATTATTTGAAAGCAATACTCTTTACAAGCAAGGACTTAGTATTTATACTCCGATAATTGTATATCTTGTTCTAACCATCAATCAAGGGATCTAGTTGGGGGATAAAGTTTTAATTTTCAGGTTTCGCCTATCCACCCCCCTCTAGGCGACTATCAGCGCGCACCGCAGGTCCCGACCTCCCACAGTGGCCGCGGACGATTGCCCCAGGTACCGATGGCCCTCCTTGTCCCCACTCCGAGGACAGAGGTCCGGCAGCGACGAGGTTCACCGGCGGCGGCGCGAATCGGTGTGGTGGCGCGTTTAGGGGCTAGCAGTGAGCTCGGGTCGGCGCTGGGTAGATGGGAGAGGCGGAGCAGGGCGCGTAGGACACCCATTTAACGCCCGTGGACTCGGCACGAGGGCGGAAGGGGTCATCCATGATCCACCGGCCATGGCGGCGGGAAGTGCGCGAGGTAGGTGAGTCCCGCGCGGAGTTCGGGTGAGAGAGATGACATGTGGGTCCGCCGTGGCAGTGGTAGAGAGTTCACCCAGCGCGCGGTGTGAGGGCGGGGTGAGCGGCTGGCCGGTGGTCCCCGCGACGCAGTGAAAGGGGAATGCGGTGTGCGCTGGTGTGACTGCGCTGTGGGCCCACCATGTCGGCGCCGATGGTGAGCGGTGGGCTGCGCGGGTGGGTTTGCGTATTGGGCCGAAATGGAGGTATGGCGGCCCATGAGGCTGATTTCGTTTTATTCTTTTTATTTCCTATTCCTTTTCCTCTCTATTTTCAACTCCAATTTGAATTCAAATTTCAAATCAACCTTAGGCCAAATTCATTCCCAAATCATATGATGAAGTTAAAATACAAGTTTTTAGAGATATAATTATATTATTTATATATTTTTTTATATATATACCATTTCTCTTCTTCTCCTTTTCAAAAACCCTAGGTTTAATTTAGGGCTTAATTCAACTTCTAGCAATTATTATCTTATTACCATTAACATTATTATCTTATTTAATGCACAAACATACAAACTCCAACATGATGCAATTTTTTTGTCCTTTGTTTGAATTAAACTCTAAATTTTTAGATATGCTCTTTTTATGATGCAAATGAGGCACATAGAATGAGGAGATCTCTCTACATTTCTTGGTATACAATTTGAGTATTACAAATCCTACCCCCCTTAAAAATAATCTCGTCCTCGAGATTTAGGAAGGACTATGGAAAAAGGTGGGGAAAATCTATACGAAGCTCTTCTTCTCTTTCCCAAGTTGCTTCATCTTCACCGTGGTGGCTCCATTGCACTTTGCACATCTTTATAACCTTATTCCTCGTAACTCGAGTCAAAGTATCCAAAATCTTGATGGGGTACTCAGCATAAGTTAGATCCTCTTGAACACTAAGGTCTTCCATTGGTAATTGTTCTTCAGGTACCCTGAGACATTCCTTCAGCTGAGATACATGAAAGACATCATGAACATCCGCAAGGTGATCCGGTAACTCTAATTGATATGCAACCTCTCCCACTCGCTTTAAGATTAAGAAGGGTACAATAAAGCGAGGGGACAACTTTCCTTTGACTTTGAATCTCCTCATACCCCGGAGTGGTGACACCTTCAAATAGACATAATCACCCTCCTTAAACTCAAGTAGTCTTCTCCGGGTATCAGCATAGCTTTTCTGCCTGGATTGTGCAGTTCTCAAATTCTCCCTTATTTGCTGAACTTGTTCCTCTGCTTCTTGTATAATCTCAGGCCCAAACAACTGCCTTTCACCAGTTTGATTCCAATACAAGGGAGTCCTGCACTTTCTGCCATACAAAGCCTCAAACGGTGACATCTTCAAACTGGCCTGATAGCTATTATTGTAAGAGAACTCTGCATACGGTAGGCTCTTATCCCAACTACCACCATGCTTAAGAGCACAAGCTCTTAACATATCTTCCAGCACTTGGTTATTCCTCTCAGTCTGCCCATCAGTCTGTGGGTGGTAAGCCGAACTAAAATTTAATCTTGTATCCAAGGACTCGTGCAACTTCTTCCAATATCGAGAGGTAAACTGTGATCCTCGATCTGACACAATCTTCTTTGGCACACCATGCAGGCATACAATCCGTGCCATGTACAACTCTGCCAACTTAGCTCCTGAATAAGTGGTCTTCACTGGAATAAAGTGGGCTACCTTGGTTAGCCTGTCCACAATCACCCATATAGAATCATATCCAGCAGACGTGCGGGGTAATCCAACAATGAAGTCCATGCCAATTTCTTCCCATTTCCACTCAGGTATCTTCAGTGGATGCAGTAGTCCGGCTGGCCTCTGGTGTTCAGCCTTAACTCTTTGGCACACATCGCACATAGCCACATGTGCAGCCACATCTCTCTTCAATCCATACCACCAATATTTTTGCTTCAAATCCTGATACATCTTGGTACTTCCAGGGTGGATAGAGTAAACTGAATCATGTGCCTCCTTCAATATGGTTTCCCGAAGACTATCAATATCGGGAACACAGATCCGATTCTTGAACCATATCGTGCCTTGCTCATCCTCTGTGAATTCCGGGCCTCTACCTTCTGTTATCAGATCCTTTATCTCCTGGATTTTAGCATCACCAACCTGACCTTTACGAATTTCTTGCTCCAAGGTAGGTTCCAATTCAATAATCACTCCTTCCGTATGTGTAACAATTCCCAGGTTGAGCCTCTCAAAATCTTTGGCTAATTCATCAGGTCGCTGGACAACGAAAGCGGAGTGAACATGCTCCTTACGACTCAAGGCATCTGCAACCAAATTTGCCTTGCCTGGGTGATAGTGAATCTCCAAATCATAATCCTTAATGAGCTCCAACCATCGGTGTTGCCTAAGGTTGAGATCCTTCTGAGTGAATATATACTTCAAACTCTTATGATCTGTGTATACTTGGCACTTAGTTCCCATAATATAGTGTCTCCAAATCTTAAGTGCATGCACAACGACAGCCAGTTCCAAGTCATGAGTGGGGTAGTTCAGTTCATGCTTCCACAACTGACGAGATGCATAGGCAATCACATGTCCTTCCTGCATAAGCACACATCCAAGTCCTTGGCCACATGCATCACAATAAATGTCAAATCCCTTCTGCAGATCTGGCATAATCAATACTGGTGGTGACATCAATCTCTCCTTCAATTGATCAAAGCTCTCTTGGCATTTCTCATCCCACTTGAATTCTCTTCCTTTCTCCAAAAGCGAGGTCATAGGCTTGGCAATCTTAGAGAACCCTTCAATAAATCTCCGATAATATCCTGCGAGTCCCAAGAAACTCTGAATCTCAGTAACTGTAGTGGGCACTCTCCACTCCATTATCTCCTTGACCTTAGCAGGATCCACTGCTATTCCTCCATTAGAAATAATATGACCAAGGAATGGCACCTTGTCAATCCAAAACTCGCACTTGCTGAACTTAGCGTAGAGTTGATTATCTCGCAACTTCTGTAGCACCAACCTTAGATGTTGTTCATGATCACCTTCATTCCTAGAATAGATCAGAATATCGTCGATGAACACCACGACGAATCTGTCCAAATACTCCATAAACACCTTATTCATCAAATTCATAAAATAAGTCGGTGCATTAGTTAATCCAAATGACATAACAGTAAACTCATATAATCCATATCGGGTCGAGAATGCTGTCTTGGGAATATCCGATGGTCTAATCCTCATCTGATGGTAACCCGATCGGAGATCAATCTTCGAGAATACTCTAGCACCTCTCATCTGATCAAATAAATCCTCAATACGGGGTAACGGATACTTGTTCTTCACCGTGACATCATTGAGTGATCTATAGTCCACACACATCCGTTGCGATCCATCCTTCTTCTGCACAAATAACACCGGTGCTCCCCACGGTGAGGAACTCGGATGAATATACCCCACCTCTTGCAACTCAGTTAACTGCTTCTTAAGCTCCTTCAGTTCTTCTACAGCCATCCTGTATGGTCGTTTAGAAATAGGGGCGGTTCCAGGTAGGAGATCAATAACAAACTCAACTTCTCTATCAGGTGGCATCCCTGGTAACTCCTCTGGAAAGACATCCGGAAAATCTCTAACCACCCGGATGTTGTCACCAACAAACTCCTCAGGCATAAAGAACATTGCACGCATGGATGAGGAGGTTACTGCAATATTAACTTGAAATCTTTCTCCTTTAGTGGTAGTGAGTTCTACGGTACCTCTACCACATGCTATAACGGCCTTTGCCTTTCTTAGCCATGACATACCAAGGATCAGATCTATATTGCTTGACTCTAATATTATAGCAGTAGCTCCAAATTCTCTACCCATAATGGTCAAGGTCAATCTACGTGTCATTTGATTCGCCTCAACAGGCCCTTTAGGTGTAATTACTATCATGGGTTTTCTCATATTTAGCAGTGGTATTTCATTTGTGTTGGCATATCTAGCAGACATGAATGAATGTGTAGCACCAGAATCAAATAATATGGTTGCAGGAATTGCATTAACATAAAACATACCAATTACGAGGTCCCCACCATCAGGAGTATCATCAACGCTGACTTGATTCACCCTGGCTATAGAATATCCCTTGCCAGGGGTCTGTTGCTTGTTCTGAGCTGGAGTAGTAGCAATCCTCTGTGGGCAGACATTTGCATAATGACCAGTCTTCCCACACTTGAAACATTTAGTGCCCGGACTCTGTCCTGAAAACTTCATCGGGGTGCCCGTGGGAGTAGCCTGTCGAGGAGGTGGAGTCCTCAGTGGTGATTGCTGAACTGGGCGCGGTCCTCCTGGTCGAGTCGGTGTACCCTGTGGTGAACTGTAGCGAGGACGAACACTGCTGCTACCCTTTCCTTGTGAGATAGCCTTCCTCTTCAAATCACCCAGTTGAACACGCTTGTGTTCAATAGCAAGAGCCTTATCAAGTAACCTCTGAAATGATGGAAAGGTGTGTGCAACCAGTGCATACTGCAAGGGTCCATTAAGTCCTTCAATGAAGTGCTCCTGCTTTCTCTCATCCTCAGCAACTTCCTCCGGAGCATATCTCGACAGCTGAATAAATTTGTCCCTGTACTTGCTGACCGACATGTTGCCTTGCTTTAATGACAGAAACTCCTTCTTGATCTTTATCATACCAGCTGGAATATGGTAGTTCCTGAATTGTGTACTGAACTCTGCCCAGGTAATAGTATCAGCAGCATCGTGGGCAGCAGTATATGAATCCCATCAGTCAGCAGCAGGACCAGTCAGACGTCCAGAAGCATATAAAACCTTCTCCCGGTCAGTGCATTGTGCAATATTCAGCATCTTCTCAATTGACTTCAACCAATCGTCTGCATCAAGTGGATCTGGCGAGCTGGCGAAGGTCGATGGCTTATGACTCATAAATTCCCGGTGCTTATCACGGGGTGGAACTGGTGGTGGTGGTGGAGGCAGTGGTACTTGTTGCTGTTGTTGAAGTTGTTGTTGCAGCTGCTGTTGTTGCGCCCTCCTTTCTTGGCGTATCTCATCTCTCTCCTGGCGCAACTCCTGGCGTATATCCTCTCTTTCCTGACGCATTTCCTGGCGTTCTTGCTGCATCTAGGCACGCATGTTAGCCATAGTGTCCGCCATTTGCTGCATCACCGCCATCTGAGCAGCAACCAGTGGGTCAACTCCGCCTGGTGGAGGATTAGGAGGATTCATCTCTGCAGGCTGTGGCTGAGGTTGTCTATATATCCTTCGAGTGTGTTGGTTAGGAGGCAAATCAATTCCACCACCCCTCCTGGTATTGACCATCTGAGTTAGATACATATGGTAAGAAAGAGCAGTAGACAAGGCAGTAATTACAATCATGTTACTTTGGGGGATTTATTAGCTAAGCAGTTTAATGTTTTACCTACCATAGCTAATTTATTACCTTACGCTGGCACATGCTAAGATGTCCATATATAATATCTCAATCAATCAAAGAAGCAAATCAGGCATTGATCATCAGAACAATCAACCAATATTTTTGATAGAGAAAATAAATTTTACTTTTGTCTTAGGCTTCCTATCTATTAAAATTGTCATAGGGGTAGGGATTCCAAGGTGTGAAATCCATCTTGTCTAAGAGTAGGAAAGGTAAGAATGATCAGAGTAGAATAGTAGAAGGTGAGACAGGATCAAGATGAGTGTAGAAAGAATCAGAGTAAGGTAAGTATAGAATGAATCAGAATAAGATAAGTAGGTAAGGGTTTTGTCCATTTCTATCTAGGTTTCGTCCTACAGTCAACATTTGCCTCTGATACCACTTCTGTCACACCCGACTTTACGGAACAAAGCCAGGTGCATCTCATACATGCGCCAAGAAGACAACATATATAATAACAGAGTGTATAGAGATAAATGTCATAAAACATCAGAGTATTTATTACATAGCGGAAGACTTATTACAAAATAAAAGTGTAAACATAAAACGAACTAAGGATCGTCGGCGCCAATGTCGACTGAGAAACGCCACCTAGATCAGATCGAACTCCTCAGTGTTAGGCGGCTCCTCTTCGACCACCTGCTCTTCTCCTGTGGGGGGGTGTGAGACAGCAAGAGTGAGCTCACATACGTTCATAGCTCAACAAGTCGTGGGTAATAATGTGGCATGAACTCACCAAAGGTGGGAGTTCATGAAGTGTAAGGCAAATCAATGAAGTAAGGGCTGAGGCTGAGCATTGCTTTTATAAGTTGGTCAAAATTTTATCAGCAATTACTAAGTGTAAGTAAATACCAAACCTTAATAATAATAAAGAACAGTAATAGTAAAATAATCCCAAATGCGATGCAAATGTCAAATTAAATTTAAGTTCCATAATTAATCATGTGAGGGTCCGAGCCGCTCTTGACCGTGAGCACGGCTAGTATACTAGTTTTACACTCTGCAGAGGTTGCGCATCTTTACCCACAAGCCGTGTTACCCATCTGCCAAGGGGTCATGAATCCCATACACCTCTACCAAGGAAGCGAGGCAGGGTAACACTACGAGGCCTTTACAAAGTTCCACTAGCTTCAGACTACCCGCTACAGTTTATAGGAAGCTCCAGTGCAGGGTTCTTGCCGACCGCCATCGCAGCAAAATCAAACAAGGACCTCCCTACACTGACCACTCCCCTACTGCCCTTGCCCCTTTCGGGTAAGGTAGCCCTCCACTAGCTTTCCTAGTTAATCAGCCAAGGGCGTCCCATTAAACCCTTGTGGTAGCACTGTTTTCCCGGGTGGTCGCTCCATGTTCCCATTAATTTAATGATCTTAACATGAACAGTAATAATTACAAGATAATAACAAAATAATCATGAGTAGTGTATCACCATACCCAATCCACATAAAGCAATAGCAAGTACTACCCAAGAATGTTTCAGGGGTGAACAAGGTATAGAGGTAATCAAAACTGGGGTAACATAAAGGCTCCCATCAAAATTAACCTATGCAGATCATTAAAATTAATAAGAACATGGCTGAGAAAAGTAAGTGATCAAGGGCACAACTTGCCTTCAATGAACTCCTGCTCAGCTATCTCTACTTGTTGAACCTCAGAATCCACAGTGGCTTGCTCGTCTACTCGCATCAACACAATACATACATAGTATAGCAAAAATTAACATTGCACCAAACATGTAAATAAAATATACAGTAAAAATCTATACATTAAAATGAAATCATAGGAACTGGAATCACCAAATTTGGAGTTATAGATTTCAAGTTATGAATTTCCTAAGGTTTAATGTGATTAAAATAGGATTAAATGATAAATAATTTTTTTCTTACTGTTTTCATGTCAAAACAGAGACACTAAATGATAGAGAATATTATTACAAAATTTTAGAAATTAGAATGGCTCAATTTGGAGCTAATATGAATTTTCTATGGATTATACAATTCCTAGCATTTATTTTCATATTAAAATCTATTTTCTAATTAATTTATTCAATTTACAACAGGCTCTGGACTGGGCCTCAATTTCCAGAAAGGTCAGGGGGCTGCGCGAATAAATTCCTAGACTCAGAAAACCCACCAGGTGGACTGCGGGTTGTTTTGACATAAACCGAGGGGCCCAAATGCAATTTAGACCCACGAAGGGGTATCGGGCCGTTCTGGCCGTCCGATCCATAACTAACGGTGAGGATTAGATCGGGTCCGGCCCGAACCGGTACACACCTAGAGCCGTCGATCAAACGATCTGCGGCCCGGAGTTAATGAATGGAAACTTGAATCCTAGTCGCCCGCCGATGGATCAACGGTTTGGATCATGTCTGTCTGAAAGGGTATGCTAGCCTAATCTGAGCCGTCCAACAACCATCCAACGGCGCACGCTTGTCTTCTCCTTCTCACACACAGGCACGGCGGCGCACCAAATCTCACGGCGGAGCGCTCCCCGGCGGCACGCAATCCGGCTAATCCCTGCCCCAAACCTAAAATTGGACTGTTCTACATGACGAGACCGACATGGTGAAGATAGGGGTGGAGTTCTCACCGCGGATTACTGCGCAGGCGAGCCTGGCCACGGGGAATGGCGGGTCCGCGGCGACGATGCGCCTCCGGCGAGGAATTGCGTGCGCACCGCAGGTCCCGACCTCCCACAGTGGCCGCGGATGATTGCCCCAGGTACCGATGGCCCTCCTTGTCCCCACTCCGAGGACAGAGGTCCGGCAGCGACGAGGTTCACCGGCGGCGGCGCGAATCGGTGTGGTGGCGCGTTTAGGGGCTAGCAGTGAGCTCGGGTCGGCGCTGGGTAGATGGGAGAGGCGGAGCAGGGCGCGTAGGCCACCCATTTAACGCCCGTGGACTCGGCACGAGGGCGGAAGGGGTCATCCATGATCCACCGGCCATGGCGGCGGGAAGTGCGCGAGGTAGGTGAGTCCCGCGCGGAGTTCGGGTGAGAGAGATGACATGTGGGTCCGCCGTGGCAGTGGTAGAGAGTTCACCCAGCGCGCGGTGTGAGGGCGGGGTGAGCGGCTGGCCGGTGGTCCCCGCGACGCAGTGAAAGGGGAATGCGGTGTGCGCTGGTGTGACTGCGCTGTGGGCCCACCATGTCGGCGCCGATGGTGAGCGGTGGGCTGCGCGGGTGGGTTTGCGTATTGGGCCGAAATGGAGGTATGGCGGCCCATGAGGCTGATTTCGTTTTATTCTTTTTATTTCCTATTCCTTTTCCTCTCTATTTTCAACTCCAATTTGAATTCAAATTTCAAATCAACCTTAGGCCAAATTCATTCCCAAATCATATGATGAAGTTAAAATACAAGTTTTTAGAGATATAATTATATTATTTATATATTTTTTTATATATATACCATTTCTCTTCTTCTCCTTTTCAAAACCCCTAGGTTTAATTTAGGGCTTAATTCAACTTCTAGCAATTATTATCTTATTACCATTAACATTATTATCTTATTTAATGCACAAACATACAAACTCCAACATGATGCATTTTTTTTGTCCTTTGTTTGAATTAAACTCTAAATTTTTAGATATGCTCTTTTTATGATGCAAATGAGGCACATAGAATGAGGAGATCTCTCTACATTTCTTGGTATACAATTTGAGTATTACAACTCGTACGAGGCCATAACTCGTCCAAGGCTACAATGTGCCCGAGGCAGCAACGCGCCCGAGGCCACAGCTCGCCCGAGGTATTCACGACCGATTCGCCCAAGGCGGAGACATAGTCCCAGCTTGCCCCAAGCCAATCCTCGAATGGAAGACAGACACGTTTCGCTCGAGCGTAATCACGACTCGCCTTAGCGCAATCCTCGGTTCACCCAAGCACATCTCCGGCTCACCCGAGCCAGACACGATTCGCCCGAGCGCATCCCTGACTCGCCCGAGCACGTCGGGTGACTGTCCGGTGGCCCAAGTTTGGTCATATTTAGCCAGCCATCTTCAGTTCTGTTTGGCTTGAATTGAGAAGTTCCCTAACACTTAGATGAACATTATTAAACCTAAAACAAATGACTAAGTGCTAGAAACATGCATTTGCTTCAATCTACTTTCTAAACACATGCGCAAGATCATAAAAGTAGTGTTAGTTCTTAGTAATGTGTTGAGCATTTAATCACCAAAAAACTAGAAATATCTCAAGGGCACATTTCCCTTTCAAAATCTATTATGTTTTAATATTTTATTTTATAAAATCTAATTATAATATATTATTTTGATTGGGATGTCTAGATCATGTTTTGTCTTGTTCATTTACGCGGTCACGCAACTAGGTTTGTTAGTAAGTGGTGAATCAGTCAGACCATATGAAATTTAGTGTTAAACTATGGTTAGAGTGGAGAAAGAGAGATATTAGTAGATCAACATCAACATAACCTTTTAGTCCCAAGCAAGTTGGGGTAGGCTAGAGTTAAAACCCAACAAGGTTGGCCGAACCATGAGATAAATCCATGTGTCCTAAGTGCTCTGTGTTGTGATGTTTTCTGTCTCTCTACTTTGATTACTTTACTCTTTGCACTTCTATAATTATATCTGGTATAAGTTATTTCAGAAGTGCAGGCTATCTTGAGATATGGACTCAAATTTTGATGCGGTCTACTCGAAGTTTTCGGGGTTAATTTTTTTCGCCTATTCACCCCCCCCTATGCGACATCCAGATCCTGTTCTCGGGCAAAGGGAACTTCCAATGATCAAACGAGAAACTTTATCAAGACAATAATGATAATTTTCTAGGCACTGTTGATGTGATTGTTGAGTTTGATCTTGTGATGCAAGAACATATTAGGTGCAATGAAAGTAGTGAAATCCATCATTATTATCTCGGTCACAATATTCATAATGAGTTAGTTTCTCTTCTTCTTACTATTGTGAAGGAGTATATCGTGAAGATTATTGAGGATGCTAAGTATTTCTCTGTTGCATTGCATTGTACCCTAGATGTGAGCCATGAGGAATAGATGATTCTAATTATGTGGTGTGAATATGTCAAGTTGCATTCCGAGATTGAAGTTTTCCTATGGTTCCCAAAGGTTGATGACACATCAGGTTTGGGTCTTTTTAAGGCGTTGGTAGATACATTAGAGGAAATGGGTTTGAATGTTACTGATGTGAGAGGTCAAGGGTTATGACAATGGTTCTAATATGAAGGGCCACACCAGAGGTGTACATAATCATCTGCTTCAAAATAATCCCAAAGCATTATGTATGTCAATGTGCATGTCATGGTATGGATCGATATAGCAAAATCTTGCAAACAAGATATTTTGTTCTTTGGTGTTATACGTTGGGTATATGCATTATTATTGATGGAGTCTGGGGCTTTGTTATTATTTGAGGTAATCATACTTGTTTTATTTTCCACTCTAGTTTTAGTATAGATATTGTTCTTCAATATTTATATATGTGGTTGTTTGGTTTACTTCCCTACCTAGCCTAGCTCGTATATGGGAACCAGGCTATACGGAGCCAAGTTGAGGAGGTGCACATGCACTTGTTTGGTTCACTTTACTATGGCCTCGTTTGTTTCGGCTTCTGACAGCTTCTGGCCACCAAAAGCTGCTGCGGACTGCCAAACGCTCAGCTTTTCAGCCAGCTTCTATAAAATTCATTGGGGGCAAAAACCATTCAAAATCAACATAAACGCATAATCGGTTGAGTCGTTGTAATAGTAGGAATCCGTCACTTTTCTAGATCCTGAGCCCTAAAAACAACTTTATCTTTCTTCACACGTAATCGCAATAATACTTAGATTCTCCCCACAGCCAGATTCTTCCCACAGCCAGATTTTTAGAAAAGGTGGTCAGAAAAAAGCTGAACCAAACAGACCCTATGTAGCATGGTTCATTAGATATGCTATTTAGTTTTTTACATGAGTATCGATTGCATGGGCTAAAAATTATTAAATAGATCTTAAATCTATTAAAAACACCAATTATATGTTAGGATTGTTTAATAGATGCTAATACCTGTTAATAAACACTTATTATATGTTAATATTCTTAATCTTACTTACATATTTTTTTTAAATGTATATAGCATTAGCGATCTAGTTTTGTTCACAAAAATGTCAGGAACACAGATATAAAATCGGTTCGGTGATTAAATCTTTTAATCAAGAAATATAATGGGAAAAGACACTAAAAAGCTATCTTGGAAAACGTGCTCAAGCTTAACATACTCCCTGCGCTGAGGCCATATTCAATCATTCCTCACACACTTCTCCGCGTCTCTATAATTTCTATTATATTTTACTACATCACCCTAAAACATACTCCCCACATACATAACGTTTCTAATAATTCATCCTATCCAGCTTCCCCTATATACTATAATTCAGTTGATGTTTTTCATCATTTTTTGAAGTTTCAAAAAATCACAAACTATTTGTACTAACATAATACACATTTTTTTCTAGGCTAATTAAAGTGTGAGGGGATTAGAACTCACCCCATATATGGGGACAATTTCCTCTAGATAGGTTTACGAAAAAGAAAATACATCTTGTTGGTATAAGTACTCTATTAATTTTATTAAGCATTAGGCCAGAATATCTCAATCCCCTCCAATCCCTGGTCACCAAATTAACCCTTAGGGTAAGGATATCACACTCGCGCGGGTGCTCTCGCTAGTCTGGCTCCCAGGAAATAGACATGGATTTCATTTATCTGGAGCTAGATCCGGAGGCCTCTTTTGCACAGTTTGGGCCAGGCCACGGAAAGAAGTATGTTTAGCCCAATTTGCATATGTTTTCTTCAAGACATATCAAACGCCTTGATTTGTACTCCCTTCGTTTCGTTTTAGTTGTCGCTGGATAGTGCAGCGACAACTAAAACGAAACAGAGGAAGTATATGTTTGGTCTGGATAGCTGGTTGGGTATCCAACCAATCAGCCTCTATATATCGTTAGTAATATTTTTTTATCTCCTTCATCATGTTACAATTTTTTTTAAAAAAGGTTTAGCCTAAGGGTGTCTCTAATAGCTAGCTATTCCACTAGCTAGATTCACTCTCTTTCCTATGTAGATAGAAAATGTGAAAAAAAAACGAGAATAGCTTGTAACGAACAAATAGATAAAAGATGTCACATATTCCAAGAAACGACAATTAGTTCAGAATTTATTTTTGTCTATATAACCAAACATGTAGAGTGGACTAAAGTTTAGGCCCCGTTTGGTTACCCCAAACTAAAGTTTAGCCCCTGTCCAATCGAATGTTTGAACCTCCGTTTCGGGTATTAAATGTAGTCGGATTATAAAACAAATTTGTCAGCCGAAGATTAAAAGACGAGACGAATCTAGTCCAGTTGGTTGGGTCTATATTTCATACTCCTATTTGAAAGTCAAACGCTTGATGTGACCCGGGCTAAACTTTAGCAGGGGCAACCAAACACCCCCTTAGTCCTAAAACTAATAAAAACAAACTAGACCTAAGTATATTACGTGTGAGAGACCAGTTACTAATGGTTAAATACATTACTATTTTTATTCTTTTTCGTGATCTATATCAGCTAGCTATTTAAGATAGTTATTGCGGACTCACCAAAGGGCCCATGAAGCCTGGTTCCCCTCGGGCCGAGGAGGCAGCCGGCGGGACGCCACTCGGTCTCCAACTGGTACGAAGCCAGCCGACGCGGCGGCCGAGCTGAGTTGCGAACAGTACTGTATCATTGTAGACTTGTAGTCCAACTGGGACAACGGCGCACGACGACACGCGCGGGCCGCGCGCGTTCCTTTCACCTCGGTCGCCGTGCGCGCGGCGAGAGAATTTGACGCCGCGCGCGGCGCGCCAATCATGCATGACGCAGCTGGTGCGGCACGCCGCATCACGACCTACACGCTGCTTGCATTGCATGCATGGTCGCTTTTGCCATCGTTAATTCTGTTGGGGAAAAAAAAGGCTACGGCTCATTTCTTTTTGTCACAAAAGGTTTTGACTTTGGTTACGGCCGACACGAGAATAATGTGGCCTTCCTGCCACAAAAGCGACGGCGGCGGCGACGCACAGTTTGTATGTCGACGGTGACTTTGCTTAGCCGACTGCAGCGTTTGCACTGACTGTGACCATCTATCTGCAGCTGGCGCGGCCTGCTGAACTAATCTGGTTTGCGTTATATATGCTAGCTGTGGTCAAAAAGAAAAAGGCGCACACGTGTACGTGTGCATGCGTAGCTCGCTATAGGCTGCTTGACATGCACCTCCAAGCTCACTGACCGAGAGAGTACACACGCTCACTAGCCGACAGCTAATTTGACTGCAGATCATGTATGTTCGGTTCCTTCCATCCTTTGCAGTCCCTACTGATGCACGCGCGCACGACGCAAGGACTTTGTGTCACCACCAGCAGCAGCAGCCGCGCGCTATAAGCTACAGCTGCTGCAAGTTGTGGCTCGCTTTTTGGTTGGTGCAGCTAAGCTAGCTACCACCTACCAGTACCAGATCTCTTTTGTATAGCCGTGCCGTGCCAATCTTCTGCTGACATTTATCTGAGCGTGACACACTGATGCATATAGGTGCCTGCTTAAATTTATCGATGAGCACGTATACAGTGCCCCTACCACCGTGGAGCGAGAGAGCACCTAACCGATCTCTCGTATCTCATAAAATACGAAGGCGATGAGATTGCATATGACCCAAAGGGAGCTCGATCAGGATTTGATGCCGTGCACAGTTGGATGAAGACTCTTAGCTAGGTAGCTAGGTAGCTAGCTCCATCATTCGGAGCGAGCTAGTAGCCTCACCTCACCTACCAGACGCCACGCATGTTTGATTTGATTCCCGTTCTGAGGCAGGGAGATGTGTGTGTTCTAGGGCAGCTAGCACAAGAGAATTGATGTCTGATCCCGGGCTAATTAATCCACGTCCCCATGATCCTAAAACCTACACACACACGGATATCCGCCGAAAAAGCTGCCCTCGATCTCCTTCGAATAAACAACGATCTCCTGCTGTGACCGCTTTAATTTTAAGAGTACCCC
Organism: Zea luxurians; assembly: GCA_029449295.1. Lineage (NCBI taxonomy): Eukaryota > Viridiplantae > Streptophyta > Magnoliopsida > Poales > Poaceae > Zea > Zea luxurians. The sequence continues at coordinate 102,821,839 of JAOPSE010000014.1, read as the reverse complement.
CCTGATTGAACGCGCGCATGCAATTAATGGACGACTCGATCGGATGATTATTATGCATGCAATTGACCTGCGGCGGCGTACTAGCTACCTTGTTTAATTTGAGACCATTAATTGAGCCCCTGCTGGTAATTTATGCAATTGACATTTTCAGTCTTCTCTAATCAAAGACTAGAGCACGCAGTTTTAGATAACACAACGACAGAAACATGAATTAAACAATAACAACTGGACGATTGTCCAACCGGTATTTTATCTTCCGGACCTATAGCGGTGGTATGCAGTATATATATGCACATCGGTTCATTCCGTCTCTTCATTTTTAACTCTCCCTCACCCCCTAAAAAATTAATACTTTAGTTTAATCAAACTATTTTAAGTTTAACCAATTCTATGGAGAAATTTGCAAACATCTATGCCTTGAAAAAAATGTTGCGTAAAAAAAATATAAGGACACTTAGGGCCTGTTTGTTTACCCCCATGGATTATATAATCTGGATTAATTTTGGAGAATTATATAATCTGGATTATATAATCTGAGTAGTCCTATTTGTTTACCCAGATTATTTAAGTTGTTAATAGGATTCTTTTGTTGGGCGGCGGGCTTCTCCGGTCCGATAGGCATAAAAACGATTCGGTGGATTATAATGGCAATGATGGGTAATTTCTAGAAAACTTGAAAGGGTAGTGGGGAAGTGGGGAAAAAATAATCTGAAATAAGCACCTCCTCACTTGCTTATGGATTATCATAATCCAAGGGGTTAGATTATATAATCTGGACAAATAAGCTGAACTGTTTGTTTGCCTCTTAGAATTAACATGCCCTTATTCCGTAATGTAAGCGTTTACTATTTTAGTCATACGTATTCGGATTCTATCATATTTGGTTACAAACCTTTTTTTTCTCGTTCTAGACCAACAGATGCTCATAAATCTAACAGTGTTAGTATTAGTGGAGTCCTGCCTCACAATGGGAGAACGGGAGAGACAGGCTGAGCCTACTGTACGTACCTATCATTGTAAGGGACTACCTACTGCAAAATCATAGCATCTCTAAGAGTTCCCTAGAAAATGACTCCTCAAAATCAGTTTTAAGGAGCATCTAAAAAATTAGTGGGGTATATTTTAATTCTTTCTTCAACAGGTCCCTTAAAGCGGCAGATTGTTTATAGGGAACCCAAAAAACGTAACCCCTCATTTGTATCTACAAATGAGAAAGTTTTAAAGGTTACGAAAAAGTTGGGAGTGTTCTAGAAGAACTGTTGGAGACACGTTTTTGTGTTTTTCAAAAAAAACTTAATTTAGGAGAGACTTACGAGAAGCTTTTGGGGATGCTCTCTCACTTTCTACTTTTAGTTAATTAGGTATACACTACTATATACATGGATGGTTCGATTTGTACCGGTGGATAAATAGCATAGCTGCCTTTTAAATTGCATGCGTTGGCTTTAAATGGTATCACACTCCGTTCTTTTATTTATAATGTTTTAGTTTAAAATTAAACTAGCGAACGATAAATATTCGAGAAAAAAGTACTATAGCATTTAAAAATATTAGTAGTAGTATAAGGTAGCTAGGGTAGCATTTGTCCTCGGTACTCCTGTATAACAGCACACCGTAGGGAGATCTGCCCTTTTGGTGCTTTCCATAGCCGTGATGTGGACGTTTTGCTGACGCAGTGGTTGGCGCCAAGCGGCCACCGTTTTGCTGGATGTGCATGCGAAGCAAGCAACGCGCGAGATTAATAAAAAATGCTGCCGCTGCCGAAAACCATTGAAGAGCGTCTGTTTCTCCTCACTTTCCGCAAAGCTGATTCGCAAAACCACAGCGCGGTTCCCACTCGACATGAGCGTCGATTCCAGCGGCTATTTTATCGAGACGCCGAGTCGCCAACGACTTAGATCCGTTTGACACGACTCGGGCTCCTCTAAAAATAACTCTAGCTCTAACTTCTCTTCAAAAACAACTTCTCTATAGTAGCTAGTGCTGTTAACAGATCGTTTGACAAACGGCTCCTCTTGACACACGAGAGAAGTGGAGTGAGAGGAGCTGCTAGAGGCTTTTTTTTTTGCTCTACTGCTCTCTATAAAAAGGACTCTAGCTCCTCGATGCTCCTTGTTAGGAACTCTTTTTTTTCTTTGAGACCATTTGGACCCGGAGCCCTCCTAAACATGCCATCGGCATGACAACATGCGTGTTGCCTGGGCGATATATATAATGAGCCCGCGCGCAACAGAGAAAACCACACGCGCTATAGTCTTAGAGCATCTCCAACAACGTGACCTATAAAAATGCCTTATAATTTGAAAATAAGTAAATTTTATAGAATTTAGGGCACCAACAAAACACTCCGCTCCAACAGTAAAGCCCCAAATCTAGATTATAGGGCAGCCCACTGCGGTGTAGTATATTTGAGGCACTTGAGAGGGTGCACTATAGTTTTTTGACAAAATTTGTTGAATTGAGGCACTGTTGGAGTGGTTTTTCCTGTGTAGAGCCCTATATTTCGATTTAAGGCATTAGTTTGAGGCATTGTTGGAGATGCTCTTACGGACATTAATACCGGTTTATTTAAAGCGAGGAACCTACAGAAACAGCCGTTGGGCGTCGAACTGCGCTGCGGTTTCCGGCGATCCGTCCGACGACCCTGGTATCGCGCCGTATCATAGTCCCTTCGTGGATCATGAGGTGGGATAACCAAATGGCCGTCCGGCCGGCCGGTCTGGCGATCGGTGAGCATAGACCGTCACAGCGGCACGGCATATCTTAATGCCCCCCGACGGCGTCTCGAAAAGGAAGCGCCATGTATATCTTTATTTCTATGGAGAGAGAGAGAGAGAGAGAGAGAGAGAGATAGATAGACAAGCCGTCCGTAGTTAGAGGGCTCATATCATTCATCGCTCTTGTTCAGTCGCTGGCCTCTCGAGGTCAAACAAACACGTATATATGTCGACTACTAGCTAGCTCTGCTGCTTAATTGTCGTAATCAACCTAATTAAACGCCGGGGCAAGTCCACGATCAGCTCTGTCACACCAACCACTCCACGCATGCATTACTCTAATCCATTCCATATCCCCATGCCCCCATACTCCAGGCAGCAGATCGAACGGAGTTGCAAGAAGACTCAGCATGCATGGCAACGGAGACAAGCCAGCGCGAGATGTTTAGCTAGCTTTCAGTCGACGATCGTAAGAAAAATTCCCCGGAAGAGATGCGATGCGAGCCTGTTCAGCTGGCTCGTCCCTTGGCAGGCTGACATGCCGTGCCGTGAAACGAACGAAGCCGGCAAATATTCCCCCTGCTGGGGGATCTCGCTGGCGCCGAACCACCAGCAACGCCATCGTCGTCGTCGGCCATGAGCTCCCTGCTCCAATCGCGTCGCGGGGGACTAATAAACAAACAGATCAACAGAGCGGCCGGGTGGCTACGGGGATAATGAGGCGAGGCGCCCATCTGTCCGCACGATCGCAGGAGGCGCCCCCCATGCCATTTGCCTGCCTACTCCCTCCTCCCGTCAGCCGGCGAAAGGCGACAGCGGGGGCTGCTCTCGCTGCCGCGGGGAAACAGCTGGACTCCGCCGTGCATATTCCGTATCCGCGCCTCCCTCCTTTCTGCCCCGCCCATTGCTGCTCAGGCTCAATCATTGGCTCCGGCTGGGAACGACGAATCAGCAAAGGCTTTGCGTAGGCTAAAGCTCCCGGCTTTCCCTTTATTATTATTATTATTATTATTATATCGTTTGATTTGCAGCGGACAGTCTGGTCGTTTCCGTCTGCTCTGGACCCTGCCTTCAATTCTCCGCCTTTTGACATCTTGGGTGGTTTCACACGGGTATATATACTTGGCTCGCCTATATATGCCACCCCCACACACTTGGCCAGATCGATCACCGCATCACACAGCAGCAGCCTCTTGTGCTCCTCTCTGTCCTTCGAGCGGCGGTCACTGCACTGCGTGTGCGTATCCATCCATCTTGCAGGCATCGTCGTCTGCACCTCGCGCTTGTGCGTGAGCCAAGGGCAGCAGAGGCGATGGGTGGCAAGCTGTTGCTGGGCGCGAGCCAGAGCCGCCACGCGCACGCGGCGGCGTCGCCTCCCCTTTCAAAGGTGGCCACTTCCGGCCTCCACGGCGAGGACTCGCCCTACTTCGCCGGGTGGAAAGCCTACGACGAGAACCCCTACGACGCCGCCTCCAACCCGGGCGGCGTCATTCAGATGGGCCTCGCCGAGAACCAGGTGTCCTTCGACCTCCTCGAGGGGTACCTCAGGGACCACCCGGAGGCCGCGGGCTGGGGCGGCTCCGGCTCCGGCGTCGCCAGCTTCAGGGACAACGCGCTGTTCCAGGACTACCACGGCCTCAAGGCCTTCAGAAAGGTGCGTGGTCACGCGTGACCCGAGCGCCTGCTCTGCTCGTCTTCGATTGGATGGACCCTGGACAAGTGCAACGTACTGACGGCGTCATTTTGCTTGCAGGCGATGGCCAACTTCATGGAGAAGATTAGGGGCGGCAAGGCCCGGTTTGACCCCGACCGAATCGTGCTCACCGCCGGCGCCACGGCAGCTAACGAGCTGCTCACGTTCATCCTGGCCAACCCGGGAGACGCGCTGCTGATCCCTACTCCTTACTATCCTGGGTAAGCGGCTAAGCGCTAAGAAGCATCCAGCATGCTGCATGCATGCACGGACCACGGACCCCCGGCGCTATGCTACTGTTACACCGCAACAGTGCTCTACACAGACAAGACAGACAGACAGACAGACAGTGCTCCTGTTCTGACATGCTCTGCTTGCTTCGCTTGCAGTTTCGACAGAGACCTGCGGTGGAGGACGGGGGTGAACATCGTGCCGGTGCACTGCGACAGCGCCAACGGGTTCCAGGTCACGGCCGCCGCGCTCCAGGCGGCGTACGAGGAGGCCGAGGCAGCGGGGACGCGCGTCCGCGCCGTCCTGCTCACCAACCCGTCCAACCCGCTCGGCACCACCGTGACGCGGCCGGCCCTCGAGGACGTGCTCGACTTCGTGGCCCGCAACAACATCCACCTCGTCTCCGACGAGATATACTCCGGCTCGGTCTTCGCGGCGCCGGACCTGGTCAGCGTGGCGGAGCTCGTCGAGTCCCGCGGCGACTCCGGCGTCGCGGAGCGCGTCCACATCGTGTACAGCCTGTCCAAGGACCTGGGCCTCCCGGGGTTCCGCGTCGGCGTCGTGTACTCGTACAACGACGCCGTGGTCACCGCGGCGCGCCGCATGTCCAGCTTCACGCTCGTGTCGTCGCAGACGCAGAAGACGCTCGCCGCCATGCTCTCGGACGCCCGGTTCGCGGACGCCTACGTCCGCACCAACCGCGACCGCCTCCGGGCGCGGCACGACCACGTCGTCGCCGGGCTGGCCCGCGCGGGCGTGCCGTGCCTGCGCGGCAACGCCGGGCTGTTCGTGTGGATGGACATGAGGCGGCTGCTCGGCGAGGCCACCACCGTCGCCGGCGAGCTCCGCCTGTGGGACCGGATGCTGCGGGAGGCGAAGCTCAACATCTCGCCGGGCTCGTCGTGCCATTGCTCGGAGCCTGGCTGGTTCAGGGTGTGCTTCGCCAACATGAGCCTGGACACGCTGGATGTTGCACTCGCTAGGATGAGCCGCTTCGTAGACACGTGGAACAAGGAAACGACAGCGTCGACGCAGCACTAGCAGCAGCAGCAATAGAGACGTCACGAAGTAAATTTTTTGGAGGGTAAATTACGTCATTGGACAAATTAAATCACAGAGTAGTTATACAGGGGGATTCTTTTATGTTTTTTTCGATTGATGGTAACATCGATTTTGTAACAATAACTATCGCCTCTCAGATGGAGGGAGGGACACATATATGTATGTATGTATAAGAATTCTTACTTTGGCCCAAGCAAAAGCATCTCCGCTACACATTCAGTATTATTGTTTTGCTTCGTTTTTCCTTCCTCAGTTTGTGGCAAACAAACACTGATGACGTATGTTTGCTCATTCATTCATTCATTCATATATTTCTATATCTGCCTGTAAGCGAACCTAAATTAGCAACAAGAGAGAACATGTCCATTCCGAGTACTGAGAATAAGTGCAGCAGAATGAATGCTGGTTGTTGGATTTAAATTAGATGGATGTTGTTTATCGTCAGAAAATGGAAAGAGAGAGAGAAATCAGTTAGCGAATCGCTTCCTTATTTTATACTGCTGGTTTTCTATACTTTTGAAGAAAAAAAATGTTTTGCTGAGGTGTTCGATGCTGTAAATTACTGATTGACTTCATGTGATTGCATAACATGTTACTGGACGGAGGTTTACTTCTATATATGAGTAGTTTCATACCGAACCAAAACAAAAAAAAAGGAATCGAAAGTCTTGATAGCGGACGTGTTGATTAAAGAAAAAGAAACCGAGTTCCAAATGTCAACCCTTCCTTAAGCCGGTAGTAAGCTTTGTCAACCAGCTAAATAAGGGAACGCATATCCGAGATAACAAATTTTATTTCGCTGAGCTCATCCCTTTGATGTAACTCGTGGAGATGCACAGCAGCACAACAGTCATTCGGTTTTTTTCTACCTGGATATAGGACACCTGGCAATGGCGATGTTTTGTCCCAGATGGTGAGTAGTTTCTGTTGTAATCAGTGAAAATGACAGTTGCATTTTCTTTACTGCAGGGGTCCTGTTTATATACATATGAAGGGGTGCAGTGCCAAACAGTGTGTCACTTGCAAGCACCCCCTTGGATTGATTACACAGGATGTCACATTTTTCTACCCATCTGTTTGCTCAGAACACGGGCCGGGGATGTTTTATGTGCAGCTAAGCTAGCGGTGCATGCCTTTATTTGTAATGTGTTTGCTAGGCCAGAAACAGAGCGCACGAGCCGGGCAGACGCCGGGTGCTGGATCGGTCGTGGCTGCGTTGGCGGGCTTCGAATTTGTCAGCTGGCCGAGGAGCGAGCGAGACAGGAAACGCGGCGAATCGCCTCGACGGCGGACAATTTGAGCTGGACTGGACGTGGGAAGGAGGCGAGAGCGGCACGGGAACCGGGAGAGATCCCCTGGTCTGGGTGGGTCCTGTCACTTGTGGCGCTGGTCCAGACAGACACACGGTGGCGTCAGATATTCCCGTCGCGCGTCGGCAAAGGCAGCGCGTGCCGCTGCCGGCCGTGGGTGGCCGATGGAATGGAACGGCGGCGGCGTCCCTGCAGCTCGCGCCGCGTCAGGCCGTCAGCTGAACGCGTTGCGAACGACGAGGCCGACCCGAATAATTACGCTAGGAGATCCTGCTGGCGAGCGCAGGGACAACGTGTCGGGTATAGGCCCCGGCGCTAATAAAATTCGTCTCTGGCACGAGCACGAGCACGAGCACGAGCACGGACGGCGCGCGCTGCCGAACCTGGATGATGATGGTGGATGGGAGACCTGCGCGCGCGGCAGATCCCCGGTCCCCTGCTGCTGCGCCGCGTTGCCGAACGAACACTTGGCCGTTCTGGAGCGGCAGCCGGCAACCCGGCAGGAGTGGCCCCCTCCACTTTTGTGCTTGTGCTTGTGCAGGGTCGGAATCCTGCGCCTGCGCGGCTGTCTTGCCACTTGTAAGCTGCTCCACGCATGGCATGGCACCGTCGCGAACGAACTCTTGAGTTCATATCATACGTCCTACGGAGTATATGTGCCTGCCACTGCCAGTCGGGCATCAGGGCATGCGTGCTGCATCGCAATCACCGGAGCTTTTCCTGGTTCTGGTTCGGGTACCAGGCGTACCAGGCGTACGTGACGTTGCTGCACCGTTTTGGCAGAGCCGCCCCTTTTTCTCGACGGCCGACTTGCGAAGCCAATGACGCGCAGTGAGATTCCACGGCCAGCAGATGCAGATCGTCCATAGTCTATACGGTCGTCCATAATACCCGTAGGTTTGAAATATGAAGGACTGGTTTGGCAGCCCAAAATCCAGCGGATTTCCTGGCCTTTTCTCCCGGGAGAAAGCCCACCAGAAAATTGTCCTCGGATTATTCATGTGTGTCATTTGGCAGCCCAATCTCGGCCAGCACAACATAGTTAGAGGGCAAAATGGAGACGAAAGATGGCTTGACAACCAACCAGATTACATCTCTCCAAGTCAATATGTTGATGTTCCAGAGGGAGATATCAACTATCTCAATGACACAGAATCAAGTGATGGAAGTGCTCTAAGAGATCAGATCGCACTTCAGATGTGGGCTGCCTACAATAGCTAGATGTTATAATAGGATGCCTACAATAGCTAGATGTGGGCTGCCTACTATTATTACTTATGAATTCTTTATGGTTTGTAGTTTGTCATGTAGGTAGTTGCCAAGTTATGAACTTAAATTTGCTTAGTTATGTACTATTATTTCCACAATTTCAGTTTTGAATAAAGGATGATTTGGAACAATGTGTACGAGAAAGGCTTAGTCGATGTGATGCATGATCACAAATATAATCCAAAATTCAAAGGTCAAAATGGTTGGAATCGTGATGGATGGAACAGTATCACTACCAAGTTCAATGAAAAGTTCCCTCTAGCTCATTTCTCTAAACAACAACTGCAAGAGAAAGAGAGAGAGCTTAAAGGGCAATAAGGGATTCAAGAAAAGAAAGCGGGGTTGGTTGGAATGACACCCTATGCATGGTACTGGCTGAACCAGAAGTTTGGCCAAGGTTGATTCGCGTAAGCAAACTTTCTTTGTACAATTCTATCTTTGTGCATTCAATATATTCACTTTCGATACTAATAATATATTTCATGTTGCATTTAATAGGCTCACCCAAAGGTATCAAAGTTTCGCAACAGGCCATTCCCTCTTTTTTACATTTTAGAAGGGCTATATGAAGGTGCGTGTGTGTATACTTCTGCATTTTGTTTATTTTTGGCCATGATGAGATTATTCTAACCATCCATTTAAGCATTGCGCTGTCACAACTGCTTGACGTCCCACAAACCGTTCCAGGGTCCTCTTGTTTCCCTGAAAAGATTCATTTCACGCACTAGTTATTGTAGAAAGCACAACAGAGTGAATGAAAGCCTTCGCTTAGTTGTCTTGCTTATAAGATACCTTGATTATGACCCTGTCGTAGACAGAAAAAGCAAACTGCACACCTTTACCCATGTTTATTATAAACTGTACCCATTTTTATTATAAATTGTACCCATGTTTATTATAAAATGTACCCATTATAAATTGTACCCATTTCATTATGCTATTTATTCATTATCTGCACCCAAGGCTCCAGATATTAAAAATCAACCTTTGTTGTATAGGTAGTGTGGCTACCGGAGAGTTAAATTTCACATCAACCTTTGTTGATCTTCCTCCACCTTCAGCTCCATCCAGGAGTGTGTCTGGACAAAGTCTCAATCCCTTGAGTACTAATTCACTTGATTTGGATGGACAAGAAACCACAAGTGTCTTCAATCTATCTTCTGATGCTCAATCTGTCCCAATCAATACTAATGAACCCACTGAAGCTCAATTTGTCCCATCTAATCAAGAATCAAGCCAGAGAGAAGGTGGCAGTGGGAGAAAGCGTAAGCAAAGCCATGTTGGATTAGCTCTTGAAAATTATGTGGAGTTTAAAAAGATCCAAAATACAGAAACACTTGAAACTCTTAAAGAACATAAGAGGCAAGAGGATCAATTTTCTATTAGCAAGTGTCAGACTGAATTGAAAGGAATGGATGGATTAACAGCCGAGGACAAATCATACGCTTTGGTGCTTTTTGAATCTGTGATAAATAGAGAGGTTTTCTTAACAACAACGGAGCATGATGTTAGAGAAATTTGGCTCAAGCGCAAAATTAGGTTTGTCCCTACTCTAATACCATTGCCCTTATTAATCCGGTAATTGTGGTACATTGGAGTACAAACATCTGATTTATTCTTTGGTGCTAATTGTAGGTTGCTTAGAAGCAGTGTGCAGTGATGCGAGGCATGGATGCGAGGTATGGATGTATTTTTTTATTATTATTTCACTATCCCTAGCTATAGTAGTAGAGAGGTTGCCTGACTCAGTGATAAATAGAGAGGTTGCCTGACTCTGTTTTGTTGGGCATGGTTTACATGAATGCCATCTTGTTGAATACTATAGTTGCTTACATCAGAAACAAATCATGACCATGCAAGATGCTATAGTACTTGGTTTGTGTAACCATTTAAACTAAACATGTGCCAATTGGTGTTACTTGTAGAGTGCAAAGTGGAAGCAACACATGAAGTCGACATGGAGAGGAAAATGCAATGACAGTCCACATGAAACTTGTGAAAAAAGAATTAAATCCCAAAGTTCCTAATAAAGAGACTTGTATTACAGTGTTATGTTATATTGTCTATCTATTTGTGTGAATGGAGATGACCTTGATGGATGGATTAGCTTTGCTAATGCTTTAGTTTGTTGCTGCTGCTGCTTCAGTTTGCTACTGATGATGCTTCTACTGCAATTTACTACTTTATTTTGCTCGACAAACTATTGTGATGATGTATAAAGTGTGATGTGATGATGGATGAACCAGTTTATTATGCTCCAGTTTACTTTGTTTGATTTTTTTTCTAATTTTTTGAAGTATTATTTATAGCATCACATAGCTATGAATGAACCATTTTTTGATGATGGATAAAGTTCTCATCCAATATAGTAGTATAGAGTTGCTGCTGGCTATGTTTTGGGACTAAAACAGCTTTGGACTAAATCCTTGGTTGCCAAAGGGTGGCAGGAAATTATATCCTAGTGGGGAAAATCCTCCATAGAAATCGAGGTGCCATTTAAATCCCATTGGTGGATTTTTTTTCCATGGGTTTTTTCCCTATTGCTGCCAAACCAGCCCGAAATGAGATAAAACTAGGATAGAAGAACTGCCGGAGATAGTCTACTCCATGCGACAACACGTCAAGTCGTCAACTATAATCCGCGTACCATCTGCTTCTACGTAGGGGTGAAAACATAGGTCATCTTGTACCATCCTGATTATTTCCACACAGGTTTAGAATCGGATTTAGGTAGTCAGGGGCGGACCTAGAAAAAAATGGAAGTCAGTACATACTTGCAAAAATAAGCGCTAAAATACTAAAGAAGGGACCTCTAAATTAGTCTGAGTAAATGACTTCATAATAAAAATTTAGACACTACTACTTGCAACGAAAAAATGAGCGGGGGCTGTGCCCCCACTCACATCAATGTAGGTCCGCTCCTGCAGGTAGTCAAAGTATGGGTCAGATATAGGATGGAATCGAGTACTATTCAGGCGGTACTACAATAGTTCAATATAATAGTTTACAATATGGCTAATCACACGATATTCCAATACAAATGCTAGTTTTAAATTGAATAGTTCATAAAATATACGATTGAATATCTCAAAGTGCGACAACTTTCTTCGAATTCATAACATCCAAAACATCACTTATGGCTCTAATTCCACTCTCTTAATAGGAATTTAGGTATGAAAGGTATCAACAATCATCAATTATGAATATATTAGACATGTCGATACAAATGTTTATACGCGTTACCATCATGATTACCATATATATTATAGGGGTTCGGCAAATCACTAGAGGTGCGGTGCCAATACCTTGTCTTTTTTTTAAAAAAAAAGCAAATGAGAATGTTAATAGTTAAGCTATGGAGTATTGGAGTTACACATGTGTAAAGCTTGTTACTTTGATATAAACTTGGACATTATTTCAATGATTTCGAGCTCTATGTTACATTATCTTCATCCGAGTTATATGTAAAAGTTATGATTTAAAAAATATATTATACAGAAAAAGGAAAAAATAGATAATACCTAAAACCTGGGTACACAACAGTAAGTCCAACCGCTCGCGATTCTCTTCTGCACCACTACCACAACATTTGTTATCCCAAAATTCTTTGCTAGCACTATATTTTTCGATTGTGGGAACACACACACACAAAAAAAAACTACAGTATTGTCATGAACGTTTCAGCACGTACTTAGCCATACGGGTGGCTATACGATGTGTTCTTGACTTGCTGTCGAGTCTGGCCAATTCCTTTTGTTTGACAAACAGCACCATGCACTAGAAAGACGAGTACGACGAAAGAAAATGACATTGGTTACCGCGAGGTTCAGGAACGGGAAGCCACTAAATAAAACCAACTGATCATCGTCACAATACAAAAAAACGCTAACGGCGCCACATATAGAATGCGGACGTGCGGTGAACTAGTGAAGTCAATATATATTAGACCAGAACAATGAACCGGTGCAAGCAGCATCTCCTAGAAGGATCTCTTGGCTTCTCTGCAAGCAAAGCAGGGAATACAAAATGCTCCATTTCGGCAAGTGTTTTGGCATTAGATGTGGTTAACATTTTGGAACACCGGCGCTGGCTCGTCTTTGTGCAAGTCAACCCCGGCCTCCAAGATAAACATTGCAGCTAGGGCGTCGAGTTGGTTACTTTCACCTGTAGCACGCATGCAGAGGTGCAACTGTGTGTCTGTTATCATCCTGTGGCCGCAGGGTAAGGGTTGACATTTGGCGTCGCTGACTGACTCCACAAGCAAAGTAAATGGCCTGGAGTAATCGCAATGATATAAAAATCCCCTGTGTGAGAGAGTTTATGTCATCCAGGTCACATTCATCGATCTCCCCTGTGAGAGATACGAATGATGATGCCATGATGGAGAGCGAGTCCAGGCCAGTAGCAGAAGAAAACAGAAACCTGCTGCCTCCGCTGATCTCATCTCCTGTATTTCGGGTTCGGCGCTGACATTCCGTCCATTTGTGGGTTGTGGCTTGTGGCTTGTTTTGTTTCCGCCGACGGCGACGAAAGACAGCGGCGGCGGCGGCTTCTGAATACTGAATACCCTGCAGGTCGTCGGACTTTTCTGCGGACAGGAGGGATGGAAATGCGTGGTGATTTTAGTAATGCTACTAGGGTAGTTGTTGTTGTTCAGACAAGACAACATGGGAATGAGATGATGAGAGGGCGTGCGCTTTGCATTGCATGCCTACTCCTACTAGTACTCGGGGATGGGGAAGCTAGTTGTGTGCATGGGAGGTTGAAGATATGGCATCCAAAGACGAGTGTGTGGCCGCCCATACGTACTTCAATAACTTCATGATGCGCTGATGATGTGTGGCAATAAATAATTGTGTAAAGGTCTCGGGTCATGCTATGGGCTATGACCATCGAGAAAACTAGGAGTATATAATTGACCGCGCGCTCACTATTTCCTATACTTGTATGCCTGTATGTATGTATGTATATCATTGCACGCACTTGCGCATAGTGATAGGATAGGATATCCACTTCTTGGTTTTTTCCTCCAAAGACAAGGGTTTGGGGTTTGCATGTCAAAGATAAGAGTATTTCTGTATTTAAACCCCAAATCTTGGACCCTGCTTGGCTGGCTGGCTACCGAACATTGCCATACTAAATTTTTGGTTTAAAAACAGTCATAAATCTAAGGCGAGATTATTTGCTACCAATTTGGCATACGGTAATTGTGATATGTCGGCAAATTTTGGTAGCCAAGCAAATGGATGCCAAAATTTTAGCTTTTCCAAGTTTTTTAGTAACTAAATTTTGCATATTAATTATCCTGGCCCTTAATTCACGGTCGTTCGCATCACGAGGCGAACGCGACTTATCAAGTTGAAGCGAGTCATTCACGTATTAATATATTACATTAGAGTGTTGTTTTTATCATTTATAGTAACCTATCAATTTATATGCTATTAACATATTTTTTCAGATATAGAAGTTTGTCTGAACATGTTATCTAAAAATTATTAGACAACAACAAAATATGTGTATAGGTTATGTTATTCATCAAATTAAGGGCTTGTTCGGTTAGCTCTCAATCCATGTGGATTGAATGGGATTGCGTGAGTTTAAATCCTAAGCAATTTAAATTTCTTCACAATTTTTTACAATTCCGTCCAATCCATAAATAACGGGATTAACCGAACAAGGCCTAACTGGGACATGCACCGCTGGAATGCTCCAGTCCCTCTTCACCCGAAGGCCGAAGGAGTCACCTTTTTTTTTACCGTAAGCTATAAGCTTCCCGTGAAGATATGATCAAGCTCATATTGTTGTCGTACTCTTCAGTTCCCTCCAATCTCCTCCTAACCAAACGAACGCTAATAAATGAAACCCTCATATGGACCATCACTGCATCCAGTATCTCTTGCATGTCGCTAAAGCATAATCATTCCTCTCAAAAAAATGGGAGCCTTGTATAGATTATCTTCAGCAAAAGCAAACCGTGTATATGACTATGTATATAGTTGTATAACTGTACTGTTTATATAATAAAGTTTGAAACAGTGAATGAGATGGAAGCTGTGAGCCTGTGATAAGTGGAGATAGACTTAAGGCCCATTAGCTAGTTGGTAGCCAGGGATAACGTCGTTGACTGGTTGGGCCCTGAAAGAAATGAACGGCGGCCCGGAACGAACTATGCGAGCACGACTGCGCCCCTCCTCCTCAATCCCGTCAAGGCCGACACGTTCTATTCTAGGCCGCACCAACCCGTCGAAGCATTATGCTCGGTGGGCCGTGAGCCGCACCCAGCATGGGCATTGGTGACCCGGCCGTCGAATTGTTCAGTGCTGTAATTTTTTTTTTCAGCAGTATAAATCAACCAGACGAATTGAATAGCCACACTAATCTACGGGCCTGTTTATTTTAGTGTTAGTTCAAAGTTTGTTACCACATCCGTACTAAATTATAATTCGTTAGACTCTTTTGGACAAAGTTTGACCGGCTCGTTTTATTTAAACTTTAAGGATCGAAATCGAATTAGCATTAGGTTATATTTATATTTATTTTGAACTAAAATTATTTAAGTGTCTTAATCTTTTATCAAGGAATATTTGAATCATGATCCATTATCGACACTGTCCAACATTAGTGTTTGTATCACCTTGCCACGCTAGGCGAGGTGGCGTACTTATTAGCGTTATGTTTAACCGGGCGTGTCAGAAAGATTGGTACGACGAACACATTAATTCTGAATATAAAATTACCCTGGTGTTATTTTAAATTGGTTTTTTGAATAAAAAAATCGATGGGTCAGAGCAGTGCCCATCCACCTCGCCGGAATCGAAACATCGTGCATGCAGTAGTGCAGTACAATGCGCGTCTCGCACGTATTGGGATGGGCTACGAGCCTACGACGACGGCCCACGTGCCATTATATAACACACACACACACATATATATATATATATATATATATATATATATATATATATATATATATATATATCCCTACTACTCTATAAGCACGGTGTGTAGGCGTCCACACCGTGCGTCATCGTTCTGCCTCCTTCACCCGTCAATCAAGCGAATCCTCGCCATGAATGTCGCCCCCGCCCTGATCTCCGACACAGCCGCCGCCCCGAGCTCGTCATCCACACCCGCTTCCATCCTCCACCGCACCAGCACGGCCACACCCCCTCTCTTCCCCTTGTCGCCTCCCCGACCCGGCCCGCCTCCCCAGACCCCTCGAGATGACCGCGCCCCGATCATGGTCCCCGCCGGCAAAGCCAATAGTGTGCGTGCGTTTGTGTCGGAGCTCCTCGCCATCATCGCCCCTTGCGCTCGCCAGCGAGGTGCTCATCCCCGTCGCCCCCGTCATCGGTATCGCCTTCGCTGTCGTGCAGTGGGTGCTCGTGTCGCGCATGAAGCTCTCCCTGGCGACGGCAAGGCCAGCTACACCGACTCCCTCATCGAGGAGGAGGGGCTCAACGACCACAATGTCGTCGTCAAGTGCGCCGAGATCCAGAACGCCATCTCCGAAGGTGAGGCCGCCCGCCGGGGGTTCCTCAGATCTGGGTCCGATGCTGGGTCTGCCTAGATCCACGCGTTTCGCGGCTGCTCTGGTGAGGATTACGTTTTTTTAGTGTCCGTCATTTGTTAATAGGATATGCACACGTTTCTCGATGAG
This sequence comes from Zea luxurians, assembly GCA_029449295.1. NCBI lineage: Eukaryota > Viridiplantae > Streptophyta > Magnoliopsida > Poales > Poaceae > Zea > Zea luxurians. The sequence continues at coordinate 102,805,897 of JAOPSE010000014.1, read as the reverse complement.
TGGGTGAGATCTTTGCGGAGGTAGAAGGTCCGGAGTTTTGCTATCCGTTCGTTTATTTAGTGGGTTTCATGCTGATCTGGTCATCTGGCGGTGAAGTTCCTACTATTAGGCTACGGATGCCTGGGTGAGCTCGAATGCCATTCTATTTTTACCCTCTTCCGGGACCGTAGCCACTGTCTGGGAAGCACAAAATCATCATTTTGTTAGGACCGAAACGAGTTTCAGGTTGCATGATTTTTTTTGGAATGGAAGACAAATATCTATGTCTGTGTGGGGTGGGTGGGTGGTGTGGGGTGCTATTAGGTGAGATGTTTAGGACAATTGCAGTTCATATCTACACCTTTCGAAGCTTCCCCTCTTCACATAGTACTGAACAACAGGTAGAGTTGAGTCTTGGAAAACTTCAAGCTACTTCCTAACAGTGGAAACCAAATTAATTAAGAAAACAGGTGCTAGCCACTGTCAGGTCCACTCGCATTCCAACTGCTTAGGATACTCACTTGTTCTGAATGCTAACTACAAATGAACGCTACTTTGGAAATCTATGGTACTTGCAAAGTTCGCTGGTTTCAGAGTTTTTATATCTGTGATTTGTGCTGAAAAAAGGTTCTGCCTTTTCTGCGGATTTTCTAGACGTAAATTTTAGTATCATTTGCAGTTGTAACTGAATTTGCAAACTGAGAATTGTTTTGTTTCATCAGGAAAGCCAACACATGGACATAATCACAACATTGTTTCATCAGGTAAGTTATCCTTATGTTACTTAGATGGTAATTAATCATTTTACAAAGACGATCTGAAATCTTCTAGGCAACAACAGCCATGGCTTTGACATATTGTCTTGTACCTTTTTAGTTTTTCTTGTTTTTAATTGGTATGGTGGTGTTGCCGCCCCATTTGCACTAAGCTGATCACTGAGTCAAAGGAGTAAAAAGCCTAATAAAATGACAAGCATGTAACACTGATGGAATAATATATTTTCATTATTTTGTGGTGTAAAATATGTTCAATGCAAAACATATGTAGTGTTAAATGAGAAACTGTTTATAATACAAGTAACTAGCTGAATAACGCTTAGTGCAAATGGGGCAAGTTCCATGGGTTAGATTTCTCTCCTTTTCTTGTTTCAACTGAGGCTTTGTTAACATATGTGTGTGTGCGTAGGGGGAAGTAGGTGGGTATTTTGTGGTGTAAAATATGTTCAATGATTAACATATGTAGTGTTAAATGAGAAACTGTTTATAATACAATGAACTTGCTGGATATTGCTTATATGTAATTTTTAGTATGGGAAATGTTTACAGTTCTCTATCCGGATGACTGCACGCACACACAATCATTTTTAGTATTCCCAGTTCTCTATCCGGATGACTGCAAAATCATCGCTGCGAACTAATTCTTTGCTTTCCAGTTTAGTTTACCGCTATTATGAACATTGTTGATATTTACCTGAACTTGTCCCAAAGCACTCTATGTTTTGAAAAAGTCTATGTTCAGAAAAAATCTATGTTCAGAAGAGTAGCTGTATATGGTTTCACGGATATGCTCTTACTTAACTTCAGCTGAGGCTTTGTTATTACTTTCAGTGTGTTTGTGTGTGCGCGCGCGAGGGGAAGTAGGTGTAGGGTATTTTGTGGTGTAAAATCAGAAGAGTAGCTGGCTAATGCTTAGTGCAAATGGGGCAAGTTCCATGGGTTAGATTTCTCTCATTTTCATGTTTCAACTGTGTGCCTTGATTTGCTTAGATTTACTTTTCCAAATTAAACAATAAAAAAAATCATGTGGATGGACTTTAAAGAAGTATAATAGATCTAAATATGTGATAGTATAACAGATATGATTAGCAATTGTTGAGGTTCTCACGAGGGAATTCAACAACGGGGTACATTGTCTTTTATTTGTTGGGGCTGCAGTTGTCGATGCCACGATCACACTATTGAGCTCTAGCCTGTTGTTGATGATGATTGTTCGTTGTCTGAAATTCGTCTATTGACCTCTATATATGCCTGAATTTCCTAGACAACATTATGTCTATGTTTGTGTGTTAATAATCTTCTGGTCATCGTGTCCTGAGTTGCGTTAATAATCTAAATACTAAACCAGGTAGCAGACATCATTATATCTGAAATTCCTATATAGGATGTGTATAATTAATTGAGGAATATGCCTGTTGTACCTTGTAGCACTTGAGTTTAATTGTCATGTTAATAATCTGAATGCTTATGATTTATCAGATCACTACTTTCACTGACTTCACCAAGCATGCCACGCAGTCAGGGTCCTCGCGCTCCGTCGCCAAACTTTGGCACGCCGCGCGATCGGGATCGCCTCAGCAAGAAGCAGCAGAAGAAGGACGCCAGGAAGGCGGAGAAGGCTGAGACGGTGGCGCAGCCCCAGCAGCAGCATCTGTTCAACACCGAAGACCTATTCGCGGCCAACTACGGTGATGTCGTCGTCGAGGAGATTCAGTTAAAGGCCATCTCCGACCGCTTGTGGTCCCAAATCGGCGACCTCGACGAGTCCGCTGCGGGCTGCAAAGTGCTTATCCGTGGAGCCTCTATTCAACCTTGCATCCCATGCTAACTGCTAACATGTTTCAAAATTACTTATGCAAACAGGTTGCTGTTATCTTGTATGACCTATTTTATGACTACCTATTGCTCTTGCATATGTGTCTATAAGTTGATCCTTTGATGACTTACCTATGTCTACTAATTGAAATTTATAAACTTATATGTTAGTAATTCACGTGAGAGTTCCAAGTTCCACAAAGCTGTATATTCCCATTATATACATGTTATGAATTCAGCATGATCACGAGTCCAACATCATAATGAGATTATTTGAACATTTTCAGGTTTTATTTTCCTTACTTTATTCTCATTCTCATATGTGATGCTTTGTTCATTGCAAGCTAAATCATAATCCAACAAGGCAACAAGATAGCCTGCTCACTGTCTGGTAAGTGTAAGATATGTCAATCTAATTTGTGTAAAATTAGGTTGTACTATAGAAAGATAATATTGCAACAAAAAAGCCTAATGAAGTTTTATATTTTGTTTCATGATGTAGATCGTACAATAGGATGTTCAGATGGGCCATTTTTCATATATAAAAAAGGCACATGTTAAATTGGCCGCATACAAATTGTAATTGAGGGCACATTTTGATTACTGATAGTTCTTCCTTTTCCTTCTTTTTTACTTGAGGTTACGAAGGGTGCAGGGTGTTCTGCATGACAGTATGTATTTGCTCATTATTATCAATTCCTCTATATTGTGAAAATCTGAAAGAACATGGAACCTGAAACTGTTGTCTGGTGGATGATTTTCATTTTCGAAGGCTGGTACATAGCTCTGCTTTGACTCCATACACCAAGGTATTTAGACATCCGGGTCCTCCCTTGAATCCTTACTATCATGGTTTTTTTGTGTCATCTCTAGATCAAACTGAATTGTGTATAATGCATAGAATCGAGGGAGCCATCATCCGTGGGAGTAAGACTCTAGCCACATAATTGCTTTAATGATCTAGCTTGGTACATAAGATCGTGATTGTCAAGTCGATGAATAATAATAAAGTTTATCTTGCTTTTATATTTATAAGATCAAACGCCACAAATGATTTGCTTTCCAAAACAGCGGCTGCAATATCTCATCCCCTAACTCATGGCATCACTGCAGGTTCCTTCGACGCAGACTGCGCAAGCATAGGTATTCATCCCTCCTCGAACAACTTGCCTACACCACATGACTAAGAGAATTTCTAACCAAGGTAGTGCAGCAACACCAGGTGTGTAATTTTCAAATCGCACAAATGTTCTTGTCACACGAGTAGAAGTGTCAGTCCTAAAAGCGAGAATACAACCAAATGATGAAGCTCAACGGGAAGTGCAGACTCGGTCTATTCGTGATCCAAGGTACATTCTTGGCATTGAAATGTGAACCTTGAGTTATGTGGCACATTTCAATCGTCTCGCGCCTTGATATTCTTTTTGAAAATTTGCAACTGTTTTCTGGACGACCATTTTGCAGGGAGGTTGCAGGATGTCTGTTGCATATGTTGCTCCAACAAAGTCGTCCTATGCTATGTCTCATCACTGAATATCACCGGGGTCCAAGAAGCAGAGCCTCCACGCTCCACGGAGATCACCTTCCTTGTCCCAGCTTCAAAAGCATATCTGCATTTTTTCCTCATCCTTAGAATCGTCTCCCCTTTCGTTTATGGCTTCCAAAGCGATGAATTTTTAGATCCGGGTCTCTCTCTCTCTGATGTGTATTTTTGAGTGAGAAAGATTGATACTATTTGGTTAGAATTGCTATTATGTCATAATCATGTAAATAAAATCAATCTCAAATGTTTTACTGTTTTAATCCTGACATATTCGTACTGTGGTTAGAATTCATTACAAATTATCCATTGAGAACTTAACAGATGACATTTTATGGGGTTATTGATATGCATTTGAAACCTTTTAAAAACATAGTGATGGAATCCAGGAAGGTGTGTTACGAAATGTCTATTTTCTGATGTGCAATAAATCTGTGGAGGTACATATAACCAATCAACCCTATCTGCTATAAATCCTGGAAACCCATTATGTTTGATACATCCTGTGAGTAACTGTTCAATCTGTGTGTTTTGCTTACAAAGAATTGAAGACAATATTTGCCATGACACTATATGAGCGTGTTCATCCATCTCATATGATGAAGTGTTTTATGCTCTTTTCCAATTATTGTTGCAAGTAGCAAAATTAGAACATGTCCTTATGTTTAGAGTATGAAAGAAAACACTCAATTCAACTTGTAGTTGTATTTTTCTGTTTCAGTTGGCATATCATCATGAGGATGTCAATTCCACAGGAAGGCCATCCTATTGCTCCCTTAGATCTTCCACATTTTTTACAGTCTTTCCACCGTGTATCAGCTTGTGACTCAATTTGCTAAGAAATACCTTTCAGATGTGTGCCATATATAATATAGATCAGTGTCATATTGATTTTGTTTTTCAGGAAGGATACCAGTATACCACACATTCTGTGGAGGATTCTGGAATTATTTTAGCTTGGTAAGAGTTCTCTGTAGTCTGCTTATTCTACCACTTTGAACCATAATTTTTTTCCTAAAGAATGTTTGATGGTGTATGGACACTATAGTAGATGCAAACATTTGTCATTTCTAATAGGGAATTATGATGTCCCAGTGAATCCTTATGTATTCCTGCTTGAAGTATAAATCGAAAAAGGTTAGTAACCATGATAGTCGTAATTTGAACATACTACAGGAATGGATGCACAAGTATCTTATGAAGAGAAATCCACAGAAGTTCAGACACCTGCAAAAAAATCAAATATATTTTGTTTTTATGTTTGTTTTGAATACTACTCTTTTCTCACTGACCTTGACTTCCATTAGGATTTGCAAAAGATCAAGTTGAGGAAGTGCCTAGCATCAGAGTCGATGGAAGGTGAATAAAAATTTAGCCATTGAGAGGATCCAGATATTTCAATACTTGACAGTGAATAAAGAATAGAGAGCAGTAAACAAGATAAGCAAGTCATAGAGTTTATTGCAACGAGTCCGTTTTAACTCTATTTTACAAAAAGGACTGCTACAACAGCTGATGTGCATATGGAAGTCTAGGCGAAGCAAAGGAGAAGTTTTTTATTGTGTTTGGGATCTGGACGCCGATCTTCTTTTCCCCTCTCCATTCATCCAATATGTTTCTGATGCAATTCAACCACTATCATTCGGCAATTCTAGATATGCAAGGTAAGTGATGTTTTTGTTGTCGCCGGTACAAAATTTTTATTTGTTTTGTAATACAGTTTATGATGCATTTCTACATGTAGCAACTAAGTGGGAAGCCTTCTCCTTGTAGATGTGCATGATATAAACTTTGCAATCTGCTTCGACAAACTTAGTTTGAAACTTTGGAATTTAGGATCAGATGATTTGGGTTCCTGATTTCATAACATGTTGTCCCTTTAGAGTTCTAGAGTTCCATTTTTTAAATTTTTTTTGTTTGTTTTGCAGTTTTCTATAGATTTACCCAGCAAAATCTCCCAGCTTGGAAGCCAACAATGACACATGGATTTGTAAGTTTGCTCTGATCCTATTGACAGGTTTGGCATAGAATGCTTCATACGTAGTTCAAATGATGATATGCATCGGATAACCACCCCAAAATAGGAACAACATCTCCCCCTTTCTCCGAGTTTCTATCCAATGAGTAGTGTACGATGAGGTACATGGATATGCCATGACCGCGATCAATCCTTTCTTGGACGACAGTGCACCCCAGGATCACGTGTTTGTTGATGAGTTTAGTTACTTAGGTATTGATGACTTTGCCCTGAACAGAAATTTTATTCGGATTCATTTTAGTGAGCTCCTAATTATGTTCTACTCACACCTCTCTGCAGGGTGCAAGAACTATGCTACGTGTGTTCTAAGGTCTTCCAGATTGAAGAAGATTTCAGACGGGCAAGAGTTTATGACCAAGCAGGCAACACATAACTGATTCAAGAAGCCATTAATTTGTGACATGATATCAGAAAGCTAGAAGTTTAAAGTTGGCATTCATAAATGTTCTTAATGACATAGGCCAACTTAATTTAATTTTTACCAGCCGCAAGAAACTAACTGTTACATATTATAGTTAAACTTAATTTTTATGAGCTACAATTCATTTGAAACATGATTACCCTTTATTATTTTTTACGCATTTGGTTTTATAACCGTGGTGGTCTCATGTATGATTATGCAGATTTAGATAACTTATTCCCATTCTGTTATAATGTGTGGAGTTGCCAGATGTGTGACAAACCAGTTCTCTAGGTTGCTCCTAATAGGCACTCCTTTGATGTACCCTTTATCATCTTTTGAGTTCTAACGGTGTAGAGTAGAGGTGCCTGGTGATTGCCTCTTTGTAGATACTCTTCCTATTGCATGTGTATAAACTTCAGAGAGACTAGATTTGGGTTTAGTCATTTCATGTATTTAGTTCATTTATTAAGTTTCATGATTTAGTTTAGTTTTGTATTGGTTGTTTCCAAAGAATTTGTAAGATTTTGAGGTCAATAGTATATATGATATTTGATTTATATATTCGTTGTGCACTATTTTGTATACCGTTGCAACGCACGGGCATATACCTAGTATATATATACATTCCTACAATGCACACGTAAGCAATGCGTAAGCTTGGGTGTCGGTGGATCTGTCGCCGCCGTTCGAGAGGCGTCGATCTCATGCATATGCGCGCCGTCGGCCCGGCCCCGGCCGGACGGGGCGGAGAAACAATAATCGTACGTCCGACCTATGGCTACCCATCTGTCAGCTGTCATGTGCAGTGCAGTGCCGGTGCAGGCATGTACACACACACACACACCGACATGCATCGATCTCCGGCCGTCTCCATCGCGGCAGCAAAGAACACATGCATGGTCTACAGTCACCTGAAAAGAAGAAAACGAAGTGCATGGATGGTGGATGTCTCTGGATGATGGGCATCGTTCGTACCATCGACGACAAGGAGACCAAGTAGAGCGCACGTACAAATGTCGTTGGCGCACCGCACCAAGAGTCCATTATTCGTTTACACCGTACGTAAATCGACAGATAAAAAAAATATGGCCATCATTGTGTTTTCTAAACGGAGTATTTCTCACCAGAATCATCGCAGGACCGCTCAATTCTTACTTACCATAAATAGCATGTACGCGATAGATCGACCGCCATATTTTTGAATGGATAGTTTTTCTCAAACTAAAACTTTCGTATAATCACTTGTAACTCTTCTAAATTATACTTATAAACAATAGAATCTCGCATATACATATTCTTGATTTCTCATATTGATGGATCCAGAAACACGAACCCACCGCAAAGTGTATTTGTATTGTATCGACGGGCGGAGTTAAGGTGCTGTTTTGTTTTGTTTCTGGGCGGAGAATGGACGGATCAAAAACAATAATGGCGCATACTCCAAGCAAGGCCCAGCAGCAGTACGTACTAGTGAGCGAAGGCATGGGCCATGGTGTGGCGAGAGAGACCGGCTGGCTAGCTGCTTTCGAGGATGCATCTCTCTATATATTATATGCTGGGGGGCGTGGGGCCCATGATGCATGTGTTGCTCAAGTGTTGTACTTTAACCTTTGTAACAATGAGATGATTTATATCATGTCCAGGATGGTTCGTCTTCCATGCAACCATATTGTGGGTAGGTACAAGAGTACGTGCAAGAGGACACTTAATTGTGGCGTTGTTGTGCGTTGCAATAACACCCTACCACCCGGCGGCAGCTCCTGCTATCGGAACAACGCATCGTCGATCTGTGTGTTTCTACGTCTACGTGGCCGCCTCTGGATCCGACAACGCATTGGATGGCTGCCCGGCCGGTCCGTACTGTACGTCGGAGGGGGGCGGCGACCACGAGCAACCACACAACGGCTGGAGCCTGGAGCAGAGCAAAGAATTGAAGAAAAGAGAAGTGCATGCCCGTCGTCGTCCATCCGTGGCTGGAGCTAGCTAGCTAGCGCCACCGCGCGCCACACGACACACTGCCGGAGCCCGGAGCGCACAGTAGCTAGTGTTCCGCCTCGTGGCTTGCATATTGCATTGCATTGTCATCATCGCAAGTGCAGTGCTGCATTATTGCTATTGCTACAGAGAGAGACAGACGCCGGTAGTGGTACTGGTACTGTTGGAGGCTAAAATGAGCCTCGCGGACGGTCCGCGGTCCGGACGGTCCGCGGTGGCGGCGCGGACGGTCCGCGCGCGCGCAGAGTCAGTTAGGGTTCCTAGTTTCTCGCGGGATTTGTTACCTAAAACCGCGGGATTAACTCGGGAAACAGTTGGAAACGGATCCAGACCTCCCCTTTATATAGATGAAGGGCTACGGCCGATTAAACCCCCCAACAATCGATCAAATCAAGTCTATTACTCGTTTTTACCTTATGCATTAGGAGTAGTTCTAGTCTAGTTCTAGTTTAGCCCTAGTTTAGCCTTCCAATCCCCAAATTCTCCGTCTCTCTTCGACTCTACGTCGATTAGAGGAGTCTAGGTCGGCCTGCCCGAGCCTAGACAACTCCTAGGATCTCTCCTCCCCGACGGGGTCCCTCCCGGGAGCGAGATCCAGGCGCCGCCGGCGACCTTCGCCGCCCCCTGCGCACGCGCGGACCGTCCGGCCTTAGGGCGCGGACCGTCCGGCCGTCAGGCAGGGAACGCCAGCCCCTGCGCCAGGTCGCGGACCGTCCGGCCCCTGGCCGCGGACCGTCCGCGCCTGACCAGAGAGCACCGCCACCGGTTCTTGTTGAGTGTTTGGCGCTCCAAAAAGGCGTCAACATACTTTTTGGCGACTCCGCTGGGGACAGGTGTTTAGATCTACTAAAAATCAGGCCCTCAAATGGCCGGTTCTAAAGATCACACCGATATCTCCCCAGATAATATCCTGAAGACGGCTGTCGAAAATCTAACAGCCGATGAGCAACAGCAATACGAGGACTACATGCGCCAAGCGAAGGAGAAATTCTTGTCGCAATACACGGTGGATCGCCACCAGAAGGTTATCAAACATGGAGAGACTGACGTTGCATCTCTTCTGTCTTCGCTTCAAGTCCCCAACGTAAGTAAACCCGACGATATCCAATCTATTAAATATTATGTAGATCAGCAGCAGGATCAAATGAAACAACAGATTGTAGGGTTAGAAGAGTCAATTAGAAAACTAACGCGTACGTTGGAGAAGTCTGTTGCTCCTAGTTTTCCATCATATGAGACTAGTAACAGGATATCTATGTCTAATACATCGGCAACAAATGGGGATTTGCAGCCCCAGCCATTATATGGTATGCCGATGAACTCCTATACAGGACAGGTACCACCACCGCCATCCCTGCTTGGTAGATCGGCACCCATGAACACGGTCGGACCGTCCGAGCTTCTGCCCGGACCGTCCGGCCCATATGCAGACCGTCCGGCTTGCTCTGCCGGACAGTCTGGGGCCGCCCTAGGACCACCGCCGTCCCTGCTTGGCAGACCGGCGACCCTGGACGCGGTCGGACCGTCCGGGCTTCTGCCCGGACCGTCCAGCCCTTACACGGACCGTCCGGCTTTCCTTGCCGGACAGTCCGGGCCTGCACCAGGACTACCACATGGCGTCCCGGTAATGGCGAACGCAACCAGTCAGTTCGGATTTACCACCGGACAAACTGGATACACATACGCAGAACCTGTTGTTGCACACCATGCACCAAATTATTACACACCTCAGCAGCAGTATGTTTCGCCCTCTACATATTTAAACCATAACGTACCATACAACCACAGACCGATCAACACTATCGATCGGTCACGGCAAGAAGGTCGGTATACTAATACCCGACCAAATGAGCCCCACAGCCCAGAATCCGGTGGTCTGCCACCGGGTGCAATGGAAAAAATTAGGGAAGAGATGACTGAACTATTTCGAGATAAGTTCGGAGTTAGTGTAGCCAGAGTAGGGCAATCATACCAAAAGCCGTATAATCACCGGTTTGACACTGTCCCATATCCGCAAGGGGCAAGGATACCAGAATTTTCTAAGTTTTCTGGTGAGAATGGGAGGAGCACACACGAACACATAGGCCAGTTCCTAGCACACCTAGGTGAATTGGCCGATGGAGAAGCATTTCGTGTTCGGTTATTTTCTCTATCCCTTACTGGTACCGCTTTTGCATGGTACGCCGCCCTGCCTCCTAATTCCATTAATTCCTGGAATGAGTTAGAAAGTAAATTTCATGAACATTTCTTTGCCGGGGAATATGAATTAGGACTAGCTGACTTAGCTTCAGTTCGACAAGGACGCGAAGAATCGGTTAATGATTATATCCGGAGGTTCCGGGACACTAGAAACCGATGCTTTCGGATCCATGTCGCAGACAAAGAGCTAGCAGGGTTAGCTTTTAATGGGTTGCTATCCCACTTAAGAGACAAATTAGATGGGACCCAGTTCTTTTCGATAGCCCAGCTACATCAGCGGGCTTTAGCCTGTGAAAGCCGATTTAAAGAGACATCAAAATCGGCCGGCCGTACTATACATCTAATAGAGCATGATAGTTCAGATGATGAATCCGCAGATGTATATACCGCTGAGTTTATTTGGCCAACAAAGGCCAAATCTTCAGCATGTTCTTCCTTACAGCCGGTTCAAAAGAATCGGCAAGAAGAGATTAAATTTACCTTTAATGTTGCCAAATGCGATAAGATATTTGATGAGCTACTTAAAAATGGCAACATTAAATTAACTCATACTATCCCTCCTATAGATGAATTAAAGAGACGTGCTTATTGTAAGTGGCATAATTCTTTTTCTCATGCCACCAATGACTGTAATGTTTTTCGTCGACAGGTACAATCGGCCATAAATGAGGGCCGATTGGCTTTTCAGGAAATGCAAGTGGACACACAACCATTTCCTGTTAATACAATAGATATCGCATGCAAAAAGATCTTAGTTCGGCCCGAAATGGCCGATAAAGGCAAAAGCAAAGACATCATCATTGGTAGTCCTCGCACGTCGAATATATCACAAAAGGAGATTGTTCGAAAGGCTCCGGACGATAAGGCTAAAAAGTCCGGAGGCACCGGGGGGCAGGCACAATTAATGAGTCAAGCACGACAGCCTGTCCTGAGCATCACGGACGATCTGGCACCTACGTGCGGACGGTCCGGTGTTCAGATAGACGATTCGGCTAACTCTGCCGGACAGTCCGCCTATGCCCAAAGGTGTCAGCCTCCACACAAAACCTTAAAAGGGAAGGAGACACAACAGCGAAGCACAAATGGTCGGCTGATCAAAGCTGACTCTACTGTTGATCAGTTGCTCTCCAAGAATACTAGCGAGAAGACCGTTCTACGTGATCGGTCAACGAAGAAACCTCGGTCACCTACTAAAACGAAACGGGTAAACAAAACGGCCCGAAAGGTGACACAACAAGCATCGCCTATTCATCCTATGAGACCAGGGTACTTTCCACCCGTTTACTCATCGTCAGTATATTATCCTGTTCAAACATGGAATGGTACGATGATAAATCCATGGTACATGTATAGTCCCTTTGTCTATCCATACTGGGGGGCACCTCCATTTTGTTCATTTTGATCCATTAATCAAATGGTCATGGCCGAGAAAGATACAATCCAAAACGGCCTTTATACATTGGTGCTTTATTGAATGATCTCTATTTTGAAAAGCCGATGACTTACATCAGGTTTAGTTCATATGCTTTTGGTTCGTCAACCTTCACCAAAAGGCAGGGGGGCATATGTTGGAGGCTAAAATGAGCCTCGCGGACGGTCCGGCCCTGAGGCCGGACGGTCCGCGGTCCGGACGGTCCGCGGTGGCGGCGCGGACGGTCCGCGCGCGCGCAGAGTCAGTTAGGGTTCCTAGTTTCTCGCGGGATTTGTTACCTAAAACCGCGGGATTAACTCGGGAAACAGTTGGAAACGGATCCAGACCTCCCCCTTTATATAGATGAAGGGCTACGGCCGATTAAACCCCCCAACAATCGATCAAATCAAGTCTATTACTCGTTTTTACCTTATGCATTAGGAGTAGTTCTAGTCTAGTTCTAGTTTAGCCCTAGTTTAGCCTTCCAATCCCCAAATTCTCCGTCTCTCTTCGACTCTACGTCGATTAGAGGAGTCTAGGTCGGCCTGCCCGAGCCTAGACAACTCCTAGGATCTCTCCTCCCCGACGGGGTCCCTCCCGGGAGCGAGATCCAGGCGCCGCCGGCGACCTTCGCCGCCCCCTGCGCACGCGCGGACCGTCCGGCCGTCAGGCAGGGAACGCCAGCCCCTGCGCCAGGTCGCGGACCGTCCGGCCCCTGGCCGCGGACCGTCCGCGCCTGACCAGAGAGCACCGCCACCGGTTCTTGTTGAGTGTTTGGCGCTCCAAAAAGGCGTCAACAGTTACGTACGTACTCGTGGCGAAGAATGGGCAGGCAATCTACTGATGGTACTGCCTCGCTTTCACTCACACCTGCAGCGCCAGCACTGTGCAGTGCACCTGGAGTCCTGATTGATTGACTGTGCTGCGCTGCATGCCTGCAAGACCGCATGCATCATGAATCGGCGCTGCTGGGCCCCACCGGCACAGGCACGACCCATGGGCCATCAATGCCCGCTTCAAGTGACACGTACTTGGACTTCCATAGTTCCACTACCACTACACTGCTACCAACCAACCAACCATGCGTAGTACTCGCTCCATTCCAAACTACTTTTATACATCTCGCATCTTAAGATATCGACCATCTTTTAATTTAACTAAATTTGTAGTCGTAACAATAATAAAAATAATATCCTTAATTGGGTTTAAATAAAAATATACGGTACTATTTATCTAACAAAATTTATTTAAGATTGTAGACGTTATATATGTAGCCAAAAAATACACTTATTTTAGGAAGGAGCTAGGCTATATCTACAAGCTCTCCTATATCATCTCCTATCGCATATCCTAAATCAAACCCCGCTCAGTAAACAGTTGTGTCTATGGTTCAAAGAAGTGTTTTTTGCGACAATATACACGATGCACCACGTAGTTTGCTAATTAGTACTCGTCCCTCGTTCCTAGTATGGGCGTGTTTGGCATGGCTCTACTCCATCCTGGAGCAGCTCTACTCCAAAACTCTGGGTGGAGCAGCTCTGCTTCATAGTTTAGATTGTTTCCCATAAACGGTGGCAGTGGAGGGTAAAATAACTCCAAACTCTAGGACTATGTAGCTTTTTTTTGGAGTTTTTAGAGCAGCAAAAAAGATACTCCAAAAATTGTACCGCGGCTCCAAAAACTCCATAGAGTTTACAACTCTGGAGTTAGGGTGTTTGACATGCTCTAGCCAACTCCTTATATTTCTATTCCGAAGCCATGCCAAACATGTCCTATATATGGCTTAACCACTTTTTTCTAGTCTCACAATATAAGACATGCTCTCTCTCTCTCTAAATATATGTACATCGATACAGTGGTATTTGTATTGATAGAGAGACTTAAATATATTTTTTTGTCCTTAAAAGAGAGGCGGTTACGTTTTACATATATTACGACGAATGAAGTAGCACGCTGGAGGCTGGACGGCGTAGACGCCACCGACAGTTTTGATAGATTTTATTTTATAAAAAAAGGGTTGTGGGGCCACGTATCCTAGTTATCATGTTTGCATGTGGAAACTGATCCCTTTAATTCTGCGCCTTCCCCTTCTGTTTACCGCGTAACGGCGCCGTGACTCCTGCATGCCGCCTCTCAACGCTACGTCAAACACAGGCGCGCCTGACCCAGCGGACCAGAACTTGGGAGCGACCTGGACTTCCTTTAATATCTGAAGCCCAGGGCTCCCGTTATATATATATTGTATATTAGGAGCCCTGTGCTTCCAATAACTAAAGGAAGCCCAGGCCAGACAGTGCAATCCGGTCGAGCCGGACCAGGTCCAGACGTCTATAAAAGCTAGGGATCAGTTTTTTACGCCCCACCTCGATTCATTAGCGACAGCGGTTGCCCGATAGCGCGCGCGGCGGTGGACCCTCGGCCGGTGGCCGCGGCTCCCCGACCTCGACATGCGGTGGCGGCGGTTTCCAGGCCGGCGGCGGCGGCCCCCGATCCAGAGGGCGAGCGACGGCAGTGCTCTTGTGCGGTGGCGGCGGTTCCTAGGCCGGTGGCCGCAACTCCATTACCTCGACGCGTGGTGGCGGAGGTTCCTCGATCCGGAGTAGTGGCGGCGATTCCCCGATCCAGAGGGCGAGCGACAGCGGTTCTCTTGTGCGGGCAAGCGGCGGCGTCCCCGAATCCCTGAGGAGGCGGCACTTCCAAGGCCGGCGAGCAAGCGACGCCCGTCGACGTGCGAGCGACGGCGACGCATGAGGCGCGATGTTCAAGCGAGCGACGTCACGGAAGGCGCGAGATGCGCGCAGCGATGATCGCGTGTGGCATCCTCCGATCCGGCATAGTTTTCTTTTCGATTATTGTGTTTTATGCCTACCACATGTATTATTTACGCTAAAAACTGTACGATTTTATGCTTGAACACAGAGTTTGTATATCAGTTTACTGCATGCACATTGGAAAGACAATTCCTTGATTTATGCTGTTCGTAATTTGCGCGCATGCAATGGAAACTCCCACGATTTTGCCATAATTTTTGGATCTGTATAAAAATAGAAACCGCATGCATGCGGCTGCCATATTTTTTGGATCTGTCATAAAAATAGGATCGTAATAACAACATACTAAAGCTATCAACCTTTAATTGACTCGGTATTTACGCTTATAATTGAGAGATTTTATGCTCAAAGCTTAAGGTTTTTACGCTCCACCCGGAGATGCGTTCACCAGTGAACAACATGCCAGATTTTTTACGCAGTGTAAGGAATTACATAAATACCTACACCGTGTAGTATAATTTGTTTCAGTATATATCATAAACTAGTTCTAATGCGTTTAGCTGCATGGCTGTTGGAGGGATCCTATATTTATGAATGAAATAAAACATTAAATGCGATTTTTTGTTTCTATGCATGCAATTCATTTCCTTTTATTGCATATTCTTTCCATCATAAATTCGTGTGCATGCAGCTGGTAGCAGATTTTTACGCAGTATACCGAATTGCATAATTATCTACATAGTGTAGCATATTTAGTATCAGTATATATCATAAAATGGTCATTACGAGTTTTAGTTGCATGTCTGTTGCAGCGATCCTAAATTTATGGAGGAAATAAAGCCTTTAAAATAGAAACTGCCACACATATCTTTCCTAAATTTACGCGCATGTCAAGGAACGTGTTTGACTCATGCATGCATCTTGCCATATTTTTTGGATCTGTTATAAAAATAGAAACTACATGCATGCGGCTGCCATATTTTTTGAATCTGCCATAAAAATAGGATCGTAATAACAACCTATCAGAGCTATCAACCTCTCACATTAGCCAGATATTTACGCTTATAATTGAGAGATTTTATGCTTAAAACTTAAGGTTTTTACGCTCCAACCTGTAGATGCATCCACCAGTGAACAACATGCTAGATTTTTTTACGCAGTGTACCGAATTGCATAAATACCTACACCTTGTAGTATAATTAGTATAGGTATAAATCATAAACTAGTCTAATGTGTTTAGCTGCATGGTTGTTGGAGAGATACTATATTTATGAAGTAAATTAAACATTAAATACAGTTTTTTGTTTCCATGCATGCAATTCATTTCCTTTCATTGCACATTATTTTCATCATAAATTCGTGCACATGCAGCTGGTAACAGATTTTTACGCAGTATACCGAATTGCATAATTATCTACACAGTGTAACATATTTAGTCTCAATATATATCATAAAATGGTCCTTACGTGTCTAGCTGCATGGGGCAGCGATCCTAAATTTATGGAGAAAATAAAGCATTTAAAAATAGAAACTGCCACATATTTTTTTCCTAAATTTACGCGCATGCATTGGATCGTGTTTGACTCATGCATGCATTTTTTTTTTGCGCTAACAGACGTGGGGCAGGTGGCGCACCCGACAGAATGGCTGGGCGCGCTGGCCGCTGGGTTGAACCAGTTTGTAGGGATGGTCGGCCTGGGCTTCCGTTAACTATTGGAAGCCCGGGACTCCCGTTATACCTACATATATTAGGGACGAAGGAAGTAGCACGCTGGACGGCGTAGACGCCACCGACAGTTTTGATAGATTTTATTTTATAAAAAAGGGTTGTGGGGCCATGTGCACTAATTCAGTTGTCGGGTTATGTAGGCCAGGAACTACCAGTAGCAACACAGCAACTATTACCCCAACGCAATATTTCTTACAGGATCTACACAAAAAAAAAATTCGGACCAATCATTCTCTCCTCTCCTACGTACGTTCATCCGGATCCTCCACGGGGGAGAGTTTATTTACCTGTGGCTGCGCAAGCTACCATCGACGGCGGCCGCGCCAGCAAGCCTACACCGTACTCGCGAGCGAGCGAGTCTTCCGATCAAACTTGGACTAGTTTTGAAAGGAAGGCTCCCTAAACCCAAGAAATAAAAACCTACCACAAATAATTAAATGTCTTATTTAAACATCACTCTAAGGCGTTACAAACACTGAGAGGATGAATTTATGTTTCCAATCCAATGCATTTTAAACCGGCTACGAGCTGAGACAAAGTATTAAAAAAATCACTCAAAATTAACTCGTTTTATTTTGTTTTTGTAAAAAAAAATTATTCGGAATATTTCTGAACCGAGCCACTGAACCGACTTTATTGAGCTATTTTAGTACTAGATTATTACTACCACTGTGATTCATCAAAATTATTACTTCCGCTTGTTCATAAATATATAACACCCTTGATTTTTTTTAAAAAAAAAACATTGAAAAAACAATAAATTAATTTTTTTTGATTCGTTTTATTATTTAAGATAGTTTATGATTGACTTAAATTTTTACGTTTTTCAATAAAACGAGTGATCAAAGTTTTCGAAAAAAAAAATCAACGATACATATATTTATGAACAGAGATAGTACCCACGTCGTCGTCGCTATAGCTTTAAAACGGTCCCATATATATGCTTCATTTCATGCATGAGACAGACGACAATTGACAAGTACGCTACCAGCCACCAAACAAACTCGTAGAAGGAGTATTAAAACTTCACTTACCGATGCGATGTCGTCATCATCATTTCGAGCTTGTGCTTGTCAGCTCGTACGTCGTCGGTGACTGGCCGTCGTTGCTTTCCCATGCATGAACAGTCGTCGTCCGATCGTAACTTGGATGGAGTACGTTCTTCATTCGGTGCAGTGAAAAGGGTACACACGGACACGGACCGCCAGTGTAAACTGTGCACACTTCCAGTTTCAGTCGTACCTGTAGCACGTACAGGCTAGTCAAGTGACCTATACCTACCGCTCTCCAACACTACCTGCTAGCTTGTACTGTACTTGCCTATATATATGCCAATACCAGTATGTATACTGCTACTGCTAGTAGGTACGTACAAAATGTGACAGATGCTTCGTGCCCGTCCATGCATCCTGCGGTTGCCGTCAAACCGAAGCAGCGATGGCGGCCTGGCTGAGCCGAACCGGGACGCCTTTTTCACACGCACGTGCCCGGCCCGGCCCGGCCGGCTCTTCGTCGGTCCTCCAGCCTCAGGTCGCCAATCAATGGGTATGTTTGGTTCAGCTGTTTTCTGACCAGTTTTTCTGAGAATCTGGCTATATAGAGAATCTGAGTATCATTAGGATTACGTGCGGAGGAAGATAAATGTGTCCATAGGATTCAGGATCTAGAAAATGACGGATTCCTACTAGGGGTGGAAACGAGCCGAGCCGAGCTCGGCTCGGCTCGGCTCGCTGCGGCTCGCTCATGTAACGAGCCGAGCTCGGCTCGGCTCGGCTCGCGAGCCGGCTCGCCGAGCCAACGAGCCTAGGCATAAAATTAAATCTGCTCTCTAAATTATAATATAAAATCTTAAAAATATTTTAAATAACATATTTTAAATTAGTAAAATAGATATATCACTAATATAATATATAAAACAGATTATTTTTGTATAGTAATCTCAAATAACATAAATTAATTATCTACTCGTTATTAATATTATATGCTAATTAAGATTTTATGTAACAAATTATTGTTGGGTCGAGCCACGAGCCAGCTCGCGAGCTGCACCGAGCCGAGCCGAGCTGGCTCGCTCTTTTCACGAGCCAGAAAAACAGGCTCGGCTCGGGCTCGTTCGGAGCGTCGAGCCGGTCCGAGCCGAGCCGAGCTGCTGCGAGCCCGAGCCAGCTCGTCGAGCTCGAGCTTTTTTTCCAGCCCTAATTCCTACTATTGCAACGACTCAACCGATTATGTGTTTATGTTGATTTTGAATGGTTTTTATCCAAACGAATTTTATAGAAGCTGACTGAAAAGTTGAGCGTTTGGCAGTCTGCAGCAGCTTTTGGTGGCCAGAAGCTCTAAAAAGCTGAAACAAACAGGGGCAATGTCTATGGTCACGAGGCGCACGAGCGAGTCTCGCAGTTTTTCAGGGTCCATGGAGGGGGGGAAATCATATATAGTTTGATAACCCGTTTTTTCAAGTAATATATATTTTTCTAAGAAAAATTAGTTTATTTTTACTTGAGAAATAGAAATCCCTTTTTTTAAAAAAAGAGTTCCCAAACTAACTTTAAAAGTCATTTACGGATGTACATTGTTGTAAAACTTGATATTTGGACTCAACCTAGAAAACGATCATATAAAAACAGTAAATTCTAGATGCATATACAATAGAAGACATTTTCTAAAAAAATTGCCCTCTCATGCATATACATCTCATATTTGTTATTTTCCTACAAACTTCGATAAAATGAGTTTGAACCTCAATTTTTGTGGTAATGTGCAATCATAGATACACTATGGGTGTGTATAGCTTCATTTTTTAGAACTCTTAAATATGTTTTATAAAATGGTTTAAGGTTGTAATGATTTTTCCCTGTATATTGGGGTGTGAGATAAATATTTGTCATTTGATTAGAAGCGTGGGGATGGATTCTAAACATCTGAATTAGTTGATATTTTAATATTTTAGAATAGATATGCATAGAATTTGGTGTTGATTTTTAGTTTTGTTGTCAACCACATAATTTAAAACAAGAATAAAATTTTGTATAATTTTTTTGTGCATCATTTGCTCCTTACAACTAAAAAAGTGAAAAAACATCCAAATCCGTATCCAAAATTTATAGCCATTAGATTAGAAGATACAGGACGAATTTAAGGTTTACCTTTTATGATTTTTAACAAATTCAATGTTAAAAATAAGAATGTGGATTTGCATGAGAGATTTTATATCTTATTTATTCGCAATTGAAGAAAAAAGTATGGGCGTATGCTAGGGTGGGCAATCGGGGCATTGCCCTACCTCAATTTTTGTAATTTTTATATCTAGGCTTAGTTATACAATAAAATAATCAAACTTTTATATAGTAAACATGCCAAATTTAATGAAAACCAGGCTTTGATCTATTTCTTCTCGACGATGCTCAGTCCACTCCCCACTCGAGCCATTCGATTATTCCATCCCCTAGCGCTAGCTCACTCATGGTTCGCTCGCTCATTCGGTCATCGAATGATCAGTTGGGTGACCAAACTCACCCACTACCAGCGCCATATTACCTCCTCGTCACTTGTCAGCTTGTCACCTCATGCTTTATTTGGGTAATCTAGTATTCACCCAATCCACATGTATTGAGGTGAATTGGAGTGTAAGTTAAACTAATTTCCATCATAATCCACCTCAATACATGTGGATCGAGATGAATACTAGAGTATCCAAATAAAGCCTCATCATGATCTTGCACGTAGTGCCGCTACTTTGTCTCGTAGTCCGAACCTGTAGATGGGTAGGCTATCCGTGGGATCTTGCATTGGCACCATGACGCCACCTGCGCTCACCATCTCACTGGGTCACACCGTGCCGTTGCAACGCTATAATGTCTGTCGCTTGCCGCCGCCGCCATGTACCACTGCATCATCGTCTGCCCTCGCTAACTCCCGCCTGTTGTCACCTCACCGTCATGTGAGACACCACACTGACGCGCCGAAGCGGCCGCTCTATCCCAGCACCCACCACCGTCGGTCTGCCTCTTTCCCCTCTCCAACTCTCATTTATGATGACAAAAAGGTTTTTTTTTTGACATCACGTAATTTTAGAACGCTTATCGTATTATCACTTAACCATCGTAAATATTATTATCATAAATTATTTTTATCTTATGATTTAATCTAGTGATTTGTATCTTAGTGTATGGTTTTGTCCTGCATCCGCTACTGGATAAAAGACAACAAAAATGAACATTTGAATAAACATCCGGATCCATCCTTAAAAAAGTGTGTACAGTGCACTTGCAAGTTATGACTTGCACATCAAGATCTGAACAGGCACGAGAGAGGATGCAATACTTGATTTTTAAGTACTGCGCAAAGATCAGACGGTTAGATGCCAAATCTTGCTTCGCCGTGTGAGACCCATCACCCACGAGCCCTTGCTTCACGTGGATAGGCATTTATGAGCTTAATTACATGCGTGGGCGCTTATTAATTACTCCACACTTGGCATCTTCGATAAATTATGACGTGCGCCAAGTGATGGAGATCTTCCGCACATGCGACGAGTACGTGCCTCCCTAATTTTTGCGGTTTTACCGACCAATAGGGACCAGGAAAACACCTGCTGGCAACGTTACCTAGTAGGCGAGACGTTGCTTTGCTTTGGGTGGCAAGCTAGTCAACCAGACCGACCACACGTCTAGCTCCAAATTAAAGGATCAAAACGACCTTTGGTTGGCATGCTAGTTCAATGATGGTTGGCAAGCCATGTGAACGTTAGCAATAAAACATGTCATCTTGCAACTGCAGTTTTTGCTTTTTTTTGTTACAAAATATTGTATATATGATCAAGACCCATTCAACCGTCCGTTTTACAGTTATTTGATCTAAGGGTCAGATGCCATTTGTACTCATGTATATAAAGAGTATCTCTGCAATAAACAAGACACTCCAGTCATTTGTCTTTCTCTGTTCTCTCATTTTACTACTGAGCACTGCAAAGATCAAAACACGTTATCAGCACTGTCTCAAGGAGAAATCAGAGAAGGGGAAAGTGGAAGAACGCGCTGTTCTTCACAAGAACAACAAGATCGATCTTCACATCAACAGCAAGGTATGGAGCATACCGTTTCCATGCGCATACGCCGTATGCGCGAAGTTCTGCACATTCTTGATGATTCGATGTTGGAGGCGTATGCCGCTGGTCAAGCCGCAGCGCTTCCACCAGTGCATGCGATCCCTGAACGCCGTGTGCAAGTGCAAAATGTGCACTTCTGCGTTCTCCATGGATGGACAGCGGTGGTTCCGCTGCCGGTGGTGGAGTGTGGACTCCCCATTGCATCCCCGTCACCACCGGCGCCGGTGTTTGACGCGGGATCGTCCGCATCGGCCCCCATGGATGTCGATTTGGAGGCACCACCGCCGCCTCCACCCACTGCAGAGGCAGTTGCTCGTCGTTCGCCATCTCCACCAGTGCCTGTGGTCGTCGGTACGATCGCTGCACGTCGTGGACAACCCCCTCGCGCCGTCGATGCTCCACGCGGACGCGTCATCCTCACTGGCCACCGACCAAATGGGGTGGCACCATCTTCCTCCTCCAATAGGAGGGCCTAAAGGCCCTCTGCCCGGCCCGTGGCGGTTACCGCTGCGACGGCCGGTTTGGGGGAGGGATGGGGGCGCAGGGCGGCTCCTGGAGCGCTCCCCGGCGGCGGCTCGGCAAGCCCCGGCGAGGGCACACCCGGCGTGGCACGCCCTACTACCCAGGCGCGGCGCAGCCGGATCTGGCGGGACGCGCGCTCGGTGCGCCAGAGGCCGGCGCACGGCGCGGCTTGCGCGGCGCCCCTCGACGGCGCTGTCCGATCTCGGACATGGTGCGCAGGGAGCAGGCGGACCCCCCTGGCGCGGCCCCCAAGGCTTTCACGCGGACCAGGCGCGCTCGGTGCTGCCTCCACGGTGGAGCTTGTCGGCTCCCAGGAGGAGCCCTGGCTCGCGGCCCCGAGCAAGTCGCCTGGAGCGGCTCGTTGGCTCCCATGGCGCTCGGCGCGGGCACCAGAGGGTGCGGCATGGCCCCGCGCGTGGCCGGCGGCTGCGCGCCCGGCGGCTCTGCACCCGGCTGGCTGGCGGCGGCCTGGAGGCCAGCGGCGGCTGGCGTGGCGGCCAAGGACGCCAGGCACGCGCGCCAACTCGCGCTTGGCGCGGGCGCGATGTAGCCCAGGCGTTGGCGGCGGCCAGGAACCTCCATGGTGGCGGCGGCAGAACAGGCTAGGGGCGGTTAGGGTTTGAAACCCTAGCCGCCCCATTTAATAATAGGCGTTTTGGCCTCTGTTGGGCCGCCTGGGCCGGTCAGCTAGGCTGGGCCGGCGTGCAGGCCTTCTGGCCTGAAAGTTGCCTAGAGGGAGGGGTGAATAGGCAAGTTAAAACTTTTTCAACAAAAACTAGAAGCAAACTGGGTAAAACTGAATTGATCTCGAAATTCACCCAGTTAACTTTGGAAATGAGATGTTCTAAATGATCCACAGGGTTCAAAGTAGTAGATCTGAGAAGGGCACTTCTCAAAATCCACACACCAAAAAGATATAAACAATTCTTTCGCGGGATGGTGAGAGAACGAAGAACACAAACAAACACAATGAGCAAGAACACAAGAGACACAAGATTTATCCCGAGGTTCGGTCACACCACCAAGGTGCCCTACTTCCTCGTTGAGGCGCCCACAAAGAGCCGGGTCTCTTTCAACCCTAATCCTCCCTTTGCCGACCACAAAGGTCAAGCTCACACACTAATCTTTGCTCAAACGAGCGGGTAATACAAACTTTCTTATGGTCTTCCACAAGATTTGGAGACTCACAAGAGACACCTAGTCGTCTAGGAGCTAGAAGCTCCAAGAGTAATGAATCCACAAAGAACTCAATGTAGTACCAAAGCTCGAATGAAGAAGAAGAGCAAGAGAGATTTAGAGATGAAGCACAAAACCGCAGCTCTCAAGCTCACTCAAAGATTTCTCTCCAAAGATTTGAAATGGGAGAGGCAAGAGATGTGTGAGAGAGAGAGGGAGGTGTTTCTTGGGTTAGAAATGGAGTTCAAATCATGCTCACTACTATGGGGAGAGAGGTAGGAGGTAGTATATATAGGTGGAGCTCAAAACTAGCCGTTGGGCAGATTTTTCTGCCTGAGGGCGGTTGAACCTCCCCCTAGGGCGGTTGAGCCTCCCCTGGCAGGCCTGGCAGCCTGTCTGCCAGTCTGACTGGCAGACTGACGCGCAGACTGACCTGCAGACTGGTCAAGTTGACCAAGACCGGTTGAACCGCCCAGGGGGGGCGGTTGAACCGCCCTGACAGCTCTGGCGACCTGTTTGCCAGTCTGACTGGCAGACTGCAGAACAGAGGTCAGAGGGGTCAGAGACCAGCTGAACTGCCCCTCAGGACCAGTTCAACTGGTCTTGACCAGTGAGTTTAGGAGAGAAAACCCCAGCTCAACTGCCCGGAGGCAAGTTCAGCTGGTGTATGGTCAAAGAGGTTCACAGCTGAAGTTGAGTTCAGCTGAAGTTCAGCCCAGCTGAAAAGCTCAGCTCAGCTGAAGTTCAGCTCAGCTGAAAAGCTCAGCTGTAGCTGAAGAAGCTCAGCTCAGCTGAAGTCCAGCTCAGCTGAAAAGCTCAGCTGCAGCTGAAGAAGCTCAACTCAGCTGAAGTTAAGTTCAGCTGGAAAGCTCAGCTGCAGTTGAAGAAGTTCAGCTGCTTTTCAGCAAGAACACTCTAGGTTTCTCAACCCTAACCACGGCCAACCATAGAACGTTAAAGAGATTTTTGCTTTTCAAAAATAGCTTTTGAATAGAGAGGTTTGAGCTTTGGCAAACACCAACCTTCTTTTTGGATCCCCCTTTATAGTACGACGATTCCTATACTCAAGTTAAATAAAATTAAATAAGAAAACTCCTTGAGTCATTGGTGTCTCATGTGTGGTTTCTCCATGGCATTGCTTCATAAGGATCACAAACATCTTTGTCTCACCTTTTGAAGCAAACACAAATCAAACCCTGTGACTTGTATCATATCACCTTATATGAGTTCAAATCATGGCTTCAAGTCACCTCACTGATGCATCAACATGTTGTAACTCTTCATAGCTGATTAGTTCATCGACTTAGTGCAAGTACTCTCTTCTTCACCTTAGCCATGGTACCTCGGTCTACAAGCCGTCGCTTGGCCTTCACCTTCGCTTAGTTCCTCGAAGCCCTTTCCTTGCTATCTTCACCCTATCAAGCCATTCTTGAGTCACATCCTATTGAGCATCCATTGAGAGAATCATTTCTTCAATATTGTGAACCTTGCTTGAATGTCTTCTAGATATAACTGTTAAGATTAATCAAGCTTTAGTTTGATTCTCATAGAAGCATATATGGACTGATAGTAATATGGTCAAGCCAATTCACGATTCCTCATATCTTATCCACTTTGGCTTGACCAATCCTCTTAATCACTTCAACCTCTATTATGATCATATTTATGTATAGTGATTTCTCAGGACTTGTCCATATATTCAAACCAATATAGAGACCATATTATATACATTTGCATTGTCTCACTGGTTATTTAACCTCGTGTTGAATCTTCGTTCACTGATCATTATATACTATTCAAGTATGTTCATCATACTGAATTTCCTGTTCAACACTTAGCAAACTCGTTAGACCTTTAAATGTGTTGTTATCCAAATCACCAAAACTCACAAAAGGGATGAATGCACTTTCAATCTCCCCCTTTTTGGTGATTGATGACAACACATTTAAAGCTTACATAAGATTTGATAAATAAGATTTTAAATCCTATGATATAGTTTCCTCCCCCTAAATATGTGCATTTCGGAAAATACCAGTTTTGTACTCAAATACCAAAAGCACATATTTGGGTCAAAGTATGGATATAACTTATATCATACTATTCATAGGGTGCAGTGTGTCATAAAATAAACGTGATGCTCATGACATGGAATGCACTTATCAACTTTCTTCATCTTATGTTTTTCTTATGACTTCCCCTTTTTGTTAATTATTTCTCCCCTTTTTAAAAGTCTTCTAACACTTAGTTACATAAGACTAAAGGTAAGCTTTAATCTTAGGGTGCAGTGTGTCATAAAATAAACGTGATGCTCATGACATGGAATGCACTTATCAACTTTCTTCATCTTATGTTTTTCTTATGACTTCCCCTTTTTGTTAATTATTTCTCCCCTTTTTAAAAGTCTTCTAACACTTAGTTACATAAGACTAAAGGTAAGCTTTAATGCACAATTTCTCCCCCTTTGTCATAAATCTCCAAAAAGGATACAAAGAATATAAAGGATAGAAATTATGATTAAGCGAGATGTGAACACACTATCATGAAAGGGGTCCTTAGATGACACAAAAGTAATGTAGAAGTGACATGAAGTGATGTACCTTTGTGTTTTACCTTTTCAAGGGGGGGTGTTCCAAACTTGTGTTGGATTTTGAATTCATTTGCACGCTCTTGTTGGTATAGTTGTGACATAAGTCCAAGATATCAAATGAAGATTGTCATACTAAATCGAAGGTGAAACTTGATACCTAGAGTCTAGATGTCACCTAGCATTTTCTTATCACAACAAGAGGTAACATGAAAATTGCACAAGTATGGATTATGCAACTAGTGATCATGTATGAAAAATATCAATTGAAAAACACCAATTGATACAATTTGATAGATAAGCAGATCACTAATAGCATATTACACTAAGTTCTCCTCAAGTTTTAGTGCACACATATATATGAACTCAATTGATATCTATTGAGAGTACTTATTTGCAACTTAAAGTACCATTGGCATACAAGGAGTATCAATTGAACATAATCATGCAACATAAGAAACATGTGCACTATTTAATCAATTAAGTTCTAGACAGGAGAATCTATAAGCTATGTTATTTCAGATATTTGTAATCCAAAAAGATGTGATACATATTTACCAATTTTAGATGAAGTTGGAGTAGCATATACAAGAGAAACTCATTCTCTTATGAAATGTATAAAAGATACATTTATTGGAGCAAAGAATCTTTGATACCCATCAAAATTTGCAGTGGAAGCGATTGTCTTTGCTTGAAGATTCCTTTCTAATTTGAGACTACACACATAATAGACTTGAAAATGAAGTTAGTCTCAAAGATTCAAATTATAGACCATTCTCCCCCTAAATGTGTGCATACAAGTGATGAATACTTGTTTAGCTTATGCACTTGGACTTGTGAGGCCCGGGGATTAAGTTCTACAATTTGAACCTTGGTACAAATAAGATATAAACAAGTGAAATTGTACCAATTTAAGGAATTACTCATAATCAAAAGGTATACTAATAGACATGATATGCAATATTTTAAGCCAAGATTCTTGAGAAGTTAGCATGTTTGACTCATACCTCACTAAGATGACTTAAGACTAACTTATGATATCACCACAAGAGGTATTAATCAAATATCTAGAGATTCTTTAATCGTCACCACAAGTGCAACCTTATGATGTGACTTAAGATATTGCATATACATGCACACACTAGCATGTAAGAGCCTAGATACACAAATGTAATACAATAATTCATGGAGTGACACACCTTTGTTCTACGCCACATGGTCTCCATTATAATCATGAATTTCCATCTTAGCTTTTGATAGGCTTGACATTTCAAATAGAAACTTATCCTCTTTAAACGATCAAGAGAAACTCATTCTCTTCAAAGAACTACACAAATTCACTAAAAGAAAATGTTAGTCTTTAAGGACACAAGATATAGAATGAGCTCCCCCTAAATGTATGCATCAAGTACTTGAATTACTTGAAACATGCACTTGATTCAATTTAGATTCTTAGAGGAGTTCATCATATATCTTGGTCAAGGCATAATATATTTGAAACAATTGAATTTATGCTAGAGAACACATGTCGTTCACCAAAAGAACTAATCCATGGGGTGACATGTGGTAATTATTTGATCATTTCCTTAGAACCACTCATCCTCATTTGATGTTCTTCTTTCACCAAGGTGTGAGACTACACAACATGAACTTGAAAGAAATCATTAGTCTCACAAGATATAGGCTAAACTCTCCCTCAATTTGTGAATGCAAGAGTACACAAAGTACACTTATGCCCATTAACAATGTGAGGTTAAAGGAGATGTTTGCACTATATCTTGGTTTAACATAACATGCTTTACATAGATGATGAAAATTAAACCAATTGAAAGTTTAAGAACTAAAAGTATATCAATTGAAATTCTGAAGAGTAAAGCATGCTAATATGAACCTCAAACCTCATAATGAAGGATATCATATAATTATGTCACTACATCTTCATTATTTGGTTAAAAAAAATAACTCCCTTCTTGAGTCGTTGTGATCTCTTTTCTCTTTACGATTTTATCCAACCAAGTGATCTTGAACTTCTTTCATCTTTTCTTGATTCGATCATACTTGATATGAGACCTATTGAAACTCAATGATTGAAAGAACCAAGACTCTTATATTTGTAGATTTTGAATTCATCTTCATAGAACTTGGGAGGACCTTGTTGAAACACTTAGAAAAGAGAGCATTAGAAACACAAGAGAGGGTTTCACAAATGATGATCCTTATATGTGGATGGCAAATGAATCATCATTAATGAAACCCAAAAGGATAGACTAAATTCTTTTAAATTAGTGCACACATATAGTTGATGTGAAAGTTATATGCACTATTGAACATTTTATATTGCAAGAAATTTAACCTATACTATGGTACATCCCACTAAGGATAGAATACTAAAACAACTGAAGGAGAGGAAGTTTTCATACCTTGGCCTCTTATCAACTTCATCTTACTTTAGTTGAATAATATCCTTTAAGCTTGTGATTTATCCAATTTAAAACAAGCACCATCTCTTAACATAGATTTCCTATGGATAAACTCAACACAAGAGATGACATTAGTAGCACAAGCACTAGTTTCTTATTTTGCAACCCTTTATATGTGGAAGGCAAGCGAGTTGCTAAAATAGAGAAACCTCATAATATGGACTAAATTTCCCTTGAGCCCTCATGCACAATATATTTTGAATGTCATGGATAATATGCATGGTTATTCAATGAAGTCTAAAGGGATTACTTAATCCATATTATGGAGAGTGTCTAATATAGAAGAATCAAATCCAAATTAACTAGATAGAGAATACGTCACATAATTTTGGATTGTTCACCATATGATAATATTCATTCATCTTCCAATTAGACCTTTATTTCATAATCAACAACTGATGTATATCCTCAAGTGCTTCTTTTTCCTTAGTGGCTACACAAGTCACAAAAAGATAAGATTTGAAAATAATATGCACTTGAGATTCAGTTGTTACCACCCTTGCTACTATCTCCAAATATGATTTATACATTCATTATCGAGCATCCAACTTGATCCATTGAAGGCGTGATCCTGCAAAACAAGTTTAAGCTTCATATCTTGGTACCCAATTTGAATTGGGTCCTTTGAGATTAGTAGGAAGAGCCTTGAGTACCCACACAATCCTTATTGTGGCCTTTCTCTTTGTGTAGGCACCAACATATACTTGACAACCATCTTACATGGTTTCAAGTCAATATTTAATCACAGATAAAAACTAGAGTTAAGAATAGGAGCCTTTTCTCCTTTTCTTCATACATCATTGTGTTGCCTTCTTAATGATGAACCTAGCTTGACCTTGGGTGCACCTAGCTTATCAAGGTTAGTCACACAAGCATTCATATCATGAAGACAAGTTATGCATGGAATTTTCAACTTAGTGATCCAATTCAATGTGAAGCATATGGATATCGATTGAAGTAGATTTCTAAAATATCAAAATATGGGTTTTCAAAATTTAGAGAGTATGGATCACTAATTGTACCTTTTACATTTTAAAAATCATATCCATGTTAGTGCATATGTATGTGATGAATATCAACAAAAAGATTCTTATGCACTTTTAGAATTAACGATAAGGGAATTTTAAACTGCATCAAGAGTAGCTATTTAGAAAACAAAGATTACAATCCATATGAATGAGATACAAATTTACCATTTTGGATTGTCTTAGCATAGCTTACTCAAGGGAAACTTATTCTCTATGACACAAGATATATAATGTTCTCCCACTAGATATGTGCATTAAGTATTTGAATGACTTGGCACATGCACTTTCAATTCAGTTAAGAGTCTCATGGGGAGTACATTACATATCATGGTCAAGGCATGACAAATTTGCAATGAATTAACTTATGCCTAAGAATACTTACCACCATATAGAACGTACCATTTGTTGTACCAATTTGAAAGATCTTACTATCGGTGGTGGTGTCACTTTAGTATTCTTCTTTTCATCATTTGTGGATACTTCCTTCTTTGTTATCTCTTTTCCTTTTAAAACTAGTCGATAAAACACTTTGAAAAGAGGTATTAGTAGTACAAGGAAGTATTTAATGAATGATGATATCTATATATGAATGGCAAACAAATCATCATTTATGAGGCGTAAATGCATAAATTAAATTCCTTTTAAGTTAATGCACATGGAGCAGTGAATTCACAATATGCACTAATTTACAAATTTAAGCCAAAAGGAATTTAACCTTCATATTGACATTCCTTTCCATAGAATAAATTATTACCAATTGAAAGAATGTCACTTGAAAGGAACTACTATTGATCAACTACCAATTGAAGCAATTTGTTCCATACCTTTGCCTTGAGCATTCCTAATCTTTCTTTTAGGTGAAGATTAACCTTTAATGCTTGTGATTTTACCAAATGAAAGAGCACAATCTCTACTTATGAATTTCCATGAAATAGCTTAAAAGAGATTGCATTAGAAACACAAGCAATAGTTTCCTATTTAGCAACCTCTAGTATATGAATGACAAGAAGGTTACTAAAATAACGAAACCTCATGATATGAACTAAATTACCCTTACAGGCATCATGCATAACATCAATTGAAACAAGATAAAAGTAGCATGATTGTTTAATTAAGTTTATAGGGCAAGTTTAATTCATAACATGGTGAGTGATTAATGTAGAAGACTCAAAACCAATTTAAATGAGAATGAATATATCACATAGTATTGGTTCGATCTTCTTTGAATGTTGAATGGCACACTCCATTGGAGAAACACACTCTCATGTTGTGAGACTACATAAACACTTAGATAGAAACATTAGTCTCACAACTCTAGTCATATAGAGAATTCCCTTTTTGGTAAGTGCTTTAAGAATTTGAATTTCTTACTTAGCACTCTATTCATTTAAGAACATGGGATAATCCTCTTTATGCCTAGGTCATGGCAATAATACGATAATAAATTTGAAATATGCCACAAGGTACATACAACCAATTTAAAGCATGTAGATTGTTACAATATAAAATATAAACTTGCAATCTACCATATGATTGGAACTTTTCAAAGACAAGGTAAAATATTTTAAGTTCATTCTCAAGTGCTTCATTCTTCCTATGTGGCTACAAAAGACACAAAGGAATATACTAATTAAAAGCAATGTGCACTTAAGATTTAATTATTACCATCCTTTGGATATCACTTGGTTGTAGGCCTTTTGCTTGATTCCTACAAAGGTTAATCCTTATTCCCTACAACACAAGTTCTTGCTAGAGATGAATATGAAGTTAGTGATATAACAATTCAATTCATCTTTGGGTCAATCTTAAAGGATAGACAATGTAAGATTGATAGCTTGAGATAAGAATTGAGTTAAACCGCTCAAGCACCCCAAAGCTTCATATCATCTCTGGGTACCTGCAAAACTTATTAAGTACATTTTGGTACCCATCTCATGATAGGTCCATCAAGGTTAGCTAATAAGGACTTAGGCACCCAAATAGCCTTGGTCCTAGAATGTGGTGAACTCATCACCTTTCTAGCACAAGAGTCAAATTTGGGTCTCCTAAGCATATTTGAATGTATTGACAAGTTAGGCTTAGGAGTTTTACCCTTTGGACAAACTTTGAATAGATGACCTTTTTCACGGCAATTGTAGCAAATGTGATGCTTGTCCTTGCAATGCATTTGCCTTTTGCTTTCATCCTTTTTGATGGTCATCTTTCTTGATCGTGCAAGGTCTTGATTCTTCATGTGGGGGCATGAATCAATTTCATGGCCCTTTTCCTTGCATCCATAACATCTCCTATCGCTTCTCTTTGATCTTTCTTTGTTGAAGCACATAGGTACATTGTTAGAGCAAATCATATTAGCATTAATTTTCTCACCATGGATTTTGCTCATGCCCTTCTTGGAGAGCTTGGTATTCTTTTGAAGGGATTTTGTGCATGCTACGGTTGTCCCCTTCTCAAGCTTTTTCACCATATTATCACGGTTATCTTGAGAAGGTTGAGCATGACACTTTCCCTTCAAAATAGTTAAGCTCCTTCTTAGCCTTCCAACTTCTTCCTTGAGCTCTTTATTTTCTTGTGTGATAGAGATATCACTAATTCCTGAAATTTCTAGCTCAATGGAAGATTGGCTTTCTTGAGAGCAACATTTGTTAGCACATGGTAATATAGTTTCAATTTCAACACATGTGCACATGTGAGGTTGGTATGATTTCAAATTAGTTAACACAACCTCATGAGCCATTTCTAACATGATATGTGAATCCATAAATTTATTATGAGAGCATACAAGCATATCATGTTTTTCTTGCAAAGCTAGATTTTCAATGTTTAGCTTTTCTACCTTGTTCTTGAGCATAGCATTTTTATTTTCTAATTGAGCAATATATGATGAATGATTAATAGCTTTAATTTGCTCAATTGAAATGTCTTCATACCTTTGGACCAAATCATCATGAGAGCACTTTAGCTTCTCATGCTCTTTGGTCAACTTCTCCAAGTCTTTGATTTTTTCGATGAGGATATCTTCTTGCTTATGAAGCATTTCCTTTTGTTCTTCTGCTCTTTTCATGAGTTTGAGCAAGCTCATCCGGTTCTTCTTGCTTAGTTGAGCGAAGAATTTTTGAAGATCATCCTCATCTTCACTATCACTTTCATGCTCCTCCTCATCCTCACTTTCGCTTTCACTGTCACTCTCATTAGCAACAAAGCACATATGAGAAGTGGATTTGAAAGACGAACCTTGTGAAGAGGTGGATTCGTCGTTTGGTCTCCATCGATCATTTTCTTCTTCTTCAATACTTTTCTTCGCCTCATCTTCCTTCATTTTGAGGAACATCCTTTCGGCGATTCTCATGGCAAGATCTATTGCCCTAGGATCAACATCTGCACCAAAAGATGAAGTCGAGACAATCTCAACTTTTTCAAGCTTAGAAGCACTTTCGTTTCTTAGTCCCCCTGACATGATCTTTCCTCACGCGGTTAAGCGTTAGAACGAGGATTAGGCTCTGATACCAATTGAAAGTTGCCTAGAGGGGGGGTGAATAGGCAAGTTAAAACTTTTTCAACAAAAACTAGAAGCAAACTGGGTAAAACTGAATTGATCTCGAAATTCACCCAGTTAACTTTGGAAATGAGATGTTCTAAATGATCCACAGGGTTCAAAGTAGTAGATCTGAGAAGGGCACTTCTCAAAATCCACACACCAAAAAGATATAAACAATTCTTTCGCGGGATGGTGAGAGAACGAAGAACACAAACAAACACAATGAGCAAGAACACAAGAGACACAAGATTTATCCCGAGGTTCGGTCACACCACCAAGGTGCCCTACTTCCTCGTTGAGGCGCCCACAAAGAGCCGGGTCTCTTTCAACCCTAATCCTCCCTTTGCCGACCACAAAGGTCAAGCTCACACACTAATCTTTGCTCAAACGAGCGGGTAATACAAACTTTCTTGTGGTCTTCCACAAGATTTGGAGACTCACAAGAGACACCTAGTCGTCTAGGAGCTAGAAGCTCCAAGAGTAATGAATCCACAAAGAACTCAATGTAGTACCAAAGCTCGAATGAAGAAGAAGAGCAAGAGAGATTTAGAGATGAAGCACAAAACCGCAGCTCTCAAGCTCACTCAAAGATTTCTCTCCAAAGATTTGAAATGGGAGAGGCAAGAGATGTGTGAGAGAGAGAGGGAGGTGTTTCTTGGGTTAGAAATGGAGTTCAAATCATGCTCACTACTATGGGGAGAGAGGTAGGAGGTAGTATATATAGGTGGAGCTCAAAACTAGCCGTTGGGCAGATTTTTCTGCCTGAGGGCGGTTGAACCTCCCCCTAGGGCGGTTGAGCCTCCCCTGGCAGGCCTGGCAGCCTGTCTGCCAGTCTGACTGGCAGACTGACGCGCAGACTGACCTGCAGACTGGTCAAGTTGACCAAGACCGGTTGAACCGCCCAGGGGGGGGCGGTTGAACCGCCCCTGACAGCTCTAGCGACCTGTTTGCCAGTCTGACTGGCAGACTGCAGAACAGAGGTCAGAGGGGTCAGAGACCAGCTGAACTGCCCCTCAGGACCAGTTCAACTGGTCTTGACCAGTGAGTTTAGGAGAGAAAACCCCAGCTCAACTGCCCGGAGGCAAGTTCAGCTGGTGTATGGTCAAAGAGGTTCACAGCTGAAGTTGAGTTCAGCTGAAGTTCAGCCCAGCTGAAAAGCTCAGCTCAGCTGAAGTTCAGCTCAGCTGAAAAGCTCAGCTGTAGCGGAAGAAGCTCAGCTCAGCTGAAATCCAGCTCAGCTGAAAAGCTCAGCTGCAGCTGAAGAAGCTCAACTCAGCTGAAGTTAAGTTCAGCTGGAAAGCTCAGCTGCAGTTGAAGAAGTTCAGCTGCTTTTCAGCAAGAACACTCTAGGTTTCTCAACCCTAACCACGGCCAACCATAGAACGTTAAAGAGATTTTTGCTTTTCAAAAATAGCTTTTGAATAGAGAGGTTTGAGCTTTGGCAAACACCAACCTTCTTTTTGGATCCCCCTTTATAGTACGACGATTCCTATACTCAAGTTAAATAAAATTAAATAAGAAAACTCCTTGAGTCATTGGTGTCTCATGTGTGATTTCTCCATGGCATTGCTTCATAAGGATCACAAACATCTTTGTCTCACCTTTTGAAGCAAACACAAATCAAACCCTGTGACTTGTATCATATCACCTTATATGAGTTCAAATCATGGCTTCAAGTCACCTCACTGATGCATCAACATGTTGTAACTCTTCATAGCTGATTAGTTCATCGACTTAGTGCAAGTACTCTCTTCTTCACCTTAGCCATGGTACCTCGGTCTACAATCCGTCGCTTGGCCTTCACCTTCGCTTAGTTCCTCGAAGCCCTTTCCTTGCTATCTTCACCCTATCAAGCCATTCTTGAGTCACATCCTATTGAGCATCCATTGAGAGAATCATTTCTTCAATATTGTGAACCTTGCTTGAATGTCTTCTAGATATAACTGTTAAGATTAATCAAGCTTTAGTTTGATTCTCATAGAAGCATATATGGACTGATAGTAATATGGTCAAGCCAATTCACGATTCCTCATATCTTATCCACTTTGGCTTGACCAATCCTCTTAATCACTTCAACCTCTATTATGATCATATTTATGTATAGTGATTTCTCAGGACTTGTCCATATATTCAAACCAATATAGAGACCATATTATATACATTTGCATTGTCTCACTGGTTATTTAACCTCGTGTTGAATCTTCGTTCACTGATCATTATATACTATTCAAGTATGTTCATCATACTGAATTTCCTGTTCAACACTTAGCAAACTCGTTAGACCTTTAAATGTGTTGTTATCCAAATCACCAAAACTCACAAAAGGGATGAATGCACTTTCATGGCCGCTGCCTAGCTCGCCTGGCAGGCCGCCTGGGCTGCTTTTCAGAGCCCAAAATGGTCTATATTTACCATTTTAAATTCTGAATTTAAGTATAAGACTCTGTTTTATATGCATTTTCAGTTCAAAGTTATCTTAGGCGTCTAAATTCGTAATTTAGACTGCATATATTGTAAAGACATATCTGTTTTATTGTACATATAGCAGATTTTAGTTTGTGAATTATTGTTTATTTTACATTAATAATTCACATATCTCTACTTGCTATTATTTACGCATTCATTTATGTTTGCATATAAATATAGCATTTATTAAGTTCAGACTTAATAAAAATCATGCAAAAATGAAATTACATTATTTTGGATCAAGAGCATAGGGAGATAGAGTCCTAAGCATTGGCTGCACTAAATTCTTTTATAGAATTTAGTAGCCCAGAGACCGTGCTTGTGGCAGCATTTGGAATGCCTATCTCTATGAGGTCTACATCTCTCGGGATGACTACCTATACGTGCTATCCAAAATAACAGGATATTAAGTTATTGAATTTTACTTTGATAATTAGTAGAGCATAGGTAGTGGAGACCTAAGCATTGGCTGCGATATGTTCATTCATGAACTTATCTGCCTAGAGACCGTGCTTTCAGGCAGCAAGTTTCTTGCCCACTACTAGGAGATCTACCTCATTAATTTGAGGATTATCTATACAATGCTCACTAAAATTCAAAGTACTTATTCAATTGGAAGGTTTGGAACCTTCAGTAAACTCATATCACATGTAAGAGTTATTGAAATTTTACTTTGATAATTAGTAGAGCATGGGTAGTGGAGTCCTAAGCATTGGCTGCGATTTGTTCATTCATGAACTTATCTGCCCAGAGACCGTGCTTTTAGGCAGCAAGTTCCTTGCCCACTACTAGATCTACCTCATTAATTTGAGGATTATCTATACTATGCTTACTAAAATTCAAAGTACTTATTCAATGGGAAGGTTTGGAACCCTCAAGGAACTCGTTACATATGTAATTTTAAGAAATTTTGCATATTGAGCTTACAACATCACCATTGTGACTATAAATTTATACGTAAATTAATGGATGTCCATGGTAATGACTGTAGGAACATGTCAACCAAAGAGTTCGAGGAACTCGCCCTTGATGGGCATAACTACCCAACTTGGGCTTCAGATATTGAAATAACTTTTGCTTCTCGTGGGATCATTGATGCAATTGCAGCACCCATCACTGGTACTGATCCAGTGAATGAGGTTAAAAAGAACACAGCACTTTTCCTTTTGAGGCTTTATATCCATAAGGACCTTAAGCAAGAGTACCTTATGGAGAGATTCCCTCACAACTTGTGGAAAGCTCTCAAAGAGCGCTATGAACAGCAGAAGGAGCTCATATGGCCGTCAGCCAACCATGAGTGGAACCACCTTCGACTGCAAGATTTTAAATCTGTTGCAGAATATAACCATGCTCTTCATAGCATTTGTTCTAAATTGAAGTTTTGCGAGAAAGAGCCCACTGAAGCAGACAAAATAGAGAAGACTCTATCTACCATGCTTCCAGAGGACAGGATATTGCATCAGCAGTATCGCTCTAGTAATTTCCAGAAATATTCTCAACTTATGCACACATTGACCCAAGCAGAAAAGCATCATGAGCTTCTTCTAAAGAATGCTCAGCAGCGCCCTCCTGGGTCTGCCCCTCTGCCTGAGGTACATTTCAATGTGCATAAGACTGGGAATAAGAAAGGATTCAAGAAAAACTTC
Organism: Zea luxurians; assembly: GCA_029449295.1. Taxonomy (NCBI): domain Eukaryota; kingdom Viridiplantae; phylum Streptophyta; class Magnoliopsida; order Poales; family Poaceae; genus Zea; species Zea luxurians. The sequence goes on along the minus strand of JAOPSE010000014.1, from coordinate 102,768,697 downwards.
AAGAATCCTCCTGGACCTCGCAAATTCAATAAGAACAAATTCCACAAGAAAGGTAAAGGAAAAGGAAAAGGAAATGGCAAGCCTCTACCATCTAAGGGCAACAGAGCTTGCCTTAAATGTGGTACTGAGGGCCATTTTGCTAGGGATTGCACTTGCCCTAAGCACCTTGTTCTTTTGTATCAACAATCCCTAAAGAAGCCAAAGTCCGATAAGCCTGCTTTTGAGGCTCATTTCAATTCTACTGAAGCACCAATTGAGGTTGGAAGTTCTTCACTGGCTTCTGGTGATCTGAAGAACACTCTTGCTAAAGAGCACCTCAATGTGGTTGACAACAAGCCTCCACTTCTGCAAGAAGATGAATCTGATGATATGATCATTGAGTATATGTCAAAGGATCCATTTGGAGATTTGGCATAAATCTCTCATGCTTGGAGATTTGATCATGATCACTATGGCTTGTGTGGATGTTCTATACTGTCTTTATAATGTTGTTGTAATAAGTAGAGGTATACAATCTCATGTGTTGAGATGTAACACACTCTACAAGACCAGTGTTGGGTCCTGTGTGTAGTGCGAACTCATTGGTTGAGTCGCCATACCATTATTGTAATATGGTTTCGACATTGTGATATTTAATATCATGTTCTGTATAGTACTAAGTTGCATCATAAAATTCTTATTCAGAATTTTTCATGTATAGATGCATAATGATGACAACTCGACGGAAGAGGAATTATGCCTTGTGGACAGTTGTACCACAAACTCTATACTTAGGGAGATCAAATACTTTCAGACTCTTAAGAAAAGAGATGGGAAAGTTTTGACCATCGCCGGACGTGATGCTGTGATAGTTGGCTCTGGTCGAGCAACTATTACCCTCCCTATGGGCACTGAAATTGTGATCGAGGATGCATTATTGTATCCTAATTCCACACGTACCCTCCTGAGTTTTAGAGATATCCGGCAAAATGGATTTCATATTGAAACCCATGATGAAAATCAAGAAGAGTTTCTCTTCTTGACAAAGCCGAATAAATATGGCAAACGCATATGCGAGAAAATTCCATCACTCACGTCAGGGTTGTACTATACATATATTAAAAGCAATGCACATGTTGCATATAAGGTAATTTTCCAAGATGTTGATGCATTCCAGATTTGGCATGATCGACTTGGTCATCCTGGCATAGGGATGATGAGGAAAATTACAGGCAATTCAATTGGTCATAATTTGCCTACAACAAGTTTTCCCAAATCTAAGGATTTTGTTTGCACCGCATGTGCAACTGGGAAACTTATTTTGAGACCATCATATCTCAAAATTAAAGCTGAACCACTTAAATTCCTTGAAAGGATTCAAGGAGATATTTGTGGGCCAATTATGCCAACTTCTGGGCCGTTCAGGTATTTCATGGTACTGATTGACGCATCTACCAGATGGTCACATGTGTGTTTACTATCAACACGCAACCATGCATTTGCCAAGATATTGTCTCAAATTATCAAGTTAAAGGCAAATTTTCCTGAACATCGGATTAGTTCAATCCGCATGGACAATGCTGCTGAATTCAAATCTCAGGCATTCAATGATTATTGTATGGCGCTGGGGATTCAGGTACAGCACTCGGTACCATATGTCCACACCCAGAATGGTTTGGCTGAGTCACTAATCAAGAGGTTTAAACTCATAGCAAGGCCATTATTGATGAATTGCAAATTGCCTTTGTCGTGTTGGGGTCATGCAGTCCTGCACGCTGCTGACCTTATACAATTACGACCAACTGCATACCATTCAACATCCCGAATACAAATGGTACGTGGAAATCCTCCAAGTATTTCCCATTTGCGTAAATTTGGATGTTGTGTATACATTCCAATCTCACCACCTCAGAGAACAGCTATGGGCCCACACAGGAAAGTGGGGATCTATGTGGGATTTCAATCTCCGTCGATCATTAAGTATTTAGAACCCTTAACAGGGGATCTATTTACGGCCCATTTTGCTGACTCTATCTTTGATGAGGAACATTTCCCGGCATTAGGGGGAGAATTCAAGTACCAAAAAGAATGCCAGGAAATAAATTGGAATACTCAATGTGTTCCAGGTTATGATCCACGTACTTCAGAAACTGAACTACAAGTTCAGAAAATTATACATCTGCAAAGACTTGCAAATGAACTGCCAGATGCATTCACTAATTACAAAGGTGTCACTAAGTCATTCATTCCTGCTAGGAATGCACCAGAAAGAGTGGAAGTACCGAGTAAGGCCACTCAACTCCTAGAGAGGAGAAGTATGGTGAATAAGCGCAGTTCTGTTGCTAAGAAGCAAAGAACAATAGTGAATGCAAAAGGACACCAATATGATACAATGTATCATGTGGATTGTGATGATCCACAACCCAACTCGGATGTGCACATAACCGAGGCTGGGACATCGGAAAATCCTAGACACATCAATTTAGGAAATCCTGATGAGTCTCTAAGGAATGATGAAATTGCCATCAACTATGTTGAGACTGGTGAAACATATGACAGAAAGGCTACCAATGTCGACATATATTTCTCCGAGCAGATTGCTGAGGACCTTCAAAATGATCTAGATCCTAAGACCATGGCAGAGTGCAGTAAGCGCTCGGATTGGATCAAATGGAAGGCAGCAATTGAAGCGGAATTAGCCTCGCTTTACAAAAGAGAAGTTTTCTCTGCTGTAATACCTACACCACGTGATATCTTCCCTGTGGGATATAAATGGGTTTTCATTCGGAAACGAAATGAAAACGGTGAGGTAGTGAGATACAAAGCAAGGCTAGTAGCACAAGGGTTTACGCAAAGACCCGGCGTTGATTTCAACGAAACTTATTCACCAGTCATGAGTGCAATAACATTCCGATATTTAATATCATTGGCAGTACAAAATCGTCTATCTATGCAGTTAATGGACGTAGTGACCGCATATCTTTATGGGTCACTGGATTCTGATATATACATGAAAGTTCCTGATGGAATAGATGTACCGAATCCAAAGGCAAAGCGCAACATGTATTGCGTAAAGTTGCAGAAGTCATTATATGGCTTAAAACAATCGGGCAGAATGTGGTACAACCGATTGAGTGAATTCCTTTTACGTAAGGGATACACGAAAAATGATGATTGCCCATACGTCTTCATCAAAAGATCCAAAGTGGGATTCTGTATCATATCAGTTTATGTTGATGACCTTAACATCATAGGAAATAAACTTGATATTGATGAAGCACGTCATCATTTAACGACAGAATTTGAGATGAAGGATTTGGGTAAAACCAAATTTTGCTTAGGTCTACAACTTGAGCATTTACCTTCTGGAATCCTTGTACATCAAAGTACATATACCCAAAAGGTACTGGAAAAATTCAATATGCACATGTCTTATCCTTCAAAGACTCCTATGGTGGTCAGATCTTTGGATTTAAAGAAAGATCCATTCAGACCACGGGATGATGAAGAACAGACATTGGGACCGGAGTTCCCATATCTCAGTGCTATTGGTGCATTAATGTATCTTGCTAATAATACCCGGCCGGATATTGCTTTTGCAGTAAATTTGTTAGCAAGGCACAGTTCTGCTCCAACAAAAAGACACTGGGTTGGCATTAAGAATATTTTCCGATACCTAAATGGCACAAAGGATCTAGGACTCTTTTACAAGAGAAGTAATGATCCTAGTTTAATTGGGTATACAGATGCTGGCTATTTATCTGATCCCCACAATGGCCGATCACAAACAGGATTCGTATTCTTACAAGGTGGAACTGCCATCTCGTGGAAATCGTCTAAACAGACTTTGGTGACCACGTCCACCAACCATTCTGAAATAATTGCATTATTTGAAGCATCACGTGAATGTGTATGGCTTCGTAGAATGGTGAATCATATACTCACAACTTGTGGTATTGGTTCTCTTGACTCACCAACAATTATCTATGAAGATAATTCAGCTTGTGTTGTTCAGATGGATACAGGTTATATCAAGAGTAATATCAATAAGCATATTTCTCCTAAACTGTTTTATCCCCATGAACTTCAGGAAAAGGGGGATATAAACATCTTGCAAACAAAGTCTTGTGATAATCTTGCAGATCTATTCACAAAATCTCTACCATACTCTACATTTCAGAAATGTCTTGAGGGGATTGGTATGAGAAGACTTAAGTGCTTGCAAGGTTCAGGGGGAGTAATTCTCCGTGATATATGACCTGTATTAAACCATCATATTACACTCTTTTCTTTGTATGAGTTTTTGCCTTGCTAAGGTTTTCTCATCCAAAGTTTTTAACGAGGTAATATCAACAAAGCTATATGCTTCATCATTGATTTTCCCCACAGGGGTTTTTATACATGATGATTACAAGCATATTTTCTTTTGGAGACTATGTGAGATTATTCTCATTATCCAAAAGGATATTATGTACTCCTTATTTTTCCCACAGGGTTTTTGAGGAGAATAAGATAAATTGCAGATGATCAAACGGTTCTGGGTTGATCAAGGGGGAGTGTTACAAAATATTGTATATATGATCAAGACCCATCCAACCGTCCGTTTTACAGTTATTTGATCTAAGGGTCAGATGCCCTTTGTACTCATGTATATAAAGAGTATCTCTGCAATAAACAAGACACTCCAGTCATTTGTCTTTCTCTGTTCTCTCATTTTACTACTGAGCACTGCAAAGATCAAAACATTTTTTAGAGTACTGTGTTTCTACTGTTTAAAATTGTAAAAGTATTTATACTGAATAATATAACAGGTGCAAATCAAACTATTAGTACAAACTAAGCAAAAAAATAAGAATGGGGAGCAAGGATATATATATATTTTTTAAAAAAATATCAAGTAAAATATGAGGGAACTGATTTAAAATATGATATATTTTTTATTTTTTTAACAATATAACTATTCATAATCTATAATATTTATACTGTCTTTCATATATCAATTTAAATTTAAGTTAGTGTGAATCACGTCAAATTTATATATAATTTTCTCTCTCGAGATGCAGTACCGTACTAGTACTGTACTACACTACTACTAGCCTACACCAGCGCCCTACTGACCAACAAAAAAGCGGAGTCCGCAAGTACCCTTCCGAGTTTGGATCCAAAAAAACGAATCACATTAAATTAACTCTGCCACGGTCACGAGAGGCCACGCATGGGTCTCATTTACTCCCCACTGGGCGCCGGGACCCACGCGGCGCGGCCAATCAGGAGGACCCCATGACGCGGGGTGGGCGGATCAGCTTTCACGCACTGAGGCGCGGGGCCCGCCGTCCAGCTGGCCCCTGCGGCGGTCACGCCAGTCGTCTGAGTTGGCACGCAGCAGCCGTTCACGCACTTCTGTTCTTCAATGCTTCTCGCCCTATGGTAGGTGGGCCACAGGTCCACATAACCTGAAGGCACAGGATGCCGAATCGAAGAATTTGTTTCTTCGTTACCAGTACATCTGTTCCTTAAACGATGTAATCATAGGTCTGTATAAAGTTAGACTATCTTAAATTTACCTAAATTATAAAAAATAATGTCAACACATGTTACTCCAAATAGATATTTTGTACTGTCCATGGATATATTCATTTGTCTAAGTTCGACCAACAAAAGGGAAAAAAGACGAGCAGTGGTACATCATTTAGTTGTTCGTTAATTTATCATCGAAATATGAGAACTGCGTTCTTTATGGACAGGTGGAGTACGCGGATATTGTTTGTGTGGTTTGAGCTTCGTTGTCGGGTTTTATTTCAAATTTGAGAATATAACACTGTTTTTTTAATTAAGCCAGATCATTCTTGAAATGATTGTTCATAATGAATCTCTAAATTTTCTGAAATATGTTGCTGACGAAGTATGGAACGCAATGTGAGCACACATTCTTGGTAAAGATCACAATAAAAGCATGTTGTCGGTACCGATCTTAGCGATCTATATAAATGATCTATATCTTAATGATAATTTGAGGTAAGTGGAAAAAACACAACAGATGTATCTTGATGAAAAAACATCTATATTATGGTTCTCTAAACCTAAAATACAGTTTCATCCATATAAACCAAATAAATGAGTTGTGTCTTGTGTAGTTCTAGTGAATAAGATGTAATGCTTAGATACATTGACTTCTATTAACAAGTTTTTAGATATATCTAGTGCTTAAAGAATCGTAACTTAGTATCTAGGTTATACATAACATTAGATCATATTCAGGACTGTCACCATGGTCGTGATGATCATTTCACTAATACCACATGTCTCCTGCTTGTTTGCATGTTCTAGTTGACAAAATACATAACATGCACTAAATGATCCTTAATCTCATGTGGTTTAGTGGAAAAACTTGGATCGTGAAGGGACATGGCTCCTGATATTGCCTTCTACTTCTACCCTGTCATTTCTTTGTTGCCATAGTTATGCTAACGATAGATAACAAATCGTTCAAGTATCATGACCTAGTACTATTTTTAAAGGAACAAATTGGAAACTAATAGTACACACTACACAGATTCTTTGTTATTCTTAATAAATGGCCACATGTCCTGAAATGCGTTAGTGGCTAAGTATGGAAAGAGTTTAAAGCTAGCACACAGTTTTTTTTCATAAATACGGTCAATCAAAAACATGATGGCAACAACCAGCCTTAGGTACACTACAGGAAATCACTTAATTCCCGTCGGCCAGGAACCGACGGGAATAAGCCTTAAACCGACGGGAATAAGTAATTCCCGTCGGTTTAAGGCTTATTTCCGTCGGTTGTCAGCGGACAGGCGTCAGATGTCGGGGATACGGTTATTCCCGTCGGCGGCTGACGGGAATAATTAATCCCCGTCGGCTAGTTAGTGGCCGACAGGAGTTATGGCTAATTCCCGTCGGCCAGGACAACCGACGGACATTATCAATTAATTCCCGTCGGCCCTACCAGCCGACGGGAATTAACAATTAACTCCCGTCGGCCCAGTCAGCCGACGGGGATTAACTGGGCCGACGGGAATTAATAGTTAATTCCCGTCGGCTATGGTCAAACCGACGGAGATTAACTGGGCCGACGGGAGTTAATCTATAATTCTGCAACAGCAACACCAAATTAGATATTTCTCCACAGACAAACATATGACTATATATATATATATTCCACATGGACATACACATCACAAACATATATATCATCCACATGAACATACACATCACAAACGCATTATAGGTTAAATCCGTCAGATAACATACACAAACATTTCTGATACGAGTTAAGATCAAGTGTTTACACAAACATAACGTCCAGGAGTTAAAAACATAACGAGCACGAGTTCAAGTGTTTAGAGATAACCACCACTTGGGTGGTTAGAGCTTTGACCGCTGCCGCCACCACCGCCACCAGGAGGGAACGCGAAGAGGGAGTCAACAAATCCACTCCCTGCTGCAGGATCAGACCCACTACCACCCGCTTCGGGCGTAACCTATGCAAGTTAGCAAATATCAACACGTTAAATGCAAATATCAAAAAGTATACAAGTGTATACATTAATCGAGAGTTATCAAACATACCCTATCTCCAGGTGCAGGTATATGTGTCGGAGGGGTGTTGAACTGTGGTGGCGGAGCTGGTGTGTTTGCAAACTGGCTCCATTGTGGTGGCGGTGGAAAATTTGTTGTCATTCCCTGTTGCTGCATTAACTGTTAAACATATCTGTTACTATTGAAGATGTTGTATTGAAATATAAGAATTTAGAGTTCGGATTATGTGTACTCACTTGATACATCGCTTGGTTATGTGCATTGCAAGCCTCCATAAATTCGCGTTGTTGTCTCATCTCTTCACGCATCCTCATAATCTCCAACTCCTGCTCGTTCGGTCGATAAGAGCATGAGCTACGGGAAGACGAACCCGTCCTCTGAGATCTCACCGACGACGAGTCAATGAATCCATCGAAGAGTGCGTATCTATAAGTGATTCAAAAAATGTGATTACTGCATAATCAATTTAGTGTCAACCATATAATTTCATAAGTTAGAGCTTACCGTCCATGCGCTTTGCCACCACCACTTGCATACACCATCGAGGGATCCACCGGTTCATGGCGCCAGTCAAAGTCAAGGCCATGGCGACGAACCATCTCCTCCCCATATGCCGCCTATACATCATTCACAACCTTACAAATGTAGGAATTTCTATACTTTGAACGTTTGTACTTTTCGACCAAAACTCACCAGTCGATCCGTGACTGTCTGGCTGTAGAGCTGGTCAGGGTTGTTCGGGTCTGGTCCTTTGTGGCCCTCCTGGTAGACCTCAATGTCACTAGGCTTTTGGCCACTCGTAGCTTCCTGTATAAACAAAAAACATTCATAAGCAATCGTACTATTTGCTGATCGACATAGCTAGATCAAACTTACCATTCTTTTAGCTTTTCGTATCATGTCGTCACCGCCAAACTTGTGGTTAGGATTGGTTCCTCGACATTGTCTGTGATGCACTGACGCTTTCTGGAAGCCTTCGGAAGCCCAATATCGACACCAAGCATAGTACACATCAGGCACAGGCGCCATCCATGGAACCATCACCTACACACACAATGTTACATATTATAGCAATCACAACAATCAATATAAAGGGTAGAACAAATTGAATACTAACCTCACGATATTGATCCTCAGTCAAATATATCTTTGAGGACCCTTCCTTTTTATTCAAGGGGCCTGCTTCTTCCGGATGCTTTTGAAAATACAGGTTTGTAGCCCGAATTCTCGCATAGTATATGGCATCCTTCACCAGCTTCTTTGCATTGTTTTGGAAGACACGTTCAGCGTGCCCCATGTAATCCTCTCCGTCAGGCAACCGATATCGAAGCTACAACATAAAGAATACAAATACAATGGTATAAGTCATAGATTTACAATATTAAGAAACATAACAAAAATAATAAAGAATTCATACCCAAAAGTCATTACGCACAAGTCCCTATCTGTCGGTGTGGTTTTGTTTCTTTTTAAACTTGTACTCATCCCAGGTACTGACGAGCACCTCATCCTCGGTATCACTGTTTGACACCTTCACTATACCAGGGTAGTGAAGGCGGCAAAGAGAACCCAACGTAAGGTTAACCTGAGTGTGGTGTCCCTTGCCGTCAAAGGACAGGTCCTCCCAATTCCTGCATTACACAAAAACATTAACAATACACATAATAGTTATATGAGATAAGTTAATATATTACACTCACTGATCTCCATGTGGCATGATTAAAGTCCTATCAGCCTCTCGCTCTATCGCGTGACGAGGCTTTACTGAGTGGCTTTTTCTTGAGCGACGTGTGCGTGTCGCTGAAGAGCCTCCCGAGCCATCATCCATCGGGTTGTCAGCTGGTTCGCCCTGTTGGCCCCACTGGTCCCACGCCTGTTGCTGCTCTCTCTGGTGGTCCCATTGGTCCCATGGCTGGTGATGCTGTGCGGACTGGTCCCATGTCACGTGCTCCACCTCCTCATTGTGCTGCTCAGCCTCATTGTGCTGTTCAGCCTCATTGTGCTCCTCCTCCTCAATGTGTTGCTCCTCAGTGTGCTGCTCATCCTGGTACATACAACTCAAGATTTATTTGTAAATATGTAAACAAATTTATTTGTACAAGATATGTTACCTCATCTCCATGTACCGCGCTCAACAGCTCTCGACGTCTGCTGCTGCTCGAAGAACTGCCCTGAAAAAGGCCCAGGCCCTTGAACAACCCCTTCACTGACTTCTTTGATTTTGGCGGCATCCTGCATAAAAAATAAGAAATTATTCATTAGTGCATCAAAAATGACATAATACTTAAAATATAAACAAATGAAATAACAAAACAACTTTACTTGTTAAATATCATCAAAATCAGGATCTATTTGTTCTCTTCTATGCAGAGGTCGCCATGTAACTTTTCTCCTAACAGGTTGTCTTCTCCGTCTCTCGGGAAAAGTTAAGTCGTTAACGTCTGCAACTAGTGAATCTAATGCCGATGCAGGATTAATATGAAAACTAGTTGGCAACTCTTCTTCTTGAAACACCTCATCAACCTGCTCAAGGTGACCAATTTGATATTCGTCCTCACCAGGAGTGTATAGGCGTTCGCGGGGATTTACATTGTACACAACCCTCCATTTAGACAACTTTTTGCATGGATATGTCGAGAAATAAACTTGGTCTGCTTGATGGGCAAGGATATACGTGTCGTGTCCTTGAAGCAATTTTTTAGGTTGGATCTGTGTCATCCCAAATTCGGTCCTATAATACTTCGGGTCATACCATTTACACTCAAAGAAAACTAGCGCTAAAGGTTTATTTCTAGCAAATATAATCTCGATTATAATTTTGATTTTCCCGTAATAGCAGGCTTCGTGTCCTTCCATGTCGGTTGCCCTAGTAACGACTCCACTATTTTGAGTGGCGGCCATAGGATGACTTGATTCGAAACTGCTTGAACGAAAGCGATATCCATTGACGTCGTAACGTTCATAGCTTTTGGCAGTTACGCTTCCAATAGATAACTGATGTAAGTCATCATTCAAATTCATTTCCTCCCCAAACTGTCAATTATGCCACAAAGCATTAGCAAATTCTGTAATATTAGTTAACTAAAATTAGCTCTCGGAGCCACATAATTAAGACTTACACGGTCTCGAAGCCACATAATGAAATTAGGTCGCCCATGCATACTATCGCGTCGCAATTTGTCTATGTCTCTCGCTGTTGGCCTACCGAGACACCTCATGTTTTGTTCATCAAACTCGCTGTCAAATATTATTGTATGACATGAGATATTTGATAACATAAACTAATTCACATATGAAGAGTTTAAGAAAATAAGTCTTACACAAAGTATTTCTCCACCTCATGCATATTCGTGAACATGTACAGTAAAGCAGACTTATGTCCTTCCATACTGAGGTGATATGCCTTGGGTGGACCAACGGCTTTGCCGTTTGTCTGAAAAATCGAAAGATCACTACACGGAGGCATCTTTCATTCATCATCATGGTACCTTTTCTTTCGAGCAAATACATTATGTTCTTCTGCAAAGTAACAACTTGTGAAGTGTGCTACCTCCTTTAGTTTAAATTGTTCCGCGATACATCCTTCAACTCTTGCCTTGTTGCCCACCATTGCTCTAAGCTTCTTTAATGCTCTTTCTATATGAAACATCCACCTATACTGAACAGGACCACCGACCTTAGCCTCATATGGAAGATGTATAAAGAGATGCTGCATAGGATTGAAGAAACCCGGTGGAAATATTTTTTCCAATTTGCACAAAAGCACCGGTGCCTCTTTCTCCAGCTGTTCCATCACATCTCTTCTGATTTCTTTAGCACAAAACTGTCTGTAGAAATAGCTAACTTCAGCTAACGTTTTCCACACAGCTTCGAAAATGTATCCACGAAACATTACAGGCATGAGCCTCTCCATAATTATGTGGAAGTCATGGCTCTTCAGTCCATTCATCTTCATTGTCTTCAAGTTCACAGATCTTCTAAAACCAGCGGCATAACCATCGGGGAATTTAATATCCTTCATCCACTTCATCACTTCTTTCCGTTGCTTAGATTTCAGACAATAGTCAGCTTTTGGTTTGCCTCCATTTTCTCTAAGCACTTGGGTTGGACGATCACATATCAATGCTAAGTCCATGCGTGCCTTGTCATTGTCTTTCGTTTTATCAGGGAAATCCATGCATTTATTTATGAGGGCTTGGCAAAAGTTACTCTCTTGATGCATGACGTCGATGTTGTGCATCAAAATCAATGACTTAGCATAAGGAAGCTCCCACAAACCACATATGTGAGTCCAGTTATGCTCCTCACCAAAACCTTGATACCTTTTCCCACTCTCGTCTAGGACAAGTTTCATATGCTCTTCTGTAATTTCTATCCCACTATGTCGCTTGGGCGGTCCCTTCGTGACAATGGTGCCCTTCCTAAATTCCTTTCTCTGCCTTCTGAAGGGGTGATTGAAGGGTAGAAAACATCTATGGCAATCAAAGTAACATATCTTGCCACCAGCACTAAGACAAAAATAATCTGTATCTTTAGCACAATAAGGACACGTCAATCTACCATGCACGCTCCATCTAGAGAAAATACCATACGCCATAAAATCATGAACCGAGAACAGATATGCAACACGAAGATTGAATTTCTGCTTCTTGAAGCAGTCATAGGCTTCCACACCTTGTCATATCTTCTTTAACTCTTCAATCAGTGGTTGAAGCATCACATTGAGGCGTACGCTAGGATGCTCAGGCCCAGGTATAACAAGACATAGGAACATAAACTCATATTTCATGCAAAGAGCAGGTGGAAGGTTGTACTGTATGGCAATGACAGTCCAACATGAATACGACGCAACGGTCATATTGAACGGCGTGAAACCATCAGTTGCCAAGCCGATACGAACATTTCTTGCATCGCTGGCAAAATCTGGATCAAATTTGTCAAGAGCCTTCCATGCATCACCATCTGACGGGTGCACCATTAACCCATCTTGTCTGTCCGTACAATCTTTATGCCACCTCATGTGCATAGCGGTCTTCCTCGAGAGAAACAAACGTTTCACTCTAGGAGTGAGAGGCATGTACCGAAGCTATTTATGTGCAACCTTTGTCACCACCTTCTCCCCATCTTCATTTACAAGCTCCATGTACCTCGACTTCCCATATTTTAAGCATTTCTGTTCTCTGCCATGTTCCTTCCAAAAAAGCATACAGTTATCTTGACAAACATCAATCTTCTCATACTCCATACCAAGACTTTCAAGCAATTTCTTGGACTGGTACATGTCTTTGGGCATCTTGTGACCCTAGGAAGAACCTCGCTAATCAAATCCACAAGCTCCTTGTAACAATTAATTGAGAATGCAAACTTGGACTTGATTGACATCAGCCGGGTCACGAATTCGAGTACGGTCACGTCAGTGTGCCCGTGAAGAGGCTCTTCTGACGCTTTGAGTAGGTCGAAGAACTTCTGAACCTCCGGTGTAGGTGAATCATGATGATCTGGTGCCAGTTCAGGCTGCAGATCCTCAAGCATCTGGTCCATCCTATCAACATCATCTTCACCACCATCAACTTCTACTTCTGTTGCTCATTCAACATCTTCACCGTGGAGATACCAGACCTTATAGCCTGGCACGAAACCATGTGAGCACATGTGTAGTGTGACCTGCCTCTTGGTGTGGCTCGTCATATTTCTACATTTATTGCATGGACACCTAATATTATCTATTTGTGACAAAGCAGCTGCATGGTCCAGAAATATTTGCGTCTTGGCAAACCATTCACTAGTGTGACACCCACCCTTCTTGAAACCTTCATACATCCAATCACGTCTATCACCCATTATTGCGGCTGTGTACGAGTAAAGAGTGTGTGTGAGACAATCACGTTTCTACACGTCACACGTATATACATCTATAGGTAAGTAGTAAAACTATATATATACATAAATAATTATATATACACATAAATAACATCAAATTAATCAATATCGAAACCTTCATACATGCTAATATTATAAGTTAAATCTAATCAATAAATAACATCAAATTTAACAATTCAATAGTATACGTTAAATCTACTATAATAATACAATTAATAATTACCTAACATGAAGCCACACATGTGATATTAAATTAACTATAATCACACTCTAATCACATGTGTTATTAAATTAATACTAATCACATGAAAGTTAACTCCCGTCGGCCATAAAAAACCGACGAAAATAAACATGTACACACATAATTAACATTCACAATCCCATGCATTAACATGTATACACATAATTAACTCACGTGGGTGTCGTAGTCGGTTCGGAGATGCGGTCGGGGGCGGAGGCGGCGCTCGAGGAGACAGCGACGACGCTCCGAGAGGCGGCGACGGCGTTTGTGGGCGCGATGGGAGGCCCGGCGGCGATGTGGGCGGTGTGGGGCACGGTGGAGATGAGCGAGGGCGGGCACGGCGGCGGCGGACGGGCGTCCGGACGCGCGCGCGGCGTGGACGGGCGACCGGGCGAGCGGCGCCGAGGACGGGCGGCGGCGGCGCTGCGCGTGGCGTGGACAGGGCGGGCGCGGTCGGGATGGCACGCCGGCGGGGAGGGGTGGCGGCGCGGCGGCGGTTAGAGGCGGCAGCGGCTAGGGTAGACAGAGAAGGCGGCGCGACCAGGAAGAAAGGCAGAGAATGAGCCCGTGCGGGTTCGCCCGCGTGCTCATAAAAGGCTAATCCCCGTCGGCCTGCGCTCTGGCCGACGGGAGTTAAGTAATCCCCGTCGGCCTATGCTTTGGCTGACGGAAGTTAAGTTAACTCCCGTCGGCCTACTCTCTGGCTGACGGGCGTTACTGTAGCCGACGGGAGTTATATTATCCCCGTCAGCTTTTTCCCTGGCCGACGGGAATTATCTTGGTCGACGGGAATCATTAGGATTCCTGTAGTGGTAGTGTTGGAGCGAGGTGGTGGCTCTATTCTATCTTTACAGGTGTTTGGTTGAGAGAAGATGGAAATAGAACGAGTTCAAAAGTAGAATATTCCTCTAATATGCTGAATCCTACCGCTCGATCCTCAACAATTATCAAACTTTTTTGCTCATGAAATAGAACAGAACAGAACATAACGTAAGAACCATTCTATCTTTCAAACACGACTCAAACATGAAAGAGAGTTATTTCGTTTAAAAAACTGAAACAGAATCGTTCCATTCAACTAGACTCCACCACCAAACAATGCCTTACAACACATTTTTTAGAACCCTCACTTCCTGGCCACTATATCTAAGATTTCATGTGACGTCACATTTTTTTGGAAGCTTACTGCTTTCCTCCACACCCAAAAAAAGACTACCCCACGAGCCCACGGCTATCATGGCGAGTTCGTGACTGTAAAGTGTGAATGCCTTTTACGAGGGGCAAACGCGGGGTGCCCCTAGCGAGCGACCTCGTCCGAGTTGTGGGCTGTCTTCCAAGGTGCCGAGCAAAGAGGCGCAAACCAACTTTTTTGCAAATTGGCCATTTTTGGGTTTTTTTCCACAATTATGCCCTTGCCAGTTTCATTTCAAAAAATGGACCCATAGCTCGGCGTCGTCATCATTGGCGCCGAGCTTGTGTGTGCCGGCGCCAATATTTTTGGCGTGCATACGTCAGGTGTAGGCGTGACTTGGAATCTATGTGGCAGATACCTCGGCGCCATAGATCTTGGCGCCGAGATAGGAGACCGGTCAACGACGCCTACCTCGGCGCCATAGATCTTGGCGCCGAGGTAGGAAACCGGTCAACGACGTCGACCTCGGCGCCAAGATCTATGGCGCCGAGGTCCCTGCATATAAATAGAGCCCTACGTCCAGTGGTTTGTGTGCTCATTCCTATTGTTCGAAACTAGAGATTTCTGCCTGATTTATAGGATGTCTAGGCGTGGTAAATCTGCTAAACAAAGGTAAGTGTTGGATCCGCCTCTTATTTTGTGAGTCTATTATATTTGTGATTGTTATACAACTTATGCAAATTTAGGAAGGGTCCTTTGACCGGAACTGCCTTCGACCCACTGCCTTTGCCAAGTGGTGTTCCGGTGCCTATGTGTTTTTGTGGTGATCCTTGTAAGGTTGATAAGTCTGAGGATCATGACACCTATCGACAGAGGTATTGGATGTGTGCTAACTTTGCATTTGAGCCAACTATTGTTCAACGTCGGATGAATTTAATGGTGAGAATAGTCTTGTAATATGTTAACAATTTGAAGACTCAGAGTGGTGAATGTTTTTTTGCATACTAATAATTGCATGTTTTGTAGACTCCTCCACCGCTATGTGATTTTGAGCAGTGGATTGACATAGAAATATCAGTGAAAGATAAGAAGTGGTTGGAGAATCTTAAAAAGTGGGATGCAGAGGACAAAGAGAGGATGGAGAAAAGACGAGAGGAGCTTGCCGCCGAGCAACAACGTGAAGACGAGCAGGAAATGAGGCGTGTTGCTGAATATAGGGAAGAGAAGGAGAAGAAGCTTGAGCGTGGACGTCGTGCAAAGGAAGCAATGGAGGAGAACCCTGATGCATTTCGCAAGGGCAAATGGCCCCGTTGCACTCAGTAGTCTAGGTGTTTTATTTGAAGTTATGTAATTATTCGGTATTATGTATTGTCGAACAATGATATTTGGTAATGAATTACCTTCAAATTGATGAAAAACGACATAAGTACGCAATTGATGAAAACTACATTTAAAGTAATTGTTGGAGGTCATACTCTGTTTCTTCATCTTCAGAAGAATCAATGTCGGCGTAGTCTTCCGCTGTCCACTGCTGGCGAAGCTTACAACGAGTTGCACCCTGGTACCAAGCTTGGTACCGCCTATAGTCACTGTTGTTGTGCAACTCATCGTTGGAATATACATTCTCAGCACCCAATTCCCATTCATTTATAAATATCAGATGATGTTGACGAAAGTCCGTAATCTTCTTTTGCTTCCGCCGGTCAAATCTACACACAAATCATATCATATAAAGAACACAAAGTTGCGAATGATTGATGTTATAGATTGCAAACTGGATTTATAGATTGCGAACTTACTTGTGTAGCTCCTTAGAAGTAGGAATATCTTCAACCGGCCACAGCTGGTTCCTACCAAACTGTCTCTGAACCCTGTGAGGTAGGTGCCACTCAACACACCAGAAATAGATCAAAGGACATTGCATCATATAGATTTCATCTTCACTGCTGCATACTTCACTAAAGATCATCCCAGCATACTCAGGTGCGTTGTATGGCTGCCATGTGACCTGAAATAAAAATGAAGCAATCTATGTTAAGTACAATAAAACAAATTTCATAATGATAAGATATACATGTTGAGTACTTACGCTAGAGGCAGAAAGCGTGTCAAACTCGTTAACATACTCCATGTATGCCCTCTTAGCTCTGGCAAAAGGAGCTGCCACTTGGTCCCAAATATAAGCATACGTCGGTCGAAGACGTTCATTTCCATAAATCATCCATGGCCAGGGTCTAGGCTGGAAAACACGTGGTCGACCAACTGGTATGCGAAACCTACAAAATGAAATTAATGTTAGTAAGTAATATAGCCTCATTAAATATAATTCTAAAGACGTACCACATCCATATCTGCAGGAGGTAGACGCAACCGCCTATAGACGAAGAGGAGGACGTACGACGGCAAGCCTCACAAAGCTGCCGGTACAAAAAAGAAAGCACATCGGAGCCCCAACTGTAGTGTCCAGCTGTATCTCAGTCGGTTAGACATGGGATGTACATCCATGATGCGCAGCCTCCTGTGGCGTCTGGGAAGAGGACACAACCAAACATGTGCAGGATCCAAGCTCGACAATAGAACTGTACTGTACCCTCATCAGCATCAGCAGGGCACACACCAAAAGACTGACGGAGCCATGTGATGCCTACTCCAGCAGTCCTTTCAACGCCCTCAGCAGGAAGCTCTCTACCAAGAAAGGCCTCAACTCTAGCCCTCCAACCGTCAGAGTCACATTGGCCTGTCACTGCTCTGCCACCAACATCGAGTCCAAGTATCTTCTGTGTATCCTCTAATGTGACTGTCATCTCACCAAAAGGAAGATGAAAACTATGTGTCTCTGGCCGCCACCTACATAATTAAAAAAAGTTAGTGTAAACGAGTTCAATGACTCAAGAATAATTTTACAAAATCCTAACAATACCTGTCCACAAGTGCAGTAATGGCCGCCGAGTCAATAGTAGGCAACCCGCGTCGTAACTGGTACGATATTACATCTAGACCTGCTCGTCTGAGGTAATTAGTGTACCTGTCGTCAAACACCATGTCTAGGAACCCATTGTGTGTCCTAGAACGAAGCGTTGCTAGGTCCTACACGGAAAAATATTATATTAGCAACACCATTTGTACAACAACAATTTTACAAAAAATATTTACAATTCAATACCTGGCCTTCCGACAGAAGGCGGCCCCGGTGGGTCTCGTCGTAGAACGGGTCGAGGAGGTGGAACTGTGCCATCCTACAAAATGAAATTAATGTTAGTAGGTAATATAGTCTTATTAAATAAAATTAAGGTAGTATCATTAAGCTAAACAATACAAACCTCGCTAATCTGCCAACGACAAGTGCGTGAATTATGACCAAGTCTATCGCACTTGCCACACTCATACTGCCCGGGGTCGGTAAGAAATGGTGTTCTCCTTCCCCTTCTACTCCTACCACCAACCGTGTAACGATGTTTCTCGTACGAATGAAGTACTCTATACGGCCTCTTACGTAAGACTGCGTAATGATGCAGCCACCTCTTCAAGGCAGTTAGGTCCTTGAAGACCCTACCCTTTTCAATCATCATACTAGGACTGGCCTCAGGAGCATCTAGCAACTCATCATCCCTTCCTTCTGCATTTGCCTGATGAGAAAGACTAAGATCGCTGAACTCATGCACTCTAGGATCCCGACCGTCTGGAAAAACACGTTGCAACATCTCAATGTCACTCTCTGTGAGTTCACCAACCGGGCGATCATCATCTGAATCGGCAGCCATAGCAAAGGCGTATGGCTCCTCTTCATTCCTAAACTCAGGACTGTTGGAGGCAATAAAACCATCACCGAAGCAACCACGTGCCTCGGTCTGAGGATCAACCACAAGAGTAGGGGTCTCTCCTGCAACATGTACAAGATGATCAGTCCCACGTCAAATGGAATGAGCAAAGTGCTGAAGGTCCAAAATGAAGATGTAATGCCAATAAGACTTACTGCAATTGGTTTGTGCCAAAGGGATACACGCAGCTAAATCTGTCTGCAGACCATCTCCTGGCTGACTTAATGGGATCAAATTGGGGCCAGATTGAGCATCAGGAACAGTTGGCACGTCATCGATAGCACGATCAAAGTCTTCAGGTGGACGATCTACGACAACCGAACGCACCACAACCTCCATGAGTTGCAAATGGGTCTTCATAGCCGAAGTAATATAATTATCCCAATCTAGTTGACAATCAATTGGGATGACTCGTCTTAGGACATTTGGTGGATGACCAATATTAAGCACTCCGTCAACCGCAATGTAATCATCTTCATGGTAACCTAACTTTTGTTTAGCCTTTGTAAACACATCACTCAAGGAGGGTCTACCATCGAATAGTACCGGCACGTGTCGCATGTCAATGAACTTGGCATTTCCATACGGATCTTGTTCCACATTGCATCCATGATATAAGCTCAAAAAATTGTCCATCTATTTGAAACATCAATTAAACATTCAATATAAACTGTGGATGGTTATTACCTAACCACAAACCACTAATTACTAGCTACATAACTATAAATATAACCACAACCCACTAATATACTAACCACCTTATAAATTACTCCTATATAATAATTGAAAATTTTGACAGCACCTCCCCTGCACGGGGAGGATAAAAAACATGCACATTTGACTCACTTTCATAATATTCAATCCAATTAGCATTTATCACAATAACTAACATTCATCACATTCAAAAAACAACAAATTATAGCAAAACAATCTAACATATTGAACACAAAATGCTTACACAATAAAAAAAATAATATAAAAATTACCTTGACGGTCGGGGTCGGGGTCGGGGATGGACGACGACGACGCGGGCGAGGAGCGGGCGCTGGGGTGGGGCGGGGCAGCGTGTCGACGGCCGATGGCGGGGCGCCAGGAGGGGACTGGGCGGCGGCCGGGACTGGGGCGGCGGCGCTTGTTGGGCGGCTCGGCGGAGCTTGCAGGGCGGGCCGGCGCGGGCTCCGTCGGCCGGACGCGGGCTCCGTCGGCCGGACGCGGGCAGGGTCGGCCGGGGGCGGCGCGGCGGAGCTTGGGGGCCGGCTCGGGAGGGGCCGGCCGGTGGCGGGGCGGCGCGGGCATGGCCGGCCGGGGGCGGGGCGGCTCAGGCGGGGCCGACCGGTGGCAGGGCGGCGCGGGCGGGGCCGGCCCGTGGCGGGGCGGCGCGTCGCGGTGGGAGGGAGGGCGGCGCGGGTGGGGCAGGCCGGTGCCGGGGCGGCGCGGGCGCCGGTGGCGCGGTGGGAGGGCGTCGCGGGGTCCGGCGGCGCGGGCACGAACACGGCGGTGCGGCGGCTGGCGAATTGGGCGTGGGCGCGGGTCAAAATTAGGGTTAGAATTTGATTGAATATAGGGGGTCGACGCCAAGATCTATGGCGCCGACCCCCTGACACGTGTACTACCGCCGCCAGGGGGGTCGGCGCCATAGATCTTGGCGCCGACCCCCTGACACGTGTACTGCCGCCGCCAGGGGGTCGGCGCCAAGATCTATGACGCCGACCCCCTGACACGTCACGTCCAGCGGGACATCCCCGTCAGCAGACAGGCGCCAATAATATTGGCACCGGCACACAGGAGCTCGGCGCCAATGATGATGGCACCGAGCATAGGGTCCATTTTTTGAAATGAAACTGCCAGGGGTATAATTGTGGAAAAAAACTCGAAAAGGGCTAATTTGCAAAAAAGTTGGGAGGCGCAAACGGGTTTTAAAAATTTCACAAACAGTTTTTTTCCATTAAATTTGAGATATTCTTACGATTCCATTTGACAAAAGAGCTTGACGTAATCACGTTAGACAGACGCCAAACAAATATAATGACCATAATGCTCTTTGATTTCGTTTTCTTCTATTTTTCCCATCACTTTTCACGTGAGAGGATTTTTCCTTCCTCATCTTCTTCCGTAGAACGCGCATGCCAGGGGCATCCGGCGGCAGCATCCGCACGCCCGCGCCACCGCAGCCGCGGTATCACGCACCGGCATTGCCACGCTCGCAGCCACGAGCACGCGAGCCCGCGTATCAGCCGTACGGGCACGGGCGCACGGCGGTTCGTGCTCGACGGCAGCTGCGCGACAGCGCGACGCCGCGACGGTGCCTGTGCTGCGCCCCGGCCCGGCGGCAGCGAGTTGCAACGGCCACGTTCGCCCCACGCCCCGGCGGCCGCGGCAGTTCGCGCCCCGTGTCCTAGTACTGCGTCCCAGCCCCATGACCCAACGGCGGCGGCCCTCCCAGCCCGCGCCCCGGCGGCGGAGTCCCAGGCCCTGCGCCCCGTTGGACGGTGGTAGCGCCCCGGCCCTCGCGCCTCCGCCGGTCCGCCCTCAGCAGGCCGTGCCCTGAGCCCCTGACGGCTGCGCCCTAGTAGGCTGGAGGCCACGCCCTGCTGGCCGCGCCCCCAGCAGAGGGCCACGTGCGCTCGTCCCTCCCAGCGTGTGCACTGCGCTCTCTCTATATGTGGGCAAATTTAATCTTTTTTTGCATGCTGGGCTCCACATGTGTTAAGCTGGAATAAACTGACGCCGTTGGGTGGGTCATCGTGGGAGGTGAACTGACCGCCGCGGCGTCGGTGGGGGGTAGGGGCCTGGTGGTGGATGTGCTTCTGTGCCGCTCCGCCTCCGCGTATATATACACGCGCACGCAATGTACGCGAGGAGTTCAGGGGGGGAGCCAGCGAAGACAAGACAAGCCAGGCCAGCGGCGGAGGGGAGGGAGAGAGAGAGAGAGAGAGAGCACGCGACAGGAGGCAGGAGGGCGAGGAGGAGCTTGTAGAGGGTTAAGGGAGGCGACCGCCATGGGGGACTCCAGCGGCTCCGTGTCGGTCGACGTCGAGCGGATCTTCTTCGGCGGCAAGGTCCGTGCGCGGCCTCCTTCCGCCACATCTTGATTTTCTCCCGTTTCCGTTTGGGCTGGGTGCATTCGCGCGGGGAGGGCTTGAGTGGTTCATCGCCATGGGGTTTGTGCTTGCTCTTTCTCGGCAGGTTCGGTAGGGCCGTAGGGGAATTTGTCATTAGAAATTTTCTCTCTCTTTTCCCCCTGTTATCTATTATTAGCGGCAATGCTTGTAAATTGGGACGAGAGGATTAGCTATCGAGTAATCGTTTTTTTTCTGTCCTTCCCTTGTTTTGTGTCATTGCTTTAAATTTAGCTATCGTTAATGCAACTGCTACCCTGTTTATGCGGCAGTGCTCCTTTGTGGTGTTTGGTGATTATCACTAGCAAATTAAGGGGGGAAATTGTCTGGTCAACTGATGAGGAATTAGATGTAGCAATACAGCAATTCAGAACATGTCTGATTGTATTGTTCCTGTGTATGGTACTGAATTCTGATCACCCTAAACATGTGCATGTGACCTGTGTTTCCTCAGGAGCATCGAGTAAGAACGAGGCATGGCTCTCTTTCGGTTTCTGTGTATGGAGACGAGGACAAGCCCGCGCTGGTAACTTATCCGGATGTAGCCTTAAATCGTGAGTGCCTTTGTTGCCTCTAGAACTTTATTTTTCTTGGTAAAGGCAGCAAGCTCTGCCATAGAAGACACATGAACTCAACATTGGGCAAATTCTTCCTGTGTGCTAGACATGTCTTGCTTCCAAGGATTGTTCTTCTGTCCGGAGGCTGCGTCCCTGTTGCTTCACAGTTTCTGCGTGTACCACATCACACCTCAAGGACACGAGGTCACTTATGCTGTCTTTTTTTTCTCCATTGTTGCATTGATTAATTCAGGCAGCCAACCACTAACCATTCTTTTCATGTTAGGTCGGGTTCTTAGTTCTTACATGGTTGTGTATGTTAAGTATTGCAGTTGGGAGCAGCTCCGATTTCAGCTGATGTGCCTGTGCCATCTGTCGACGACCTTGCAGATCAGGTTGCTGATGTCCTCGACTTTTTCAGGTAGCATATCAAGACATTTGCTGGATTCAGTATTACTGCTTTGGTTTCATATAGAGGTACCGTCTCCTGATGTTGTAACCTTGGTTTCGTCCCTGCAGTTTAGGGTCTGTCATGTGCTTGGGTGTCACTGCTGGTGCCTATGTTCTCACCCTCTTTGCAGTAAGTGTGACCATGAGATGACTACCTTCTCGATCGTTCGTTCTTCTGTTGAGTGCTTGCTAAGAATGTTATGTACACACCATCACAGACGAAGTATCGGGAGAGGGTTCTTGGTCTCATGTTGGTTTCACCTGTATGCAAAGCCCCCTCTTGGAGCGAGTGGCTGTATAATAAGGTTGTAGCCAGAAGCTTTACTTCGGTCATTTCATATGCTTTATGTCCATCTGCCAACTATTCATTTCATTGTACAGTATTTTAGAGTGTTAACCTCAGAATCTCATGTACCAGGTATTATCAAACTTGCTTTATTACTACGGGACACGTGGGTTAGTCAAGGAAAGTTTGCTTCAGCGGTACTTCAGCATGGTACTTTTGATGCCCCCTTCAGCTTTTCTCAAGCTCTCGGGCGTATAGGTGCTTTGCTTATTATCCACATCCACTCAGGGCCGCTCCTTTCTGATGCTTTGTGCAGGACGTTCGTGGTAACGGGCAAGATCCTGAGTCAGAGATTGTCCAAGCCTGCAGAAGTGTTAGTATTTATCTCCATTATTTTCTCCTGGTGTTGTTGAACTGGGATGACTATTATCTTATCTGCTACTTGAACATGTAAAGTTAAAAACATGATAAATCTTCTTCTGTGCAGTTACTTGACGAGAGGCAGGGAGCTAACGTCTGGCGGTTCCTTCAGGCAATTAGCAGGTAACAAGAACATATCCAGCCCTTGCTGTGCATGACCTGAACAGATAAAGAAATGGGGGATACATCAAAAGCTGACGACTCTGTCCATCAGGCGGCATGACTTAACGGAATCGCTGAAGAAGCTCAAGTGCCGGACGCTGATCTTTGTTGGAGAAAACTCACAGTTCCATGCCGACGCTGTCCACATGACCACAAAGCTGGACCGGAGATACTGCGCTTTAGTCGAGGTAACATACAGTTCAAAAAACTTGATCCCTTCAGTACACAGAGGAGTAAAAAGGCTGATGGCCAAGGCCAAGGTGGTTTTTCGTGGCCAAAACTGTGCAGGTTCAGGCTTGTGGTTCACTTGTCACAGAAGAGCAGCCCCATGCGATGGTGATCCCGATGGAATACTTCCTCATGGGGTACGGGCTCTACAGGCCATCGCAGCAGGAAAGCAGCCCCCGGAGCACACTGAGCCCGTTCTGCATATCACCCGAGCTTCTGTCACCGGAGAGCATGGGAGTGAAGCTGAAGCCCATCAAGACGCGCATCTCGCTTAACGTTTAGCATGGGTGGATCTCGGATGGCCATGGCTTGACAACCACAGCTCAGCTCATGAAAGTGAAGACTCCTTGGGCTGAGTTGTGCAGACACAGTTTTGATGCCTTTCGGCACCTAGCGTTCGAAGATCTACAGGTAGAAGGCAGATTTGTTGTTAATTTTTGTTCATATATATAATATATGATATGTAACTTAGTACACATGTATATCTCAACACGTCATCGTTTCATACAGTACAGAAAAACAAAATGTGAAAGCTGAATCCACGTCCGATTCTCACATGAACTCTCAAGCCCGAGGGACATTGTGTTAACATTGGAGCTGCAAACAAAAAAAAAAAGAACTTTGCATCTTTCACAGTTTTATGATCTGCATTCATTCACAGGAATCACAAAAGTACGCTGTTGTTATGTTCTACCAGCAAGTCATATGTTCCTTAAACAACACACATGGACACCTTCCGTATCCGTTTCACAGCACCCAAAATGTATATATGTTGCAAGCACTCCAACACAGAGATGAGAGAATAAATATGCTACAGACACAGTTAATCAACTATACAATGCTGCTCTGCAGCACCAACTGATAGACTTAGCCTCACCTACCTGTCATGTCAGAGTAGGGCGTGTTGGGACAATTTCAATTGTCAGCACATCAGACTACAGCTGCTAGTGATTTCATCCGATTAGGGAGGAGGTGGGGTTTTTAGCCTTGGAACAGTGAAACTTGGCGGGAGGAGCACAGGTGACACAGCAGCTTTAACTTGCAGAAGCCTTGTGTAACATCTCTGGTTACCCTGCACGTGGCGACAACATATTCAAGGAAATAGTATCAGTCGATCTGCTTTCTGTTATTGTAATATTTTTCCATGCATATAATCTACCAAACAGCCATTTGCTCACTTGCAGGTGGTGAAACCCAACCCTGATGTTCTACCATATCCTTACTTCTAGTGTACTTGCTCATTGTAGCATCTACGACTCACATAATGCTCACCAAAATTCCACATTTGTTGTTTGTCCATATATACAGCAGTCTGCAACACACAGACTGGTATTTTGGTGCTGTCGAACTAGCAGGCACGTTGGAGAGTAACTGACTCCACTAACTCCACTCTCCTAAAGAACAGGGCAAAGCCCCAACATAATAGACTTGGCCACTACTCTAGCTCTATCTGACGAAACTGAATTGAAAACAGACAGATCTCACAGTAAGCTAGACTCTGAATTGGAAAGTCTACGGCTAACTGAAATTGATGTGCAGGAGTTATCTACAATGCGGACCACCAAAATTAGGACATTGCATTAAAGATCAAAACCAAGAGAACAATACACATAATTTCCATCAGTTTGTTATCTGTGAACATTTAGATTGAATAAAATTCATGCAGAGCACGGAGCACCATGGATTAGGTATTAAAATATGTGGACAAAAAAAATATTAGCATTGGCTATGCACCCGAACAAGATCGCTAACAAACTAATTAGTATAGATGATGAAACACAACTAACAAATTCTATTGTATCCATGCACCATGCTTATAGCGACCCTAAATGTGTGATGATCCTTTATGAGCACCTATGACTCACATATCACTCACCTAAATTTCATCAACTTCATTGTTTGTCCATATTTACAGCAGGACGCAACTCATGCGGCCTACCAAGAATTAGGACATTGTACAAACCATATAAAGTATAACATTGTTATCCATCACACTATGTTTCTGTAAATATATGGCTGTATCAGCAATAAGGAATGAAGAATGAAGGAATGTATCCTGCTAGGTTCTTACTAATCTCTTGCTAGTGAATGTAGTCGCATTTTGAGCACTTCCAAATCATTTAATAATCAACTAAATTACATCAACCTTATTCTTTGTCCATATTTATAGAAAGACATAACTCATGAAGCCTGCCAAGAATTAGGAGATTAAGTTAAGACTTTAGAGCACACAGAGGTTCATATTTACTGTTTGCAGGCTATAATTGTAGAACAGGTTAACAATCCACAGTTCCTCACTCCAGTTCATTTTAGCACTTCCAGAAAAGACTCTTCTGAAGGATACATATTTTTGAAATAATACAGAGCAAACCTAATTTCTCAATTCATTACCAATCCATATTTACAGCAAGAAAGAACCCATACATACAGCCTATCAGAGCCTTTTAGATAAACTCTAGGTCAGCTAAAACATTTAGTCTATTTGTTTATGCACAATTGAAAAACAGACCAAATTCATTTAATAAAACAACATTAGTATAGATGATGAAACACAACTAACAAATTCTATTGTATCCATGCACCATGCTTATAGCGACCCTAAATGTGTGATGATCCTTTATGAGCACCTATGACTCACATAGCGCTCACCTAAATTTCATCAACTTCATTGTTTGTCCATATTTACAGCAGGACGCAACTCATGCGGCCTACCAAGAATTAGGACATTGTACAAACCATATAAAGTAGAACATTGTTATCCATCACACTATGTTTCTGTAAATATATGGCTGTATCAGCAATAAGGAATGAAGAATGAAGGAATGTATCCTGCTAGGTTCTTACTAATCTCTTGCTAATGAATGTAGTCGCATTTTAAGCACTTCCAAATCATTTAATAATCAACTAAATTACATCAACCTTATTCTTTGTCCATATTTATAGAAAGACAACTCATGAAGCCTGCCAAGAATTAGGAGATCAAGTTAAGACTTTAGAGCACACAGAGGTACATATTTACTGTTTGCAGGCTATAATTGTAGAACAGGTTAGCAATCCACAGTTCCACACTCCAGTTCATTTTAGCACTTCCAGAAAAGACTCTTCTGAAGGATACATATTTTTGAAATAATACAGAGCAAACCTAATTTCTCAATTCATTACCAATCCATATTTACAGCAAGAAAGAACCCATACATACAGCCTATCAGAGTCTTTTAGATAAACTCTAGGTCAGCTAAAACATTTAGTCTATTTGTTTATGCACATTTGAAAAACAGACCAAATTCACTTAATAAAACAACATTGTCATTGACCATACATGAATAACAAATGAAAAGTGTTGCTAATTGATCATGCGAGCAGTGCAATATGAGCCTATTATATACCAGTAAACGGGATACTTACACACGACATGGAGGACTTGAAGGAGCTACGCTTGCGCTTCTGATTAGTCTCAGACGCAAGTGCTCTTGTAGTCTTCACTTCTCGCCTATCAGGTGTGACCTGGGAAGTTCTTGATATATCCTCTAAAGGTAGCCATTCAGACTTAGATTTTCTGTTTGGCTTATTAGCATCCTTCTTCAACATCCTCCGAGTCTCCGGTTCACCATCTTCATTTTTACCAGTTTTATGATCTTTATCCTTAACCAAGGAGCGCAAGTTTTGCAGCTCATCCTCAAGAATTGAGATCCTCTGTTTGGCATTTGACACCTCTATTTGTAATTTATCAATTTCACCATCCTTCTTTTGGGCTGCCGCTTGCAGCTCATCTACATTCTGTAGAAGCTTTTGTGCCGCTTCGGTAGCCTGCTTTACCTCTATGTGCTTGCTCTTAATAGTTCCAGTGTAATCTTTTTCCATATTTTTGAGCTGGTTCCAAACAAAATTCTTTTCTGCTTGTAATGCTGAAATTTCCTTGTCCTTTTCTGATCTCATTGTCTTGTAAGCTTTCTTTAATTTCTGTAACTCTTCCTTAGTATATTTCCCACTTTTCTCGTGATCTGAATTGTCGGTGCTAATCTGCACCTGACTTTCAACCTTCTTCAGTTTTTCCTGGCATTATGAGAGAAGGTAAAAACTCAATAAGATGGACAATTTGAAATCCACAATGGTCCAGGCAAACTAAACTCATGTATTTGTAATTACCTTTAGCTCAGTATTTTCAGCAGCCAAATTCGAAATACAACTTTTGAAGTTCTCCAAATCACTCTCGGCAAGTTCTGGTTTGAGCACACAAGGGAAGGTTTGACTTTAAATTCCAAAATAATAAATTGGAATCTCAAAATGCAACATGGAGATGCAGTGAACAACTCAATATACAAGGTGCCAAACATATACTTCATCTTTTCAATGGACACTGTAAACCACATGGAAAATGTTGCACAAATCCAACTGGATCGACACAACTGTAAAGCCTAATTAGGTGGGAAAAATAACCACATTCAAGTTCTTGACAAATAAACTATTTTCTTGTACAAGTGTAGGCTGATGTAAGATCCAAAAGTAAATAAATAAAACAAGGCATAGTCAACAACAGTTGGAATCTCAAACTGCAAGGTGGAGATACATACAAGGTGTCAACTTCTAGTGTGGTGACTGCTTTACACCAATGTAATCTTAAGAAGTTAAGAGACAACTCTAAGATACACAATGCACAGCAGAAACAAATAGAGATGAAGCTTTTTTTTTTCATTCTGATTCTTACAGTAGCAGCAAATGTAGGCTCAGGAAGTGTAGGTGACAACGAAAGGTCATCGAAAGCAGAATGAAATTGGCACAGATATCTAGAGCATCTAGAGGACATATCCTGTGCAATCACTTATTTTGGTGCAAGCGTGCAATCAAACTATCTAGAGCATCCAATCTAGATCTAATGATGACTGTTATTTTATATTTAACCCTTCCATCTAAAACATATTACCTATTTTACTTTTAACCTCTTCCATATGAAACCGTTGGATTTAAATTAGATGCTCTGGATAGTTTGATTGCACGCTTGCACCAAAATGAGTGATTGCATAGGATATGTCCTCATACCTAAACTACACTAATCGAGACAGTGCAATCAAAGACAGAAATGAACCAACCGTCACTACAAAAGAGCTCCTAATCATAAAGAACGAAATGGACTTGAACCCACGAAGAGTGAAGGTATTTTTTCCATTACTACGCCAGATACTCCTACGAAAAGCAAGTTTACTAGCAGCCACGGTAGCCGTGAGAATCAATCGAGTATTTTAAATGCACACCAATTTCAAGATATCGATGAAACTCAAAGAGGAACAGTTGATGCAGGGGCCAGGAACTTGGTCCCTCTCCTTCCTCACCTGCGAGTTTCTGATGGCAGTGAATCTGAAGCTCCTTGCCGCCAAGACGCGCCGCCGTCTCAGCCTCAAGGACTCTCTTGCTGAGCTCCTCGTCCTTGCAGATCTGAAAATAGAAAGGCCGCAAAGGAAAAGGAAAAAAAAAACCTAGCGCGCGTGAGCGGCGACCGAGAGATGGCCGTCCCCAAATCCAATCACAAAGACAAAGAGCCAGGACCCGAATCGTTCGTACCTGCTGGAGGCGGGCCTGGGAGATCTCATTGCGCTCGCGGCTGGCGCTCTGCAGGAACTGGACCTCGGCGATGAGATGCTCGCGCTCGACGGAGAGCTCCTCGGCCTGCGCGTACGCCTGGCGCAGCATCTTCACGAGTCGGTCGTACGCGCGGCGCCACGCGGGCAGGTACACCTGGCCCGGAACGCCGGGCTCGGGCGCGCCGTCGTCGTCTCTGGCCATGGAATGCGCTCGAATCGGAGAGCAGAGGGAGGCGGAGCCGCAGAAGGGACGGCCGCCGCTCGGGGTTTCCTGTGGATCTGCGGTTTGACCGTTTGAGCCGCGAGGAGCGGTGGCGGCGTGGAGCGGAGTGGAGCGGAGATGACCGTTGAATGTAGGGGCCAGGCGGCAGGTTATATGACTAGGGAAATCCCCATTGGCTTTTGGCTTTTGGCTCCCCGTACCCGTACCCGCGACAAAAAAATTTCCTCGCGGGGATCTCCACGAACTCTTGCGGGGAGCATTTCTTCCCCATCTCCATTCCCCGCAGGAATAAATCCTCATCGAGGATCCCGTCCCCGCTTAAATTATAATTATGACATACTTTCTTTGTTATTAATACAAAACATTATCACTTATATACATTGTCAGATGTTAGAACTCATTATGTGTACATCAAAATAACATATTTATACAACGAGTTATCTTTTAACAATGTAATTATTTATTTTTATCATTATATATTACATGAAAATATCACCATATATAAGTTTAATGGGTCCCCGCGGGGAACGGGGATGGGGAATGTTTTCCCATCCTCGTCCCCGTTTACCCATCGAGGGAGGATTCTTCCCCGTTTACATCCCCGCGGGGAGAGAACCTTCCCCATCCCCTAATGGAGGAATTCCCTACAGGGAATCGGGGATCGGGGCCTATTGCCATCTCTATATATGACTATGAGGAGCCTACAGGCTACAGCCGAGGTCGAAAAATCGAGATCAGATCGCTCGTTTGGTGGGCCTTGCGGCCTCGACTGACAATCACGGGGTGGGCCGGTTTTGCCAGGTAGGCAGGGATGGGAGCGGGAGTTTCTATTGTGTTAAAAAAACTGATGCGTCACGATGCCCGATCTTCACAACGTAGGATCAATCTTTAGGTAACTAGCTTCAAAAAAGCCAAGATAACTCGCTGCAAGCAGCGATAACTAGTGTAACCTGATAAATAAATCTCGAAGCCAACCACCATCTTTAACCGGCAGTCTCAATCGAGGATTCGCCCAACCACACTCTCAAAGAACCAACCAACACAGCCTACAATCAATCGAGGAGACCTCGAAGGGAGTAGAAGCACCAATTGGGAGCGGATGAAGCCGTCGCTTCTGCAATCCCGCGAATGAATTCACAAGAGCAAAGGGGTAGAGATCACTCTCAATATTTGTTAGCACACAGCTGAACAAAAGGGTTCTATTTTAGATTATCATAAGCTGCCTTACATCATAGACATAGGAGGGTATTTATACTAGTAACAACCAGCCTTAGAGAGGTATAAACACAAAACAAAAGTATTTTCACGTGCTGATGTGAAGGAGCCTCTTCGGGAGATCTACAGAACTGAATTCCGTGTGGCTGTTTGACTTCTGCGCAGTCTTCAGTATTTTAATAATAACTTTTACTAGGAATCTCCAAATGACGTGAGACTGGTTGCGTTGGAAAGCTAACTTGATAAGCTTTCTCACCATATATAGCATGCTTAATGAAACTTCGTAGAATGATGCAGTTTAATACGAAAACTTGGTAATCAAGCAGACTGTTGACCTTCTGACCAGTCAGCACTAAAGTAGGTCGGTTGCCTTTCTGGTAGATTTGATTAAGTCGGCTTTAGAAGCATTGGAAACTAGACTTCAAGAGCTTTCAAAAAAGTAATTAAAGACCTTTATAGCTTTTAGGAATCAAAAGATATGACTGTTTCTTCTGGACGGTTCTGTTGCAGTGGACTGACTCGGACATAGCTCTTCTTATTGATTCGCCCTTGATATGTTTTGTCCTTCCTCTTTGGTGAACCTAAGTAATATTGAAAGGGAAATAGGGTCAAAACTTTTCCTATATGAATTTTGGTGGTTAAATTACCCAACACAAATTATCATACTAACTAGTTTGCTCTAGATTATGAGTTCTACAGGTGCCAAAGGTTCACAACAAATCAATACAAGTCAAATGAAAGGGTTCAAAACAAAGGAGCAAAGTATACCGAAGGCAGCCCTGGTCTGGTGCACCGGACACTGTCCGCGGACAGTGTCCGGTGCACCAGGGAGATCGACGCTGAACTTGCCAGCTCCGGGAATTTGGGAGACTGCTCCGCTATAATTCACCGGACTGTCCGGTGTACCACCGGATTGTCTGGTGTGCCAACGGAGCAATGGCTACTTCGTGCCAACGGTCGTCTGCAGAGGACATTAAATGCGCTACAGTGCGTGTCTGCGCGCGCAGAAGTCAGAGCAGGCGCATAAGGCGCACCGGACAGTGAACAGGACCTGTCCGGTGCACCACCGGACTGTCTGATGGCCCCACAAGTCAGAGCTCCAACGGTCAAACCCTAACGGTTGGGTGACGTGGCTGGCGCACCGAACAGTGTCTGGTGGCGCACCGGACTGTCTGGTGCGCCCTTCGACAGAAGCCATCCCCAACGGCCATTTTGGTGGTTGGGGCTATAAATACCCCCAACCACCCCACATTCAAGGCATCCAAGTTTTAGCCATTTGCATTCAATACAAGAGCTCTATACTTCATTCCAAGACACAAACAAGAGATCAAATCATCTCCCAAGTCCAAAGTTCATTCCAATCAAATAGCGACTAGAGAGAGCGACATTTGTGTTCTTTTGAGTTCTTGCGCTTGGATCGCTTTTCTTCTTCTTTCTTCCTTGATCCTAACTCAATTGTAATCAAGGCAAGAGACACCAATTGTGTGGTGGTCCTTGTGGGGACTTGGTGTCCCGATTGATTGAGAAGAGAAGCTCACTCAGCCTAAGTGACCGTTTGAGAGAGGGAAAGGGTTGAAAGAGACCCGGGGAGACCCGGTCTTTGTGACCACCTCAACGGGGAGTAGGTTTGCAAGAACTGAACCTCGGTAAAACAAATCATCGTGTCATCCATTCTTATTTGCTTGTGATTTGTTTTCACCCTCTCTTTCGGACTCATTTATATTTCTAATGCTAACCCCGGCTTGTAGTAGTGCTTAAGTTTATAATTTTCAGATTTCGCCTATTCACCCCCCTCTAGGCGACTTTCAATTGGTATCAAAGCCCGGTGCTTCATTAGAGCCTAACCGCTCGAAGTGATGTCCGGAGAACACGCTAAGGAGATGGTGACTGGTGAGAAGCTCGCCACAAGCCACGGGAAGGCTCCATCGGGAGAGTCCCGCAACAAGAAGAAGGAGGAATCACCTCCTCACAAGTCGCATCGGAGTGGCGAAAAGAAAAAGAAGATGAAGAAGGTGGTCTACTACGAGACCGACTCTTCGTCGCCATCCACCTCCGGCTCCGACGCGCCGTCCGTAACTTCTAAGCGCCATAAGCGCAAGAAGTTTAGTAAGATCCTCCTACACTACCCTCGCATTTCTAGACGTACTCCATTACTTTCCGTTCCATTAGGCAAACCACCGGTTTTTGACGGTGAAGATTATAACATGTGGAGTGATAAAATGAGGCATCACCTAACCTCACTCCACACTAGTATTTGGGACGTTGTTGAGTTTGGTGTACAGGTACCATCTGTAGGGGATGAGAGCTATGATTCAGACGAAGTTGCCCAAATCCAGCACTTCAACTCTCAAGCCACCACAATACTCCTCACCTCTCTAAGCCGAGAGGAGTATAACAAGGTGCAAGGATTGTAGAGCGCCAAGGAGATTTGGGACGTGCTCAAAACGGCGCACGGAGGAGACGAGGTGACCAAGATCACCAAGAGGGAAACGATCGAGGGGGAGCTCGATCGCTTCATGCTCAACCAAGGAGAAGACCCGTAAGCCATGTACAACCGGCTAAAAACCTTGGTGAACCAAGTGCGCAACCTCGGGAGCACCAAGTGGGATGACCATGAAACGGTCAAGGTTATTCTTAGATCACTCGTATTTCTTAACCCCACTTAAGTTCAATTAACTCGTGGTGATCCAAGATATAAACTAATGTCTCCCGAGGAAGTGATAGGCAAATTTGTGAGCTTTGAGTTGATGATCAAAGGCTCCAAGAAGATCATCGAGCAAGGCTCTTCCTCCTCCGTACTCGAAGCACAACCCGTTGCATTCAAGTCAACGGAGGAGAAGAAAGAAGACTCTACACCAAGTAGAGTCCCCATCGACGCCTCCAAGCTCGACAATGAGGAGATGACACTCATCATCAAGAGCTTCCACCAAATCCTTAAGCAAAGGAAGGGAAAGATTACAAGCTCCGTTCCAAGAAGGTTTGCTACAAATGTGGTAAGCCCGGTCATTTCATCGCTAAGTGTCCATTGTCTAGTGATAGTGACAGGGATAACGACAAGAGGGGGAAGAAGAAGGAGAAGAAGAGATATTACAAGAAGAAGGGCGGCGATGCACATGTTTGCCGGGAGTGGGACTCCGACGAGAGCTCCACTGATTCCTCCGACGACGAGGACGCCGCCAACATCGCCATTAACAAGGGACTTCTCTTCCCCAACGTCGGCCACAAGTGCCTCATGGCAAAAGACGGCAAGAATAAGAAGGTAAAATCAAGATCATCCACTAAATATGCCACTTCTAGTGATGAGGAAAATTCTAGTGATGATGAGAATAACCTGCTTACTCTTTTTGCCAATCTTAACCTGCAACAAAAAGAGAAATTAAATGAATTAATTAGTGCTATTTATGAGAAGGATGAACTCTTGGATAGCCAAGAGGACTTCCTTATTAAGGAAAACAAAAAGCATGTTAAGACTAAAAATGCTTATGCTCAGGAGGTAGAGAAAAATGAAAAATTAACTAGTGAGCTAAGTATTTGCTATGACACTATTTCCAACCTTAGAATTGAGAATGCTAATTTAATTGCTAAGGTTGAGAAGTCAAATATTTGTGATGATTCAATTGCCAATCTTAGAAATGATAATGCTAATTTGATTGCTAAGATTGATCAATTGAATGCCACTCTTGCTAGCCTTAGGGATGAGAATAAAAAATTAATTGCTAAGGCTAAAGACTTAGATGTTTGCAATGTTTCTATTTCCAATCTTAGATATGAGAATGCCATTTTACATGCTAAGATTGTTGAATTAAATGATTGCAAACCCTCTACATCTACCGTTGAGCATGTTCTTATTTGCACTAGATGTAGAGATATTAACATTGATGCTATTCATGATCACCTTGCTATGATTAAACAATAACATGATCATATAGCAAAATTAGATGCTAAGATTGCCGAGCATGAACTAAAAAATGAGAAATTTAAATTTGCTCGTAGTATGCTTTATAGTGGGAAACACCCTGGCATTAAGGATGCCATTGGCTTCCAACAGGGGGACAATGTCAAGCTTAATGCCCCTCCTAAAAGATTATCTAATTTTGTTAAGGGCAAGGCTCCCATGCCTCAGGATAACGAGGGTTATATTCTGTATCCTGCTGATTATCCTGAGGATAAGATTAGGAGAATTCATGCCAAGAAGACTCATTCTCACCATGCTTTTATTTATAAGAATGAGGCTTCTAGCTCTAGGCATTCTACACATGTTAAAATGACTAAGAAGAAATCTCCTACTGCATTAAATGAGCATAATGTTTCATTCAAAACTTTTGATGCTTCTTATGTGCTTACTAACAAATCAGGCAAGGTAGTTGCCAAATATGTTGGGGCAAACACAAGGGTTCCAAGACTTGTGTTTGGGTACCCAAAGTTCTTGTATCTAATGTCAAAGGACCCAAAACTGTTTGGGTACCTAAAATCAAGAACTAAATTTGTTTTGTAGGTTTATGCATCCGGGGGCTCAAGTTGGATCATCGACATCGAGTGCACAAACCACATGACAGGGGAGAAAAGGATGTTCTCCTCCTATGAGAAAAACCAAGATTCCCAACGAGCTATCACATTCGGGGATGGAAATCAAGGTTTGGTCAAAGGATTAGGTAAAATTGCTATATCACCTGACCATTCTATTTCCAATGTTTTTCTTGTAGATTTTTTAAATTACAACTTGCTTTCTATTTCTCAATTATGCAAAATGGGTTACAACTGTCTTTTTACGGATATAGGTGTTACTGTCTTTAGAAGAAGTGATGATTCAGTAGCTTTTAAGGTTGATTTCAATAGAGCTGAACTCGATACTTGCTTAATTGCTAAGACTAACATGGGTTGGCTCTGGCACTGCCGACTAGCCCATGTTGGGATGAAGAATCTCCACAAGCTTCTAAAGGGAGAGCATAATTTGGGACTAACAAATGTTCATTTTGAGAAAGACAGAATTTGTAGCGCATGCCAAGCAGGGAAGCAAGTTGGTGTTCATCATCCACACAAGAACATCATGACCACTGACAGGCCACTCGAGCTCCTCCACATGGACCTATTCGGCCCAATAGCTTACATAAGCATCGGCGAGAGTAAGTACTGTCTAGTTATTGTGGATGATTATTCTCGCTTCACTTGGGTATTCTTTTTGCAGGAAAAATCTCAAACCCAAGAGACTTTGAAAGGATTCTTGAGACGGGCTCAAAATGAGTTCGGCTTGAGGATCAAGAAAATAAGAAGCGACAACGGGACGGAGTTCAAGAACTCTCAAATTGAAGGCTTTCTTGAGGAGGAGGACATCAAGCATGAGTTCTCTTCTCCCTACACGCCACAACAAAATGGTGTAGTGGAGAGGAAGAATAGAACTCTATTGGACATGGCAAGGACCATGCTTGATGAATACAAGACTTCAGATCGGTTTTGGGCCGAGGCGATCAACACCGCTTGCTACGCCATCAACCGGTTATATCTACACTGAATCCTCAAGAAGACATCATATGAACTCCTCACCGGTAAAAAGCTCAATGTTTCATATTTTAGAGTCTTTGGTAGCAAATGCTTTATTCTTGTTAAAAGAGGTAGAAAATCTAAATTTGCTCCTAAGGCTGTAGAAGGCTTTTTACTTGGTTATGACTCAAACACAAGGGCATATAGAGTCTTTAACAAGTCCACTGGACTAGTTGAAGTTTCTTGTGACATTGTGTTTGATGAGACTAACGGCTCTCAAGTAGAGCAAGTTGATCTTGATGAACTAGATGATGAAGAAGCTCCATGCATCGCGCTAAGGAACATGTCCATTGGAGATGAGTGTCCTAAGGAATCCAAAGAGCCTCCACAAGCACAAGATCAACCATTTTCCTCCATTCCAGCATCTCCACCAACTCAAAATGAGGATGAGGCTCAAGATGATGAAGGAGAAGATCAAGAAGATGAGCCACCTCAAGAAGACGACAATGATCAAGGGGGAGATGCCAATGATCAAGACAAGGAGGATGAGCAAGATCAAAGGCCGCCATACCCAAGAGTCCACCAAGCAATCCAACGAGATCACCCCGTGAACACCATCCTAGGAGATATTCATAAGGGGGTAACCACTCGATCTCGTGTTGCTCATTTTTGTGAACATTACTCTTTTGTTTCCTCTATTGAGCCACACAGTGTAGAGGAAGCACTTCAAGATTCGGATTGGGTGTTGGCGATGCAAGAGGAGCTCAACAATTTCACAAGGAATGAGGTATGACATTTAGTTGCACATCCTAACCAAAATGTTGTAGGAACCAAGTGGGTCTTCCGCAACAAACAAGATGAGCATGGTGTGGTGACAAGGAACAAGGCACGACTTGTGGCCAAAGGGTATTCACAAGCCGAAGGTTTGGATTTTGGTGAAACCTATGCACCCATAGCTAGGCTTGAGTCAATTCATATATTACTTGCCTATGCTACTTACCATGACTTTAAGCTCTATCAAATGGACGTGAAGAGTGCTTTCCTCAATGGACCAATCAAGGAAGAGGTCTATGTTGAGCAACCTCCCGGCTTTAAAGATAGTGAGTACCCTAACCATGTTTATGAACTCTCTAAGGTGCTTTATGGGCTCAAGCAAGCCCCAAGAGCATGGTATGAATGCCTAAGAGATTTTCTTATCACTAATGGCTTCAAAGTCGGAAAGGCCGATCCTACTCTCTTTACTAAGACAATTGAGAATGATTTGTTCGTATGCCAAATTTATGTTGATGATACCATATTTGGGTCTACTAACAAATCTATTTGTGAAGAGTTTAGTAGGATCATGATACAAAAATTCGAGATGTCTATGATGGGGGAGTTGAAGTATTTTCTAGGATTCCAAGTCAAGCAACTCCAAGAGGGCACCTTCATCAGCCAAACAAAGTACATTCAAGATATTCTCACCAAGTTTGGAATGAAGGATGCCAAGCCCATCAAGACATCCATGGGAACCAATGGGCATCTCGACCTCGACATGGAAGGTAAATCCGTAGATCAAAAGGTATACCAGTCGATGATAGGTTCCTTACTCTATTTATGTGCATCTCAACCGGACATTATGCTTTCTGTATGCATGTGTGCAAGGTTCCAAGCCGACCCTAAGGAAGTTCACCTTAGGGCCGTGAAGCGAATCTTGAGATATTTAGTTCAAACACCTAAGTTTGGTCTTTGGTACCCCAAGGGTTCCTCTTTTGATTTATTAGGATATTCCGATGCTGATTGGGTAGGGTGTAAGATTGATAGGAAGAGCACATCAGGGACTTGTCAGTTTCTAGGAAGATCCCTGGTGTCTTGGGCTTCAAAGAAACAAAACTCAGTAGCTCTTTCTACCGCCGAAGCCGAGTACATTGCCGCAGGCCATTGTTGCACGCAATTGCTTTGGATGAGGCAAACCCTTAGGGACTATGGCTACAAGTTTAGCAAAGTCCCTCTCCTATGTGACAATGAGAGTGCAATCCGCATGGCGGATAATCCCGTTGAACACAGCCGCACTAAGCACATAGCCATTCGGTATCACTTTTTGAGAGATCACCAACAAAAGGGGGATATCGAGATAGCCTATATAAACACCAAAGATCAATTGGCCGATATCTTTACCAATCCTTTAGATGAGAAAACCTTTACCAAACTTAGGAATGAGCTAAATATTCTTGATTCTAGGAATTTTGATTGATTCTTTGCACACATAGCTCATTTATATACCTTTGATCATATCTCTTTTATGTCTATGACTAATGTGCTTTCAAGTGTAATATTATGCTTAGTCATAGAATTGAAAGGGAAATGGAGTATTCGGCAAAGAAGGCGCTTCCACTCAACTCCATCGATATTTGCCGATATTCCGCGTCATTCTCCACTTTGGTATAATCTTCACTCATATCTATTTGTTTGCCATTGGGGAGAAAGCAAAAGAGCTTATATTTCACTCACAAGTATCCGTTTTTGGCGATTCATGCCAAAGGGGGAGAAAGTATGAGCCCAAAGCAAAAGGACTGCACCACCACCGAATTTTAAAAATGAAGTTTTTTTAATTGATATCTTATTATGTTCAAAAGGGGGAGAAAGTAGTATCTTCAAAACTTGCAAAACCTTCTTGAACACTAAGAGGAGAATTTTATTTAGGGAGAGTTATGTTTAAGTCAAAGGAAAAGCATTTGAAACAGGGGGAGAAAATTTCAAAATCTTGAAAATGCTTCTTTCAATCTTATTCATGTATCTTTGACCATCTGTAAAATGTTTTGAAAAGAATTTCATAAAGGATTTGCAAAAACAAAACTCATGGTGCAAATGTGGTCCAAAATGTTAAATAAGAAGAAAATCATCCATGCACATCTATTGAAATAAGTATATTGGTTTCAATTCCAAGCAACCTTTGCACTTACCTTATGCAAACTAGTTCAATTCAGCACTTTTATATTTGCTTTGGTTTGTGTTGGCATCAATCACCAAAAAGGGGGAGATTGAAAGGGAAATAGGTCAAACCTTTTCCTATATGAATTTTGGTGGTTGAATTGCCCAACACAAATTATCAGACTAACTAGTTTGCTCTAGATTATGAGTTCTACAGGTGCCAAAGGTTGACAACAAACCAATACAAGTCAAATGACAGGGTTCAAAACAAAGGAGCAAAGTATACCGAAGGCAGCCCTGGTCTGGTGCACCGGACTGTCCGGTGTGCCACCGGACAGTGTCCGGTGCACCAGGGAGATCGACGCTGAACTTGCCAGCTTCAGGAATTTGGGAGACCGCTCCGCTATAATTCACCGGACTGTGTGGTGTACCACCGGACTGTCCGATGTGCCAGCGGAGCAACGACTACTTCGCGCCAACGGTCGTCTGCAGAGGACATTAAATGCGTTACAGTGCGTGCCTGCGCGCGCAGAAGTCAGAGCAGGCGCAGAAGGCGTACCGGACAGTGAACAGGACCTATCCGGTGGCCCCACAAGTCAGAGCTCCAACGGTCGAACCCTAACGGTTGGGTGACGTGGCTGGCGCACCGGACAGTGTCCGGTGGCGCACCGGACTATCCAGTGCGCCCTTCGACAGAAGCCATCCCCAACGACCATTTTGGTGGTTGGGGCTATAAATACCCCCAACCACCCCACATTCAAGACATCCAAGTTTCAGCCATTTGCATTCAATACAAGAGCTCTAGACTTCATTCCAAGACACAAACAAGAGATCAAATCCTCTCCCAAGTCCAAAGTTCATTCCAATCAAATAGCGACTAGAGAGAGCGACATTTGTGTTCTTTTGAGTTCTTGCGCTTGGATCGCTTTTCTTCTTCTTTCTTCCTTGATCCTAACTCAATTGTAATCAAGGCAAGAGACACCAATTGTGTGGTGGTCCTTATGGGGACTTGGTGTCCCGATTGATTGAGAAGAGAAGCTCACTCGGTCTAAGTGACCGTTTGAGAGAGGGAAAGGGTTGAAAGAGACCCGGTCTTTGTGACCACCTCAACGGGGAGTAGGTTTGCAAGAACCGAACCTCGGTAAAACAAATCACCGTGTCATCTATTCTTATTTGCTTGTGATTTGTTTTCACCCTCTCTTTCGGACTCATTTATATTTCTAACGCTAACCCTGGCTTGTAGTAGTGCTTAAGTTTATAATTTTCAGATTCCGCCTATTCACCCCCCTCTAGGCGACTTTCAAATATCAACATACACGACTTAGGTAGCATAAAGTTCTCATTAGTGTTTAATTGAAATTCATAAAGTAGCGCGTGCACCTCTTGCTGTAGCTTCTTTGCTCGGCTACATGTAATTGGTGCATCAAAGACTAGCGCGTGCACCTCTTGCTGTAGCTTCTTAGCTTGGCTACGTGTAATTGGTCCATCAAAGACTCGGATTGGTGATGATGTTTGTTGTACTTGAGTTGATGTAGTATAACTTGGGGGTTGTAACGTTTTGCTTAATGGCGTGGTCGTATCATCCTCCTCCCCTTGAAAAGGAGTCGTCCTCGACTCTGAAGTGTCTTCATTTGTAAATGGTAAGAGGTCAGCAACATTGAACGTGTTGCTCACGCCATAGCTTGGTGGAAGATCTATCTTGTATGCATTATCATTGATCTTGGCCAGAACACGAAATGAACCATCCCCTCGTGGCATCAATTTGGATTTGCGCTGAACAGGAAAATGCTCCTTGCGCAAGTGAACCCAAACCAAGTCCCCTGGTTCAAATAACACTTTCTTCCTATGCTTGTTTATGCTTGCAGCCTTGCACACTGCTTTGAGCTTAATTGCCTCCTTGGTCTTCTCATGTATCTTTTTTATGTATGCAACACGCTTGGAAGCTTCCATATTGGTTCTTTCCTGCAATGGAAGGGGCAACAAATCTATTGGAGCAATAGGTTTAAACCCATATACAATTTCAAAGGGGCGTAAATTAGTTGTAGAATGTACTGCCCTATTATAAGCAAACTCCACGTGTGGCAAACATTCCTCCCAATCCTTCAAGTTCTTCTTTACCATTGTACGCAACTGTTGGCGTTTCGAGACCGGGGGGTCCCTAGGCCGACGAGTGAATGTCGCCGCGTGCCCCAGCCCAGATGGGTCGAGCGCGAGGCCGAGCGCGAAGGGGGGGAGAGCGAGGCGGCCGGAGACTGGCGTGAGAGAGGTGGGAATCCCGTGGCCTTCGTGTTCGTCCCGCGCCCAGGTCGGGTGCGCTTGCAGTAGGGGGTTACAAGCGTCCACGCGGGAGAGGGAGCGAGCGGCTTCAAGCGAGCGCGTATCTCGTCCTCGTCCCCGCGCGGCCAACCCTCTCTAAGAGGGCCCTGGTCCTTCCTTTTATAGGCGTAAGGAGAGGATCCAGGTGTACAATGGGGGGTGTAGCAGAGTGCTACGTGTCTAGCGGAGGAGAGCTAGCGCCCTAAGTACATGCCATTGTGGCAGCCGGAGAGATTTTGGCACCCAGCTGGTGTGATGTCGTGGCCATCGGAGGAGCGATGGAGCCTGGCGGAGGGACAGCTGTCGGAGCGGTTGAGTCCTTGCTGACGTCCTCTTGCTTTCGTAAGGGGGCTGAGAGCCGCCGTCGTCACAGAGTATGCAGGGCGGCATCATTGCCTATCTGGCGGAGCGAGCCAGATGGGATGCCGGTCTTGTTCCCTGCGGCCCGAGTCAGCTCGGGGTAGGGTGATGATGGCGCCTCCTGTTGACGTGGCTGGTCTGCGCCCTAGGTTGGGCGATGTGGAAGCTCCTCCGAAGCTGAGGTCGAGTCTGTCTTCCGTGGCCGAGGTCGGGTCCGAGCCCCAGGTTCGGGCGAGGCGGAGATCGCCGGCTGATGCCGGGGCGGAGTCCGAGCCCTGGGGTCGGGCGAAGCGGAGTTCATCGTCTTCTGGGGCTTAGCCCGAGTCCGAGCCCTGGGTCGGGCGGAGCGGAGTTTGCCGTCTTTTGGGGCCTAGCCCGAGTCAGAGCCCTGGGTCGGGCGGTGCGGAGTTCGTCGTCTTCTGGGGCTGAGCCCAAGTCCGAGCCCTGGGTCGGGCGGTGTGGAGTTCATCGTCTTCTGGGACTTAGCCCGAGTCCGAGCCCTGGGTCGGGCGGAGTTCGCCGTCTTCCGGGACTTAGCTCGAGTCCGAGCCCTGTGTCGGGCGGAGTTCACCATCTTCCGGGACTTAGCCCAAGTCCGAGCCCTGGGTCAGGCGGAGTTCGCCGTCTTCCGGGACTTAGCCCGAGTCCGAGCCCTGGGTCGGGCGAAGCGGAGTTCGCCGTCTTCCGGGACTTAGCCCGAGTCCGAGCCCTGGGTCGGGCGAAGCGGAGCTTCCTATGGTGCCTTCGACCGGGCCTGACTGCCTGTCAGCCTCACTCTGTCGAGTGGCACCGCAGTCGGAGCGGCGCAGGCGGCACTGTCTTTCTGTCAG
Source organism: Zea luxurians (assembly GCA_029449295.1). Taxonomy (NCBI): domain Eukaryota; kingdom Viridiplantae; phylum Streptophyta; class Magnoliopsida; order Poales; family Poaceae; genus Zea; species Zea luxurians. The sequence continues at coordinate 102,725,957 of JAOPSE010000014.1, read as the reverse complement.
GCCGGTCAGTGGAGCGGCGAAGTGACGGCGGTCACTTCGGCTCTGGGGGGCGCGCGTTAGGATAAAGGTGTCAGGCCACCTTTGCATTAAATGCTCCTGCGACTTGGTCGGTCGGTGCAGCGATTTGGTCAGGGTTGCTTCTTAGCGAAGACAGGCCTCGGGCGAGCCGGGAACACATTCGCCGCTGGAGGGGGGCCTCGGGCGAGACGGAGATCCTCCGGGGTCGGCTGCCCTTGTCCGAGGCTAGGCTCGGGCGAGGCGTGATCGAGTCCCTCGTATGGACCGATCCCTGACTTAATTGCACCCATCAGGCCTTTGCAGCTTTATGCTGATGGGGGTTACTAGCTGAGAATTAGGAGCCTTGAGGGTACCCCTAATTATGGTCCCCGACAGCAGCAGCATTGACAATGTACGATTCACCACTTCAGCTTGTCCATCAGTTTGGGGGTGGCATGTGGTGGAGAACAAAAGTTTAGTTCCAAGCTTTGCCCACAATGTTTTCCAAAAATAGCTCATGAACTTCACATCACGGTCAGATACAATGGTCTTGGGCATTCCATGTAGTCTCAAGATTTCTCTGAAAAATAAATTGGCAACATGTGAAGCATCGTCACTCTTGTTGCATGGAATAAAATGAGCCATTTTTGAAAATCTATCAACCACAACAAAAATAGAATCTCTCTTTTTTGAGTCCTAGGCAACCCTAAAATAAAATCCATGCTTATGTCTTCCCAAGGAATTTTAGGAGCGGGTAAAGGAGTATATAAACCATGAGGGTTCAGTTTTGACTTAGCTTTATGATAGGTGACACAACGCTCTACAAATCTGATGACGTCTCTCCTCATCTTGGGCCAATAGAAATTATCACTGAGCATGTCATAAGTCTTCTTTTGTCTAAAATGACCTGTTAGACCTCCTCCATGTGACTCCTGCAATAAAAGCAATCTAACCGAAGAATTTGGTACACAAAGTTTGTTAGCTCTAAACAAAAATCCATCATGTATATGATATTTTTTCCAACCTTTTCCATCTTTACAATGAATGTATGGTTCTGAAAATTCAGGATCATCATTATACATTTCTTTCAAATTTTTAAGACCCAAAACTTTTACCTCTAGTTGATTCAACAACACATTCCTTCGAGATAAGGCATCAACGACCACATTGTCCTTACCTTTCTTATATTTCACAATATATGGAAATGTTTCGATAAACTCAACCCATTTGGCATGGCGACGGTTTAGTTTGGCTTGCCCTTTCAAATACTTCAAAACTTCATGATCGGAATGAATAACAAACTCTTTTGGCCATAAGTAGTGCTGCCATGTTTCAAGCGTTCGGACCAAAGCATACAATTCTTTGTCATACACAGAATAATTTAATTGAGCACCTCCTAATTTTTCACTAAAATATGCTATAGGTTTTCCTTGTTGCATTAAAACTCCTCCTATCCCAATCCCACTAGCATCACATTCTACTTCAAAAGTTTTAGTAAAATCAGGAAGAATAAGTACAGGTGCTTCAGTCAAACGTTTCTTCAATTCTTGAAAAGCATCTTCTTGTGAGTTTCCCCATTTAAATTCAACACCTTTCTTTGTCAATTCATTTAAAGGGGAAGCAATGGTACTGAAATCTCGCACAAATCTTCTATAAAAACCAGCAAGACCATGAAAACTTCTTACTTGACTTACATTCGTTGGAGCTGGCCAATCCTTGATTGCTTTCACCTTGGATTCATCCACCTCTATTCCTTTTGCTGAAACAACAAAGCCAAGAAACACAACATGGTCTGTGCAAAAACTGCACTTCTCAAGATTAGCAAATAATTTCTCCTTTCTAAGCTCATCTAAAACTTGTCGAATGTGTTTCACATGTTCATCAAAAGATTTGCTGTAAATTAGAATATCATCAAAGTAGACAACAACAAATTTTCCAATGAAAGTTCTTAAGACATGGTTCATTAATCTCATAAAAGTACTAGGAGCATTAGTCAACCCAAAGGGCATCACTAACCATTCATACAACCCAAATTTTGTTTTAAATGCAGTCTTCCATTCATCTCCAGTTTTCATTCTTATTTGATGGTATCCACTTCTCAAATCAATTTTAGTAAAAATTGTGGAACCACTTAATTCATCAAGCATATCATCTAGCCGTGGAATAGGATGATGATAGCGAATGGTAATATTATTTATAGCTCCACAATCAACACACATCCTCCAAGATCCATCTTTCTTAGGTACTAAAATCACAGGAACAACACAAGGGTTTAAGCTTTCACGAACAAAACCTTTATCAAGAAGTTCTTGCACTTGCCTTTGTATTTCCTTAGTTTCTTCAGGATTGGTTCGATATGGTGGACAGTTAGGAAGTGCAACCCCTGGAATAAGGTCGATTTGATGCTCAATCCCTCGAATTGGAGGTAGTCTAGCCGGTGTTTCTTGTGGAAACACGTCTTCAAAGTCCTGCAAAAGATCAACCACAACACTAGGAAGAGATGTTATGTCGTTAGGAGAAATCAAAACATCTTTGTTCACAAGTACAAAGAGCACTTGATACGGGTTGTTCATCACTTTTCTCAGCTCAGGTTTTGTGGCTAACATAACTAGATGTTCTCCCTCTTCCTTCTTTTTATCTCTTGAATTTGGCTTGTAGCACTCGCTCACCGAATTGTGGATGGCACTCAATTTCTTTTGCTCTTCTCCTCCTCTACTTGCTGCATTAATTTTAGTTTTCTTTTGTAAGTGTTCAGCCATGATTTGTTGAGGGGTCATAGGCTTGAGTACAAACTTTCTCCCTTTTAGGTCTAGCGTGTATTGATTTGTTCTTCCATAATGTTGATGAAAGGGAACTAGGATCAAACCTTTTCCTAAATGAATTTTGGTGGTTGAATTGCCCAACACAAATTATTGGACTAACTAGTTTTCTCTAGATTATGAGTTCTACAGGTGCCAAAGGTTCAACACAAACCAATACAAAGTCAAAGAAAGGGTTCAAATAAAAAGAGCAAAAGACAACCGAAGGCAGCCCTGGTTTGGCGCACTGGACTGTCCGGTGCACCACCGGACAGTGTCCGGTGCACCAGGGAGGATCAACTCAAACTTGCCAGCTTCAGGAATTTGGGGAAGCCGCTCCGCTATAATTCACCAAACTGTCCAGTGTAACACCGGACTGTCCGGTGTGCCAGCGGAGCAATGGCTACTTCGTGCCAATGGTCGTCTGCAAATGAACAGTGAAAGTAAACAGTGCGCGCCTGCGCGCGCAGAAGTCAGAGCAGGCGCCAGAAGGCGCACCGGATAGTGAACAGGACCTGTCCGGTGCACCACCGGACTATCCGGTGACCCCACTTGTCAGAGCTCCAACGGTCGAACCCTAACGGTTGGGTGACGTGGCTGGCGCACCGGACAGTGTCCGGTGGCACACCGGACTGTCCGATGCGCCATACGACAGACAGCCTCCCCAATGACCACTTTGGTGGTTGGGGCTATAAATACCCCCAACCACCACTCATTCAAGGCATCCAAGTTTTCAGCCATTGCATTCAATACAAGAGCTCTAGACTTCACTCCAAGACACAAACAAGAGATCAAATCCTCTCCCAAGTCCAAAGTTCATTCCAATCAAATAGTGACTAGAGAGAGTGACATTTGTGTTCATTTGAGTTCTTGCGCTTGGATCGCTTTTCTTCTTCTTTCTTTCTTGTTCCCAACTCAATTGTAATCAAGGCAAGAGACACCAATTGTGTGGTGGTCCTTGTGGGGACTTGGTGTCCCGATTGATTGAGAAGAGAAGCGCACTCGGTCTAGGTGACCGTTTGAGAGAGGGAAAGGGTTGAAAGAGACCCGGTCTTTGTGACCACCTCAACGGGGAGTAGGTTTGCAAGAACCAAACCTCGGTAAAACAAATCACCGTGTCATCCGCTCTATTTCTTTGGTTGATTTGTTTTTGCCCTCCCTTTCGGACTCGATTATATTTATAACGCTAACCCCGGCTTGTAGTTGTGCTTAAAGTTTATAAACTTCAGATTCCGCCTATTCACCCCCCCTCTAGGCGACTTTCAATTGGTATCAGAGCCTGGTGCTTCATTAGAGCTTAACCGCTCGAAGTGATGTCGGGAGATCATGCCAAGAAGGAGGTCATGACCAGCGAGAAGCCCGCTATAAGTCTCGGGAAGGCTCCATCAAGGGAGTCCGGCTCCAAAGGAAAGGGAGAATCACACTCACACAACAAGTCGCATCTGAGAGCACCTAGAGGGGGGGGGGTGAATAGGTGATCCTGTAAAACTTGAAACTTAGTGCCACAAAAACTTGATTAGGAGTTAGCACAATAAGGCCAAGTGGCTAGAGAGGAGTCTTAGCAAAACACAATAACCACAAAGAGATCAACACAGAGATGGCACAGTGGTTTATCCCGTGGTTCGGCCAAGTCCAATACTTGCCTACTCCACGTTGTGGCGTCCCAACGGACGAGGGTTGCACTCAACCCCTCTCAAGCGGTCCAAAGACCCACTTGAATACCACGGTGTTTTGCTTTCACTTTACTATATCCCGCTTGCGAGGAATCTCCACAACTTGGAGCCTCTCGCCCTTACAAAGATGTTCACAAAGAAGCACGGAAGTAAGGATGGGATGAGCAACGCACACAAGACACAAAATCAGAGCAACACACGCACACAAGTCACAACACGAGCTCTCAACACAATTCAAAGAGTTCTCTACTCAAACGGAGCTCTAGTTGCTATCACAAAGAATCGAATGCGCGGAATTGAAGTCTTGGTGCTTAGGAATGCTTAGAGAATGCTTGGGGTCTTCCTCCATGCGCCTAGAGGTCCCTTTTATAGCCCCAAGGCAGCTAGGAGCCGTTGAGAGCATTCCAAGAAGGCAATTCTTGCCTTCAGTCGACTGGCGCACCCAACAGTCCGGTGCACCACCGGACACTGTCCAGTGCGAATCTCTTTCCTTATTTGGCGAAGCCAACCGTTGCAGATTCAGAGCCGTTGGCGCACCGGACACTGTCCGGTGCACACCGGACAGTCTGGTGCCCCCTTGTGACCGTTGGCTTGGCCATGCGTCACGCGCCGAATCCTCGGCCAACCGTTGGCCCGGCTGACCGTTGGCTCACCGGACAGTCCGGTGCCTCACCGGACAATCCGGTGAATTATAGCCGTACGCCGTTAATAGCTTCCCGAGAGCGACGACTTCGCCTGTGAATGGCTCACCGGACAGTCCGGTGCACCACAGGACAGTCCGGTGATTTATAGCCATACACCGTTAATCGCTTCCCGAGAGCAGCCAGTTGACAGTCGCCAGCCTGGCGCACCAGACACTGTCCGGTGCACCACCGACAGTCCGGTGCACCCAGACTGCGCAGAGTCTTGGCTGCATAGCCAAGTCTTTTCCAAATTGATCTTTTCCTGTTTCTAGCACTTAGACACAATACATTAGTCTCCAAAACAATGTACTAAGTCTTAGAAACATACCTTTCCTCTTGATTTGCACTTTGTCCATCAATTGTCATAGATTAACACTTAAGCACTTGTGTTGGCACTCAATCGCCAAAATACTTAGAAATGGCCCAAGGGCACATTTCCCTTTCAATCTCCCCCTTTTTGGTGATTTATGCCAACACAACAAAAAGCAACTAAAGAAGTGCAACATCAATGCAAATGAAAACACAAATTTGTTTTGATTCAAATTTGGCATTTTTGGATCATTCTCTACCACCACTTGGTTTTGTTTTTGCAAATCAACCTCAATTTCCTATCTCTAAGTCAAACACACTTGTTGAGACATAAAGAGAGTTGTTCCAAGAGAAATTGATCAAAGATTTCAAAAACTCCCCCTTTTCCCATAATGAACTATTCTCCCCACAAGAAGCCAACTTTTGACAAAAGAGACAACAAGGGAGTTTTGTCAAACCAAAAGCTCTATTCTACTATTTTCAAAATTCTCAAGTGGTAGCTGATCCATTTATTGCTTTAGCCTTATTTTCTCCCCCTTTGGCATCAAGCACCAAAACGGAATCAATCTCGGCCCTTTAAGCCCCATTGCCTCACCAAAATCTTCAAATAAGAGTACCAAGGCAATAAGGATATTGAGATGGACTTGGAGTAAGTTACCCTCTCATCGGAGTGCAGTGGAAGTCTTGCATGGTCCAAGTCCACCTTTCCCTTCCAATCCACCTTTGAGACTAAATCAAGCAAACTCAAACACACGGTTAGTCTCAAAGGGTCAAGTTGTAGCACATCTCCCCCTAAATATGTGCATCACTTGCAAAAGGACTTGCGAGGTCTGGGGAGTGTTTGTACAACTTGAGCACCATAAGTAAACAACAAAATGCATAAGGAACATGATCAAAGGCATAAACACATGTATGCTATAAATCAATCCAGGTTCCACGAATCTAAGACATTTAGCTCACTACGCAGCCTGCAAAAGGTCTTCTCATCTAAAGGCTTGGTAAAGATATCGGCTAGCTGGTTCTCGATGCTAATATAAAACGCTTCGATATCTCCCTTTTGCTGGTGGTCTCTCAAAAAGTGATGCCGGATGTCAATGTGCTTTGTGCGGCTGTGCTCAACAGGATTGTCCGCTATGCGGATAGCACTCTCATTATCACATAGGAGTGGGACTTTGCTCATATTGTAGCCAAAGTCCCGGAGGGTTTGCCTCATCCAAAGTAGTTGCGCGCAACACTGTCCTGCGGCAACATACTCGGCCTCAGCGGTGGATAGGGCAACAGAGGTTTGTTTCTTAGAGCTCCACGACACCAGGGACCTTCCTAAGAATTGGCACGTCCCTGATGTACTCTTCCTATCGACCTTACATCCAGCATAATCGGAGTCTGAATATCCAATTAAGTCAAAGGTAGACCCCTTTGGATACCAGATCCCGAAGCAAGGCGTAGCGACTAAATATCTAAGAATTCGCTTCATGGCCACTAAGTGACACTCCCTTGGATCAGATTGAAATCTAGCACACATGCATACACTAAGCATAATATCCGGTCTACTAGCACATAAATAAAGCAAAGAACCTATCATGGACCGGTATGCTTTTTGATCAACGGACTTACCTCCTTTGTTGAGTTCGACGTGTCCGTCAGTTCCCATCGGAGTCTTTGCGGGCTTGGCGTCCTTCATCCCAAACCGCTTTAGCAAGTCTTGCGTGTACTTCGTTTGGGAGATGAAGGTGCCGTCCTTGAGTTGCTTCACTTGGAACCCAAGGAAGTAGTTCAACTCGCCCATCATCGACGTCTCAAACTTTTGAGTCATCACCCTGCTAAACTCTTCACAAGACTTTTGGTTAGTAGAACCAAATATTATGTCATCGACATAAATTTGGCACACAAATAAGTCACCATCACAAGTCTTAGTGAATAAAGTTGGATCGGCTTTCCCAACCTTGAAAGCATTAGCAATTAAAAAGTCTCTAAGGCATTCATACCATGCTCTTGGGGCTTGCTTAAGTCCATAGAGCGCCTTAGAGAGCTTACATACGTGGTCGGGGTACCGTTCATCCTCGAAGCCAGGGGGTTGCTCTAAGTACACCTCCTCCTTGATTGGCCCATTGAGGAAAGCGCTCTTCACATCCATTTGGAACAACCTGAAAGAATGGTGAGCGGCATATGCTAGCAAAATACGAATGGACTCTAGCCTAGCCACAGGAGCAAAAGTCTCCTCAAAGTCCAAACCTGCGACTTGGGCATAACCTTTTGCCACAAGTCGAGCCTTGTTTCTTGTCACCACCCCGTGTTCATCTTGTTTGTTGCGGAACACCCAATTGGTTCCCACAACATTTTGCTTGGGACGAGGCACCAGTGTCCAAACTTCATTTCTCTTGAAATTATTGAGCTCCTCTTGCATGGCCAACACCCAGTCCGGATCTAGCAAGGCCTCTTCTACCCTGAAAGGCTCAATAGAAGAGACAAAGAAGTAATGCTCACAAAAATTAACTAATCTACAACGAGTAGTTACTCCCTTGCTAATGTCACCCAAAATTTGGTCGACGGGATGATTCCTTTGAATCGTAGCTCGAACTTGGGTTGGAGGTGCCAGTTGTGCTTCTTCCTCCATCACATTATCATCTTGTGCTCCCCCTTGATTACACGCCTCCTCTTGATGAACCTGTTCATCATCTTGAGTTGGGGGATGCACCATTGTTGAGGAAGAGGGTTGATCTTGCTCCTTTTGTTCCTGTGGTCGCACGTCTCCAATCGCCATGGTACGAATCGCGTCCGTTGGAACGACTTCTTCATCTACATCATCAAGATCAACAACTTGCTCTCTTGGAGAGCCATTAGTCTCATCAAATACAACGTCGCTAGAGACTTCAACCAAACCCGATGATTTGTTGAAGACTCTATACACCTTTGTATTTAAGTCATAACCTAACAAAAACCCTTCTACAGCTTTGGGAGCAAACTTAGAATTTCTACCTTTCTTCACTAGAATATAGCATTTGCTCCCAAATACACGAAAGTAAGACACATTGGGTTTGTTACCGGTTAGAAGCTCATACGAAGTCTTCTTGAGGAGGCGGTGAAGGTAGACCCTGTTGATGGCGTGGCAAGCCGCGTTCACGGCTTCCGACCAAAACCGCTCGGGGGTCTTGAACTCTCCAAGCATCGTCCTTGCCATGTCTATGAGCATCCTGTTCTTCCTCTCTACCACACCATTTTGCTGTGGTATGTAGGGAGCGGAGAACTCGTGCTTGATCCCTTCCTCCTCAAGGTACTCCTCCACTTGAAGGTTCTTGAACTCGGACCAGTTGTCGCTCCTTATCTTCTTCACCTTGAGCTCAAACTCATTTTGAGCTCTTCTTAGGAAGCGCTTGAGGGTCCCTTGGGTTTCAGATTTATCCTGCAAAAAGAATACCCAAGTGAAGCGGGAAAAATAATCAACTATAACAAGACCATACTTACTTCCTCCTATGCTTAGATAGGCGACGGGTCCGAAGAGGTCCATATGCAGCAACTCCAAAGGTCTTGATGTGGTCATCACATTTTTGGTATGATGAGAGCTTCCCACCTGTTTACCTGCTTGATAAGCTGCATAAGGTCTATCTTTTTCGAAAGTTACATTAGTTAGACCTATCACGTGTTCTCCCTTTAGAAGCTTGTGAAGGTTCTTCATCCCCACATGAGCTAAACGACGATGCCACAGCCAGCCCATGCTAGTCTTAGCAATTAAGCATGCATCTAGACCGGCCTCCTCTTTTGCAAAATCAACTAAATAGAGTTTGCCGTCTAATACACCCTTAAAAGCTAATGAACCATCACTTCTTCTAAAGACAGACACATCTACATTTGTGAATAAGCAGTTATATCCCATGTTACAAAGCTGACTAACAGACAACAAGATATATCCAAGCGACTCAACTAAAAACACATTGGAAATGGAGTGCTCGGATGAAATAGCTATTTTTTCTAACCCTTTCACCTTGCCTTGATTCCTGTCACCGAATATGATTGAGTCTTGGGAATCTTTGTTCTTGACATAGGAGGTGAACATCTTCTTCTCCCCCGTCATGTGGTTTGTGCATCCGCTGTCGATAATCCAGCTTGAACCCCCGGATGCATAAACCTGCAAGGCAAATTTAGGCTTGGGTTTTAGGTACCCAACTCTTGTTGGGTCCTACAAGGTTAGTCACAATGGTCTTAGGGACCCAAATGCAAGTTTTGTCTCCCTTGCATCTTGCCCCTAACTTCCTAGCAATCACCTTCTTATCCTTTCTACAAATAGCAAAGGAAGCATTGCAAGTATGAAAAATTGTAGAAGGTTCATTGTTTACTTTTCTAGGAACATGAACAACATTTCTTCTAGGCATAGCATTTTCCTAGCCAAATTTCTATCATGCATAATAGAAGAACTAGAAGCAAACATGGCATGAGCATCATAACTTCTATAAGCATTTCTAGAATGTCTCCTATCATGATACATGAAAGCATGGTTCTTTTGAGTACTACCGGCCATAGGGGCCTTCCCTTTCTCCTTGGCGGAGATGGAAGCCTTATGGCTTGTTAAGTTCTTGACTTCCCTCTTGAAGCCAAGACCATCCTTAATTGAGGGATGTCTACCAATCGTGTAGGCATCCCTTGCAAATTTTATTTTGTCAAATCCAATCTTGCTAGTCTTAAGTTGGGCATTAAGACTAGCCACTTCATCATTCAATTTAGAAATTGAAACTAGGTGTTCACTACAAGCATCAACATTAAAATCTTTACACCTATTGCAAATTGCAACATGTTCTACACAAGATGTTGATTTATTAGCTATTTCTAACTTAGCTTTCAAATCATCATTTATGCTCTTTAAGCTAGAAATAGAGTCATGGCATGTAGACAATTCACAAGAGAGCATTTCATTCCTTTTAATTTCTAAAGCAAGGGATTTTTGTGCCTCTACAAACTTATCATGTTCTTCATACAAAAGATCCTCTTGCTTTTCTAATAACCTATTCTTATCATTCAAGGCATCAATTAATTCATTAATCTTATCAACCTTAGTTCTATCTAGGCCCTTGAATAAACATAAATAGTCTACTTCATCATCGCTAGATTCTTCATCACTTGAGGAAGCGTAAGTACTAGTATTACGAGTGCTTACCTTCTTTTCCTTTGCCATGAGGCAAGTGTGATGCTCGTTGGGGAAGAGGGATGACTTGTTGAAGGCGGTGGCGGCGAGTCCTTCGTTGTCGGAGTCGGACGACGAACAATCCGAGTCCCACTCCTTGCTAAGGTGTGCCTCGCCCTTAGCCTTCTTGTAAGTCTTCTTCTTTTCCCTCTTGTTCCCTTGTTCCTGGTCACTATCATTATCGGGACAATTAGCGATAAAATGACCAATCTTACCACATTTGAAGCATGAGCGCTTCCCCTTTGTCTTGTTCTTGTTGGGATGCCCCTTGCGACCCTTTAGCGCCGTCTTGAAACGCTTGATGATGAGGGCCATTTCTTCATCATTAAGCCCAGCCGCCTCAACTTGCGCCACCTTGCTAGGTAGCGCCTCCTTGCTCCTCGTTGCTTTGAGAGCAATGGTTTGAGGCTCTTGGATTGGGCCATTCAACGCATCATCAACGTATTTAGCCTCCTTGATCATCATCCGCCCGCTTACGAACTTTCCAAGTATCTCCTCGGGCGACATCTTGGTGTACCTAGGATTCTCACGAATATTGTTCATAAGATGTGGATCGAGGACAGTAAAAGACCTTAGCATTAGGCGGACGACGTCGTGGTCCGTCCATCGCGTGCTTCCATAGCTCCTTATTTTGTTGACGAGGGTCTTGAGCCGGTTGTACGTTTGGGTTGGCTCCTCGCCCCTGATCATTGCGAATCTCCCAAGTTCGCCCTCCACCAACTCCATTTTGGTGAGCATGGTGATGTCGTTCCCCTCATGTGAGATCTTGAGGGTGTCCCAAATCTGCTTGGCGTTATCCAAGCCGCTCACCTTATGGTATTCATCCCTGCACAATGAAGCTAGAAGAACAGTAGTAGCTTGTGCATTTTTGTGAATTTGCTCATTAATGAACATGGTACTATCTGTACTATCAAAGTGCATTCCATTTTCTACTATCTCCCATATACTTGGATGGAGAGAGAACAAGTGGCTACACATTTTGTGACTCCAAAATCCGTCGTCCTCTCCATCAAAGTGAGGGGGTTTGCCGAGGGGAATGGAAAGCAAATGGGCATTGGAGCTTTGCGGAATACGAGAATAATCAAAGGAAAAGTTTGAATTAACCGTCTTCCTTTTCTCGTAGTCGTTGTCGTCGTCCTTTTGGGAAGAGGAAGATTCGTCGCTGTCGTAGTAGACTATCTCCTTGATGCGCCTTGTTTTCTTCTTCCTCCCGTCTTTTCTTTTGTGGCCCGACCCCGAGTCAGTAGGCTTGTCATCCTTTGGATCATTGACTAAGGACTCCTTCTCCTTATCGTTGACCACCATCCCCTTGCCCTTAGGATCCATCTCTTCGGGCGATTAGTCCCTCACGTGAAGAGAACGGCTCCGATACCAATTGAGAGCACCTAGAGGGGGGGGGGGGTGAATAGGTGATCCTATAAAACTTGAAACTTAGTGCCACAAAAACTTGATTAGGAGTTAGCACAATAAGGCCAAGTGGCTAGAGAGGAGTCTTAGCAAAATAGAATAACCACAAAGAGATCAACACAGAGATGGCACAGTGGTTTATCCCGTGGTTCGGCCAAGTCCAATACTTGCCTACTCCACGTTGTGGCGTCCCAACGGACGAGGGTTGCACTCAACTCCTCTCAAGCGGTCCAAAGACCCACTTGAATACCATAGTGTTTTGCTTTCACTTTACTATATCCCGCTTGCGAGGAATCTCCACAACTTGGAGCCTCTTGCCCTTACAAAGATGTTCACAAAGAAGCACGGAAGTAAGGATGGGATGAGCAACGCACACAAGACACAAAATCAGAGCAACACACGCACACAAGTCACAACACAAGCTCTCAACACAATTCAAAGAGTTCTCTACTCAAACGGAGCTCTAGTTGCTATCACAAAGAATCGAATGCGCGGAATTGAAGTCTTGGTGCTTAGGAATGCTTAGAGAATGCTTGGGGTCTTCCTCCATGCGCCTAGGGGTCCCTTTTATAGCCCCAAGGCAACTAGGAGCCGTTGAGAGCATTCCAGGAAGGCAATTCTTGCCTTCAGTCGACTGGCGCACCGGACAGTCCGGTGCACCACCGGACACTGTCCGGTGCGGATCTCTTTCCTTATTTGGCGAAGCCGACCATTGCAGATTCAGAGTCGTTGGCGCACCGGACACTGTCCGGTGCACACCGAACAGTCCGGTGCCCCCTTGTGACCGTTGGCTCGGCCACGCGTCACGCATGAAATCCTCGGCCAACCGTTGGCCCGGCTGACCGTTGGCTCACCGGACAGTCCGGTGCCTCACCGGACAGTCCGGTGAATTATAGCCGTACGCCGTTAATAGTTTCCCGAGAGCGACGACTTTGCCTGTGAATGGCTCACCGGACAGTCCGGTACACCACCGGACAGTCCGGTACACCACCGGACAGTCCGATGATTTATAGCCGTACGCCGTTAATCGCTTCCCGAGAGCAGCCAGTTGACAGTCGCTAGCCTGGCGCACCGGACACTATCCGGTGCACCACCGGACACTGTCCGGTGCACCCAGACTGCGCAGAGTCTTGGCTGCATAGCCAAGTCTTTTCCAAATTGATCTTTTCCTGTTTCTAGCACTTAGACACAATACATTAGTCTCCAAAACAATGTAATAAGTCTTAGAAACATACCTTTCCTCTTGATTTGCACTTTGTCCATCAATTGGCATAGATTAACACTTAAGCACTTGTGTTGGCACTCAATCACCAAAATACTTAGAAATGGCCCAAGGGCACATTTCCCTTTCAGCATCGGAGTGGCGACAATAAGAAGAAGATGAAGAAGGTGGTCTATTATGAGACCGATTCTTCGTCGCCATCCACCTCCGGCTCCGGCGCACTTTCCGTAACTTCTAAGCGCCATGAGCACAAGAAGTTTAGTAAGATCCCCCTACGCTACCCTCGCATTTCTAAACATACTCTGTTACTTTCCGTTCCATTAGGCTAACCACCGGTTTTTAACGGTGAAGATTATAACATGTGGAGTGATAAAATGAGGCATCACCTAACCTCACTCCACACTAGTATTTGGGACGTTGTTGAGTTTGGAGTGCAGGTACCATCCGTAGGGGATGAAGACTATGATTCGGACGAAGTTGCCCAAATCCGGCACTTAAACTCCCAAGCTACCACTATAGTCCTCACCTCTCTAAGTCGAGAGGAGTATAACAAGGTGCATGGGTTGAAGAGCGCCAAAGAGATTTGGGACGTGCTCAAGACCGTGCACGAAGGAGACGAGGTGACCAAGATCACCAAAAGGGAGACGATCGAGGGGGAGCTCGGTCGTTTCATGCTCAACCAAGGAGAAGACCCGCAAGTGAAAGGGAAATGTGCCCTTGGGCCATTTTTAAAGTATTTTGGTGATTAAGTGTCCAACACAATTGCCTTGAGTATTAATAAGTGCCAAATGGTGGATGAAGTGCAAATCAACACAAAGGTATGATTCTAGACTTAGTACATTGGTTTTTGTGCACTAACATATTTGTCTAAGTGCTAGAATCTGAGAAAATACAAAAGGAAAAAGACTTGGCTGAAGCAGCTAAGACTCTATGCAGTCTGGGTGCACCGGACAGTGTTCGGTGGTGCACCGGATAGTGTCCGGTGTGCCAGGCTGGCGTCTGGTCAACTGACCGCTCTCGGGAATTCGTCGTTGGCGTACGGCTAAAATTCATCGGACTATCCGGTGGTGCACCGGACTGTCCGGTGAGCCAACGGTCGGCCACGCCAACGGTCGGCCGCGCAATCCGCGTGTGACGCGTGGCTGAGCCAACGGTCTGATGGGGGCAACGAACTGTCCGGTGTGCACCAGACAGTGTCCGGTGCGCCAATGGCTCCAAATCTTCAACGGCCGGCTGCGCCAATTTAGGAAAGCAATCTGCACCGGATAGTGAACAGTGAATGTCCGGTGGTGCACCGGACTGTCCGGTGCGCCACCCGACAGAAGGCAAGAATTGCCTTCCCAGATTGCTTCCAACGGCTCCTAGCTGCCTTGGGGCTATAAAAGGGACCCCTAGGCGCATGGAGGAGTACACCAAGCATTCCTTGATCATCTCTAAGCACCAAGACTTCATTCTAGCGCATTTGATTCGTTGTGATAGCAATTTGAGCTCATCTTGAGTTGAGAACTCCGTGTGTGAACTTAGAGCTCAAGTTGTGACTAGTGTGCGTGTTTGTCTCTTGCTTTGAGTCTTGTGTGTGTTGCTTTTCCCTCCCTTACATCCGTGCTTCTTTGTGATCATCAAATTGTAAGGGCGAGAGGCTCCAAGTTGTGGAGATTCCTCGCAGACGGGATATAGTGAAAGAAAGAAAAACACCATGGTATTCAAGTTGATCATTGGATCACTTGAAAGGGGTTGAGTGCAACCTTCGTCCATTGGGACACCACAACGTGGAGGTAGACAAGTGTTGTACTTGTCGAACCACGGGATAACTCGTGTGTCTCTTGTGATTGCTATTTGTGTGATTGTTGTGATTCACAAGAACTCGCTTTATAGTCACTTGGTATTATCTCTCTAACACTTAACTAAGTTTTGTGGCTATAAGTTTTAAGTTTTTACAGGATCACCTATTCACCCCCCCTCTAGGTGCTCTCAATTGGTATCAAAGCCGTTCTCTTCACAAAAGGGACTAATCGCCCAAAGAGATGGATCCTAAGGGAAAGGGGATGGTGGTCAACGATAAAGAGAAGGAGTCCATATTCAACGAGCCAAGGGACGACAAACCTACTGACTCTGGCTCGAGTCATAAGAAGAAGGACAGGAAGAAGAAGAAGAGGCGTATCAAGAAGATCGTCTACTACGACAGCGATGAGTCCTCTTCTTCCCAAAGAGACGACGACTACGACGAGAAAAAGAAACCGGTCAACTCAAACTTTTCTTTTGATTATTCTCGTATTCCATCTAACTCCAATGCTCATTTACTTTCAATTCCACTTGGGAAACCTCCGCACTTTGATGGAGAGTTCTACGGATTTTGGAGTCACAGAATGCGTAGCCATTTGTTCTCTCTTCATCCAAGTATATGGGAGATAGTAGAAAATGGAATGCAATTTGATAGTATGGATAATCCCATGTTTATCAATGAACAAATTCACAAAAATGCACAAGCTACCACTATTCTATTAGCATCCTTGTGCAGGGAAGAATACCATAAGGTGAGCGGCTTGGATAACGCCAAGCAAATTTGGGACACCCTCAAGATCTCGCATGAGGGGAACGACGCCACCATGATCACCAAGATGGAGTTGGTGGAGGGCGAACTGGGAAGGTTCGCAATGATCAGGGGGAGGAGCCAACCCAAACGTACAACAGGCTCAAGACCCTAGTCAACAAAATCAGGAGCTATGGAAGCACGAGATGGACGGACCACGACATCGTCCGGCTTATGCTAAGGTCCTTCACTGTCCTTGATCCTCATCTTGTAAACTCTATTCGTGAAAATCCTAGGTACACCAAGATGATGCCCGAGGAAATACTCGGAAAGTTTGTAAGCGGGCGAATGATGATCAAGGAGGCAAGATATGTTGATGAGGCGTTGAATGGCCCAATGCCGATCCACGAGCCTCAAACCGTTGCTCTCAAAGCAACAAGTAGCAGGGAGGCGCTACCTAGCAAGGTGGCGCAAGTTGAGGCGGTCGGGCTTAATGAGGAAGAAATGGCCCTCATCATCAAGCGCTTCAAGACAACGCTAAAGGATCGCAAGGAGCATCCCAATAAGAGCAAGACGAAGGGAAAGCGCTCCTGCTTCAAGTGTGGTAAGACAGGTCATTTTATTGCTTAATGTCCCGATAATGAAAATGACCAGGGAGATGAAAGACATGGGAAGAGAGAGAACAAGAAGGTTTACAAGAAGGCTAAGGGTGAGGCACATCTTGGCAAAGAGTGCGACTCGGATTGTTCTTCGTCCGACTCTGACGACGAAGGACTCGCCGCCACGGCCTTCAACAAATCGTCGCTCTTCCCCAACGAGCGCCACGCTTGTCTAGTGGCAAAGTAAAAGAAGGTAAACACTAGAGAAACTCCTAAGTACTCTACTTCTAGTGATGAGGACTCTAGTGATGATGAAATTGATTACACTGGCCTGTTCAAAGGATTAGATAGAGCAAAAGTAGAAAAGATTAATGAGCTGATTGATGCATTGAATGAAAAAGATAGACTGCTAGAGAGGCAAGAGGACATCTTGTATGAGGAACATGACAAATTTGTTAGTGTTCAAAAGTCTCTTGCCTTAGAAATTAAAAGGAATGAATTACTATCTTCTGAATTATCTATTTGCAATTAATCTATTTCTAGCTTGAAGATTTGAATGATGATTTAAATGCTAAGCTAGAGTTAGTTAATAAATCCAGTCCTTGTGTAGAGCATGTTGTAATTTGCAATAGATGCAAGGATTTTATTGTTGATGCTTGTGATGAACATTTAATTTCTATTTCTAAATTAAATGATGAAGTAGCAAGTCTCAATGCTCAACTTAAGACTTGCAAAAGTGATTTTGATAAACTAAAATTTGCTAGGGATGCCTACACTGTTGGTAGACACCCCTCAATTAAGGATGGGCTTGGCTTTAAGAGGGAAGCCAAGAACTTAACAAGCCAAAGGGCTCCCATTTTCAATAAGGAAAAAGGGAAGGCTCCTATGGCTAGTAGTAGTCAAAAGTATCATGCATTTATTTATGATAGAAAATTTTCTAGGAATGCTCATCATAATAGGAGTTTTAATGCTTATGATTCACATGCCATGATTGGTTCAAGTTCTTCCTTTGTGTATAGTAGAAATATGCCTAGGAACAATGTTGTTCATCATGTACCTAAGAAAATGCAAAATAAATCTGCTACTGTTTTTCATGCCTGCAACACTGATTTTGTACTTTCATGTAAAAATAAGAAAGTGGTTGCTAGGAAATTGGGGGCCAAATGCAAGGGAGATAAAACTTGCATTTGGGTCCCTAAGACTATTGTTACTAACCTTGTAGGACCCTACAAGAGTTGGGTACCTAAAACCGAAGCCTAATTTGCCTTGCAGGTTTATGCATCCGGGGGCTCAAGCTGGATTATCGACAGCGGATGCACAAACCACATGACGGGGGAGAAGAAGATGTTCACCTCCTACGTCAAGAACAAAGATTCCCAAGACTCAATCATATTCGGTGACGGGAATCAAGGCAAGGTTAAAGGACTAGGAAAGATAGCTATTTCATCCGAGCATTCCATATCTAATATGTTTTTAGTTGAATCGCTCGGGTATAACTTGTTGTCCGTTATTCAATTATGCAATATGGGTTACAATTGCTTATTTACAAATGTAGATGTGTCTGTCTTTAGAAGGAGTGATGGTTCATTAGCTTTTAAGGGTGTACTAGACGGCAAACTCTGTTTAGTTGATTTTTCGAAGGAGGAGGCCGGTCTAGATGCATGGGTTGGCTGTGGCATCGCCGTCTAGCACGTGTGGGGATGAAGAACCTTCACAAACTTTTAAAGGGAGAACATGTGTTAGGTCTAACAAATGTAACTTTGGAAAAAGATAGACCTTGTGCAGCTTGTCAAGCAGGTAAACAGGTGGGAAGCTCTCATCATAGCAAGAATGTGATGACCACATCAAGACCTTTGGAGCTACTTCACATGGACCTCTTCGGACCCGTCACCTACCTCAGCATCGGGGGAAGTAAGTATGGTCTTGTTATTGTTGATGATTTTTCCCGCTTCACTTGGGTATTTTTTTGCAGTATAAATCAGAAACCCAAGGGACCCTCAAGCGCTTCCTAAGGCGAGCTCAAAACGAATTTGAGCTCAAGGTGAAAAAGATTAGAAGCGACAACGGGTCCGAGTTCAAGAACCTTCAAGTGGAGGAGTACCTTGAGGAGGAAGGAATCAAGCACGAGTTCTTCGCTCCCTACACACCATAGCAAAATGGTGTGGTAGAGAGGAAGAACAGGACGCTCATAGACATCGCAAGGACGATGCTTGGAGAATTCAAGACGTCCGAGCGGTTTTGGTCGGAAGCTGTGAACACAGCTTGCCACGCCATAAACCGGGTCTACCTTCATCGCCTCCTCAAGAAGACGTCGTATGAACTCCTAACCAGTAACAAACCCAATGTTTCATATTTTCGAGTTTTTGGGAGTAAATGCTACATTCTAGTGAAGAAAGGTAGGAATTCAAAATTTGCTCCCAAAGCTGTAGAAGGGTTTTTGTTAGGTTATGACTCAAATACAAAGGCGTATAAAGTCTTCAACAAATCATCGGGTTTGGTTGAAGTCTCTAGCGACGTTGTATTTGATGAAACTAATGGCTCTCCGAGAGAGCAAGTTGATCTTGATGATGTAGATGAGGATGATGTTCCAACGGACGCAATACGCACCATGGCTATTGGAGATGTGCGACCACAGGAACACTAGGAGCAAGATCAACCTTCTTCCTCAACAATGGTGCACCCCCAACTCAGGTTGATGAACAGGTTCCTCAAGAAGAGGCGTGTGATCAAGGGGGAGCACAGGATGTCCAAGATGAGGAGGAAGAAGTACCACAGGCCCCTCCAACTCAAGTTCGAGCGACGATTCAAAGGAATCATCTCGTTGACCAAATATTGGGTGATATTAGCAAGGGAGTAACCACTCGCTCTAGATTAGCTAATTTTTGTGAGCATTACTCTTTTGTCTCTTCTATTGAGCCTTTCAGGGTAGAAGAGGCCTTGCTAGATCCGGACTGAGTGTTGGCCATGCAGGAAGAGCTCAATAACTTCAAGCGAAATGAAGTTTGGACACTGGTGCCACGTCCCAAGCAAAACGTTGTGGGAACCAAGTGGGTGTTCTGCAACAAACAGGACGGGCACGGGGTGGTGACAAGGAACAAGGCTCGACTTGTGGCAAAAGGTTATGCCTAAGTCGCAGGTTTGGACTTTGAGGAGACGTTTGCTCCAGTGGCTAGGCTAGAGTCGATTCGCATTTTGTTAGCCTATGCCGCTCACCATTCTTTTAGGTTGTTCCAAATGGACGTGAAGAGCGCTTTCCTCAACGGGCCAATCAAGGAGGAGGTGTACGTTGAGCAACCCCCTGGCTTTGAGGATGAACGGTACCCTGACCACGTGTGTAAGCTCTCTAAGGCGCTCTATGGACTTAAGCAAGCCCCAAGAGCATGGTATGAATGCCTTAGAGATTTTCTAATTGCTAATGCTTTCAAGGTTGGGAAAGCCGATCCAACTCTTTTTACTAAGACTTGTGATGGTGATCTATTTGTGTGGCAAATTTATGTCGATGACATAATATTTGGTTCTACTAACCAAAAGTCTTGTGAAGAGTTTAGCAGGGTGATGACTCAGAAATTCGAGATGTCGATGATGGGCGAGTTGAACTACTTTCTTGGGTTCCAAGTGAAGCAACTCAAGGACGGCACCTTCATCTCTCAAACGAAGTACACGCAAGACTTGCTCAAGCGGTTTGGGATGAAGGACACCAAGCCCGCAAAGACTCCAATGGGAACCGACGGACATGTCGACCTCAACAAAGGAGATAAGTCCGTTGATCAAAAGGCATACCGGTCTATGATAGGGTCTTTACTTTATTTATGTGCTAGTAGACCGGATATTATGCTTAGCGTATGCATGTGTGCTAGATTTCAATCCGACCCAAGGGAGTGTCACCTTGTGACCGTTAAGCGAATCCTTAGATATTTAGTTGCTACGCCTTGCTTCGGGATCTGGTATCCAAAGGGGTCTACCTTTGACTTAATTGGATATTTAGACTCCGATTATGCTGGATGTAAGGTCGATAGGAAGAGTACATCAGGGACGTGCCAATTCCTAGGAAGGTCCCTGGTGTCTTGGAGTTCTAAGAAACAAACTTCTGTTGCCCTATCCACCGCTGAGGCTGAGTACGTTGCCGCAGGACAGTGTTGCGCGCAACTACTTTGAATGAGGCAAACCCTCCGGGACTTTGGCTACAATCTGAGCAAAGTCCCACTCCTATGTGACAATGAGAGTGCAATCCACATGGCGGACAATCCTGTTGAACACAGCCGCACAAAGCACATAGACATCCGGCATCACTTTTTGAGAGACCACCAACAAAAGGGAGATAGCAAAGTGTTTTATGTTAGCACCAAGAACCAGTTAGCCGATATCTTTACCAAGCCTCTAGATGAGAAGACCTTTTGCAGACTGCATAGTGAGCTAAATGTCTTAGATTCGCGTAACTTGGATTGATCTAGAACATACATGTGTTTTATGCCTTTGATCATGTTCCTTTATGCATGTTATTGCTTATTTATGGTGCTCAAGTTGTGCAAGGGATCCTCGGACCTCACAAGTCCTTGTGCGAATGATGCACAAATTTAGGGGGAGAAATGCTACAACTTGATCCTTTGAGACTAACCGTGTGCTTGAGTTTTCTTAATTTAGTCTCAAAGGTGATTGAAAGGGAAAAGGTGAACTTGGACCATACAAGACTTCCACTGCACTCCGATGAGAGGGTAACTTACTCCAAGTTCATCTCCATGCTCTTATTGCCTTTTTACTCTTAATTGAAGATTTTGATGAGGCAATGGGGTTTGAGGGCCGATAATGATCCCGTTTTGGTGCTTAATGCCAAAGGGGGAGAAATTAAGGCCAAAGCAAATGGATCGGCTACCACTTGAGAATTTTGAAATTAGTAGAGTTAGAACTTTTGTTTTGGCAAAATACTCTTAATTGTCAAAATTTGGTCTCTTATGGGGTTATTGGGAGATTTTATGATTATGGGAAAAAGGGGGAGTTCTTGGATATTGACCATTTTCTCTCTTGGATTATCTATTGGTATGCCTAAACAAGTGTGTTTGACTTAGAGATAGCAAATTGAGTTTGATTTCGAAAACAAACCAAGTGGTGGCAAAGAATGATCCAAACATGCCAAATTTGAATCAAAAACAATTCTTGTTCTTAATTGCATTGATGTTGCACTTCTATTTGTTGTTGGCATAAATCATAAAAAAGGGGGAGATTGAAAGGGAAATGTGCCCTTAGGCCATTCCTAAAGTATTTTGGTGATTAAATGTCCAACACAATTGCCTTGAGTATTAATAAGTGCCAAATGGTGGATGAAGTGCAAATCAACACAAAGGTATGATTCTAGACTTAGTACATTGGTTTTTGTGCACTAACATATTTGTCTAAGTGCTAGAATCAGAGAAAATACAAAAGGAAAAAGACTTGGCTGAAGCAGCTAAGACTCTGCGCAGTCTGGGTGCACCGGACTGTCCGGTGGTGCACCCGACAGTGTCTTGTGGTGCACTGGACAGTGTCCGGTGTGCCAGGCTGGCGTCTGGTCAACTGGCCGCTCTCGGGAATTCATCGGCGGCGTACGACTAAAATTCACCGGACTGTCCGGTGGTGCACCGGAATGTCCGGTGAGCCAACGATCGGCCGCGCAATCCGCGCGTGACGCGTGGCCGAGTCAATGATCTGATGGGGGCACCGAACTGTCCGGTGTGCACCGAACTGTCCGGTGTGCACCGGACAGTGTCCGGTGCGCCAACGGCTCCAAATCTTCAATGGTCGGCTGCGCCAATTTAGGAAAGCAATCTGCACCGGACAATGAACAGTGAATGTCCGGTGGTGCACCGGACTGTTCGGTGCGCCACCCGACAGAAGGCAAGAATTGCCTTCCCAGATTGCTTCCAACGGCTCCTAGCTGCCTTGGGGCTATAAAAGGGACCCCTAGGCGCGTGGAGGAGTACACCAAGCATTCCTTGATCATCTCTAAGCACCATGACTTCATTCTAGCGCATTTGATTCGTTGTGATAGCAATTTGAGCTCATCTTGAGTTGAGAACTCCGTGTGTGAACTTAGAGCTCAAGTTGTGACTAGTGTGCGTGTTTGTCTCTTGCTTTGAGTCTTGTGTGTGTTGCTTTTCCTCCCTTACATCCGTGCTTCTTTGTGATCATCAAATTGTAAGGGCGAGAGGCTCCAAGTTGTGGAGATTCCTCGCAAACGGGATATAGTGAAAGAAAGAAAAACACCATGGTATTCAAGTTGATCATTGGATCACTTTAAAGGGGTTGAGTGCAACCCTCGTCCATTGGGACACCACAACGTGGAGGTAGACAAGTGATGTACTTGTCGAACCATGGGATAACTCGCGTGTCTCTTGTGATTGCTCTTTGTGTGATTGTTGTGATTCACAAGAACTCGCTTTATAGTCACTTGGTATTATCTCTCTAACACTTAACCAAGTTTTGTGGCTATAAGTTTTAAGTTTTTACAGGATCACCTATTCACCCCCCTCTAGGTGCTCTCAGCAAGCCATGTACAACCGGCTAAAGACCTTGGGAAATCAAGTGCGCAACCTCGGGAGCACCGAATGGGATGACCATGAGATGGTCAAGGTTATTCTTAGATCACTCATATTTCTTAACCCTACTCAAGTTCAATTAATTCGTGGTGATCCAAGATATAAACTAATGTCTCCCGAGGAAGTAATAGGAAAATTTGTGAGCTTTGAATTGATGATCAAAGGCTCCAAGAAGATCATCGAGCAAGGCGCCTCCTCCCCCGTACCCCAAGCACAACCCGTTGCATTCAAGGCAACGGAGGAGAAGAAAGAAGACTCTACACCGAGTAGGGTCCCCATCGATGCCTCTAAGCTCGACAATGAGGAGATGGCACTCATCATCAATAGCTTCCGCCAAATCCTCAAGCAAAGGAGGGGAAGGACTACAAGCCCCGCTCCAAGAAGGTTTGCTACAAATGTGGTAAGTCTGGTCATTTTATCGCTAAATGTCCTTTGTCTAGTGATAGTGACAGGGATAACGACAAGAGGGGGAAAAAGAAGGAGAAGAAGAGGTATTACAATAAGAAGGGCGGCGATGCCCATGTTTGCCAGGAGTGGGACTCCGACGAGAGCTCCACCGACTCCTCCGACGATGAGGATGCTGCCAACATCGCCATCAACAAAGGCCTCCTCTTCCCCAACGTCGACCACAAGTGTCTTATGGCAAAGGATGGCAAGAAGAAGAAGGTAAAATCAAGATCCTCCACTAAGTATGCAACTTCTAGTGATGAGGATAATTCTAGTGATGATGAGGATAACTTGCTTACCCTTTTTGCCAATCTTAACATGCAACAAAAAGAGAAATTGAATGAATTGATTAGTGCTATTCATGAGAAGGATGAACTCTTGGATAGTCAAGAGGACTTCCTCATTAAGGAAAATAAAAAGAATGTTAAGACTAAAAATGCTTATGCTCAGGAGGTAGAGAAAAATGAAAAATTGACTAGTGAGCTTAGTATTTGCCATGACACTATCTCCAACCTTAGGATTGAGAATGCTAATTTGATTGCTAAGGTTGAGAAGTCAAATATTTGTGATGATTCAATTATGAGTCTTAGAAATGATAATGCTAGTCAAATTGCTAAGATTGAAAAATTGAATGCCTCTCTTGCTAGCCTTAAGTTTGAGAATGATAAATTAATTGCTAAGGCTAAGGAATTAGATGTTTGCAATGTTTCTATTTCCAATCTTAGAGATGAGAATGCTATTTTACATTCTAAGATTGTTGAATTAAATGATTGCAAACCCTCTACATCTACGGTTGATCATGTTTCTATTTGCACTAGATGTAGAGATATTAATATTGATGCTATTCATGATCACCTTGCTACGATTAAACAACAAAATGATCATATAGCTAAACTAGATGCTAAAATTGCCGAGCATGAACTAGAAAATGAGAAATTTAAATTTGCTCGTAGCATGCTTTATAGTGGGAGACGCCCTGGCATTAAGGATGGCATTGGCTTCCAATAGGGAGACAATGTCAAGCTTAATGCCCCTCCTAAAAGATTGTCTAATTTTGTTAAGGGCAAGGCTCCCATGCCTTAGGATAACGAGGGCTACATTTTATATCCTGCTGGTTATCCTGAGGATAAGATTATGAGAATTCATGCAAAGAAGACTCATTCTCACCATGCTTTTATTTATAAGAATGAGGCTTCTAGCTCTAGGCGTTCTACACATGTTAAGATGCCTAAGAAGAAAACTCATATTGCATTAAATGGTCATAACATTTCATTTAAGACTTTTGATGCTTCATATATGCTCACTAACAAATCAGGCAAAGTAGTTGCCAAATATGTTGGGGGCAAACACAAGGGATCAAAGACTTGTGTTTGGGTACCCAAGGTGCTTGTTTCTAATGTCAAAGGACCCAAGACCATTTGGGTACCTAAGAACAAGGCCTAAATTCGTTTTGTAGGTTTATGCATCCGGGGGCTCAAGTTGGATCATCGATAGCGGGTGCACAAACCATATGACTAGGGAGAAAAAGATGTTCTCCTCCTATGAGAAAAACCAAGATCCCCAACGAGCTATCACATTCGGGGATGGAAATCAAGGTTTGGTCAAAGGATTGGATAAAATTGCTATATCACCTAACCATTCTATTTCTAATGTTTTTCTTGTAGATTCATTAGATTACAATTTGCTTTCTGTTTCTCAATTATGCAAAATGGGCTACAATTGTCTTTTTACGGATGTAGGTGTTACTGTCTTTAGAAGAAGTGATGATTCAGTGGCCTTTAAGGGAGTGTTAGAAGGTCAGCTATACTTAGTTGATTTCAATAGAGCTGAACTCAACACTTGCTTAATTGCTAGGACTAACATGGGTTGGCTCTGGCATCGCCGACTAGCCCATGTTGGAATGAAGAATCTTCACAAGCTTCTAAAGGGAGAGCACATTTTGGGACTAACCAATGTTCATTTTGAGAAAGGCAGGATTTCTAGCGCATGCCAAGCAGGAAAGCAAGTTGGTGTTCATCATCCACACAAGAACATCATGACCACTGATAGGCCACTGGAACTACTCCACATGGACCTATTCGACCCGATAGCTTACATAAGCATCGGCGGGAGTAAGTACTGTCTAGTTATTGTGGATGATTATTCTCGCTTCACTTGGGTATTCTTTTTGCAGGATAAATCTCAAACCCAAGAGACTTTGAAAGGATTCTTGAGACGGGCCCAAAATGAGTTCGGCTTGAGGATCAAGAAAATAAGAAGCGACAACGGAACGGAGTTCAAGAACTCTCAAACTGAAGGGTTTCTTGAGGAAGAGGGCATCAATCATGAGTTCTCTTCTCCCTACATGCCACAACAAAATGGTGTAGTGGAGAGGAAGAATAGAACTCTTTTGGACATGGCAAGGACCATGCTTGATGAGTACAAGACTTCGGATCAGTGTTGGGCCGAGGCGGTCAACACCGCTTGCTACGCCATCAACCGATTATATCTACACCAAATCCTCAAGAAGACATCATATGAACTCCTCACCGGTAAAAAGCCCAATGTTTCATATTTTAGAGTCTTTGGTAGCAAATGCTTTATTCTTGTTAAAAGAGGTAGAAAATCTAAATTTGCACCCATAGCTAGGCTTGAGTCAATTTGTAGAAGGCTTTTTACTTGGTTATGACTCAAACACAAGGGCATATAGAGTCTTTAACAAGTCCACTGGACTAGTTGAAGTTTCTTGTGACATTGTGTTTGATGAGACTAACGGCTCTCAAGTAGAGCAAGTTGATCTTGATGAGCTAGATGATGAAGAGGCTCCGTGCATCGCGCTAAGGAACATGTCCATTGGGGATGTGTGTCCTAAGGAACCCGAAGAGCCTCCACAAGCACAAGATCAACCATCTTCCTCCATGCAAGCATTTCCACCAACTCAAGATGAGGATGAGGCTCAAGATGATGTAGGAGAAGATCAAGAAGATGAGCAACCTCAAGAGGAGGGCAATGATCAAGGGGGAGATGCCCATGATCAAGACAAGGAAGATGAACAAGATCAAAGGCCGCCACACCCAAGAGTCCACCAAGCAATCCAACGAGATCACCCCGTGAACACCATCCTCGGTGATATTTGTCGGTGTTTCGAAACCCGGGGGGGTCCTTGGACCGACGAGTGAATTGTCGCCGCGTGCCCCAGCCCAGATGGGTCGACGCGAGGCAGAACACGAAGGGGGGAAAGGAAGCATCCGGAGGGAGGCAGGCGTGAGAGAGCAGATCTCGCAGTCTTCGTGTTAGCCCCGCGCCTGAGTCGGGTGCGCTTGCAGTAGGGGGATACAAGCGTCCACGTGGGAGTGGGAGCGAGCGGCCTTGTGCGAGCGCCATCCCGTCCTTCTCCGCGCGGGCCAACCCTCTGTAAGAGGGCCCTGGTCCTCCCTTTTATAGGCGTAAGGAGAGGATCCAGGTGTACAATGGGGAGCGTAGCAATGTGCTAACGTGTCTAGCGGTGGTGAGCTAGCGCCCTAAGTACATGCCATCGTGGCAGCCGGAGAGGTCTTGGCGCCCAGTTCGCATGGTGTCGTGGCTGTCGGAGGAGTGCTGGAGCCTGGCGAGAGGACAGCTGTTGGGGCTGTCGAGTCCTTGCTGACGTCCTCTTGCTTCCGTAAGGGGGCTGAGAGCCACCGTCGTCACAGGGCATGCGGGGCGCCATCATTACTCGCATGGTGGAGCGAGCCAGATGGGACACCGATCTGTTTCCCCGTAGCCCGAGTCAGCTCGGGGTTTGGGTAATGATGGCGCTTCCTGTTGACGTGGTCGGTTCGTGCCCTAGGCTGGGCGAGGTGGAGGCTCCTCCGAGGTCGAGGTCGAGCCCCCGGGTCGGGCGAGGCGGAGTTCGTCGTCTTCTAGGGTTGAGCCCATGTCTGAGCCCTAGGGTCGGGTGAGGCGGAGTTCGTCGTCTTACAGGGTTGAGCCCATGTCTGAGCCCTGGGGTCGGGTGAGGCGGAGTTCGCCGTCTTCCGGGGCTGAGCCCGAGTCCGAGCCCTGGGTCAGGCGGAGCGGAGTTCGCCGTCTTTCGGGGCTGAGCCTGAGTCCGAGCCCTGGGTTGGGCGAAGCGGAGTTCGCCGTCTTCCGGGGCTGAGCCCGAGTCCGAGCCCTGGGTCGGGCGGAGCGGAGTTCGCCGTCTTCCGGGGCTGAGCCTGAGTCCGAGCCCTGGGTCGGGCGGAGCGGAGTTTGCCGTCTTCCGGGGCTGAGCCCGAGTCCGAGCCCTGGGGTCGGGCGAGGCGGAGTTTCCTATGACGCCCAAGGCCGGCCTTGGCTGCTGTCAGCCTCACTCTGTCGGGTGGCTCAGCAGTCGGAGCGGCGCAGGCGACGCTGTCCTCTTGTCAGACCGATCAGTAGAGCGGCGAAGTGACTGCGGTCACTTCGGCTCTGTCGATAGGTGGGCGTGCGTCAGGATAAAGGTGTCAGGCCACCTTTGCATTAAATGCCCCTGCGATTTGGTCGGTCGGTGTGGCGATGTGGCCAAGGTTACTTCTCGGTGAAGACTGGGCCTCGGGCGAGCTGACAGTGTGCCCGTTGCTAGAGGGGGGGGGGGGGGTCCTCGGGCGAGACGTAGGTTCTCCGGGGTCGGCTTCCCTTGCCCGAGGCTAGGCTCGGGCGAGGCACGATCGTGTCCCTTGATTGGACCGATCCTTGATTTAATCGCACCCATCAGGCCTTTGCAGCTTTGTGCTGATGGGGGTTACCAGCTGAGATTTAGGGGTCTTGAGGGTACCCCTAATTATGGTCCCCGACAGTAGCCCCCGAGCCTCCAAGGGAGTACTAATACTCGCTTGGAGGCTTTTGCCGCACTTTTTTGCAAGGGGACCAGCCTTTTTCGGTTGCATTCTGTTCCAGTGGGTGCGCGCGAGCGCACCCGCCGGGTGTAGCCCCCGAGGCCTCGGAGGGGTAGTTTTACTCCTTCGAGGTCTTAGTGCGTTTTGCAACACTTCGGCTGGTCTAGTTGTTCCCTCATGCGAGCTGGCCGAAGCCCGAGTGCACAGTCGGGTCCCAAGTTCTCGGGCTGGTATGTTGACGCTGTCAACGGTTTGGCCGGAGCCGAGTTTGCGAGAGCAGCCCCCGATCCTCTACACAGGGCAAGAGGACGGTCAAGGACAGACTCGTCTTTCTTACATACGCCCCTGCGTTGCCTTTTCGCAAGGAGGAGGGGGGAAAGCGCCATGTTGCCCTCGGAGGGCGCCGAACATGGTGTTTCCGGCGAGCTGCTGGCGGGTAATCCGAGCGGACGCCCGTGCCCCATTTGCTAGGGGTCGGCTAGAGGCCCGGAGGCGCGCTCCAAAAGTACCTGCGGGTGATCTGCCGGACCTGGTCCCCTTTGACGGGGTCCGAGGGCTCGATGCCTCCCTCTGATGGGATTCTGTTACAAGATCGCTCCCGCTGGTCTCGGAAATGTCCTAGGGTACCTCGAGAGCGTAGCCCGAGCCTTGGTTATGTATCGAACGTACCCAGGGTCATCCCTCGCTCTATGTCTGAGGCGACTGTGAACCCTTCGAGGGCCAGCCTACGAACCCCTGATCAGTAATGGGCGCGGAGCCCGAGTGGCCTGAGTGTTAGAAATATGCCCTAGAGATAATCATAGAGATGAGCATATTTCTTTGTATCCATGATATATATATTGCTTAATTGAATATCCATGGAAGGCACCTTGTATTGATTAGCAATTATGTGAATTGTTTGTGAGATTCTTTACTTATATGGTTATTCTAAATGATGTCCCTAGTCAGAGTCGATGACTAGCACATGTATTAGTTGATGACTACATTTCACAAGTCATGAACATGGAGATGTTAAATTAATAATGTGGGCGCATGTATGACATGACGCTGGACCGACCCAACGTGAGATATTGTAATATAGTTCTCTTCTTGCAACATGAATACTGTATCCTTAGACCTGAGATTGTCGCATGTTCTCAAGATGTGAATTGACTTACTTAGGGACTATCAAACGCTATCCCGTAACTGGGTAGTTATAAAGGTAGTTTTGGGTTTGTCAGGAAGCATGCTGTGAGGCATGGTCAGTCAAGATGGAATTTGTCCCTCTCTTTGTGAGAGAGATATCTCTGGGCCCCTCGAGTGATTGGATCAAGAAATGCATGGCCGTGCTAGGGTTAAGAGTTAACCATTGAAAGGATTCCAATTCACAGTATCGAGAAAGAGAGGTCAGCTTAGAGCCAGACCAAATATCGTGAGACAAAGGGAACAGCATGTACTTAATGTCGCAATGGTTCGTCTGATATGATCTTTACGTACACATAGGAGTTGACATGTCTTGCTAGAGGCCGCTGTCAATTATTGGGCCAAGTAAGAGTACTCGGGCTATGTCTATTTGTACGTGAACCTATAGGGTCACACACTTAAGGGGAAGGAAGCCTAATTCGGATTAGATCCGAAATTAGACTGGGCTTTAGGGTTAATGATGGGCCTCGGCGTCAGAAGCCCACCATAATGCCTATATAATGAGGGGCGGGGGCACGGTTAAGAGATAACCTAATTCGCCACCTGCAAACCAGCAGCCGCCGCTCGCCTCTCGCCCTCGCCAAGCCGCCGTCGCGAACCTAGCAGTTCGGTACGCGGCGCTTCCTCCCTGTACGTGTGGATACCTCGGAGGTGCTGCATCTGGAGCACTTGGACGAACCGTGCGAGGACGTGAAGAACGCCGGCGACTACACGACACTGCTCGACGCATTCGTCTACATCGAGACGTCTTCCGCTGCTCTGCGCGTCTAGTGGTAATTCCATGACCTATAACCGCAGTAGTTCTTGGTATTATGGGGATGAAAATTTTGTTTTGCGCTAGCGTAGCCTCCCCGTAATCCTACAGTGGTATCAGAACCAGGTTCTGCGTAGTTTTAGGTCTGGATCTAGGTTCATGAGATGGATCTACTTGATGCACGGTTTGATTAGATCAATTGGTAATAAAGGGTTGAAGTAGATTACATCGGATATGACTGGAGAGATCAGTTCGTCCTTCTCTGTTGTATGCGCGACTTGCCCCTACCGGCTGGAATCACCATCGGGGCTAACTGCGTACACAACCAGCAGATTGATGTAACAGATCAACGTCATGAGTGTAATCTTCTTCGGGTCGAAAGTCTCGGATTTGGGTTGATTTGATCAACCGCATGAGATTTCCAGGGGACCGCCGTGGCTATCTGCTGAAGTGGCGAACGTATAGAAACGTGTTTGTCTAACCTGTTTTTGCAGGACATCTTGTGATCGGTATGGCTATTGTGTATATGATGCATGTTAATAAATTATTCATGACCTGCGTGTCGTGACCAGGGCAATACGGCTGGAGCCACATGTATTGTCCAAATTTAATGTAATGACCTGCGTGTCAACATGTGATGATCCAAAGCGTATATGTAATTTGTTTACCAGCATACGTTAGATAGGTCTTGAAGGACTCATCACCTGGAGGATGGCATACCTATATCATGGAGATGGAGATCATCGTGATGGACAGATTATTGGAGATGGGGATCACCATGTGACAACAAGCCATACCGAATCACAACTGTTGTGTGAATGCCATTCTTATTGTTCTACTTGTTTATATTGCATATATGTCCTTGCGTGCGATGTTATAAGTAGGACGATCCCTCATAAATGTTTAAGCTTTAATGCCTCTCCAAACCTTGCACTATCATAAGTCTTGTACAATTGGTGGTGGGTCTATGAAATTAGGGTGCCACCAGTTTTCCTTGACTAGATAGGTTTGTATCGGATACGAACTACAGAAAGGGTTGGTTAACTTAAACAAAGTCAGCTTAATGGTTAAGGACTTTGAGGCATAAGGTTGGGAGCCGAGACATAGAGATGTCACCCAACAACAGGAGTCATATATATGATATGATTAGCAAGGAGTTGCTTACCGATCTACCTTGTCTTCTAGCGGTGATGCTAAAGCTCACTAGTAGACTTGTTAGTTGTGGGTTCTGAATCACTAAGTATCAATCGAGGGATATTGATTTTAGTGGGAGTAGACTATTAAATGTTTAATATGGTTTACTCTGTCATGGATATTTTTGTCTTAGTATTTTGCATTATTTTGTTGTAGATAAATGGCACCTAGCACACCAACATTTACTTTGCGATCAATTCTTGAAAAGGATAAGTTAAATGGAACAAACTATACGGATTGGATCCGTAACCTGAGAATTGTTCTCAGGGCTGAAAAAAAGGAAGACGTTCTAGACACCCCACTACCAGAGGATCCTGGTGAAAATGCAACTGCTGCAGCTAAAACCGCTTACAAGAAAGCAATGGATACTAATCTTGAAGTGAGTTGCCTAATGCTTGCTTGCATGGAGCCTGAGCTGCAGATGCAGTTTGAGACAAACCATGAGGTACACGATATGATCGTGGCGCTCAAGGATATGTTCCAGACTCAGGCTAGGACTGAAAGGTTCAATGTGTCCAAAGCCTTTCTGGAATGCAAGCTAGCAGAAGGCGCAGCAGTTGGGCCACACGTAATCAAAATGGTTGGTTACAGTCAGAGGTTGGAGAAGCTAGGCTTCCCAATAAGCCAAGAGTTGGCCACTGACTTCATTTTGGCATCTCTTCCGCCCAGCTATGGAAACTTCATCACGAACTACCATATGCATGGGGCGGAAAGGGGCCTCAATGAACTATGTGGCATGCTGAAAACTGCAGAAGGGGACATAAAGAAAAGCGCTGGCAGCAGCGGCCATGTGATGGCGGTCCAAAACAAACCCAACTTTAAGAAGAAGGGTAAAACTCAAAAGAAGAAGGGCAAGGCAAAGGATACAGTATCCAAGCCAAATCAAAAGCCCAAGGCTGGACCAGCTGCAGATGCAGAGTGCTTTTATTGCAAAGAACTTGGTCACTGGAAAAGGAATTGCAAGCAGTACTTGGCCTCTATTAAGGATCGCGGCGGTAAGGGTACAGCCGCAGCAGGTACACTTGCTATTCACATTACAGAAATTTTTCTTGCTGATTCTTATATTAATTCTTGGGTATTTGATACCGGATCGGTTGCCCATATTTGCAATTCGATGCAGGGAATGATAAGAAGTAGAAGCGTGAAAAGAGGAGAAGTTGATTTCCGGGTAGGCAATAATGCAAGAGTTGCTGCGTTGACCGTCGGGACGATGCAACTCCACCTCCCATCAGGATTTATTTTGGAGTTAAATAATTGTTATCTAGTTCCTAGTATGAGTCGAAACATTATGTCTCCTTCATGTTTGATGAAGGATGGTTATTCATTTGCGAGTGAAAACAATGGTTGTGTGATCTCTAAGAATGGCATGTTTGTGGCTTTTGCATCCATTATGAATGGGTTATTCATTTTAAATCTTGATGATGCACCTATCTGTAATATTAGTGCTAAAAGGCCTCGGCCTAATGATTTAAGTCCTACCTACATGTGGCACTGTCGTTTGGGTCATATAAGTGAGAATCGCATGAAGAAGCTTCATTCTGATGGGCTTTTAACTTCATTTGATTTTGAATCATATGAGACATGTGAAGCTTGCTTACTTGGTAAGATGACCAAGGCGCCCTTCACGGGTTTACCGGAGAGGACGTTAGATTTATTGGAACTCATACATACTGATGTGTGCGGACCAATGAGTACGACAGCTAGGGGAGGATTCCAATACTTCATAACCTTCACTGATGATTTTAGTAGATATGGGTATGTCTACTTAATGAAACACAAGTCTGAATCCTTAGAAAAGTTCAAAGAGTTTCAGAATGAAGTAGAAAATCAGCGTGGCAAGAAAATTAAAGCACTGCGATCAGATCGTGGTGGTGAATATTTGAGTCATGATTTTAGCAATCATCTAAAGAGTTGTGGAATTGTTCCACAGCTTACGCCGCCTGGAACGCCTCAGAGGAATGGCGTGTCTGAGCGACGTAATCGGACTTTATTGGATATGGTTCGATCAATGATGAGCCAGTCGGACCTACCTTTGTCGTTTTGGGGATACGCTCTAGAAACAGCAGCTTTCACACTAAATAGGTGTCGGCGTTCCGAGACCGGGGGGTCCTCGAGCCGACGAGTGAGAGTGCCGCGTGCCCCAGCCCAGATGGGTCGAGCGCGTGGAGCGAGCGCAAAGGGGGGAACGGAGTGAGAGAGAGGTCGGTGGCCGGAGCCGGATCGCGAGGGAGTCGGAGAAATTCCCACGGCCTTCGTGTTCGTCCCGCGCCCAGGTCGGGTGCGCTTGCAGTAGGGGGTTACAAGCGTCCGCACGAGGTGAAGGGAGAGGGCGGCCCCGAGAGAGCGCCTGCCCCTGCCTTTCGTCCCCGCGAGGCCAACCTCCTTCAAGAAGGCCCTGGCCCTTCCTTTTATAGTCGTAAGGAGAGGGTCCAGGTGTACAAGACGGGGGTGTAGCAAGGTGCTACGTGTCTAGCGAGGGAGAGCTAGCGCCCTATGTACATGCCCAGGTGGCAGCCAGAGAGATCGTGGCACCCTGTTGGAGTGGCGTCGTGGCTGTTGGAGGAGTAACGGAGCCGGACGGGGGGACAGCTGTCGAGGTGGCTGGGTCCTTGCTGACGTTCTCCTGCTTTCGTAAGGGAGCTGGGAGCCGCCGTCGTCATGATCTAGCGGGGCGCCATCATGGCCTATCTGGCATAGCTGGCCAGATGGGACGCCGGTCTTGTTCTCTGCGACCCAAGTCGGCTCGGGGCAGGGTGATGATGACGCTTCCTGTTGACGTGGCGGTCTCGTACCCTAGGTCGGGCGTCGTGGAGGCTCCTCCGAGGCTGTGGCCGAGTCCGTCCTGCAAGACAGAGACAGAGTCCGAGCCCTGGTCGGGCGAGGCGGAGATTATTCGGCAGAGGCCGAGGCGGAGTCCGAGCCCTGGGTCGGGTGGAGCGGAGTTCGCCGTCTTCCGAGGCCTTAGCCTGAGTCCGAGCCCTGGGTCGGGCGGAGCGGAGTTCGCCGTCTTCCGAGGCCTTAGCCTGAGTCCGAGCCCTGGGTCGGGCGGAGCGGAGTTCGCCGTCTTCCGAGGCCTTAGCCTGAGTCCGAGCCCTGGGTCGGGCGGAGCGGAACTCGCCGTCTTCCGAGGCCTTAGCCTGAGTCCGAGCCCTGGGTCGGGCGGAGCGGAGTTCGCCGTCTTCCGAGGCCTTAGCCTGAGTCCGAGCCCTGGGTCGGGCGGAGTCTCCTATGGCACCACTGGCGAAGTCTGGCCGCCCGTCGGTCTTACCTTTTGCGTTAAACGCCCTGGTGACTTGGTCGGTTGGTGCGGTGATTTAGTCAGGGTTTCTCCTTATCGGAGGCGGGGCCTAGGGCGAGCCGGGGATGCGCCTGCCGTGAAAGAGGAGACCTCAGGCGAGACGGAGTCATCTTAGGGTCGGCTGCCCTCGCCCGAGGCTAGGCTCGGGCGTGGCGTGGTCAAGTCACTCGTGTGGACTGATCCCTGACTTAATCAAACCCATCAGGCCTTTGCAGCTTTATGCTGATGGGGGTTACCAGCTGAGAATTAGGCGTCTTGAGGGTACCCCTAATTATGGTCCCCGACAGTAGCCCCCGAGCCTCGAAGAGAGTGTTAACACTCGCTTGGAGGCTTGCATCGCACTTTTTTGCAAGGGGACCAGCCTTTCTCGGAGGTACCTTGTTCCGGTGGGTGCGCGCGAGCGCACCCGCCGGGTGTAGCCCCCGAGGCCTCGGAGGAGTGGTTTCACTCCTTCGAGGTCTTAATGCCTTGCGTAATGCTTCGGCGTGACTAGCGGTTCCCTCATGCGAGCAGGGCGTAACCCAGGTGCACTGTCGGGGCCCAAGTTCTCGGGCTGGTATGTTGACGCTGTCAACGGTTCGGCCGGAGCCGGGTTTGCGACAGCAGCCCCCGAGCCTTCGCACGGAGCGAGAGGACGATCAGGGACAGACTCGACTTTTTATATACGCCCCTACGTCGCCTTTCCGCAAGGAGGAGGGGGGGAGTGCGCCATGTTACCCTCGATGGGCACCGAACATGGTGTCTCCGGTGAGCTGCGATCGGGTAATCCGAGTGGACGTCCGTGCCCCGTTCGTTGGGGGTCGGCTAGGGGCCCGGAGGCACGCCCAAAAGTACCTGCGGGTGATCTGCCGGACCCGGTCCCCTAGCGACGGGGTCCGAGGGCTCGTTGCCTCCCTCCGATGGGATTCCGTTACAGAGTCGTTCCCGCCGGTCTCGGAAATGTCCTAGGGTACCTCGGGAGCACAGCCCGAGCCTCGGTTATGTATCGAACGTACCCCTGGTCATCCCTCGCTCGGCGTCTGAGGCGGCTGTGAACCCTTCGACAGGCCAGCCTTCGAACCCCTGATCAGTAGGGGGCACGGAGCCCTAGTAGCCTGAGGCGGTCATGGAACCTTTCGGGGGCCGACCTTCGAACCCCTGACCAGTAGTGGGTGTCGGGCCCACGCGATCTGAGGCGGCTGTTGAACCCTTCGGGGGGCCAGCCTTCGAACCCCTGATCAGTAGGGAGGCTCGGGGCCTAGTTCCTTCACGGGGAAGGATCCCTTTGGGGTTATCCCCCTTCTCGGTCCCTGTTGCAAGAGATAGAGAAAGAAGGAAAAGGGAAAAAGGGATTCGAAATTGAACTTCGTGGCGTACCTTTCTCGGCGTGGCCGTTTTTGGCGGAGGCGAAGCGCCGCCAGCTGCCCCTGCCAGAAACGTCACCTATTTCGCCGTGGAGTTAATGCGCTGGGGTGAGTAGTTGGCGAGGTTGCCGTTGCGTGCGCGAGCCGTTCGAGGTACGGGTCACGGACGCGTCGTCTTCACGCCGTGAGAAGGGTTCTCTTGCTGCCCCCGGATGGGACGCGAGCCTGGCCGATGGCGTGACCGCTGCCCTCATACGCCTGCCACCGTCATTACTGCCGGCCCATTTTTGACCGCGTTTGACCGCTGCGCCAGGCTGGCGCCGCTGGATCGCAGGCTGGGCGGCCTCGAGTCGCGGTATCGGTTCCGTAATCGAGGAGGTGCGGTGGTGGAGCGAGAGGCGCAGCGGTTCGCATGCAGCGCCTGGCGCGCCGGTTGAACGACGCGTGGTCTTGAACCGTCGCGCTGGCCTGTCAGGAGTCGGGGAGGCGCGTCCACTTGGCGTGGTTGCATGCCGCTTGCATGACCGCTCGCCCCCTTTGCCCGTTGGTCTGGGCAAAAGTGGAGGGTTACTTGTAACCGCTGGGCGGTTGCGTGCGTCGTGCGCGGCGGTTTGGCTCCCTCTGCTTGGAGCTGGTCTGCATGACAGGCGGGCCCCAGCCCCCGCGCCGCGGGGAAGGGCCTTGGAGGCGTGTTGGAGAAGACTCAGCCCATGACGGTTGAGGGTGCTAGCAGGGGGAGTTGCCTTTAAAAGGAGGGCGACCCTCTTCGTGAGGCGACCATGTCTCCTTTCTCCCTTATGCATTGTGTCTCTCCATCTTCCAGGCCCCCGGATGGGGGGAACCGCCGTCTTTTCGCTCCATCGTTGGAGGAACGCGACCCCGCGGGGGTTGGTACCTTTCAGCCATCGTTCGGCTTCAAGGATTTTCATCATGCAGCCCGGCTGCACCCCTCCACCGGCGATCGCCCGAGAAGGCGACCTCCGGCTTGATGGTGGGGGAAAGCGAGCCGGGCTGCGGTATCCGCCCCTTCCTCAGCCTCAAGGATTTTCATCACCAGGGCTGAGGAGGGGCGTGTACCGAGTTGGGGTCGGTCTCTGCGCGGGCGGTGGCTCGCTCCTTCCCTCAGTGATCGGGGGGAAGGGCGGGAGTCGCCTGTGGCGCTAACAGCTGCACCGTGCCCGGCTCTCTGGGCCGAGCAGTTTCGGAATCGCTCCCGGTGCCGCCTCCCGCCACGGCAGCTGGAAGAGGTTCTTCCGCCGGCGCGACAGCCCAGGTTGGCCATGGGCCGACCTCCAACTCTACGGCCTTCTGCCCGTCCTTGCCTCTCGAGTTTGGGCGAGGGTGGGGGCCTCCTAGCAGCAGTATCCGCCCTGAGGCCATCACTGCTGCTGTTCGGCTCCCCGGGGCAGAAGTCTTCACCGTCGTTGCCGCTGTCGGGGCGGTCGGCGACGTGCCGTTCGTCGGTCTCCTGTTGCTCCGCAGGTCCACCCCCGTCGAGTGGGGTTGTTCGTACCTGCGGAGACGGAACCGGAGTTCCGTTTGTAATGGCACTTCGAGTGCCGGGTTTTTTGTTCATTTCGGCTTTCGGGGCCTGAACATGTATGTAACTCCGGCACAGAGCCGTGTTTTTTCCTCATTTCTGAGCAATAAGACTTGCCTATCGATTGTCTGAATCGCTTCACCAAGCATGAGTCGCCCCGTGTCCAGGTGACGAGTGAGGTATCCGTATCCCGGGGGCGTAGGAATCCCTCGGCTCGGTCGGACCTGTTGTCCGAGGCTCTTCTAGCTTAGTTAAAAAGACCCCTCGGTCGCTCTTCGACGAGCCGAGGCCAGGGGTAGCGATATCAGCACAAGCAGAGGCGTTGTTGGCTCGGAAATGGAACCTGGTTGGCCGGAGCCCAGCTGGGTCGTCTGCTGGCAGGCTCGGCGCCGGAGTTGATTGGCCGAGGCCTCGGACCGAGCTGGCGCCCTCGGAAGGGGTCGGCCGAGGCCTCGGAGGTGGCCGGCCGAGCCGTCCGCTTGGGCCGGATTCTCGGGGAAGCCTCTGGCGGAGGTTGCTCGAGCGCGGTGTCGACGTCGTCCTTTGGAGCGGAGGCCTTCGGACCGCGTGGCCACCCGAGGCCAGGTCGGGTCTTGCCGAAGGTGCTGCTGATGCCGAGGGTGTCGTCACCCTCTTCCAGCGCCGAGGTCCGCGCCTGCAGGGTCAAGTCGTTCTGTAGCGTGGGCCTTGTGCGGCCGTTGAGGCCAGAACACACACCCTTGTCGCGTTATAAAGCTGTGTCTCTTTTCCTCTTGCTTCGAGTATCTGGACTTTTTGTCGGTAGCAGGGATGTTAGTGCGAGCAAGAGTTGCTTCTCGCGGGAGGTGACGAGTGAGGTATCCGTATCCCGGAGGCGTGGGAGTCCCTCGGCTCGGTCGGCCTCGCCGCTTACGCGTACTTTTACCCATCCATGAGGCCCTGTCACCGACTCGGTCGAGAAGGCTCGAAGAACCTGCTTCAACAGAAGAGCCTCCGTACGTAAAGACTCATTCGATCCGCGGAGTCACCTTATCCGAACGCGAGTTACTTATCACAGAAGGTGACGAGTGAGGTATCCGTATCCCGGAGGCGTAGGAGTCCCTCGGCTCGGTCGGCCTTGGCTGCTTACGTGTACCCCGTCGTTTCTAGGACCCACTTTTCGAAGTAGTCAAAAAGCACGAAAGATGTTCTGGTAAAAGAGGTTTTTTGTTCGAGGAAAATTTTGACGCAGAGGGGGTTAACCCCCTTTTAGCCCCCGAGGGAGGGTCGGGCTCCGCTGAGGCGAGGCCGACCCTTCCTTGTTGACTAAACTTCGCGTGGGTACGGGGTATAAGAACAACTTGGAAACATTCTTAAGGATAGAAGCGACGTAGCTGTTGGATGTTCCAAGCGTTGCCGTAGACCTCGCCTTGACTGTTGGCCAGCTTGTAAGTTCCGGGCTTCAGAACTTTGGCGATGATGAACGGCCCCTCCCAGGGGGGCGTTAGCTTATGCCTCCCTCGGGCGTCCTGCCGCAGCCGAAGCACCAGATCGCCCACCTGGAGATCTCGGGGTCGGACCCCTCGGGCGTGGTAGCGTCGCAGGGACTGCTGATACCGCGCTGAGTGTAGTAGGGCCCTGTCCCGAGCCTCGTCCAGCTGGTCCAGCGAGTCTTCTCGGCTGGCTTGGTTGCTTTCTTCGTCGTAAGCCCTCGTCCTCGGGGAACCGTATTCCAGGTCCGTGGGCAGGATTGCCTCGGCCCCGTAGACCAGGAAGAACGGCGTGAAACCCGTGGCTCGGCTTGGAGTCGTCCTCAGGCTCCAGACCACCGAGGGGAGTTCCTTCATCCATCGCTTGCCGAACTTGTTGAGACTGTTATAAATCCGAGGCTTAAGCCCCCGTAGAATCATGCCATTGGCACGTTCCACTTGCCCATTCGACATGGGGTGAGCTACGGCGGCCCAGTCCACCCGGATGTTGTGATCGTCGCAAAAATCCAAGAATTTTTTGCCGGTGAACTGGGTGCCATTGTCGGTGATGATGGAGTTCGGGATCCCGAAGCGATGGATGATGTTGGTGAAGAATGCCACCGCCTGCTCGGACCTGATGCTGCTTAGGGGTCGGACCTCGATCCACTTGGAGGATTTGTCGATGGCGACCAGCAGGTGCGTGTAGCCCCCGGGTGCCTTCTGCAGTGGGCCGACGAGGTCCAGACCCCACACAGCGAAGGGCCAGGTGATGGGTATCGTCTGCAGAGCCTGAGCGGGCAGGTGGGTCTGCTTCGCATAGAATTGGCACCCTTCGCAGGCGCGGACAATTCTAGTGGCGTCAGCCACCGCCGTTGGCCAGTAGAAGCCTTGGCGGAAAGCATTCCCGACGAGGGTTCGAGGTGCTGCATGATGACCGCAAGCCCCCGAGTGTATTTCCTGCAGGAGGTCCTGACCCTCGGCGATGGTGATGCATCGCTGGAGGATGCCCGAGGGGCTGCGGTGGTAGAGCTCCTTCTCGTCGCCCAGCAGGACGAACGATTTTGCTCGTCGCGTTACCCGCCGAGCCTCGGTTTGGTCGAGGGGCAGCTCTCCTCGGCGGAGATATGGCAGGTACGGGGTCCTCCAATCTTGATCTGGCACGACCCCGTCCTGCCCCTCCTCGACGTGCAGCGCTTCGCGCTCGGGCCCCGAGGGTTCCTCGGATTGAGCCGAGGACGGCTCGGGCTGAGCCGAGGTCACCTCGGACGAGGCCGAGGGTGCCTCGGGTTCGGGCGCGTCGCCTATCTTGACGGAGGGTTGGTGCAGATCGCGGGCGAAGACGTCCGAGGGAACCGTTGTCCGCCCCGAGGCTATCTTCGCCAGCTCGTCCGCAGTCTCGTTATAGCGTCGGGCGATGTGGTTAAGTTCGAGCCCGTAGAACTTGTCCTCCAGGCGTCGAACCTCTTCGCAGTAGGCCTCCATCTTCGGGTCGCGGCAGAGGGAATTCTTCATGACTTGGTCGATGACGAGCTGCGAGTCGCCGCGTGCATCGAGGCGTCGAACCCCTAGCTCGATGGCGATTCGCAACCCGTTGATCAGAGCCTCGTACTCAGCTACATTGTTAGACGCCGGGAAATGGAGGCGAAGCACGTAGCGCAGGTGTTTTCCGAGGGGCGAGACGAAAAGCAGGCCCGCGCCAGCTCCCGTCTTCATCAGCGACCCGTCGAAAAACATGGTCCAGAGTTCTGGTTGGATCGGAGCCGTTGGTAACTGGGTATCGACCCATTCGGCTACGAAATCCGCCAGTGCCTGGGACTTGATGGCCTTCCGAGGGGCGAACGAGATCGCCTCGCCCATGATTTCCACCGCCCACTTTGCGATCCGTCCCGAGGCTTCTCGGCACTGGATGATCTCCCCCAGGGGGAAGGATGACACCACAGTCACCGGATGGGACTCGAAGTAATGTCGCAACTTTCGCCTCGTCAGGACCACAGCGTATAGCAGCTTCTGGACTTGTGGGTAGCGGGTCTTGGTCTCGGACAGCACTTCGCTGACGAAGTAAACTGGCCTCTGAATGGGCAAAGCATGCCCTTCTTCCTGCCTTTCGACCACGATCGCGGCGCTGACCACCTGAGTGGTTGCGGCGACGTAGACCAGGAGGGTCTCTCCATCAGTTGGGGGTACCAAGATGGGCGCCTGTGTGAGGAGTGCCTTCAGGCTCCCGAGGGCTTCCTCGGCCTCGGGAGTCCAAGTGAAGCATTCAGCCTTCCTTAAGAGGCGGTACAGGGGCAGGCCTCTTTCGCCGAGGCGCGAGATGAAGCGGCTCAAGGCCGCGAGGCATCCCATGACCCTTTGTACGCCTTTTAAGTCCTTGATAGGTCCCATGTTTGTGATTGCTGCGATCTTCTCCGGATTGGCTTCGATGCCCCGCTCGGAGACGATGAACCCCAAGAGCATGCCCCGGGGCACCCCGAAGACGCACTTCTCGGGATTGAGCTTGACGCCCTTCGCCTTGAGACACCGGAATGTCAGTCCGAGGTCGGAGAGAAGGTCGGAGGCTTTCCTCGTCTTGACCACGATGTCGTCGACGTAGGCCTCGACCGTGCGACCAATGTGTTCGCCGAACACATGGTTCATGCACCGCTGGTACGTTGCACCCGCGTTCCTCAACCCGAA
The DNA here is from genome assembly GCA_029449295.1 of Zea luxurians. Taxonomy (NCBI): domain Eukaryota; kingdom Viridiplantae; phylum Streptophyta; class Magnoliopsida; order Poales; family Poaceae; genus Zea; species Zea luxurians. The sequence continues at coordinate 102,684,322 of JAOPSE010000014.1, read as the reverse complement.
CGGCATTGTGACATAACAGTACATGCCGAAGGGCGTGATGAAAGAAGTCGCGAGCTGGTCGGACTCTTTCATCTTGATTTGATGATACCCTGAGTAGGCATCGAGAAAAGACAGGGTTTCGCACCCTGCTGTGGAGTCCACAATTTGGTCGATGCGAGGTAGAGGGTAGGGGACCTTTGGACATGCTTTGTTGAGGCCAGTGTAGTCTACACACATCCGCCACTTCCCCCCTTTTTTCCTCACAAGTACAGGGTTGGCAAGCCATTCGGGATGGAATACCTCTTTAATGAACCCTGCTGCCATCAGCTCGTGGACCTCCTCGCCTATCACTCTGCGCCTTTCCTCGTCGAATCGGCGCAGAGGCTGTCTGACCGGTCGGGCCCCGGCCCTAATATCCAGCGAGTGCTCGGCGACTTCCCTCGGTATGCCGGGCATGTCCGAGGGACTCCACGCGAAAACGTCGGTGTTTGCGCGGAGAAAGTCGACGAGCACTGCCTCCTATTTGGGGTCGAGCCCCGAACCGATCCGGATCTGCTTGGAGGCGTCGCCACTGGGGTCGAGAGGGACGGCCTTAACCGTCTCTGCTGGCTCGAAGTTGCCGGCATGCCGCTTCACATCCGGCACCTCTCGGGAGAGGCTTTCCAGGTCGGCAATGAGGGCCTCGGACTCGGCGAGGGCCTCGGCGTACTCCACGCACTCCACATCGCATTCGAATGCGTGTTTGTACGTGGGGCCGACGGTGATGACCCCGTTGGGGCCCGGCATCTTGAGCTTCAGGTAGGTGTAGTTGGGGATGGCCATGAACTTCGCGTAGCATGGCCTTCCCAACACCGCGTGGTAGGTCCCTCGGAACCCGACCACCTCGAACGTCAAAGTCTCCCTTCGGAAGTTGGAGGGTGTTCCGAAGCAGACAGGGAGGTCGAGCTGTCCGAGGGGCTGGACGCGCTTCCCGGGAATGATCCCGTGGAAGGGCGCAGCGCCTGCTCGGACGGACGACAAGTCGACGCGCAGGAGCTTGAGAGTCTCGGCGTAGATGATGTTGAGGCAGCTGCCCCCATCCATCAGGACCTTGGTGAGCCTGACGTCGCCAATGACAGGATCGACGACGAGCGGGTACTTCCCCGGGCTCGGCACGTGGTCGGGGTGGTCGTCCTGGTCGAAGGTGATGGGCTTGTCGGACCAGTCTAGGTAGACTGGCGCCGCCACCTTCACCGAGCAGACCTCCCGACGCTCTTGCTTACGATGCCGAGCCGAGGCGTTTGCCACATGCCCCCCGTAGATCATGAAGCAGTCGCGGACCTCGGGGAACTCTCCTGCTTGGTGATCCTCCCTTTTGTCGTCGTCGTGAGCCTTGCCACCCTCGGCGGGTGGCCCGGCCCGATGGAAGTGACGCCGAAGCATGACGCACTCTTCGAGGGTGTGTTTGACGGGCCCCTGATGGTAGGGGCACGTCTCCTTGAGTGCGTTGTCGAAGAGGTTTGCACCTCCGGGGGGTTTCCGAGGGTTCTTGCGCTCGGCGGCGGCGACAAGGTCAGCATCGGGAACGTCGCGTTTCGGTTGCGACTTCCTCCTGCCTTTCTTCTTGGCGCCGCGCGGAGCAGACGCCTCGGGAGCATCTTCCGACGGGCGGCCCTGGGGCTGCTTGTCCTTTCGGAAGATGGCCTCTACCGCCTCCTGGCCGGAGGCGAACTTGGTAGCGATGTCCATCAGCTCGCTCGCCCTGGTGGGGGTCTTGCGACCCAACTTGCTCACCAGGTCGCGGCAGGTGGTGCCGGCGAGGAACGCGCCGATGACATCGGAGTCGGTGATGTTGGGCAGCTCGGTGCGCTGCTTCGAGAACCGCCGGATGTAGTCCCGAAGGGACTCTCCCGGCAATTGCCGACAGCTTCGGAGGTCCCAGGAATTCCCGGGGCGCACGTACGTGCCCTGGAAGTTCCCGGCGAAGGCCTGGACCAGGTCCTCCCAGTTGGAAATCTGCCCCGGGGGCAGGTGTTCCAACCAGGCGCGAGCGGTGTCGGAGAGAAATAGGGAGAGGTTTCGGATGATGAGGTTGTCATCGTCCGTCCCACCCAGCTGGCAGGCCAGGCGGTAGTCTGCAAGCCACAATTCCGGTCTCGTCTCCCCCGAGTACTTCGTGATAGTAGTCGGGGGTCGGAATCGGGGCGGAAACGGCGCCCGCCGAATGGCTCGGCTAAAGACCTGCGGACCGGGTGGTTCGGGCGAGGGACTTCGATCCTCCCCGCTGTCATAACGTCCCCCACGCCGGGGGTGGTAGCCTCGGCGCACCCTTTCGTCGAGGCGTGCCCGACGGTCACGATGAGGGTGCTCCTCGCCGAGGTGGCCCGGGGCCGCAGGCGCGGTGTTGCGCGTGCGCCCGGTGAAGACCGAGGCTTCCCGCGTGAGTCGGGAAGTCGCGGCACGAGGGTCCGGGGTGTATCCCCGCCTTCGAGAGGCAGAGCTCTCTGCCCGCCGGGCCGCAGCGCCTTCCAGGAGATGCCTGAGTTCTCCCTGGATCCGCCGTCCCTCGGTGGTTGATGACTCCGGCATCGCGCGGAGGAGCATTGCTGCAGCGACCAGGTCCTGGCCAGTCCCGCCGGATGCGGGTGGCGGTTTGTCCCTGGCATCGTTGGCAATGCGGTGCTGGAGACCTTGGGGCAAGTGACGTATTCCTCCGGCCGGGGGTTGGCTCGCCCATACCTGCCCGATGTTCTGACGGATTGCCTCGAGCGCTCCTGCTCCTTCATCGAACCCGGCCTGCGCCCCGCGGACTTGCTCGAGCTGTGGGTCGTGACCTCCCGCCGAAGCGGGGACCACAGCTAGCTCCCGCGGGATGTCAGCGCGAGGCGCTGGCCTAGGGGGATCACCATCCTCCGGCATGCCGAGACAGCCGCCTCCGGAGGGATCCCCTAGCTCGATGTGGAAACATTCGCGACTCAGGCCGCAGTCCTTGTCGCCAAGGCTGCGGCTGCCGTCGGAACAGTCGGAGAGGCAGTAGTCACATGCGGTCATGAAGTCCCGCATGGCACTAGGGTTGCCAGATCCGGAGAAATCCCAGCAGATGCTGGGGTCGTCGTCTTCCTCGGACCCAGAGGGTCCGTAGGTCGAGACACCCGTCAATCGGTCCCAAGGCGACCGCACAGGAAACCCCAGAGAGGTTGCACTCGCCTCAATGTGAGCGCCCGCCAAAGCGAGATCGCCAGGCGGGCTGAGGCCGAGTCGAAATAACGAAAGATGGGTAGCAGTCGATACCTTTTTGTCGACGAGGAGCGATGAAGTCGCGTCGGGGGCTGACCGCGTCGTCGTCTTGGGTCCGAGGGTGACGTCCTGCAGGCCTTCCGTGAGCATGCTGGCGTCGTCCACTTGCTCGGAGTCGACGTGTTGCGGGGGGATGGCGCTCGCGTCTGCCTTGAACGCGAGGGCGACGCTTGGCGTGTCCTCCGTCGAGGCGCCGGGGACGTCGATTTGCCCGACAGCCGTCGGAGCGCGACCTCCCGCTCGGCCCTGGTTGCCCTGCCTCCTCCTCCTCCGATGGCGAGGGAGAGGATGGGGCGAGCTCGAAAGTTGTCCTTCCCCTACGCGGGAAAGACGTCGTCGATCCCGCCGCCAGCGGGCGGGCTGTCCGCCATCAATGTCGCCGTCGCGCGGCGGTGGAAGGAGTATCATGTCGTAGTCGCCGTCGAGCGAGATGAACTCGAGGTTCCCGAAATGGAGCACCGTCCCGGGTTGAAGAGGTTGTTGGAGACTGCCCATCTGGAGCTTGACGGGAAATCGGACGTCAACACGCAGCGTGCCCCTACCTGGCGCGCCAACTGTCGGCGTTCCGAGACCGGGGGGTCCTCGAGCCGACGAGTGAGAGTGCCGCGTGCCCCAGCCCAGATGGGTCGAGCGCGTGGAGCGAGCGCAAAGGGGGGAACGGAGTGAGAGAGAGGTCGGTGGCCGGAGCCGGATCGCGAGGGAGTCGGAGAAATTCCCACGGCCTTCGTGTTCGTCCCGCGCCCAGGTCGGGTGCGCTTGCAGTAGGGGGTTACAAGCGTCCGCACGAGGTGAAGGGAGAGGGCGGCCCCGAGAGAGCGCCTGCCCCTGCCTTTCGTCCCCGCGAGGCCAACCTCCTTCAAGAAGGCCCTGGCCCTTCCTTTTATAGTCGTAAGGAGAGGGTCCAGGTGTACAAGACGGGGGTGTAGCAAGGTGCTACGTGTCTAGCGAGGGAGAGCTAGCGCCCTATGTACATGCCCAGGTGGCAGCCAGAGAGATCGTGGCACCCTGTTGGAGTGGCGTCGTGGCTGTTGGAGGAGTAACGGAGCCGGACGGGGGGACAGCTGTCGAGGTGGCTGGGTCCTTGCTGACGTTCTCCTGCTTTCGTAAGGGAGCTGGGAGCCGCCGTCGTCATGATCTAGCGGGGCGCCATCATGGCCTATCTGGCATAGCTGGCCAGATGGGACGCCGGTCTTGTTCTCTGCGACCCAAGTCGGCTCGGGGCAGGGTGATGATGACGCTTCCTGTTGACGTGGCGGTCTCGTACCCTAGGTCGGGCGTCGTGGAGGCTCCTCCGAGGCTGTGGCCGAGTCCGTCCTGCAAGACAGAGACAGAGTCCGAGCCCTGGTCGGGCGAGGCGGAGATTATTCGGCAGAGGCCGAGGCGGAGTCCGAGCCCTGGGTCGGGTGGAGCGGAGTTCGCCGTCTTCCGAGGCCTTAGCCTGAGTCCGAGCCCTGGGTCGGGCGGAGCGGAGTTCGCCGTCTTCCGAGGCCTTAGCCTGAGTCCGAGCCCTGGGTCGGGCGGAGCGGAGTTCGCCGTCTTCCGAGGCCTTAGCCTGAGTCCGAGCCCTGGGTCGGGCGGAGCGGAATTCGCCGTCTTCCGAGGCCTTAGCCTGAGTCCGAGCCCTGGGTCGGGCGGAGCGGAGTTCGCCGTCTTCCGAGGCCTTAGCCTGAGTCCGAGCCCTGGGTCGGGCGGAGTCTCCTATGGCACCACTGGCGAAGTCTGGCCGCCCGTCGGTCTTACCTTTTGCGTTAAACGCCCTGGTGACTTGGTCGGTTGGTGCGGTGATTTAGTCAGGGTTTCTCCTTATCGGAGGCGGGGCCTAGGGCGAGCCGGGGATGCGCCTGCCGTGAAAGAGGAGACCTCAGGCGAGACGGAGTCATCTTAGGGTCGGCTGCCCTCGCCCGAGGCTAGGCTCGGGCGTGGCGTGGTCAAGTCACTCGTGTGGACTGATCCCTGACTTAATCAAACCCATCAGGCCTTTGCAGCTTTATGCTGATGGGGGTTACCAGCTGAGAATTAGGCGTCTTGAGGGTACCCCTAATTATGGTCCCCGACAATAGGGTACCGTCTAAGTCCGTAGTTAAGACACCATATGAGATGTGGACTGGGAAGACTCCCAGCTTGTCTTTTCTGAAGATTTGGGGTTGTGAGGTTTACGTCAAGCGACTACAGTCGGATAAACTCACTCCAAAATCGGACAAGTGCATGTTCGTGGGATATCCAAAGGAAACTTTAGGATATTACTTTTACCACCGGTCAGAGGGCAAAGTGTTTGTCGCCCGGAACGGTGTGTTCTTAGAGAAAGAGTTTCTCAAAAGAGAGAAAAGTAAACAAAAGGTGTATCTTGAAGAAGTTCAGGATGAGCCAGTGGGACAAGATTCAACAAGTGATGCTAATGTAGCAGAACAAGTTGAGACGTCTATGGCAAGAGAATCACCACCACAACCACGAAGGTCAGCAAGGCTTCGCGAGGCACGAGGAGAAGTGCTATTGTTGGGCAATGGGGAAGTGTTGTTGTTAGACAACGACGAACCTGCAACATATTCAGAAGCGATGATGGACCCAGATTCCGAGAAATGGCATGTCGCCATGAGATCCGAGATAGATTCCATGGGAGAAAATCAAGTTTGGAACTTGGTTGACCCGCCTGATGGTGTTAGACCTATAGAATGCAAATGGATCTATAAGAAGAAGAAAGACATGGATGGAAATGTTCACATCTATAAGGCTCGACTTGTTGCAAAGGGTTTTCGACAAGTTCAAGGAGTTGACTATGACGAGACATTCTCGCCAGTAGCGATGCTTAAATCTATTCGGATCATTCTAGCTATTGCCGCATATTTCGATTATGAGATTTGGCAGATGGATGTCAAAACAGCTTTCCTTAATGGAAACCTAGATGAGGACGTGTATATGATACAGCCCGAGGGTTTTGTCGATCCGATCAATGCTGGAAAGATATGCAAACTTCAGAAATCCATTTATGGGTTGAAGCAAGCATCTCGGAGTTGGAACATTCGTTTTGATGAAGTGATCAAAGGGCTTGGTTTTCATCAGAATGAAGAAGAAGCTTGTGTTTACAAGAAGGAAAGTGGGAGCGCTGTTGTATTTCTAATCTTGTATGTGGATGACATATTATTGATTGGGAATGACATTCCTATGCTGGAGTCCGTCAAGGCTTCACTGAAAAAGAGTTTTTCTATGAAGGACTTAGGGGAAGCAGCATATATTTTGGGCATAAGGATCTATAGAGATAGGTCGAAGAGGCTTATAGGATTAAGTCAAGATACGTACATTGACAAGGTTTTGAAACGGTTTCAACATGGAACAGTCCAAGAAAGGGTTCATACCTATGTCACATGGTAAACACCTTAGCCAGATGCAATGTCCTGCAACGGCTAATGAGCGGGAGCGCATGAGTAAGGTACCATACGCCTCAGCAATTGGTTCAATCATGTATGCCATGATAAGTACACGCCCAGATGTTTCATACGCTATAAGTGCTACGAGTAGATACCAGGCTGATCCAGGTGAGGATCACTGGACAGCGGTAAAAGGCATTCTTAAGTACTTAAGAAGGACTAAAGATATGTTCCTGGTATATGGGGGTAAGGAGGAGCTCGTTGTAACTGGTTACACCGATGCTAGCTTCCAAACTGACCCAGACGAGTTAAAATCGCAATCAGGTTTTGTGTTCACAATAAATGGTGGTGCTGTTAGTTGGAAGAGTTCCAAACAGGAGACTGTGACTGATTCTACAGCAGAAGCCGAGTACATTGCAGCTTCTGAATCTGCGAAGGAAGGTGTTTGGATAAGAAAGTTCCTCATCGAGCTTGGTGTGTTTCCTAATGCATCTAGCCCATTGAACCTCTACTGTGACAACAATGGGGCTATTGCGCAAGCTAAGGAGCCAAGGAACCACCAGAAAAACAAACATGTACTGCGGAAGTTTCACCTCATACGGGAATTCATTAGGCGGGGTGAGATAAAGATATGCAAAATACATACGGATTTGAATGTTGCTGATCCTTTGACAAAACCTCTTCCACAACCTAAGCATGAGGCACACGTGAGATCTATGGGTATTAGATATCTTCTAGATTAACTCTAGTGCAAGTGGGAGACTGTTAGAAATATGCCCTAGAGATAATCATAGAGATGAGCATATTTCTTTGTATCCATGATATATATATTGCTTAATTGAATATCCATGGAAGGCACCTTGTATTGATTAGCAATTATGTGAATTGTTTGTGAGATTCTTTACTTATATGGTTATTCTAAATGATGTCCCTAGTCAGAGTCGATGACTAGCACATGTATTAGTTGATGACTACATTTCACAAGTCATGAACATGGAGATGTTAAATTAATAATGTGGGCGCATGTATGACATGACGCTGGACCGACCCAACGTGAGATATTGTAATATAGTTCTCTTCTCGCAACATGAATACTGTATCCTTAGACCTGAGATTGTCGCATGTTCTCAAGATGTGAATTGACTTACTTAGGGACTATCAAACGCTATCCCGTAACTGGGTAGTTATAAAGGTAGTTTTGGGTTTGTCAGGAAGCATGCTGTGAGGCATGGTCAGTCAAGATGGAATTTGTCCCTCTCTTTGTGAGAGAGATATCTCTAGGCCCCTCGAGTGATTGGATCAAGAAATGCATGGCCGTGCTAGGGTTAAGAGTTAACCATTGAAAGGATTCCAATTCACAGTATCGAGAAAGAGAGGTCAGCTTAGAGCCAGACCAAATATCGTGAGACAAAGGGAACAACATGTACTTAATGTCGCAATGGTTCGTCTGATATGATCTTTACGTACACATAGGAGTTGACATGTCTTGCTAGAGGCCGCTGTCAATTATTGGGCCAAGTAAGAGTACTCGGGCTATGTCTATTTGTACGTGAACCTATAGGGTCACACACTTAAGGGGAAGGAAGCCTAATTCGGATTAGATCCGAAATTAGACTGGGCTTTAGGGTTAATGATGGGCCTCGGCGTCAGAAGCCCACCATAACGCCTATATAATGAGGGGCGGGGGCACGGTTAAGAGATAACCTAATTCGCCACCTGCAAACCAGCAGCCGCCGCTCGCCTCTCGCCCTCGCCAAGCCGCCGTCGCGAACCTAGCAGTTCGGTACGCGGCGCTTCCTCCCTGTACGTGTGGATACCTCGGAGGTGCTGCATCTGGAGCACTTGGACGAACCGTGCGAGGACGTGAAGAACGCCGGCGACTACACGGCACTGCTCGACGCGTTCGTCTACATCGAGACGTCTTCCGCTGCTCTGCGCGTCTAGTGGTAATTCCATGACCTATAACCGCAGTAGTTCTTGGTATTATGGGGATGAAAATTTTGTTTTGCGCTAGCGTAGCCTCCCCGTAATCCTACACTGAGGCGGCCGTTGAACCCTTCGAGGGGCCAGCCATCGAACCTCTGACCAGTAGTGGGCGCAGAACCCAATCGATCTGAGGCGGCCGTTGAACCCCCCCTCCCCCCCGAGGGGCCAGCCTTCGAACCTCTGATCAGTAGGGAGGCTCGGAGCCTGTTTCCTTCATGGAGAAGGGTCCTTTTCGGGGTGTCCCCCTTTCCCGGTCCTTGTTGTAAGAGAGAGAAAGAGGAAAAGGAAAAGGATGCGAAGTCGAATGACGTGGCATACCTCTTTCGACACGGTTATTATGGCGAAGGCGAAGCGCCGCTTGCTTCTCCCGCCTGAGGCGCCGCCTGTCCTGCCGCGGAGTTAATGCGACGGGGCGAGTGGTTCGCGAGGCGGTTGTTGCGCGTGTGCGTGCCGTTCGAGGAACGGATCACGGGCGCGCCGTCTTCATGCCGTGAGAGAGGGCTCCCTCGCTACCCCTGGATGGGACGTGAGCTTGGCTGACGACGCGACCGCTGCTACTACCCGCCTGTCACCGCCATTACTACCGGCTCATTTTTGACTGCATTTGACCATCGCGCTTGGCTGGCACTGTAACACCCCAGGTGTTTATCGTCTACTCGACCACGAGTGCGGACGTTAACACGTGATAGCTGTGAATGTAAAGGTCACTAAATTTTAGTCATCCTCGTCTATCACGATTTTGATATCGTGCCTGTCTCCATCTGTCTAAATGTTCCTAATTTATTCTGCAAAAATTCAGACTTTAGTAATTTTCGGAACACCGAGTCCAATATCATTTGGGTTGAGCCGTCGACGTCTTGCTCAAACTCTAATCCTTAAAATTGAATCCGCTTTCTTAAACATCGTTTGAAATTCTTTCGCGCTTGCGTTGCACGTGTCTCTCTGTGGCGCGTGGCAGGTGCTAACCGGTGTCTGGACTGTGCACAGCTTCTCGCCCACGTGAACGATGCGTGACTTCGCTTCCGAAGGGATCAAAATTTCGATGCTGGATCGATCTCGCGTATTTATTTCGCGAAATGTCGAGCCTTGCGCCTGTTCAAAATTTATGGATTAAAAGAACATGAATTTGGAATCCCGATCCACTCTTGTATTTTGGCCCAAGTAAATATTATTAGAACTCGACGATAGAAGTACTGCAAAAATTAAATCGGATCGAGATAACTAGAACTGAACTGAGTATTCATAATTAATCTGTTTCACTGTCTACAACTGTGGAAATTTGTCTAGTCCAGAAAATACCTCCCATTGTAAGCGCAGTCCAAAAACATCAAAATTTATATTATTTTGATTGGTTTGATTGCGTCTCGTCCAGATCTAAGTATTCAGATATATATAACTATACACAAATTATCGGACTGTGAGAATATTCACCAAATTGAACGCAGTCTAAAATAGCGTTGTTGATATTTATCTGATTTGATATGTTTGAATCTTGCCCACATCTAAATTCCTAAACACCAATACGTATGTATTCTTTTATAAAAAAAAGGAAAATCTTGTTCCTTATCTTCCACCGTTAGCTAGTCATCCTTAACCCACCGCTTAGCTTTTCTTCATATCTATCTCTAGCCACCGCACGGACGGCTGCTCCCCAACGTGGTCTTCCTTCTGGGATTTCTCCCTGTCCTTGCGGCTGCAGAAACCCCACCAGGACCAGCTCGACCTCCTCTATTTGGGCACGTCATCTCCTCTATCCCCACGCGTCTCCTGCTCGACGTTTCCAAAGCCAAGCGCTCCTTCTCCATGCCGCTCAGCCTCCTCTCTGTTTCAGTCGTGGAGCATCAGCAATCCACATCATCTCCGTTGGCCGAGCGGTTCCCTCGCGGCGTCCAGGATCCTTCCCAGACGCACTCGGCTCCCTGGTCTGTCACCTTGCCGACGCCTCCTCTGCTCCTCCACCTGCAGCTCGCCCCTATCTCCTCCTCTCCCCATGGCGGCTCCCCCTGGATCCCTCCTTGTGTGAACCCTCTCCTACAGCACGCCAGTGCCGGCCACAATCTCCCATGGCGCAGGAGCTCCCCATTCTCCTCTTGCTAGGGCGCCGTCGCTGAGCTCGCCCTGCCCTAGCCATGGACGCCCTCCCCCTCCTGCAGTAAGTCAGCAACCCCATCTTCCTCCCTGCGTGGTGCCCATCCGAGCTCCCTCCCTTTCCTGCCATGGCTGACGCCCCTCCCTGCTGCAGCTTGACGCCCTTCCCTGCAGCAAGCCTACCATGGCGCCCTCACCTCCAATCGCCTTCCCTGCCTCAGCACGGCAGCAACCGCTTCATCTTTCTCCTCAAACCCAGCTCGACGTCCCTTGTTGCTGTGCTGCTCACCATGATTCGATTTGGGGGCTGCGGATGTTGGAAAAGGTGGAGTCTCTGTACGTTGCTCACCAAGTGCTCGACGGACAGCCCGAACCTGAGACCATCGTCGTTTTTGTGGTCTTCGAATCGGATTCAGTTTTGGTGAGCCAATTTGTATTTCTTTTTGCTAGATTGTTGGTCAATAATTATGTTGTTTTAGCACAGAGTATTGTGACAATTATCTTCCGATCCGTAGTTGTGCTTGTGTGCTGATTTTGGTTATTTGGTGCAGTCGATGCCCGGACTCGAATCTGGTGCTAACTACTCTCACTAGTATTGGCGCATCACCTTCCAGTTAATTGGTTTAATTTGGATAGGTGGATGTATATGCAGGGTGATTAAATTAGTTCTTCAATTGCGATGTGTGGTCAACTTAATAATGTGAAGGATAGCTTAAGTGTTTCTAACGTCTAACCGATGGCTGCTGTTAGTCTATTGGTTACGATGAATTCCTTTCTAGTGGCACATATGCGTTATGGTTACATTAAATATCTGTTAAATTGTTCCCTCATATGTAGTATGTGGTTATGCTCATAAGGGTAGCCGGTGCGTCATCTTTGTTGGGTGGTTTTAGATCTACTTTAATATAAGGTATTAGCATATTGGAAGTATTAAACACATGAAAATTTTAGAAGTAACTATAAGCTAAGTTAAAATTATTGTTGTCTAGACCTGCATGTCCGATTTTAATTATGCACTAAAGTAAACTTTGTTTCTGAAGAGATGTTATATAGAAAAGTTGTAGATAACCTCTTCATCTTACTTGTGTTAAAATTTCATGGTCATACTTCTAGTAGTTTAGAAGTTATGATTTTTCCAAGTCCAGTTTCAGAATCTGTATAAATTCTGGACAGGTTTAGAAAATGGATTGTTTGGCTAAGTTAAAATAAGAATCAGTCCTTAGTAATTATAGAAGAATTATAGTACTTTTCTTAAGGTTTCCAACAGATTTTGGATCACCCTTTTTGGTGATCTATAAATTAAGTTACAGCTGTTTGAGTTAGTATCTCTGAATCTGTCCAAATCTGGACAGCAATGTGTGTTTGAATTAACTGACTTTGATACACATTGAATCACCTTGAGATGATTATAAATGAATTGTAGACAATTCTATTAGCTTTCTAAAAAGTATAGGATCACCTGATTTGGATGTCTGAAACTCCAGTTATGAATTTTTGAAGTAAGTAGTCGAATTCTGTCCAAATCTGGACAGAATTTACGTTTAGTATTGTTTGACCATTCTAAGTGTCAAGTCTCACTATGATGATAATACAAAAGTTGTAGAGGACTTTATAAGCTTTCCAAAAAGTCTTAGTTGACTATTTTTGGATGAATATTGTGTAAGTTATGAATAAAACAAATGGTTGCTGTTCTGCTGTCCAAATTCAGCTAGTATTAAAATGACTATATGGAGTTTCTTTTGTGTGAATACCTAGATTTGGTTAGTTCTTGTCTTAATTAATGTAGTCTTATAACTGCATATAGATGTTTCTTAATGTTCGGATTAGGTTCGAGTAAGTTGGAGAACATGATCGTTGTGTTGGGGGTATATAAACCTATCTAGTGCTTAATTAAGACTGTTTGAGACATCTTGCCATTAAGTATTAGTGTTATTTGTGTGAATTTCTATTGTTTGGTTGCCTGCATACCTTGTCTTAAAAAGTTTCATCTTCTATGTTAATTGCTTAAGTTAATAAATCACGGATGATGGAGATTTATTTATGGTTCATTACTGGTTTGTCATATTGATTCTATCAGGTCATGTCGTTTAAGTGTTCTCCATTACTAATAGAAAGTTAGTAAGGGATAGTATTTTGGATTTGTATATCTCTAGGCCTTTTCATGCTGTTACTTGAGTTTTTGTTTGGGGAGTAAAGTATCCAGGTAGTAATGATCATCCAGCTTAATTAACTGGTAATTCATTGATTACAATACGGGTGACTTGGAATTAGCTTTATCTAAGTCCTTATGCTTACGTAGTTGCAAATAAATGCTTGATCAAATGCCTTGTTGTCTAAATATGATGTATTGCTTTCTTGATATTTGGTTAGGTCCATTTGACTAGAAAGTCATGACTGATATAGAATTGAGTGTATCTAGTAGTTACCCCCCCCCCAAGGATTGCAATGTTTGTTTTAAGTGTTATCCTCTTTAGTATAGCTTATCTATATTGTGCTTTCTATGCCCATGCTCATGTGCATTATGCATATCATTTAGGTACGTTAAGTGATCACGTGATGTGGAGGATTGGAACTGAGTCGACCACAAGATGGTGTTAAGCGTGGGTTTCTTTGCAAGGTGATGCTGATGAACGAACTTAAGGATGGACAGACTGAACCCGTGCCAACACACAAGGCTGGTTGCCAAGCGGACATCATCTAACAACACTAACTTAGTGTTATCCCAGGCAAGCCCTGGTGCATTTGCCACCTCCTTGTTGTTTTAAAACTTTTATCACTTACCTGCTGCATTAGGTGATAGGAGTTGTGTGAATAAACAATTGATGCATTACCATTCCTTGGAATTTGATTATCCTCCTTGATACCTCTTTTACAAAAAGAACTAATGAGGCTTAGACCTGCCTAGAAAATTAAAACTTGTTCCTTTTTAAAAGAATATTGTGTAACACTGGATATGGGTTTTATGAAAAAGAAACTTGCAGTAATGAAGGCATCACTCGCGATGATGAATTCATTATTCAAGTATTGTACCTCTGTCAGGTACATGGTTTGGGTGTTAAATAATAAGATGAGACCAGACGTTGAGCAGGAAAGGTCGCCCGTCTGTGTCGATTAAGGACCGTACCGAAAGTAGGCTTGCTGATCTAGGACCCTTTAACTGGCCACATGCCTCATCATGGGTAAGCTTAGCCTCGGTCGGACCAATACCAGAACAGCTCGCACGCACTGGGAGTGGAGAGATGGCGAGAGTAGCTTGTACCCTCCGTGGCAAGAGACTGGAAGGTGGGGTGCTGTACTCTCGGAAACATGGCGGGCACCATGGCGGGAGTAACGTGTACCAACCAGGCCAATGGCTGGACGGTGGAGTGCTGTGCTCTCGGGTCGCGTGAACCCGTTCTGGTCTTGAGAAACCCGGTGGCGAGTTGACATATGCAAGGGTTAAGTGCTACATATGTCGTGTGGTTGGAGATCCCCAGCTGGGTATTAATCGATTCGGATCGCCGTTACTTCTCGGATATGAAGACTGGATCACTGCCCTGCATCGTAGCTAACAAGTGAAACTAAAGCTCCTAAAATGAAGCTAGTATAGGACAAGTGAATGTTCTAGATTAGGCAAATCTAGATTCAAGAAAAGTACTTAACCTGTGAAGTAAAATTTTGGCATAAGGATCCACTACTAGTAAGCTCTTCTGCAAAATGAGTCTTTGAGATTTGATAAGCTTTACCTTGATTCCTAATAAACCAGCATACCCTTGATAGTCTTTTCTTTAGTCGGGTAAGTCTTGCTGAGTAATTGCGTACTCAGGGTTTTATTCCCTGTTGTTTTTCAGGTTGAAATTTTGTTCTGTTGTGGATGGTGCTAAGTGCCGGTGGGCTCGGCCTTCTTCTATAAGTATATCCCGTCTTTAGTTTCTCTATTGAGGATTGTCACTTAAGCTAGCATGTATTTTAAAACTTATAAATATTTTATACATTTTAAATTGTAATTCTTTTTAATCATTTTCTTTTGTAATCACTCCGATAATTGTATAATGTAAAATTATTGTAACATGTAATCATTTTGCAATAAAGAATTTATTTCCGCTGCAAATGTTGGTGTGTGATTTGTGTTTACTTAATCCTGCGATCTTGGCGGTAAGTCGTTTATCCGGGGTCCTCGGGGCACTCGGACAGATCCTGTTAAGTTGTTTGGTGCACATGCATAGCCGTCTGAGGTCTTTGAGACAAGGACATGTGCATGTGGGCCCGATAACTTGGGAGGGTCTGCGACAGCTGGTATCGGAGCTTGATTAAGTATGATACGGTCACATACGTATTTTCAAAACAAAATTTTGGTTTTGGAAAACCTATTTTCAACTAAACACATTGTTTAGTTTTTAAAAACAGATTTGAACAACTATAATGCTAGCGACATCCTCTATAAGCCCTAAGTTAAGGACTACTAGGTGGCTTAGTTCAGAATACTAACCCACAACCTGGGAAGGGTAATGCATACATGTGTAATGTTATTTTTGAGGCCATTCAGTTTTGAATGGATCGACGCTCAAGGTAAGGTGAGATGTGAGAGCATGACCGAACAACCGTCGGTCTAGGGAAGAGCATAAAAAGCGCTTGATTATATACATGTTACACATATGTATATATGAAGGCTGCGAAGTGGAGTAATTACTTTTTGGGATTCAGTACCCCATGGATGTGTATGGGCATACAGACATGGAAATACTGAAAAGTGTAATGTACCACAATGGGCTGCCCTGTGGTTAAAGTGTGGCAGCGGCGCCTATGCGTGGCTCGACGCTTAATGAGGAGCTGGCCTCCATATAGCAATATATGGAGTATAAACTGTGATAAACTGTCATGTGTGAATTGCATCATTGGGAATTGGGCTGTGATGGAATTTTCTGCAGGTACACTAACTTCGAACTCGTATGTGTAGCTGACGACTAGCAACATATCGAGAGAGAACGTAGATATGCCACCGATATAGAACGCTATTGCCACATTATGTTGGCGAAATTTGTGAGGACGAATAGGACGAGCATGCATCCTGATTATTGCATTGTGTTTGTTGTTTGCACAAAAATATGCTTCTCTCACCCTTATTCTAATAATTGGTGATTGTGAACGAACATGCTTTTCTCATCTTTATTCCGATAATAAATAATTGGAAACCGTATGAAGCATTACTGTCCTATAAGCAATTTCTAGTTTTGTTTGTTGAGTCCTTTAGACATGTGTTTATGGGGTATGTGGTTCTTCTTAGTCTGACTGATAGTTCAACTTATGTTTATTTTTGTGCCTGTGTGCCGGTAGAATGTTGATATCTTGTTTGTATAAACCCAAAGCTAGGCCATATTTTTCATGTTGATCTTGTCCCATATTCATGTTGATCTCTCCTTTTCTCATCCTAGAAATCCATCTTGGTGGATGACCTCTCTTTTTACCTGGACCTAGCAATATTTCTCCGTATGAATTAGCTGTGATTTTATCTGCCTAACATCTTGATCATTGGTTAATCCTACCCTTTCATCTTGTTGCTTGCAACAACGTCTTGCTAAGTGTTGGATGTTTAGCAATTTAAATCTCCCAATGTTTTCTTAATATCCCGTTTATGTAAAGATGTGTCTTGAATATCTCTTCGATGGGCGTCAAATGCATCTGAGCTTAAAACTAGAACCTTGGATTCAATCGTTTTTCTTGAATCTTGATGCCTTTGATTCTCTCCTATCTCCCACAGGCTCATCCATCTAACCTCATGATCATTTCCTCTTTATATCTAATCCGATGCTGATTTTTAACCTGGTAATCTCCATGTGGTTCCAAGTATGTTGGTGCTATTTTTGGCTCCCTTTGACGTGTAAATCATCAATCTTGATCAATTGGATATTTTCTCACCATACCCATTTTTTGTCCCAAAACATTGACTTGATAACCTTCACTAATATTTTCTCGAATCTTCATTATCCTTCTTGAACTTGGATTCTCTAGGTAATCACAAGTCGACCGTGAGGCTGTTCGACATTCACAACCGTCTCCTATGCTATGGATTTGCAATGACGCCTTAATGACAAAGAAGGTGCATTTGATTCTGCTTGGCAACTCCCATACCTATTATTCGCCCAGCAGACTCAAGTTGTCTGGGAAAGAAAAACTGCACACATGGAACCTTGCATCGATAGTGTGATACATGTTATGTCCCCTAGAGAAACCAACATCTTGGAGTACTAATCTCTACTCGGAACTGTCTTATGCTATCACTATTATGGCCAGGGTTATATGCCTCTCTACTCTTAGAAGTCTTTCGTTCTGAATCTCGGGACGAGATTCTTTTAAGGGGGGAAGGCTGTAACACCCCAGGTGTTTATCGTCTACTCGACCACGAGTGCGGACGTTAACACGTGATAGCTGTGAATGTAAAGGTCACTAAATTTTAGTCATCCTCGTCTATCACGATTTTGATATCGTGCCTGTCTCCATCTGTCTAAATGTTCCTAATTTATTCTGCAAAAATTCAGACTTTAGTAATTTTCGGAACACCGAGTCCAATATCATTTGGGTTGAGCCATCGACGTCTTGCTCAAACTCTAATCCTTAAAATTGAATCCGCTTTCTTAAACATCGTTTGAAATTCTTTCGCACTTGCGTTGCACGTGTCTCTCTGTGGCGCGTGGCAGGTGCTAACCGGTGTCTGGACTGTGCACAGCTTCTCGCCCACGTGAACGATGCGTGACTTCGCTTCCGAAGGGATCAAAATTTCGATGCTGGATCGATCTCGCGTATTTATTTCGCGAAATGTCGAGCCTTGCGCCTGTTCAAAATTTATGGATTAAAAGAACATGAATTTGGAATCCCGATCCACTCTTGTATTTTGGCCCAAGTAAATATTATTAGAACTCGACGATAGAAGTACTGCAAAAATTAAATCGGATCGAGATAACTAGAACTGAACTGAGTATTCATAATTAATCTGTTTCACTGTCTACAACTGTGGAAATTTGTCTAGTCCAGAAAATACCTCCCATTGTAAGCGCAGTCCAAAAACATCAAAATTTATATTATTTTGATTGGTTTGATTGCGTCTCGTCCAGATCTAAGTATTCAGATATATATAACTATACACAAATTATCGGACTGTGAGAATATTCACCAAATTGAACACAGTCTAAAATAGCGTTGTTGATATTTATCTGATTTGATATGTTTGAATCTTGCCCACATCTAAATTCCTAAACACCAATACGTATGTATTCTTTTATAAAAAAAAGGAAAATCTTGTTCCTTATCTTCCACCGTTAGCTAGTCATCCTTAACCCACCGCTTAGCTTTTCTTCATATCTATCTCTAGCCACCGCACGGACGGCTGCTCCCCAACGTGGTCTTCCTTCTGGGATTTCTCCCTGTCCTTGCGGCTGCAGAAACCCCACCAGGACCAGCTCGACCTCCTCTATTTGGGCACGTCATCTCCTCTATCCCCACGCGTCTCCTGCTCGACGTTTCCAAAGCCAAGCGCTCCTTCTCCATGCCGCTCAGCCTCCTCTCTGTTTCAGTCGTGGAGCATCAGCAATCCACATCATCTCCGTTGGCCGAGCGGTTCCCTCGCGGCGCCCAGGATCCTTCCCAGACGCACTCGGCTCCCTGGTCTGTCACCTTGCCGACGCCTCCTCTGCTCCTCCACCTGCAGCTCGCCCCTATCTCCTCCTCTCCCCATGGCGGCTCCCCCTGGATCCCTCCTTGTGCGAACCCTCTCCTACAGCACGCCAGTGCCGGCCACAATCTCCCATGGCGCAGGAGCTCCCCATTCTCCTCTTGCTAGGGCGCCGTCGCTGAGCTCGCCCTGCCCTAGCCATGGACGCCCTCCCCCTCCTGCAGTAAGTCAGCAACCCCATCTTCCTCCCTGCGTGGTGCCCATCCGAGCTCCCTCCCTTTCCTGCCATGGCTGACGCCCCTCCCTGCTGCAGCTTGACGCCCTTCCCTGCAGCAAGCCTACCATGGCGCCCTCACCTCCAATCGCCTTCCCTGCCTCAGCACGGCAGCAACCGCTTCATCTTTCTCCTCAAACCCAGCTCGACGTCCCTTGTTGCTGTGCTGCTCACCATGATTCGATTTGGGGGCTGCGGATGTTGGAAAAGGTGGAGTCTCTGTACGTTGCTCACCAAGTGCTCGACGGACAGCCCGAACCTGAGACCATCGTCGTTTTTGTGGTCTTCGAATCGGATTCAGTTTTGGTGAGCCAATTTGTATTTCTTTTTGCTAGATTGTTGGTCAATAATTATGTTGTTTTAGCACAGAGTATTGTGACAATTATCTTCCGATCCGTAGTTGTGCTTGTGTGCTGATTTTGGTTATTTGGTGCAGTCGATGCCCGGACTCGAATCTGGTGCTAACTACTCTCACTAGTATTGGCGCATCACCTTCCAGTTAATTGGTTTAATTTGGATAGGTGGATGTATATGCAGGGTGATTAAATTAGTTCTTCAATTGCGATGTGTGGTCAACTTAATAATGTGAAGGATAGCTTAAGTGTTTCTAACGTCTAACCGATGGCTGCTGTTAGTCTATTGGTTACGATGAATTCCTTTCTAGTGGCACATATGCGTTATGGTTACATTAAATATCTGTTAAATTGTTCCCTCATATGTAGTATGTGGTTATGCTCATAAGGGTAGCCGGTGCGTCATCTTTGTTGGGTGGTTTTAGATCTACTTTAATATAAGGTATTAGCATATTGGAAGTATTAAACACATGAAAATTTTAGAAGTAACTATAAGCTAAGTTAAAATTATTGTTGTCTAGACCTGCATGTCCGATTTTAATTATGCACTAAAGTAAACTTTGTTTCTGAAGAGATGTTATATAGAAAAGTTGTAGATAACCTCTTCATCTTACTTGTGTTAAAATTTCATGGTCATACTTCTAGTAGTTTAGAAGTTATGATTTTTCCAAGTCCAGTTTCAGAATCTGTATAAATTCTGGACAGGTTTAGAAAATGGATTGTTTGGCTAAGTTAAAATAAGAATCAGTCCTTAGTAATTATAGAAGAATTATAGTACTTTTCTTAAGGTTTCCAACAGATTTTGGATCACCCTTTTTGGTGATCTATAAATTAAGTTACAGCTGTTTGAGTTAGTATCTCTGAATCTGTCCAAATCTGGACAGCAATGTGTGTTTGAATTAACTGACTTTGATACACATTGAATCACCTTGAGATGATTATAAATGAATTGTAGACAATTCTATTAGCTTTCTAAAAAGTATAGGATCACCTGATTTGGATGTCTGAAACTCCAGTTATGAATTTTTGAAGTAAGTAGTCGAATTCTGTCCAAATCTGGACAGAATTTACGTTTAGTATTGTTTGACCATTCTAAGTGTCAAGTCTCACTATGATGATAATACAAAAGTTGTAGAGGACTTTATAAGCTTTCCAAAAAGTCTTAGTTGACTATTTTTGGATGAATATTGTGTAAGTTATGAATAAAACAAATGGTTGCTGTTCTGCTGTCCAAATTCAGCTAGTATTAAAATGACTATATGGAGTTTCTTTTGTGTGAATACCTAGATTTGGTTAGTTCTTGTCTTAATTAATGTAGTCTTATAACTGCATATAGATGTTTCTTAATGTTCGGATTAGGTTCGAGTAAGTTGGAGAACATGATCGTTGTGTTGGGGGTATATAAACCTATCTAGTGCTTAATTAAGACTGTTTGAGACATCTTGCCATTAAGTATTAGTGTTATTTGTGTGAATTTCTATTGTTTGGTTGCCTGCATACCTTGTCTTAAAAAGTTTCATCTTCTATGTTAATTGCTTAAGTTAATAAATCACGGATGATGGAGATTTATTTATGGTTCATTACTGGTTTGTCATATTGATTCTATCAGGTCATGTCGTTTAAGTGTTCTCCATTACTAATAGAAAGTTAGTAAGGGATAGTATTTTGGATTTGTATATCTCTAGGCCTTTTCATGCTGTTACTTGAGTTTTTGTTTGGGGAGTAAAGTATCCAGGTAGTAATGATCATCCAGCTTAATTAACTGGTAATTCATTGATTACAATACGGGTGACTTGGAATTAGCTTTATCTAAGTCCTTATGCTTACGTAGTTGCAAATAAATGCTTGATCAAATGCCTTGTTGTCTAAATATGATGTATTGCTTTCTTGATATTTGGTTAGGTCCATTTGACTAGAAAGTCATGACTGATATAGAATTGAGTGTATCTAGTAGTTACCCCCCCAAGGATTGTAATGTTTGTTTTAAGTGTTATCCTCTTTAGTATAGCTTATCTATATTGTGCTTTCTATGCCCATGCTCATGTGCATTATGCATATCATTTAGGTACGTTAAGTGATCACGTGATGTGGAGGATTGGAACTGAGTCGACCACAAGATGGTGTTAAGCGTGGGTTTCTTTGCAAGGTGATGCTGATGAACGAACTTAAGGATGGACAGACTGAACCCGTGCCAACACACAAGGCTGGTTGCCAAGCGGACATCATCTAACAACACTAACTTAGTGTTATCCCAGGCAGGCCCCGGTGCATTTGCCACCTCCTTGTTGTTTTAAAACTTTTATCACTTACCTGCTGCATTAGGTGATAGGAGTTGTGTGAATAAACAATTGATGCATTACCATTCCTTGGAATTTGATTATCCTCCTTGATACCTCTTTTACAAAAAGAACTAATGAGGCTTAGACCTGCCTAGAAAATTAAAACTTGTTCCTTTTTAAAAGAATATTGTGTAACACTGGATATGGGTTTTATGAAAAAGAAACTTGCAGTAATGAAGGCATCACTCGCGATGATGAATTCATTATTCAAGTATTGTACCTCTGTCAGGTACATGGTTTGGGTGTTAAATAATAAGATGAGACCAGACGTTGAGCAGGAAAGGTCGCCCGTCTGTGTCGATTAAGGACCGTACCGAAAGTAGGCTTGCTGATCTAGGACCCTTTAACTGGCCACATGCCTCATCATGGGTAAGCTTAGCCTCGGTCGGACCAATACCAGAACAGCTCGCACGCACTGGGAGTGGAGAGATGGCGAGAGTAGCTTGTACCCTCCGTGGCAAGAGACTGGAAGGTGGGGTGCTGTACTCTCGGAAACATGGCGGGCACCATGGCGGGAGTAACGTGTACCAACCAGGCCAATGGCTGGACGGTGGAGTGCTGTGCTCTCGGGTCGCGTGAACCCGTTCTGGTCTTGAGAAACCCGGTGGCGAGTTGACATATGCAAGGGTTAAGTGCTACATATGTCGTGTGGTTGGAGATTCCCAGCTGGGTATTAATCGATTCGGATCGCCGTTACTTCTCGGATATGAAGACTGGATCACTGCCCTGCATCGTAGCTAACAAGTGAAACTAAAGCTCCTAAAATGAAGCTAGTATAGGACAAGTGAATGTTCTAGATTAGGCAAATCTAGATTCAAGAAAAGTACTTAACCTGTGAAGTAAAATTTTGGCATAAGGATCCACTACTAGTAAGCTCTTCTGCAAAATGAGTCTTTGAGATTTGATAAGCTTTACCTTGATTCCTAATAAACCAGCATACCCTTGATAGTCTTTTCTTTAGTCGGGTAAGTCTTGCTGAGTAATTGCGTACTCAGGGTTTTATTCCCTGTTGTTTTTCAGGTTGAAATTTTGTTCTGTTGTGGATGGTGCTAAGTGCCGGTGGGCTCGGCCTTCTTCTATAAGTATATCCCGTCTTTAGTTTCTCTATTGAGGATTGTCACTTAAGCTAGCATGTATTTTAAAACTTATAAATATTTTATACATTTTAAATTGTAATTCTTTTTAATCATTTTCTTTTGTAATCACTCCGATAATTGTATAATGTAAAATTATTGTAACATGTAATCATTTTGCAATAAAGAATTTATTTCCGCTGCAAATGTTGGTGTGTGATTTGTGTTTACTTAATCCTGCGATCTTGGCGGTAAGTCGTTTATCCGGGGTCCTCGGGGCACTCGGACAGATCCTGTTAAGTTGTTTGGTGCACATGCATAGCCGTCTGAGGTCTTTGAGACAAGGACAGGTGCATGTGGGCCCGATAACTTGGGAGGGTCTGCGACAGGCACTGCAGGGTTGCCTCGAGTCACAGTATTGACTCCGCAGTCGAGGAGGCGCGGTAGTGGCGCGAGTGGCGGTGCAGTTGCTCACACGTAGCAACCGGCGCGCCGGTTGCATGACGCGTGGGCCTGGACCTCCATGCTGGGCTTGTTGGAGTCGAAGGGGCGCGCCCACTTGGCACGGTTGCATGCTGCCTGCATGGCTGTCCGCCCTTTCACCCGCTGGTCTGGGCGAAAGTGGAGGAGTGCTTGTAACCGCCGGGTGGTTGCATGCACCGCGCGCGCGGCGGTTTGGCTTCTTCTCCCCTGGACCGGCTTGTATGACGTGTGGGACCCAGCCCCCGTGCCGTGGGGGGGAGAATCTTGGAGCGTGTTGGAGAAGACTCAACCCGCAACGGCTGAGGGCGCAAGTGGGGAGAGTCGCCTTTAAAAAGGGGGGCGACCCCCTTGGAGGGCAACCATGTCTTCGCGCTCCCCTCATGCATCGTGTCTTCCCACCTTCCGAGCCCCCGGGCGAGGGACGCCCGGAATCCTTCCGTCTTGTCGTTGGAGGAACGCAACTTCGTGGAAGTTGGTACCTTTCGGCAATCGTTCAGCTTCAAGGATTTTCATCGTGCAGCCCGGTCGCATCCCCTCGCCGGTGGTCACCCAAGACGGTGACCTCCAGCTTGATGGCGGGGAGAAGCGAGCCGGGCTGCGGCCTCTGCCCCTCCCTCAGCTTCAAGGATGTTCATCATCAGTCCTGGGGAGGGGAGTGTGCCGAGTTGGGGTCGGTGCCTGTGCGGGCGGCGGCCCGCTCCTTCCCTCAGTGATCGGGGGGAAGGGCGTCCGCCGTTCATGGCATGGGCAGCTGCCGCGTGCCCGGCTCTCTGAGCCGAGCGGCTTCGGAGCCGCTCCCGGTGCCACCTTCCGCCACGGCAGCTGGAAGAGGTTCCGCCGCTGACGAGCTAGCCGGTGCCACCCACGGACTGACCTCCAACTCTTCGGCCTTCTGCCCGTCCTTGCCTCTCGAGTTGGGGGCATGGGCGAGGGCCTCACGGCAGCAGCATCCGCCCTAAGGTCATCGCTGCTGCTGTTCGGCCCTCCGGAGCAGAAGTCGTCGTTGTTGCCGCTGCCGGGGCGGGCAACGACGAGCCGTTCGTCGGTCTTCTGTTGCTCCGTAGGCCTCCCCCCAATCGCGTGGGGTTGTTCGTACCTGCGGAGGTGGAACCGGAGTTCCGTTTGTAATGGCACCTTGAATGCCAGTGTTTTGTTCAATGCGGCTGTCGAGGCCTGAACGTGTATGCATTTTCGGCACGGAGTCGTGTTTTTTCTTCGTTTCGAGCACTAAGACTCGCCTTGTCGATTATCTGAACCGCTTCACCGAGCGTGAGTTGCCTCGTGCAAAGGCGACGAGTGAGGTATCCGTATCCCAGAGGCGTAGGAGTCCCTTGGCTCGGTCGGCCTTGCTGTCCGAGGCCCCTCTTGCTTAGTTAAAGGAACCCCTCGGCCTCCCTTCGATGAGCCGAAGCCGGAGGTAGCGGTGTCAGCACGGACGGAGACAGAGTTGGCTTCGAAAAGGAGGTGTAGTTGGCCAGAGCCTGGCCGGGTCGTCCACTGGCGGAGCCGACGCCGGAGTTGAGCTGCCGAGGCCACAAGCCGAGCTGATGTCTTTGGGGGTCAGCTGGCCGAGGCCTCGGGGTGGCCGGCCGAGCCGCCTGCTCGGGCCGGATTCTCGAAGAAGACCCTGGCGGCGATGGCCCGGGTGTGGTGCTGATGTCGTCCTTCAGAGTGGGGGCCCTCCGACCGCGTCGCCGTCCGAGGCTAGGTCAGACCCCGCCGAAGGTGTAGTTGATGCCGAGGGTGCTTGTCGGCGTTTCGAGACCGGGGGGTCCCCGAGCCGACGAGTGAGTGTGCCGCGTGCCCCAGCCCAGATGGGTCGAGCGCGTGGGCGAGCGCGAAGGGGGGAAGAGAGCGAGAGGTCGGTGGCCGGAGCCGGGTCGTGACGAGGGAGACGGAGATTCCCGCGGCCTTCGTGTTCGTCCCGCGCCCAGGTCGGGTGCGCTTGCAGTAGGGGGTTACAAGCGTCCGCGCGGGTGAGGGGAGCGAGCGGCCTCAAGAGAGCGCCTGCCCCTGCCCTCGTTCCCGCGAGGCCAACCTTCTCTAAGAAGGCCCTGGTCCTTCCTTTTATAAGCGTAAGGAGAGGATCCAGGTGTACAAAATGGGGGTGTAGCAAGGTGCTACGCGTCTAGCGGGGGAGAGCTAGTGCCCTAAGTACATGCTAAGGTGGCAGCCGGAGAGATCTTGGCACCCTGTTAGTGTGGCGTCGTGGCTGTGGGAGAAGCAGTGGAGCTCGATGGAGGGACAGCTGTTGGAACAGCTGTGCTCTTGCTGACGTCTCCCTGCTTTCGTAAGGGAGCCGAGAGTCGCCGTCGTCATGGTCTAGTGGGGCGCCATCATTGCCTATCTGGCGGAGCTGGCCAGATGGGACGCCGGTCTTGTTCTCTGCGACCCAAGTCGGCTCAGGGCAGGGTGATGATGACACTTCCTGTTGACGTGGCGGTCTTGTGTCCTAGGTCGGGCGACGTGGAGGCTCCTCCGAAGTCGAGGTCGAGTCTGTCCTGCATGGCCGAGGCCGAACCTGAGCTCCTGGGTCGGGCGAGGCGGAGGCCGTTCGGCAGAGGCCAGGGCGGAGTCCGAGCCCTGGGTCGGGCGGAGCGGAGTTCGCCGTCTTTCGGGGCCTTAGCCCGAGTCCGAGCCCTGGGTCGGGCGGAGCGGAGGTCGCC
This sequence comes from Zea luxurians, assembly GCA_029449295.1. Taxonomy (NCBI): domain Eukaryota; kingdom Viridiplantae; phylum Streptophyta; class Magnoliopsida; order Poales; family Poaceae; genus Zea; species Zea luxurians. The sequence goes on along the minus strand of JAOPSE010000014.1, from coordinate 102,658,798 downwards.
GTCTTCCGGGGCCTTAGCCCGAGTCCGAGCCCTGGGTCGGGCGGAGCGGAGTTCGCCGTCTTCCGGGGCCTTAGCCCGAGTCCGAGCCCTGGGTCGGGCGGAGCGGAGTTCGCCGTCTTCCGGGGCCTTAGCCCGAGTCCGAGCCCTGGGTCGGGCGGAGCGGAGTTCGCCGTCTTCCGGGGCCTTAGCCCGAGTCCGAGCCCTGGGTCGGGCGGAGCCTCCTATGGCACCTCTGGCAAAGCCTGGTCGCCCGTCGGTCTTACCTTTTGCGTTAAATGCCCCGATGACTTGGTCGGTTGGCGCGGTGATTTAGTCAGGGTTGCTTCTCAACGAAGGCAAGGCCTCGGGCGAGCCGGAGGTGCGTCTGCCGTAAAAAGGGGGCCTCGGGCGAGACGGAAACACCTCAGGGTCGGCTGCCCTTGCCCGAGGCTAGGCTCGGGCGAGGCGCGATCAGGTCGCTCGTATGGACTGATCCCTGACTTAATCAAACCCATCAGGCCTCTGCAACTTTATGCTGATGGGGGTTACCAGCTGAGAATTAGGCGTCTTGAGGGTACCCCTAATTATGGTCCCCGACAGTAGCCCCCGAGCCTCGAAGGGAGTGATAACACTCGCTTGGAGGCTTTTCGTCGCACTTTTTTGCAAGGGGACCAGCCTTTCTCGGTTGCTCTTTGTTCCGGTGGGTGCGCGCGAGCGCACCCGCCGGGTGTAGCCCCCGAGGCCTCGGAGGAGTGGTTTCACTCCTTCGAGGTCTTAATGCCTTGCGCAATGCTTCGGCCGGTCTGGTAGTTCCCTCATGCGAACAGGCCGTAGCCCAGGTGCACTGTCGGGGCCCAAGTTCTCGGGCTGGTATGTTGACGCTGTCAACGGTTCGGCCGGAGCCGGGTTTGCGAGAGCAGCCCCCGAGCCTCCGCACGGAGCGAGAGGACGATCAGGGACAGACTCGACTTTTTTACATACGCCCCTACGTCGCCTTTCCGCAAGGAGGAGGGGGGGAGAGCGCCATGTTACCCTCGATGGGCACCGAACATGGTGTCTCCGGTGAGCTGCAATCGGGTAATCCAAGTGGACGTCCGTGCCCCGTTCGTTGGGGGTCGGCTAGGGGCCCGGAGGCACGCCCAAAAGTACCTGCGGGTGATCTGCCGGACCCGGTCCCCTGGCGACGGGGTCCGAGGGCTCGTTGCCTCCCTCCGATGGGATTCCGTTACAGAGTCGTTCCCGCTGGTCTCGGAAATGTCCTAGGGTACCTCGGGAGCGCAGCCCGAGCCTTGGTTATGTATCGAACGTACCCCTAGTCATCCCTCGCTCGGTGTCTGAGGCGACTGTGAACCCTTCGGAGGGCCAGCCTTCGAACCCCTGATCAGTAATGGGCGCGGAGCCCGGGTAGCCTGAGGCGGTCGTGGAACCTTTCGGGGGGCCGACCTTCGAACCCCTGACTAGTAGTGGGTGTCGGGCCCACGCGATCTGAGGCGGCCGTTGAACCCTTCGGGGGGCCAGCCTTCGAACCCCTGATCAGTAAGGAGGCTCGGAGCCTAGTTCCTTCACGGGGAAGGATCCCTTTGGGGGTATCCCCTTTCCCGGTCCCTGTTGCAAGAGATAGAGAAAGAAGGAAAAGGGAAAAAAGGATACGAAATTGAACGACGTGGCACACCTTTTTTGGGTGTGGTCGTTTTGGCGGAGGCGAAGCGTCACCAGCTGCCCCTGCCAGAAACGTCGCCTGTCCAGCCGCGAAGTTAATGCGCCGGGGCGAGCGGTCGGCGATGCTGCCGTTGCGTGCGCGAGCCGTTCGAGGTACGGGTCACGGGCGCGTCGTCTTCACACCGTGAGAGGGGGTTCTCTCGCTGCCTCCGGATGGGACATGAGCTTGGCCGATGGCGTGACCGCTGCTCTCGCGCGCCTGCCACCGTCATTACTGCCGGCCCACTTTTGACCGCGTTTGACCGCTGCGTCAGGCTGGCGCTGCTGGGTCGCGCGCTGGGTCGCCTCGAATCGCGGTATCGGTTCCACAATCGAGGAGGTGCGGTGGTGGCGCAGGTGGCACAGCGGCTCGCATGCAGCACCCGGCGCGCCAGTTGCGCGACGCGTGGGCTTGGGCCGCCGCGCTGGCCTGTCAGGAGTCGGAGAGGCGCGTCCACTTGGCGCGGTTGCATGCCGCCTGCATGGCCGCCTGCCCCTTTCGCCCGCTGGTCTGGGCAAAAGTGGAGGGTTACTTGTAACCGCTGGGTGGTTGCGCGCGTCGTGCGCGGCAGTTCGGCTTCTTCAGCTCGGAGCCGGTCTCCCTGACTTGTGGGTCCCAGCCCCCGCGCCGCGGGGGAGGGCTTTGGAGGCGTGTTGAAGAAGACTCAGCCCGTGACGGTTGGGGGCGCAAGCAGGGGGAGTTGCCTTTAAAAGGAGGGCGACCCTTTCGTAAGGCGACCATGCCTTCTCCCTGCCTTATGCATCGTGTCTTTCCACCTTCCAAGCCCCCGGATGGGGGAAACCGCCGTCTCTTCGCCCCATCGTTGGAGGAACGCAACTCCGTGGGAGTTGGTACCTTTCAGCCATCGTTCGGCTTCAAGGATTTTCATCACACAGCCCGGTTGCTCCCCTCCGCTGGTGATCACCCAAGACGGTGACCTCCAGCTCCCGGAGGGGGAAAGGCAAACCGGGCTGTGGTCCCGGCCTCGCCCTCAGTGTTGAGGGTGTTCGTCACCCTCGCCGGGGTAGGGAACGAGGCGAGGCGGGGCTCCACCTTCTGCACGGGTTGGCGGACCACCTCATCCTCCAGCTTCTGGTGGTGGCAATCGCCCTTCAGCCCCACGGCGGAGACTTCCTCCAGCCATGCCGGGGAAGGCGAACTGTTGCTTCCCAGCTAGGATGCAACATTCCGTCTTCCTCCTCGCATTCGCGGCGAGGACGGCTGTGAGGATCTGCTGGGGTGCTTGGGGGCGTCGGCGGACGGAGGTGGCTTCTCTACCGACGAGATTGCCAACTCCGTCAGTAGCCCTGGGTCTCTGTCCCCTGGCCTGGATGGTAGCGCCTCATCCTCGGGGGGTGGCACTTCGAATGCCAGTGTTTTTGTTCATTACGGCTTTCGGGGCCTGAACATGTATGTAACGCCGGCACGGAGCCGTGTTTTTTCCTCATTTCTGAGCACTAAGACTCGCCTGTTGTTTGCCTGAACTGCTTCACTAAGCGCGAGTCGCCCCGTGTCAAGGTGACGAGTAAGGTATCCGTATCCCGGAGGCGTAGGAATCCCTTGGCTCGGTCGGCCCTGCTGCCCGAGGCTCCTCCGGCTTAGTTAAAGAGACCCCTTGGCCGCTCTTCGACGAGCCGAGGCCGGGGGTAGCGATATCAGCATGAGCAGAGGCGAAGTTGGCTCGGAAATGAAACCTGGTCGGCCGGAGCCTAGCCGGGTTGTCCGTTGGCAGGATTGGCGTCGGAGTTGATCAGCCGAGGCTTCGGACCGGGCTGGCGCCCTCGGAAGGTGGTCGGCCGAGGCCCCGGAGGTGGCCGGCCGAGCCGCCCGCTCGGGCCGGATCCGGAGAAGTCCCTGACAGCGATTGCTCGAGCGTGGTGATGACGTCGTCCTTCGGAGCGGAGGCCCTCGGACCGCGTCGCCGTCCGAGGCTAGGTCGGGCCTCGCCGAAGGTGCCGTCGATGCCGAGGTTGTCGCCGCCCCATTCCAGCGTTAAGACCCGAGCCTGCAGGGTCAAATCGTCTTGTAGCGTGGGCCTTGTGCGGCCGTCGAGGCCGGAACACACACCCTTGCTGCGTTATAAAGCTGCGTCTCTTTTCCTCTTGTTTCGAGTATCTGGACCTTTTGTCGGTAGCAGGGATGTTAGTGCGAGCGAGAGTTGCTTCTCGCGGAAGGTGATGAGTGAGGTATCTGTATCCCGGAGGCGTGGGAGTCCCTCGGCTCGGTCGGCCTCGCCGCTTACGCGTACTTTCACCCGTCCATGAGGCCCTGTCACCGACTCGGTCGAGAAGGCTCGAAGAATCGCTTCGACAGAAGGGCTTCCGAACGTAAAGACTTATTCGATCCGCAGAGTCACCTTATCCGAACGCGAGTTACTTATCGCAGAAGGTGATGAGTGAGGTATCCGTATCCCGGAGGCGTAGGAGTCCCTCGGCTCGGTCAGCCTTGACTGCTTACGTGTACCCCGTCGTTTCCAGGACCCACTTTTCGAAGTAGTCAAAAAGCACGAAAGATGTTCTGGTAAAAGAGATTTTCTTTTTGAGGAAAATTTTGACGCAGAGGGGGTTTCCCCCCCTTTTAGCCCCCGAGGGAGGGTCGGGCCTTGCCGAGGCGAGGCCGACCCTTCCTTGTTGACTAAACTTTGCGTGGGTGCGGGGTATTTGAACAACTTGGAAACATCTTAAGGGTAGAAGCGACGTAGCTGTTGGATGTTCCAAGCGTTGCCGTAGACCTCGCCCTGACTGTTGGCCAGCTTGTACGTTCCGGGCTTCAGAACTTTGGCGATGATGAACGGCCCCTCCCAGGGGGCGTGAGCTTGTGCCTCCCTCGGGCGTCTTGCCGCAGCCGAAGCACCAGGTCGCCCACCTGGAGGTCTCGGGGTCGGACCCCTCGGGCGTGGTAGCGTCGCAGGGACTGCTGGTACCGCGCCGAGTGTAGTAAGGCCCTGTCCCGAGCCTCGTCCAGCTGGTCCAGCGAGTCTTCTCGGCTTGCTTGGTTACTTTCATCATCATAGGCCCTCGTCCTCGGGGAGCCGTATTCCAGGTCCGTGGGCAAGACGGCCTCGGCCCCGTAGACCAGGAAGAACGGCGTGAAACCCGTGGCTCGGCTCGGCGTCGTCCTCAGGCTCCAGACCACCGAGGGGAGTTCCTTCATCCACCGCTTGCCGAACTTGTTGAGGTCGTTGTAAATCCGAGGCTTGAGCCCTTGTAGGATCATGCCATTGGCGCGCTCTACTTGCCCATTCGACATGGGATGAGCTACGGCGGCCCAGTCCACCCGGATGTTGTGATCCTCGCAAAAATCCAAGAATTTTTTGCCGGTGAACTGGGTGCCGTTGTCGGTGATGATGGAGTTCGGGACCCCGAAGCGATGGATGATGTTGGTGAAGAATGCCACCGCCTGCTCGGATCTGATGCTGTTCAGGGGTCGGACCTCGATCCACTTGGAGAATTTGTCGACACCGACCAGCAGGTGCGTGTAGCCCCCGGGCGCCTTCTGCAGAGGGCCGACGAGGTCCAGACCCCACACAGCGAAGGGCCAGGTGATGGGTATTGTCTGCAGAGCCTGAGCGGGCAGGTGGGTCTGCTTCGCATAGAATTGGCACCCTTCGCAGGCGCGGACAATTCTAGTGGCGTCAGCCACCGCCGTCGGCCAGTAGAAGCCTTGGCGGAAAGCGTTCCCGACGAGGGTTCGAGGTGCTGCATGATGGCCGCAAGCCCCCGAGTGTATTTCCCGCAGGAATTCCTGACCTTCGGCGATGGAGATGCATCGCTGGAGGATGCCCGAGGGGCTACGGTGGTAGAGCTCCTTCTCATCGCCCAGCAAGACGAACGACTTGGCGCGTCGCGCTACCCGCCGAGCCTCGGCTCGGTCGAGGGGCAGTTCTCCTTGGCGGAGATATTGCAGGTACGGGGTTTGCCAATCTTGATCTGGCATGACCCCGCTCTGCTCCTCCTCGATGCGCAGTGCTTCGCCCTCGGGGGCCGAGGGTTCCTCGGGTTGAACCGAGGGTGGCTCGGGCTGGGCCGAGGTCACCTCGGACGGGGCCAAGGGCACCTCAGGCTCGGACGCGTCGCCTATCTTGACGGAGGGTTGGTGCAGATCCCGGGAGAAGACGTCCGGGGGAACCGTCGTTCGCCCCGAGGCTATCTTCACCAGCTCGTCCGCAGTCTCGTTGTAGCGCCGGGCGATGTGGTTAAGCTCAAGCCCGTAGAACTTGTCTTCCAGGCGTCGAACCTCCTCGCAGTAGGCTTCCATCTTCGGGTCACGGCAGTGGGAGTTCTTCATGACTTGGTCGATGACGAGCTGCGAGTCGCCGCGTGCATCGAGGCGTCGGACCCCTAGCTCGATGGCGATTCACAATCCGTTGATCAGAGCCTCGTACTCAGCCACATTGTTGGACGCTGGGAAATGGAGGCGGAGCACGTAGCGCAGGTGTTTCCCGAGGGGCGAGACGAAGAGCAGGCCCGCGCCGGCTCCCGTCTTCATCAGCGACCCGTCGAAAAACATGGTCCAGAGCTCCGGTTGGATCGGAGCCGTCGGCAACTGGGTGTCGACCCATTCGGCTACGAAGTCCGCCAGTACCTAGGACTTGATGGCCTTCCGAGGGGCGAACGAGATTGTCTCGCCCATGATTTCCACCGCCCACTTTGCGATCCGTCCCGAGGCTTCTCGGCACTGGATGATCTCCCCCAGGGGGAAGGATGACACCACAGTCACCGGATGAGACTCGAAGTAATGTCGCAGCTTTCGCCTCGTCAGGATCACTGCATACAGCAGCTTCTGGACTTGTGGGTAGCGGATCTTGGTCTCGGACAGTACCTCGCTGACGAAGTAAACTGGCCTCTGAATGGGCAAAGCATGCCCCTCTTCCTGCCTTTCGACCACGATCGCGGCGCTGACCACCTGAGTGGTAGCGGCGACGTAGACCAGGAGGGCTTCTCCATCAGCTGGGGGTACCAAGATGGGCGCCTGGGTGAGGAGCGCCTTCAGGTTCCCGAGAGCTTCCTCGGCCTCGGGAGTCCACGTGAAGCACTCGGTCTTCCTTAAGAGACGGTACAGGGGCAGGCCTCTTTCGCCGAGGCGCGAGATGAAATGGCTCAAGGCCGCGAGACATCCCATGACCCTCTGTACGCCTTTTAAGTCCTTGATGGGCCCCATGTTTGTGATGGCTGCGATCTTCTCCGGGTTGGCTTCGATGCCCCGCTCAGAGACGATGAATCCCAAGAGCATGCCTCGGGGCACCCCGAAGACGCACTTCTCGGGATTGAGCTTGACGCCCTTCGCCTTGAGACACCAGAATGTTAGTTCGAGGTCGGAGAGAAGATCGGAGGCTTTCCTCGTCTTGACTACGATGTCATCGACGTAAGCCTCGACCGTGCGACCGATGTGTTCGCCGAACACATGGTTCATGCACCGCTGGTACGTTGCACCCGCGTTCCTCAAACCGAACGGCATGGTGACATAACAGTACATGCCGAAGGGCGTGATGAAAGAAGTCGCGAGCTGGTCGGACTCTTTCATCTTGATTTGATGATACCCTGAGTAGGCATCGAGGAAAGACAGGGTTTCGCACCCTGCAGTGGAGTCCACGATTTGATCGATGCGAGGTAGAGGGTAGGGGACCTTCGGACATGCTTTGTTAAGACCAGTGTAGTCTACACACATCCGCCATTTCCCCCCTTTCTTCCTCACAAGTACAGGGTTGGCAAGCCATTCGGGATGGAATACCTCTTTGATGAACCCTGCTGCCATCAGCTTGCGGATCTCCTCGCCTATCACCCAGCACCTTTCCTCGTCGAATCGACGCAGAGGCTGTCTGACCGGCCGGGCTCCGGCCCGAATATCCAGCGAGTGCTCGGCGACATCCCTCGGTATGCCAGGCATGTCCGAGGGACTCCACGCAAAGACGTCGACGTTTGCGCGGAGAAAGTCGACGAGCACTGCTTCCTATTTGGGGTCGAGCCCGGAGCCGATCCGGATCTGCTTGGAGGTGTCACCACTGGGGTCGAGAGGGACGGCCTTGACCGTCTCCGCTGGCTCGAAGTTGCCAGCGTGTCGCTTCACGTCCGGCACCTCTCGGGAGAGGCTTTCCAGGTCAGCGATGAGGGCCTCGGACTCGGCGAGGGCCTCGGCGTACTCCACGCACTCCACATCGCATTCGAACGCGTGTTTGTACGTGGGGCCGTCGGTGATGACCCCGTTGGGGCCTGACATCTTGAGCTTCAGGTACGTGTAGTTGGGGACGGCCATGAACTTCGCGTAGCATGGCCTTCCCAACACTGCGTGGTAGGTTCCTCGGAACCCGACCACCTCGAACGTCAAAGTCTCCCTTCGGAAGTTGGAGGGCGTTCCGAAGCAGACAGGAAGGTCGATCTGCCCGAGGGGCTGGACGCGCTTCCCAGGGATGATCCCATGGAAGGGCGCAGCGCCTGCTCGGACGGATGACAGATCGACGCGCAGGAGCCTGAGGGTCTCGGCGTAGATGATGTTGAGGCAGCTGCCTCCATCCATCAGGACCTTGGTGAGCCTGACGTCGCCGATGACGGGGTCGACGACGAGCGGGTACTTCCCCGGGCTCGGCACGTGGTCGGGGTGGTCGTCCCGGTCAAAGGTGATGGGCTTGTCGGACCAGTCTAAGTAGACTGGTGCCGCCACCTTCGCCAAGCAGACCTCCCGACGCTCTTGCTTACGATGCCGAGCCGAGGCATTCGCCGCATGCCCTCCGTAGATCATGAAGCAGTCGCGGACCTCGGGGAACTCTCCTGCTTGGCGATCTTCCCTTTTGTCGTCGTCGTGAGCCCTGCCGCCCTCTGCGGGTGGCCCGGCCCGGTGGAAGTGGCGCCGAAGCATGACGCACTCTTCGAGGGTGTGCTTGACGGGCCCCTGATGGTAGGGGCACGTCTCCTTGAGTGCCTTGTCGAAGAGGTTAGCACCTCCGGGGGGCTTCCGAGGGTTCTTGTGCTCGGTGGCGGCGACAAGGTCTGCATCGGGAACGTCGCGTTTCGCTTGCGACTTCCTCCTGCCTTTCTTCTTGGCGCCACGCGGAGCAGACGCCTCGGGAGCATCTTCTGACGGGCGGCCCTGGGGCTGCTTGTCCTTTCGGAAGATGGCCTCGACCGCCTCCTGGCTGGAGGCGAACTTGGTGGCGATGTCCATCAGCTCGCTCGCCCTGGTGGGGGTCTTGCGACCCAACTTGCTCACCAGGTCACGGCAGGTGGTGCCGGCAAGGAACGCGCCGATGACGTCGGAGTCGGTAATGTTGGGCAGCTCGGTGCGCTGCTTCGAGAACCGCCGGATGTAGTCCCGAAGAGACTCTCCCGGCAGTTGCCGACAGCTTCGGAGGTCCCAGGAATTCCTGGGGCGCACGTACGTGCCCTGGAAGTTGCCGGCGAAAGCTTGGACCAGATCCTCCCAGTTGGAAATCTGCCCCGGAGGCAGGTGCTCCAACCAGGCACGAGCAGTGTCGGAGAGGAACAGGGGGAGGTTGCGGATAATGAGGTTGTCGTCGTCCGTCCCACCCAGCTGACAGGCCAGGCGGTAGTCCGCAAGCCACAATTCCGGTCTCGTTTCCCCCGAGTACTTTGTGATAGTAGTCGGGGGTCGGAATCAGGGCGGAAACGGCGCCCGCCGAATGGCTCGGCTGAAGACCTGCGGACCGGGTGGTTCGGGCGAGGGACTCCGATCCTCCCCGCTGTCGTAGCGTCCCCCACGCCTGGGGTGATAGCCTCGGCGCACCCTTTCGTCGAGGCGTGCCCGACGGTCGCGATGAGGGTGCTCGTCGCCGAGGCGGCCTAGGGCTGCAGGCGCGGTGTTGCGCGTGCGCCCGGTGTAGACCGAGGCTTCCCGCATGGGTCGGGAAGTCGCGGCACGAGGTTCCGAGGGGTACCCCTGCCTTCGGGAGGCAGAGCTCTCGGCCCGCCGGGCCGCAGCGCCTTCCAGGAGATGCTTGAGCTCTCCCTGGATTCGCCGTCCCTCGGTGGTAGATGACTCCGGCATCGTGCGGAGGAGCATCGCTGCGGCTGCCAGGTCCTGGCCGGTTCCGCCAGATGCGGGTGGCGGTCTGCCCCTGGCATCGTTGGCGATGCGGTGCTGGAGATCCTGGGGCAGGTGACGTATTTCTCCGGCCGGGGGATGGCCCGCCCATACCTGCCCGACGTCCCGACGGATTGCCTCGAGCGCTCCTGCTCCCTCATCGAGCCCGGCCTGCGCCCCGCGGACTTGCTCGAGCTGTGGGTCGTGACCCCCCGCCGGAACGGGGACCACAGCTAGCTCCCGCGGGATGTCGGCGCGAGGCGCTGGCCTAGGGGGATCGCCACCCTCCGGCATGCTGAGACAGCTGCCTCCGGAGGGATCCCCTAGCCCGATGTGGAAACATTCGCGGCTCGGGCCGCAGTCCTTGTCGTCAAGGCTGCGGCTGTCGTCGGAACAGTCGGAGAGGCAGTAGTTGCATGCGGTCATGAAGTCCCGCATGGCACTAGGGTTGCCAGATCCGGAGAAATCCCAGCAGATGCTGGGGTCGTCATCTTCCTCGGACCCAGAGGGCCCGTAGGTCGAGACGCCCGTCAATCGGTCCCAGGGCGACCGCACATGAAACCCCAGAGGGGTTGCACTCGCCTCAACGTGAGTGTCCGCCAAAGCGAGGTCGCCAGGCGGGTTGAGGTCGAGTCGAAATGACGAAGGATGGGAAGCAGTTGGTACCTTTTTGTCGACGAGGAGCGACGAAGTCACGTCGGGGGCTGATCGCGCCGTCGTCTTGGGTACGAGGGCGACGTCCTGCAGGCCCTTCGTGAGCGTGCCGGCGTCGTCCACCTGCTCGGGGTCAACGTGTTGCGGGGGGGGTGGCGCTCGCCTTTGCCTCGAACGCGAGGGTGACGCCTAGCGTGTCCTCCGCTGGGGCACTGGGGATGTCGATTTGCTCGACAGCCGTCGGAGCGCGGCCTCCCGCTCGACCCTGGTTGCCCCGCCTCCTCCTCCTCCGATGGCGAGGGATAGGATGGGGCGAGCTCGAAAGTTGTCCTTCCCCCACGCGGGAAAGACGTCGTCGGTTCCGCCGCCGGCGGGCGGGCTGTCGACCGCCATTGTCGCCGCCGTACGGCGGTGGAAGGAGTACCATGTCGTAGCCGCTGTCGAGAGACATGAACTCGAGGCTCCCGAAACGGAGCACCGTCCCGGGTTGGAGAGGTCGTTGGAGACTGCCCATCTGGAGCTTGACGGGAAACTGCTCGTCAACACGCAGCGTGCCCCTACCTGGCGCGCCAACTGTCGGCGTTTCGAGACCGGGGGGTCCCCGAGCCGACGAGTGAGTGTGCCGCGTGCCCCAGCCCAGATGGGTCGAGCGCGTGGGCGAGCGCGAAGGGGGGAAGAGAGCGAGAGGTCGGTGGCCGGAGCCGGGTCGTGACGAGGGAGACAGAGATTCCCGCGGCCTTCGTGTTCGTCCCGCGCCCAGGTCGGGTGCGCTTGCAGTAGGGGGTTACAAGCGTCCGCGCGGGTGAGGGGAGCGAGCGGCCTCAAGAGAGCGCCTGCCCCTGCCCTCGTTCCCGCGAGGCCAACCTTCTCTAAGAAGGCCCTGGTCCTTCCTTTTATAAGCGTAAGGAGAGGATCCAGGTGTACAAAATGGGGGTGTAGCAAGGTGCTACGCGTCTAGCGGGGGAGATCTAGTGCCCTAAGTACATGCTAAGGTGGCAGCCGGAGAGATCTTGGCACCCTGTTAGTGTGGCGTCGTGGCTGTTGGAGAAGCAGTGGAGCTCGATGGAGGGACAGCTGTTGGAACAACTGTGCTCTTGCTGACGTCTCCCTGCTTTCGTAAGGGAGCCGAGAGTCGCCGTCGTCATGGTCTAGTGGGGCGCCATCATTGCCTATCTGGCGGAGCTGGCCAGATGGGACGCCGGTCTTGTTCTCTGCGACCCAAGTCGGCTCAGGGCAGGGTGATGATGACACTTCCTGTTGACGTGGCGGTCTTGTGTCCTAGGTCGGGCGACGTGGAGGCTCCTCCAAAGTCGAGGTCGAGTCTGTCCTGCATGGCCGAGGCCGAACCTAAGCTCCTGGGTCGGGCGAGGCGGAGGCCGTTCGGCAGAGGCCAGGGCGGAGTCCGAGCCCTGGGTCGGGCGGAGCGGAGTTCGCCATCTTCCGGGGCCTTAGCCCGAGTCCGAGCCCTGGGTCGGGCGGAGCGGAGGTCGCCGTCTTCCGGGGCCTTAGCCCGAGTCCGAGCCCTGGGTCGGGCGGAGCGGAGTTCGCCGTCTTCCGGGGCCTTAGCCCGAGTCCGAGCCCTGGGTCGGGCGGAGCGGAGTTCGCCGTCTTCCGGGGCCTTAGCCCGAGTCCGAGCCCTGGGTCAGGCAGAGCGGAGTTCGCCGTCTTCCGGGGCCTTAGCCCGAGTCCGAGCCCTGGGTCGGGCGGAGCCTCCTATGGCACCTCTGGCAAAGCCTGGTCGCCCGTCGGTCTTACCTTTTGCGTTAAATGCCCCGATGACTTGGTCGGTTGGCGCGGTGATTTAGTCAGGGTTGCTTCTCAACGAAGGCAAGGCCTCGGGCGAGCCGGAGGTGCGTCTGCCGTAAAAAGGGGGCCTCGGGCGAGACGGAAACACCTCAGGGTCGGCTGCCCTTGCCCGAGGCTAGGCTCGGGCGAGGCGCGATCAGGTCGCTCGTATGGACTGATCCCTGACTTAATCAAACCCATCAGGCCTCTGCAGCTTTATGCTGATGGGGGTTACCAGCTGAGAATTAGGCGTCTTGAGGGTACCCCTAATTATGGTCCCCGACAGTGCTGCTGCCCCCTTCGGCTGTCGACGTCCGAGCCTGCAGGATCAGGTTGTCTTGTAGTGTGTGTATGTTTCCTGCGGCCGCCGAGGCCTAAACACACCATCGTCGTGTTGTAAAGCTGCGTTTCTTTTCCTCTTGTTTCGAGTATCCGGACTCATTTGTCGGTAACAGAATTGTTTGTGCGGGCGAGAGTTGCTTTTCACGAAAGGCGATGAGTGAGGTATCTGTATCCCGGAGGCGTAGGAATCCCTCGGCTCGGTCGGCCTTGCTGCTTACGCGCGCTCTTACTCGTCCATAGGGTTCTGTTATCGACGCAGTCGAGAAGGCTCGAAAAATCATTTCGGCAGAAGAGCTCTCGAGCATGAAGACTTATTTGGTCCGTGGAGTCACTTATCCGAGCAGGAGTTACTTATCGCAGAAGGTGATGAGTGAGGTATTCGTATCCCGGAGGCGTAGGAGTCCCTCGGCTCGGTTAGCCTTGGCTGCTTACGTGTACTCCGTCGTTTTCAGGGTCCACTTTTGAAGTAGTCGAAGAGCACGAAAGGCATTCTGGCACAAAAGATTTTTTTTCTTTTTTCGAGGAAAATTTTGACACAGAGGGGGTTGCCCCCTTCTAGCCCCCGAGGGAGGGTCGGGCTTTGCCGAGGCAAGGCTGACCCTTCCTTGACGACCAGACTTGGTGTGTGAACGAGGTATACGAGCAACTTGAAAGCATATTAAGGGTAGAAGCGACGTAGCTGTTGGATGTTCCAAGCGTTGCTGTAGACCTCGCCTTGGTTGTTGGCCAGCTTGTACGTTCCGGGCTTGAGGACCTTGGCGATGACGAACGGCCCTTCCCAGGAAGGCGTGAGTTTGTGCCGCCCTTGGGCGTCTTGTCGCAGCCGAAGCACCAGGTCGCCCAACTGGAGGTCTCGGGACCTAACCCCTCGGGCGTGGTAGCGTCGCAGGGACTGCTGGTACCGCACCGAGTGTAGTAAGGCCACGTCCCGAGCCTCCTCTAGCTAGTCCAGTGAGTCTTCTCGGTTGGCTCGGTTGCTTTGGTCGGTGTAGGCCCTCGCCCTCGGGGAACCGTATTCCAAGTCTGTGGGCAAGATGGCCTCGGCCCCATAGACTAGGAAGAACGGTGTGAAGCCCGTGGCTCAGCTCGGCGTTGTCCTCAGACTCCAGACCACCGAGGGGAGTTCCTTCATCCACCGCTTGCCGAACTTGTTGAGGTCGTTGTAGATTCAAGGCTTGAGTCCTTGCAGGATCATGCTGTTGGCCCACTCCACTTGCCCATTCGTCATGGGGTGAGCCACGACAGCCCAGTCCACCCGGATGTGGTGATCCTCGCAGAAGTCCAGGAACTTTCTGCCGGTGAACTGGGTACCATTGTCGGTGATGATGGAGTTCGGGACCCCAAAGCGATGGATGATGTTGGTGAAGAACGCCACCGCCTGTTCGGACCTAATGCTGTTTAGGGTTCGGACCTCGATCCACTTGGAGAATTTGTCGATGGCGACCAACAGGTGCGTGTAGCCCCCGGGTGCCTTCTGCAAGGGGCCAACGAGGTCCAGACCCCACACAGCAAACGACCAGGTGATGGGTATGGTCTGTAGAGCCTGAGCGGGCAGGTGGGTCTGCCTCGCGTAGAACTGACACCCCTCGCAGGTGCGGACAATTCTAGTAGCGTCGGCCACCGCCGTCGACCAGTAGAATCCTTATCGGAAGGCGTTTCCAACGAGGGTTCGAGGTGCTGCGTGATGGCCGCAAGCCCCCGAGTGTATCTCTTGCAAGAGCTGCTGGCCTTCGGCGATGGAAATGCATCGCTGGAGGATGCCTGAGGGGCTGCGGTGATAGAGCTCCTTCGCATCTCCCAGCAAAACGAAAGACTTGGCGCGCCGCGCCAACCGCCGAGCTTCGGCTTGGTCAAGGGGCAGCTCTCCTTGGTGGAGATATTGTAGGTACGGGGTCTGCCAGCTTTGATTAGGCGTGACCTCGCTCTGTTCCCCCTCGACGCGCAGTGCCTCACCCTCGGGGGCCGAGGGTACCTCGGGCTGAGCCTAGGGTATCTCGGACTCAGCCGAAGGTGCCTCGGGCGGAGCCGAAGGTGCCTCGGGCTCGGGCGTGTCCTCGGTCTTGACGGAGGGTTGATGCAGGTCTCGGGATAATACGTCTGGGGGAACTGTTGTTCGTCCTGAGGCTATTTTAGCCAGCTCGTCCGCAGTCTCGTTGTAGCGTCGGGCGATGTGGTTGAGCTCGAGCCCGTAGAACTTGTCTTCCAGGCGCCGAACCTCATCACAGTAGGCTTCCATCTTCGGATCGCAGTAGTTGGAGTTCTTCATGACTTGGTCGATGACGAGCTGCGAGTCACCGCGAGCGTCGAGGCGTCGGACCCCTAGCTCGATGGCGATTCGCAACCCGTTTACCAGAGCCTCGTACTCAGCCACGTTGTTGGACGCCGGGAAGTGGAGGCGTAGCACGTAACGTAGGTGCTTCCCGAGGGACGAGACGAAGAGGAGGCCTACACCGGCCCCCATCTTCATCAGCGACCCATCGAAAAACATGGTCCAGAGCTCCGGTTGGATCGGAGCCGTCGGGAGCTGGGTGTCGGCCCATTCAGCCACAAAGTCTGCCAAGACCTGGGACTTGATGGCCTTCCGAGGGGCGAACGAGATTGTCTCGCCCATGATCTCCACCGCCCACTTCGCAATTCTACCCGAGGCCTCTCGGGACTGGATGATCTCTCCCAGGGGGAAGGATGACACCACAGTCACCAGATGAGACTCGAAGTAGTGTCGCAACTTCCGCCGTGTCAGGATCACCGCGTACAGTAGCTTCTGGATTTGCGGGTAGCGGATCTTGGTCTCGGACAGTACCTCACTGATGAAGTAGACTGGCCTCTGGACGGGTAATGCATGCCCTTCTTCTCGTCTCTCAACCACGATCGCAGCGCTAACCACCTGGGTGGTTGCACCGACGTAGATTAAGAGGGCTTCTCCGGCAGCGGGGGGCACCAAGATGGGCGCGTTCGTGAGGAGCGCCTTCAGGTTCCCGAGGGCTTCCTCAGCCTCGGGAGTCCAAGCGAAGCACTCGGCCTTCCTTAAGAGGCGGTACAGAGGCAGACCTCTTTCGCCGAGGCGGGAGATGAAGCGGCTTAGAGCCGCGAGACATCCCATGACCCTCTGTATGCCTTTCAAGTCCTTGATTGGCCCCATGTAGGTGATGGCTGCAATCTTCTCCGGGTTGGCTTCGATGCCCCGCTCAGAGATGATGAACCCCAAGAGCATGCCTCGGGGGACCCCGAAGACACACTTTTCGGGATTAAGCTTCACGCCTTTCGCCTTGAGACATCGGAATGTCGCTTCAAGGTCGGAAAGGAGGTCGGAGGCCTTCCTCGTCTTGACTACGATGTCATCGATGTAGGCCTCGACCGTTCAGCCGATGTGTTCGCCAAACACATGGTTCATGCATCGCTGGTACGTTGCCCCCGCATTCCTCAAACCAAACGGCATTGTAACATAGCAGTACATGCCGAAGGGTGTGATGAATGAAGTCGCGAGCTGGTTGGACTCTTTCATCCTGATCTGATGATACCCTGAGTAGGCATTGAGGAAAGACAGGGTTTCGCACCCAGCAGTGGAATCCACGATCTGATCGATGCGAGGCAGAGGGTAGGGAACCTTCGGACATGCTTTGTTTAGACCAGTGTAGTCTACACACATCCGCCATTTCCCCCCTTTCTTTCTCACAAGCACAGGGTTGGCAAGCCATTCGGGACGGAATACCTCTTTGATGAACCCTGCCGCCAGTAGCTTGTGGATCACCTCGCCTATGGCTCTGCGCTTTTCTTCGTCGAATCGGCGCAGAGGTTGCTGTCACACCCGGATTTTAGGGGTCCAAAACCCGGGCGCGAACATAAACACCAGGTATGCTGGGACCAAGTCTCACACATATGATGTATAGTGGCACAGGATCGAATGTCACATCTTTACTATATAACAGAAGTTCTATACAAAATAAATAATTACATTATAAGGAGACAACGGTCCAGCAACCCAAAGTTGACTGGGAGACGACGGCCTAGACCTCTCACGAACACATCGCAGCATCCTCCATGCGCCTCATCCTGTGGTACCTGTTCTTGACCTGTGGGGGTGTGAGACAGCAAGAGTGAGCTCACATACGTTCATCGCTCAACAAGTTGTGGGGAATAATGTGCATGAACTCGCCAAAGGTGGGAGCTCACGTGAAGTGTAAGGCTTACCAAAGAGGATGGTTGAAGCTGAGCATTGCTTTTAAAGTTGGTCAAAATTTTATTAGCAGTTACTAAGTATAAGTAAATACCAAACCCAATTAAATAGTAGAACAAGAATAACAACATCACCTGCGATGCAATGCATATGACAAATTGAATTTAGTTCCATAGATTAATCATGTGAGTGTCCGAGCTGCTCATGACCGTGAGCACGGCTAGTATACCAGTTTTACACTCTGCAGAGGTTGCGCATCTTTACCCACAAGTCATGTTACCCATCTGCCAAGGGATCGCGACTTCCCATACACCTCTACCGAGGAGGCGAGGCAGGGTAACACTACGAGGCCTTTACAAAGTTCCACTAGCTTCAGAAAACCCGCTACAGTTTATAGGAAGTTCCAATGCAGGAATCCCTTGCAGGACCGCCATCGCAGCAAAATCCTCCCGAGGGCCTCCCTACACTGACCACTCCCCTACTGCCCTTGCCCCTTTCGGGTAAGGTAGTCTTCCACTAGCTTTCCTAATTAATCAGCCAAGGGGTCTCATTCCTCCCTTGTGGTAGCACTGTTTTCCCGGGTGGTTCTCCATGTTCCAATTAACATAATGATCTTAACATGAACAGTAAATAACAACTGACAATAAAAGTATAATCATGAATAGTAATGTGTATCTCTATACCCAAAACCACATAAAGCGATAGCAAGTACTACCCAAAGATTCAGTGGTGAACAAGGTATAAAGATAGTCAAACTAGGGTAACCTATTGGGTCCCATCAAAATTAACCTATGCAGATCATTATGATTAATTAGAACATGAGTGGGTAAAAAGAAGTGATCAAGGGCACAACTTGCCTGGGACTTGAGATTCCAGGTGACAGGATGAACTTCAGATCCTCGTAACCTCACTGCTAGTCGTAGCAATACAAACAGACATGGTATAGGCAAAATTAACATCACACCAAACATAAGAACATACTGCATAATAATGATCTACGCGTTGCTACGAGACTAACGCGACTTGAACGGATCAATTCGGAGTTAAAACGGAGGAGTTATGAATTTCCTAGGGTTTTATGTGCTTGCAATGGGATTAAATGAGAAATTGATTTTTCTAACTGTTTTCATGATAAAACAGAGACTCTAAGTGATAAATAATAATATTACAAAATTTTAGAAACTTGAATGGATGAATTTGGAGCTAAAATGAATTTAATATGAATTTCCCAAGTTTCTACAATTGTTTTTGTATTAAAAACTAATTTCTATAATTATTTATCTATTTTTAATCCTTTCTGGACTGGGCGCAATATTACAGAGGAAGGCAGGGGTCCTGGTGCAAAATAAACCGAGACTCAGATTTCTATTTGCAGTACTGCGGGTTGATTTACATGAAAGGCAGGGTCTCTTTTATAAAACATACCCGCGAAGGGGTATCCATGGATCTCGGCCGTTGGGTCAATGAGCGACGCTCCAGATTAAAATCGAGCGCCCCAAAACCCGCACACTCCCCTGGCCAATGGATATGAGATCAACGGCTAATATCGCTCTGAGCCTAGATCCAAGCTCTACCGAATGATTTGCATCCTACGGTTATGATTCAACAAAGCGAAACGTTATCCTGTCTTTTAATCGCAGCCGTCCGACAAGGATCGAACGGCCCACGATCGTTCTTCTTTTTCCCCTCTCCCAGCGACTACGGCCGGCCACGGCGGCGCGTGAGCACGACCGTGGCGGAGGCCATGGCCAGCGGCCGGCCCCAAGGCTTCCCCCGAGGTAGCTATACAAAGTGGAGACATACGCGAAGCTGGGGATGGAGTTCTTACCAAGATTCACCCGTGGTGAAGCTCTGCCCACGGCGGCAGACGAGTCCGCGGCGGCCCAATTGCTTCGGTGAGCGATTCCTCACGGAAGCCAACGCGCGATCCCGATTCCCTACTCGCGCGAGTTCCTCGCCGTCACCCTAAGACCCCCAATGCTCTGTGGACACCGAGCGACCATGGAATGCTAAGAACGGCGGCGGCGGATCTTCTCTCTTTCCCTCCTCGGTTCGCTCGGTTTTACCATGGCTACGACCCTGTTTGCAGGTCGAGGACCACCGCACGGTAGCAGCGAGGCAACGGAACTTGGTTTTATAGTCCCCGGTGGAGGTTGGTTGAGGCGCCCGCGGAAATCGCGCGCGGGTCGACGCGCAGGTGGCGCAGCGGTGGACGGACGGCAATGTCGGTCCGCATGTGGGATTTGTTTGGGGAAAGAGGATAACGGCGTGACCCTACCAGGCTGCGGCGCGGACACGGGAATGGATCGACCCGAATCCAGGGAGGAGCTCCGCGAATCGGCCGAGGTGCTCGCGATTTCCGTTTGGGATTGCCACGGAGTTGCCGTTTGTTTCGCTGGAGAGAAGAAGATGACAGGCCGGGTCCACAATACAGAGGAAGAACCACGGCAACAGGTGGGGCCCAGCTGTCAGCAGGTGGAGTGTGGCTGCAGTGTTAATTGGGCCAGCGCGCGTGAAAACGTGAATTGGGCTGGAATGGTGGTCGGTCAGCCCATGAAGTCCTTTATTCTTCTCTATTTTATAATCTATTATCCTTTCTCTATTTCCAAGTTCACTTTGAATTTCGAATTTGAATTCAAACTTGTGTCAAATTTTATTCTCAATTATTTTATAAAATTTAAAAGTACCAATTCTGAAAATATAATTTCTCTTTATATTATATACTCTCCTTTTTCTTTTCCCCCCATTTCCTTTAATTCTTCACCTCATTATCATTATTATATTTTTATTCATTTTATTACTATTGTATTAAAATGCACAACAAACAAAACTCCAATATGATGCACAAGTTGACATTAGTCATTTAATCCCTTTAGATGTGGTTGTTCTCATGCTTAGTTAAATTGAAACAAAGCAATAGGAGAATTATCTCCATTACCATGGTTTACAAATTTGGGTATTACAAATCCTACCCCCCTTAAAAATAATCTCGTCCTCGAGATTAGTAAGAAAGAGGATATAGGAAGAGTGGTTTGCAATTTAGCTTTTAGTTTCTAATTAGTTCAAAATCAAGAGTCTCTCTTTTTTTCATTAGTAAGTGATTAGGAGAGCATGGGTATATATATGTATGTCCACTTAATTATGTAGGATAGAAGATGTCTTTAAAGCATAGATGGGTTTAGGTAAGAAAGTGTAGGGTAAGGAAAGACTCCATCCAAGATTTGTGGATCTTGATTCATCTGATGATCTAGCTTGATCTTTGAAGGCTTGAGTTGGTGCTTATCCTCTTTTGACGTGGTTTGTCTTCTTTGGTCTTTCTTCTTGGTGTTGCCATCCGAGTTTGGGACAAGGGTTCCAGATAGATCTGTAGGTATCAGATGGGTAGAGGGTTTAGTAGGTAGCTATATGCTAGATGGGATTTGTTATGTAACCTGTTATGTAGGTCAAGTTGTTGAGTATGGCCGAGTTATTTTAAGTCACCAATTTAGTCTTAAGTGAGTATGGCCTTATTTTTTTTTACCAACATTAAGAATCACCCACTAGGTTAAATCATATTAGGTTAGATAGGGTCTTAGATTAGATTGGATATGACTAGATTAGACTAGTTTAGGCTAGATAGATCTACTAAGGTGATGGAGTATCTTTAAAGATAAGATGGATCTATGAGTGTAGGATAGAATCTTTCAAGATGAGATGGTTATTGTTAGGCTAGATACTTTTAATGAGAGATAATCTAGTTGGTCTAGTTATTTTGATGAGCATTTTTTTTCCTAGATGTATATGCAGATGTAATTGTGGACATTACTCCACAACTAATCACACTCAATCAAAGATCCAAAACAGACAAGTATCATAAGAACAAACATTCAAGCATATAAATACTTAAGAAAATATTTTTTGATTTTGTTCCCAAGAGTAGGTCTCCTATTCCTAAAGGTCACTTTAGGCACAGGATT
Source organism: Zea luxurians (assembly GCA_029449295.1). NCBI lineage: Eukaryota > Viridiplantae > Streptophyta > Magnoliopsida > Poales > Poaceae > Zea > Zea luxurians. Next base: position 102,638,175 of record JAOPSE010000014.1, on the reverse strand, counting down.
TCAAAGTGTGAAATCCAAATTTGTCTTTAGAAATAAAAGGGTAAGAATAATCAGAGTAAAGCGGAAATAGATGAGAAAAGATTAAGAAAAGTTTAGAATGAATCAGAGTAGCAAAGGTAAGTAGATAATGGTTGTCCAGTTCTATCTAGGTTTCGTCCTACAGTCAACATCCCTCTGATACCACTTCTGTCACACCCGGATTTTAGGGGTCCAAAACCCGGGCGCGAACATAAACACCAGGTATGCTGGGACCAAGTCTCACACATATGATGTATAGTGGCACAGGATCGAATGTCACATCTTTACTATATAACAGAAGTTCTATACAAAATAAATAATTACATTATAAGGAGACAACGGTCCAGCAACCCAAAGTTGACTGGGAGACGACGGCCTAGACCTCTCACGAACACATCGCAGCATCCTCCATGTGCCTCATCCTGTGGTACCTGTTCTTGACCTGTGGGGGTGTGAGACAGCAAGAGTGAGCTCACATACGTTCATCGCTCAACAAGTTGTGGGGAATAATGTGCATGAACTCGCCAAAGGTGGGAGCTCACGTGAAGTGTAAGGCTTACCAAAGAGGATGGTTGAAGCTGAGCATTGCTTTTAAAGTTGGTCAAAATTTTATTAGCAGTTACTAAGTATAAGTAAATACCAAACCCAATTAAATACTAGAACAAGAATAACAACATCACCTGCGATGCAATGCATATGACAAATTGAATTTAGTTCCATAGATTAATCATGTGAGTGTCCGAGCTGCTCATGACCGTGAGCACGGCTAGTATACCAGTTTTACACTCTGCAGAGGTTGCGCATCTTTACCCACAAGTCATGTTACCCATCTGCCAAGGGATCGCGACTTCCCATACACCTCTACCGAGGAGGCGAGGCAGGGTAACACTACGAGGCCTTTACAAAGTTCCACTAGCTTCAGAAAACCCGCTACAGTTTATAGGAAGTTCCAATGCAGGAATCCCTTGCAGGACCACCATCGCAGCAAAATCCTCCCGAGGGCCTCCCTACACTGACCACTCCCCTACTGCCCTTGCCCCTTTCGGGTAAGGTAGTCTTCCACTAGCTTTCCTAATTAATCAGCCAAGGGGTCCCATTCCTCCCTTGTGGTAGCACTGTTTTCCCGGGTGGTTCTCCATGTTCCAATTAACATAATGATCTTAACATGAACAGTAAATAACAACTGACAATAAAAGTATAATCATGAATAGTAATGTGTATCTCTATACCCAAAACCACATAAAGCGATAGCAAGTACTACCCAAAGATTCAGTGGTGAACAAGGTATAAAGATAGTCAAACTAGGGTAACCTATTGGGTCCCATCAAAATTAACCTATGCAGATCATTATGATTAATTAGAACATGAGTGGGTAAAAAGAAGTGATCAAGGGCACAACTTGCCTGGGACTTGAGATTCCAGGTGACAGGATGAACTTCAGATCCTCGTAACCTCACTGCTAGTCGTAGCAATACAAACAGACATGGTATAGGCAAAATTAACATCACACCAAACATAAGAACATACTGCATAATAATGATCTACGCGTTGCTACGAGACTAACGCGACTTGAACGGATCAATTCGGAGTTAAAACGGAGGAGTTATGAATTTCCTAGGGTTTTATGTGCTTGCAATGGGATTAAATGAGAAATTGATTTTTCTAACTGTTTTCATGATAAAACAGAGACTCTAAGTGATAAATAATAATATTACAAAATTTTAGAAACTTGAATGGATGAATTTGGAGCTAAAATGAATTTAATATGAATTTCCCAAGTTTCTACAATTGTTTTTGTATTAAAAACTAATTTCTATAATTATTTATCTATTTTTAATCCTTTCTGGACTGGGCGCAATATTACAGAGGAAGGCAGGGGTCCTGGTGCAAAATAAACCGAGACTCAGATTTCTATTTGCAGTACTGCGGGTTGATTTACATGAAAGGCAGGGTCTCTTTTATAAAACATACCCGCGAAGGGGTATCCATGGATCTCGGCCGTTGGGTCAATGAGCGACGCTCCAGATTAAAATCGAGCGCCCCAAAACCCGCACACTCCCCTGGCCAATGGATATGAGATCAACGGCTAATATCGCTCTGAGCCTAGATCCAAGCTCTACCGAATGATTTGCATCCTACGGTTATGATTCAACAAAGCGAAACGTTATCCTGTCTTTTAATCGCAGCCGTCCGACAAGGATCGAACGGCCCACGATCGTTCTTCTTTTTCCCCTCTCCCAGCGACTACGGCCGGCCACGGCGGCGCGTGAGCACGACCGTGGCGGAGGCCATGGCCAGCGGCCGGCCCCAAGGCTTCCCCCGAGGTAGCTATACAAAGTGGAGACATACGCGAAGCTGGGGATGGAGTTCTTACCAAGATTCGCCCGTGGTGAAGCTCTGCCCACGGCGGCAGACGAGTCCGCGGCGGCCCAATTGCTTCGGTGAGCGATTCCTCACGGAAGCCAACGCGCGATCCCGATTCCCTACTCGCGCGAGTTCCTCGCCGTCACCCTAAGACCCCCAATGCTCTGTGGACACCGAGCGACCATGGAATGCTAAGAACGGCGGCGGCGGATCTTCTCTCTTTCCCTCCTCGGTTCGCTCGGTTTTACCATGGCTACGACCCTGTTTGCAGGTCGAGGACCACCGCACGGTAGCAGCGAGGCAACGGAACTTGGTTTTATAGTCCCCGGTGGAGGTTGGTTGAGGCGCCCGCGGAAATCGCGCGCGGGTCGACGCGCAGGTGGCGCAGCGGTGGACGGACGGCAATGTCGGTCCGCATGTGGGATTTGTTTGGGGAAAGAGGATAACGGCGTGACCCTACCAGGCTGCGGCGCGGACACAGGATCGGATCGACCCGAATCCAGGGAGGAGCTCCGCGAATCGGCCGAGGTGCTCGCGATTTCCGTTTGGGATTGCCACGGAGTTGCCGTTTGTTTCGCTGGAGAGAAGAAGATGACAGGCCGGGTCCACAATACAGAGGAAGAACCACGGCAACAGGTGGGGCCCAGCTGTCAGCAGGTGGAGTGTGGCTGCAGTGTTAATTGGGCCAGCGCGCGTGAAAACGTGAATTGGGCTGGAATGGTGGTCGGTCAGCCCATGAAGTCCTTTATTCTTCTCTATTTTATAATCTATTATCCTTTCTCTATTTCCAAGTTCACTTTGAATTTCGAATTTGAATTCAAACTTGTGTCAAATTTTATTCTCAATTATTTTATAAAATTTAAAAGTACCAATTCTGAAAATATAATTTCTCTTTATATTATATACTCTCCTTTTTCTTTTCCCCCCATTTCCTTTAATTCTTCACCTCATTATCATTATTATATTTTTATTCATTTTATTACTATTGTATTAAAATGCACAACAAACAAAACTCCAATATGATGCACAAGTTGACATTAGTCATTTAATCCCTTTAGATGTGGTTGTTCTCATGCTTAGTTAAATTGAAACAAAGCAATAGGAGAATTATCTCCATTACCATGGTTTACAAATTTGGGTATTACAGTTGCTTCACGGGTCGGGCCCCAGCGGATATCCAGAGAGTGCTCGGTGACTTCCCTCGGTATGCCGGGCATGTCCGAGGGACTCCACGCGAAAACGTCGGCGTTTGCGCGGAGAAAGTCGACGAGCATTGCTTCCTATTTCGGGCCGAGCTCGGAACCGATCTGAATCTGCTTGGAGGCGTCGTTGCAGGGGTCGAGAGGGACGGACTTGACCGTCTCCGCTGGTTCGAAGTTGCCGGCGTGGCGCTTCACGTCGGGCGCCTCCCTAGAGAGGCTCTCCAGGTCAGCGATGAGGGCCTCGGATTCGGCGAGGGCCTCGGCGTACTCCACGCACTCCACATCGCATTCGTATGCGTGTCGGTACGTAGGCCCGACGGTGATGACCCCGTTGGGGCCCGGCATCTTGAGCTTGACATAGGTGTAGTTGGGGACGGCCATGAACTTGGCGTAGCATGGCCTCCCCAACACTGCGTGGTAGGTTCCTCGAAACCCGACCACTTCGAACGTGAGGGTCTCCTTTCGAAAGTTGGAGGGCGTCCCGAAGCAGACGGGTAGGTCGAGTTGTCCGAGGGGTTGAACGCGCTTCCCGGGGATGATCCCGTGGAAAGGCGCAGCGCCCGTCCGGACCGAGGACAGATCGATCCACAGGAGCCCGAGGGTCTCGGCGTAGATGATGTTGAGGCCGCTGCCTCCATCCATGAGGACCTTGGTGAGCCTGACATTGCCGATGATGGGGTCGACAACGAGTGGGTATCTCCCCGGGCTCGGCACGTAGTCTGGATGGTCGGCTCGGTCGAAGGTGATGAGCTCGTCGGACCGGTCTAGGTAGACTGGCGCTGCCACCTTTACCGAGCAGACCTCCCGACGCTCTTGCTTGTGGTGCCGAGCCGAGGCGTTCGCCACTTGCCCGCCGTAGATCATGAAGTAGTCGCGGACCTCGGGGAACCCTCCTGCCTTGTGATCTTCCTCCTTTGCGTCGTCGAGGGCCTTGCCACCCTCCGCGGGTGGCTCGACCTTGTGGAAGTGTCGTCGAAGCATGGCACACTCCTCGAGGGTGTGCTTGACGGGCCCCTGATGATAGGGGCACGGCTCCTTGAGCATCTTGTCGAAGAGGTTGGCACCTCCGGGAGGCTTCCGAGGGTTCTTGTACTCGGCGGCGGTGACAAGGTCCGCGTCGGCAGCGTCGCGTTTCGCTTGCGACTTCTTCTTGCCCTTCTTCTTGGCGCCGCGCTGAGTTGACGCCTCGGGAGCATCTTCCGGTGGGCGGCCCTGGGGCTGCTTGTCCTTCCGGAAAATGGCCTCAACCGCCTCCTGGCCAGAGGCGAACTTGGTGGCAATGTCCATCAGCTCGCTCGCCCTGGTGGGGGTCTTGCGACCCATCTTGCTCACCAGGTCGCGGCAGGTGGTGCCGGCGAGGAACGCGCCGATGACATCTGAATCGGTGATGTTGGGCAGCTCTGTGCGCTGCTTCGAGAATCGCCGGATGTAATCCCGGAGAGGCTCTCCCGGATGCTGGCGGCAGCTTCGGAGATCCCAGGAGTTCCCAGGGCGCACGTATGTGCCCTGGAAATTGCCGGCGAAGGCTTGGACCAGGTCGTCCCAGTTGGAGATCTGCCCCAGGGGCAGGTGCTCCAGCCAGGCTCGAGCGGTGTCAGAGAGGAACAGGGGGAGGTTGCGGATGATGAGGTTGTCATCGTCCGTTCCACCTAGTTGGCAGGCCAGCCGATAGTCCGCGAGCCACAGTTCCGGTCTCGTCTCCCCCGAGTACTTTGTGATAGTAGTCGGGGTTCGGAACCGGGTCGGGAACGGTGCCCGTCGTATGGCGCGGCTGAAAGCCTGTGGACCGGGTGGTTCGGGCGAAGGACTCCGATCCTCCCCGCTGTCGTAGCGTCCCCCACGCCTGGGGTGGTAGCCTCGGCGCGCCCTGTCGTTGAGGTGGGCCCAACGGCTGTGATGATGACGCTCGTTGCCGAGGCGACCCGGGACTGCAGGCGCTGTGTTGCGCGTGCGCCCAGAGTGGACCGAGGCTTCCCGCATGAATCGGGAAGTCGCGGCGCGATGTTCCGAGGGGAACCCCTGCCTTCGGGAGGCAGAGCTTTCAGCCCGTCGGACCGTGGCATCCTCCAGGAGATTCCTGAGCTCTCCCTGGATACGCCGCCCCTCGGTGGTTGATGGCTCCGGCATCACGCGGAGGAGTATTGCCGCTGCAGCCAGGTTCTGGCTGACTCCGCTGGAATCCGGCGGCGGCCTCACCCTGACGTCGTCGGCGATGCGGTGCTGGATGTCCTGGGGGAGATGACGCACTTCTCCGGCCGGGGGTTGGACCGCCCATTCCTGCCCGATGTCCCAGCGGATCGGCACAAGCGTTCCTGCTCCCTCGTCGAGCCTGGCCTGCCTCTCACGGATTTGCTCGAGCTGTGGGTCAGGACCCCCCGCCGGGACGGGGACCACAGCTAGCTCCCGAAGGATGTCAACGTGAGGCACGGGCCTAGGGGGATCATCGTTTTCTGGCATACCAAGATGGTTGCCTTCGCCGGGACCCCCTAGATCGACGTGGAAACATTCACGACTTGGGCTGCGGTCCTCGTTGTCGAGGCCACGGCTGCCGTCGGAACAGTCAGAAAGGCAGTAGTCACATGCGGTCATGAAGTCACGCACAGCACTGGGGTTACCAAGTCCGGAGAAATCCCAACAGAGGTCTGGCTCGCCATCTTCCTCGGACCCCAAGGGCTCGTAGGTCGAGTCGGCCGTCAGTCGGTCCCAGGGTGACCGCACACGATACCCCAGAGGGTTTGGACTCGCCTCTATGAGAGTGCTCACCGAAGCGGAGTCGCTTGGTGGGTCGAGGCCGAATCCAAAAGACGCGAGATGGGAATCGGTCGGTACCTTTCGGTCGACGGTCGGTGACGAGGTCGCGTCTGGGACTGACTGCACCGTTGTCTCAGGTACGAGGGTGACGCCCAGCAAGTCCTTCGCGAGCGTGCTGGCGTCGTGCGTTTGCTTGAGATTGGCGTGTTGCGGGGAGGCGGCGCTCGTCTTCGTCTCAGACGCGAGATCGATGCCCGACGCGCCCTCCGTTCGGGCGCTGTCGCCATCGACTCGCTCGACAGCCAACGAGGTGCCGCTTCCTGCTTGGCCTTGGTTGCCCCGCCTCCTCCTCCGTCGGCGGGGGAGGGTACAGGACAAGCCCGAATGTTATCCTTCCACCACGTGGGGGAGGCGTCATCGATTTCCCCGCCGGTGAGCGGGTTGTCGACCGCCATTGTCGCTGTCGCACGGCGGGGGAAGGAGTATCATGTCGTAGCTGCCGTCGAGGGACATGAACTCAAGTTTCCCGAAACGGAGCACCGTCCCGGGCCAGAAAGGTTGCTGGAGACTGCCCATCTGGAGCTTGACGGGAAGCTGTTCGTCAACACACAGCAGGCCCCTACCTGGCGCGCCAACTGTCGGTGTTTCGAAACCCGGGGGGTCCCTGGACTGACGAGTGAATTGTCGCCGTGTGCCCCAGCCCAGATGGGTCGACGTGAGGCAGAACGTGAAGGGGGAAAAGAAGCAGCCGGAGGGAGGTAGGCGTGAGAGAGCGGATCTCGCGGCCTTCGTGTTAGCCCCGCGCCTGAGTCGGGTGCGCTTGCAGTAGGGGGATACAAGCGTCCACGCGGGAGTGGGAGCGAGCGGCCTTGCGCGAGCGCTGTCCCGTCCTTCTCCGCGCGGGCCAACCCTCTGTAAGAGGGCCCTGGTCCTCCCTTTTATAGGCGTAAGGAGAGGATCCAGGTGTACAATGGGGAGTGTAGCAATGTGCTAACGTGTCTAGCGGTGGTGAGCTAGCGCTCTAAGTACATGCCATCGTGGCAGCTGTAGAGGTCTTGGCGCCCAGTTCGCATGGTGTCGTGGCCATCGGAGGAGTGCTGGAGCCTGGCGAGAGGACAGCTGTTGGGGCTGTCGAGTCCTTGCTGACGTCCTCTTGCTTCCGTAAGGGGGCTGAGAGCCGCCGTCATCACCGGGCATGCGGGGCGCCATCATTACTCGCATGGTGGAGCGAGCCAGATGGGACGCCGATCTGGTTCCCCGTAGCCCGAGTCACCGCGGGGTTTGGGTAATGATGGCGCTTCCTGTTGACGTGGTCGGTTCGTGCCCTAGGCTGGGCGAGGTGGAGGCTCCTCCGAGGTCGAGCCCCCGGGTCGGGCGAGGCGGAGTTCGTCGTCTTCCGGGGTTGAGCCCATGTCTGAGCCCTGGGGTCGAGTGAGGCAGAGTTCGTCGTCTTCCGGGGTTGAGCCCATGTCCGAGCCTTGGGGTCGGGCGAGGCGGAGTTCGCCGTCTTCCGGGGCTGAGCCCGAGTCCGAGCCCTGGGTCGGGCGGAGCGGAGTTCGCTGTCTTCCGGGGCTGAGCCTGAGTCCGAGCCCTGGGTCGGGCGAAGCGGAGTTCACCGTCTTCCGGGGCTGAGCCCGAGTCCGAGCCCTGGGTCGGGCGGAGCGGAGTTCGCCGTCTTCCGGGGCTGAGCCCGAGTCCGAGCCCTGGGTCGGGCGGAGCGGAGTTCGCCGTCTTCCGGGGCTGAGCCCGAGTCCGAGCCCTGGGGTCGGGCGAGGCGAAGTTTCCTATGACGCCCGAGGCCGGCCTTGGCTGCTGTCAGCCTCACTCTGTCGGGTGGCTCAGCAGTCGGAGCGGCGCAGGCGGCGCTGTCCTCTTGTCAGACCGGTCAGTAGAGCGGCGAAGTGACTGCGGTCACTTCGGCTCTGTCGACAGGTGGGCGTGCGTCAGTATAAAGGTGTCAGGCCACCTTTGCATTAAATGCCCCTGCGATTTTGTCGGTCGGCGTGGCGATGTGGCCAAGGTTGCTTCTCGGTGAAGACTGGGCCTCGGGCGAGCTGACAGTGTGCCCGTTGCTGGAGGGGGTCCTCGGGCGAGACGTAGGTTCTCCGGAGTCGGCTTCCCTTGCCTGAGGCTAGGCTCGGGCGAGGCACGATCGTGTCCCTTGATTGGACCGATCCTTGATTTAATCGCACCCATCAGGCCTTTGCAGCTTTGTGCTGATGGGGGTTACCAGCTGAGATTTAGGGGTCTTGAGGGTACCCCTAATTATGGTCCCCGACAGTAGCCCCCGAGCCTCCAAGGGAGTACTAATACTCGCTTGGAGGCTTTTGCCGCACTTTTTTGCAAGGGGACCAGCCTTTTTCGGTTGCATTCTGTTCCGGTGGGTGCGCGCGAGCGCACCCGCCGGGTGTAGCCCCCGAAATGAGGTATGGCATTTAGTTCCACATCCTAACCAAAATGTTGTAGGAACCAAGTGGCCCACTACACCATGACACAATTTTAGCGTCAAACATCTGACGGTAAAAATAGACGTTTTGCGACAGACAGTGTGTCACAAAATATTACCATCACACTATCTGTCGGAATTTATTGTATTGGAGTCAACAAATCTGTCGGCAATAATGTCGAGTTATTGTGACAGTCCATCTGTCGGTAAAACTTATTATGCGTGGTGCACAGTCTGTCGGAAAAAAGTAGCATCAGATCGTTTGTCGGTAAATGGATGTCACGATCCTATAGGAAAAAAAATAAACGAGCGTGAGTACGTATGTAGGAATCAGGAATCGAACCCGTGACCCTTTGCAAAAAGAGAAGACACAGAACCATTGAACTAGTGATGATTATTCAATCTGCTTTTGGTATTGTTTTTTATAAACATGTACACATTAGTTATTGAAGGGGATACAACACATCGGCCCAGTAAAAAACCTGGCGCCGTACGTGTCCCGCGCGCGACTCTAGCAACAGGCGGCGGCGCTTGAGAAAATAGAGGGCGGCGCGGGCGAGCAGACCGGCGCGGGCGAGCAGGCCGGCGATCGAGCAGACCGGCGGGCGAGCAGACCGGCGCGCCGTCACCCGTGCGTGCGTCCCTAGACCTAACAGCAGCGACTGCGCCCCGGCGTGCAGGCTTCTTCATCACCTGCGACGGCGGCCGCGAGCACCAGGCCACCCGCGAGGCGCTCTCCCTCCTCGACTCCGTAAGCTGCTCCCCAGTTTTCCGCATCTCTGTGTTTGTCATTGGCCGGCATGTAGTGTGGCTGTTCCTTGCAATGCACGCCCGCTAGGTGTTCGTCAAAGTGTTCTTGTCCTTTCTTAGAGAAGCAACCTCTCCAGACTCCAGCGAAAGTTTCTCATGGGGAGATGTGATGGCTTGTGATGGCAGCAAAGTTTCGCATGAGAGACACATGGTGTATGTATAGCGAGCAGGAAAACACGTCCATGAAGTAGACCAACAAGAACTTTGTAGTGGCGGGAGGGAGACGAACCTGTTGTGGCGGCGGCGAGGAAGGTGATCTCCGATTGGCGGCAGTGAACAGGAAATCTCAACTCTGCGATGGAAAGACGTATCGATGGATAGATTGCAGGGGCAATGTGGTCAGCTAAGAAGACGAAGGGAAAGGAGTAGGAGATAATTGAAATAATTTTAAAAAATATTAGACTGCTATTAAGAATGACAATATCACTTCTAAATACTATTAGTGAGACGATGGAGTTCAGAGTACTCTAATAGAGAAGCCTATTAAAACAAATATTATAATAGCAAAAAAAAACTCGAAGAAGACAACTGTTAGGCCCCGTTTGTTTAGTTGGAATGCCGGCGCGGGCGAGCAGGCGGCGGCGATTGAGAGGTAGCCTACTAGTGTTAGCTCCCTGAAATTTTGCTTGTGTGTTGGTTGCGATTGGATACCTGGTTTTAGCATTATTAGTAGGGTTGTATAATGTGATGGAACTCCATCTCCGGCGCGGCGGCAACCAGCTGCCGAGGGAGGAGCCCTAGCGCGCGGAACAGTAGACGGCGGCGCGCTATCGGTGACGGGGATACAGCGACATCGTCCCCCTCGGCCCTCCGGCGTGGCGGCGCCAGTAGCCGGCGTGCAGGTACGGGGTCGAGTCTCCGGTCTCCCTGTTTTCTGTAGTGTGCTCTGTTGTAGTCTGTAGGCAGGCGCGAATTAGGATTTTGGATTGGGGGGGGGGACAGGCCGAACAGCGGGACGGGGACGAGACCAATCCTTCGAATATCAACTATCAACATAAAAGCTCTTTTGGTGGTCGTTGTTGATACTGTAAGAGTTATGACTAATCTTAGCAACCTTTCCACCATTGGATAAGAAGCACTTTTACCTGTCTTAACTAGCACACATGTCAAGTCAGCATGGACATCAGCAGCTACCACAGTGCTAGAATCAACTGGCTTAAAGAAACGATGAAGTGTTGTTCTTGGTCTCTTTTGACTCTTCATATCTTTATTGAACTGAAATTGAAAGCTAAAATATTACCATCACACTATTTGTCACAAGTTCGGCTTTTATCTTTGATACTTGTAATGATTCCCCCTTTTCCAGCCTTTTTGCACAAATATTGTGAAGCTGTGAAGGGTATATTTCATATTATTATTTGTTAAGGTACAACATGGATAAAAGGTGGATGAATGAACCTAGGTATATTTCTGACAATGTTCTATAAACCATTATTTTGTAGTAATCACCTTTGACCAACATATCATTTTTGTACCTAATATTTATAGGCACACGAAGGTCTACATAGATGGGATAGCTGGATTTATTGAGTTTGCGTTTAGCAATTCTATAGGTGGAAATAGAATTCTATGTCCTTGTAGAAAATGTGTTAATTCTCTATGGAAAGATGAAAATGAAGTTCGTGCGCACTTGATATGTGATGGCTTTCAAGAGGGATACAAAAGGTGGACTTATCATGGAGAAACAGACTCTATGCCTATTAATAGTCATGACTATAGTGATATAGAGGCTGCAAACAATTCAGATGAAGATGACATAGCCAATTTGGTTCAAGACATGGCTGGTGGTCTAGATGATAAAGGGGATTTTGAAGTATCTGATGGTTTAGATGAAACTGATGTAGATTTAGAAGCCATCAATCAGTTAGTGAAAGATAATACCCAAGAGCTATATCCAGGGTGTAAGAAGTTCTCAAAGTTGCATTTCTTAATAAGAATTCTTCACTTGAAATTGCTTGGAGGGTGGACAGATAAAAGTTTTGATATGCTACTAGATCTACTAATGGAGGCTTTCCCTGATGGCTTGGCATTGCCAAAAAATTTCAATGAAGCAAAGAAAGTAATTAAGTGTCTAGGACTCGGGTATATCAAAATTGATGCATGTGAAAATGATTGCATTTTGTTTAGGAAGGAGTATGCTAATTGTGATGCATGTCCCACATGTGAAAGGTCACGCTGGAAATCAAAAAGGAGAAGTTTAAATGGAAAACGTGTACACAAGGTTCCATGCAAAGTTCTTCGCTATTTTCCAATAAAAAGAAGGCTTCAGAGGTTATTTCTATCATCTAAGACAGCAAGTGACATGAGGTGGCACGATGAGGAGCGTATACAAGATGGATTACTAAGGCATCCTGCAGATTCACCTCTTTGGAAGGATTTTGACCAAAAGCACCCAGTGTTTGCTTCTGACAGTCGCAACATTAGACTTGCTTTAGCTACAGATGGTTTTAATCCGTTTAGGTCCATGAATGTTAGCTATAGCATTTGGCCTGTTATTCTCATCCCATATAACTTTGCACCATGGTTGTGTATGAAGCAAACAAATTTCATTATCTCATTGCTGATTCCGGGCCGTAGATCTCCTGGTAGTGATATAGATGTTTATTTTGAGCCACTAATTGATGATCTGCTAGATATGTTTGTTGAAGGGGTGAGAACATACGATTCTGCAAAGCATGAGTATTTTCAATTACGTGCTGCAATAATATGGACCATATCTGATTATCCAGGCCTAGGGTACATTGCAGCATGTACTACATCAGGTGAAGTAGCATGTATTGAATGCCACTCATATACATGTTCTCTACGATTGAAACAAGGTACAAAAAATTGTTATATGGGACACCGTAGATTCCTGGGCCCAAACCATCTATATAAATTTGATCTAGATTCGTTTGATGGTAAAGTTGAGGACAGGCCAGCGCCTAAACCACTTTCTGGAGAGGAAGTTTTATTGCAAACAGAGAATATGCACACAGTGCATGGGAAAGGTTGCCAACATAAAAAGAAAGCAAAAAAGAAGGAAGGGGAGCCTACTATCATATGGAAAAGGAGGTCTATTTTTTTAGGCTTCCATATTGGAAGGATTTAATGTTACGACATAATTTAGATGTCATGCATATCGAGAAGAATGTGTGTGATAACATTGTCAACACCCTCCTAGGCATTCAACGAAAGTCCAAGGATAACTTGAAATATCGTTTGGATCTTCAGTCCCTAGGCATTCGAACTGAGCTTCATCCTATTCCAGTGGGTGACAAGTTATATTTACCACCAGCATCATATACAATGAGTGCGTCCGAGAAGACGTTATTTTGTGAGGTACTGAAAGGAGTAAAATTTCCAGATGGATATGCATCAGATATAAGAAACAATGTGGATGTGAAGGAGAAGAAGCTTGTTGGGCTAAAGAGCCATGATAACCATGTTTTGATACAGTATTTACTCCCACTTGCTGTGAGAAGGATTTTACCAGAAATAGTTAGTGCTGCACTTATTCGTGTGAGCAATTTTTTCAAGCAAATCTATTCGCCAGTTATTCGTATAAGCGATATGCATAAGCTAGAGTCAGAAATAGCTGAGACTCTAAGCATTCTTGAGACTATATTCTTGCCATCCTTTTTTGATATTATGGTACACTTAATGGTTCATCTCCCTACTCAAGTCAGAATTGTTGGCCCTGTTCAATTTCGTAATATGTACCCAGTGGAGAGGTAAATTTTAAAATATTTTAGCAATAAATTAAACTTAGTTTTACTCAAAGGAAGGTTTAACATATATGCCATTTCTCCTTTATAGGTTTTTAATGAGATGTAAGGGCCATGTTCGCACTAGGAGTCACCCAGAGGGGTCAATTGCAGAAAGTTATCTATTTGATGAGAGTCTCACATTCTGTTCTCGCTATTTACATGGTGAAACTAGATTTAACCGGAAAAAAAGAAATGATGATGGCTTGAATGTTGATTTAATCAATACCACCCCTTTCTTCCATAACATAGGTCGTGGATTGGTTGGTAAGCGTAGTGTCACATTAGACCACAAAACATGGCTTCAAGCACATAGATATGTCTTGTTCAACTATGACCATATAGAGCCTTACTTGAAGTAAGTTGAACATTATATTTTATAATCAATATCATCCATTTATTTCATGATTACTAAATTATAATGTTTGTTTAGTAAACATATAGAATACCTTTACTCTGCTGGTCATCAAAATCAAAGAGCAATCAGTCGTTTACACTATGAGACTTTTCACGAGTGGTTTAAGTCACACGTAAGTATCTAGGAAAATGTTTATATAGAGTATAGTTCCACATTATTTTTTAGTGCAATAACAATCTTCAATATCATCAGGTGGAAACAACGAGTGAGGAAGTACCTAAGGAGATAACAATATTAGCTAAGGAGCCTAACATGGTTGCACATTCTTATGATAGTTATTCTATAAATGGGATAAATTTTCATACACATTCTTATGATGTGGGTAGGTCAGTGCAGTGTAGTGGTGTAGCCCTAGTTGCACATGCAACAAGTTTTGATGAGACAAACAATAATAACCCAGTATCAATGAGCAAAACTTATTATGGTGTTATAAAAGACATTCTTGAGCTGAACTACCATCACCAGGGAAAAATAGTATTGTTCAAATGTGATTGGATTGATAACCGAGTACGAGACAAATGGGTCAAAATAGACAAGTTTGGGGTGACAATGGTCAACTTCAAGCATTTATTCAATACCGGTGACAAGGAATTAGATGAGCCATTTATTTTTGCATCTCAGGCAACTCAAGTTTACTATGTGCAAGATCCTATTGATGCTGATTGGTTTGCTGTTTTAAAGTCAAAACAACGTGACATGTATGATATGGAAGAAAGGCTAGACAATAGTACAGAAATAGGTTCTTTCTTGCCAGATTTGGATGCACACACACAAGTTAATGTATCTATTGGTGGTAGTTGTGTTAGGACTGATATAGATGGAATAATGATTGCCGAAAACCAACCTAGCAAGTAAGATATGTTTATATCCGTTTACGCAAAAATGTTTCATTTTACGTTGTAATCTCTTTGTCTTGAATCTTGATTGTAATCTCTTTATGTTTTGATTCAGGAGGAAAGTTTGTAAGAGGAAGAGGAATGGGTAAAGAAACGGAGGTCAATGAATATGAACTACAAAGGGCTGCCAACATAAAAGAAAATTTGAAGAGGATGAGATCTCTTAATCTCCATGTACCTAGTACTATGGTTAATGAAGAAGCAAATGGATCACATCGAGCCAATAAGAAACATAAGGTTAATGTATTTCCCTATTTAATAAGTTCATGTTTTTTACATTTAATTTAATAGTACCACAATCTATCTCAATACATGCGGAACTAGAATTTTCTTTCTTGTAGAAGGAACTAGAATTTTCTGCCATAGGCATATAAATTAACCTGTGCATTCTGTAGTCTCGACTTCTTGTACTGTTTTCAATATTTCAGTTTCAGACTTTCAGTTCTTGTACTGTTGTCTCTAGACCAGCACTAGTGAGCAGTGACGAAGAACAGTGACCAACACCAGTTAGCATTACTGCTTGTAATTTCATTCTCAGTCGTCCATGCCAGTTAAAACTTAAGGTTCAGACTTTCATTTTGGTTCAGACTTTCATTTCATGCCAATTCCAAACCACCTCAAATTGGCTTGATATGTACCAAGAATATAATGTGCCTTTGCAGTTTTCAGTCTTGCATACTAATAATACTGAAAAAGATTACATCGGCTATATGAAGCCGTCCACCTCCCCCGTTGCACGTCGCCCCCTTCATCGCCATATTTCTAGGATCAGCGACTAGGACTTGCTCCGGTCGTGATATACCGGATTCTTACTTAATTCTATTGCAGCTTCTATCTGTTGACTATGATGTTTGCCTGTCTGCTTGCCTCCAGTCCGAACACTATTGGTCACCGTTCACTGTTTCTCTGTGCCCTTCGACATATGTGGTGTCCGCGCAGTAGTGAAGCTAGATGTGCTGGCTCTGGCTCCCTCCATATTAAGCTCCAATAAGGCCACGAGAACTCGGTTTCTGTTAACTCTCCGTTATCGTAGTCTCGGGTTCGGGCTGAACTTCGCTGTTCCTGTGCCCCATCGCTTCGTTTGGTGCTCACCATCCCTTTACGCTTGTGTTAACCCCCTAAGTCCCTGTGACTGGTGACCGCGCTATAGCAGAGAGTATCTATAAAAACATATTGTACCAATCAAAGCTATTCCTGTTTATTGTGTTGAAATATATTTCAAGACAGCTAGTACCCTATCCACATGAACAGAGCTGCTAGTTAAATCCACATGAACTATCTTCAAAACTGGACAAAAGGGATATTTGTGTTGAAGCATGAGCTGGAGAGATATGTGTGCATGTTTGCCGTGTGCACATAAACTCCTCAACTCAGGATTAATAAAAGATCGCCCGAGAAGAGGATGATCATCAAAGGTAATATTTTTCCCGCAAGGATAGTACAAAGTACACTACAGAACATTGTGAAACAAATGTGTGTGCACATAAACTCCTCAACTCAGTTTTACATAAGATGTATGATATGGTCATCAGTTTGAGAATGTGCAAAACAAAATAGAGTATGCATATTCAGCTTTGGTGCCTACCCCCTTCACAGACAGCAATGCGACCATCAACCTTGATTGGAGGTACCTCGTTGATCAGTTCCATTGGCCAGTTTGGTCTTCAGTTTGGTCTTCAAATTGGAGGTACCTCGTTGATCAGTTTGGTCTTCACTCAATAAATCATGTCAGGAACATTCAGCATTCAGGATAGTGCTTGATGTTAAGTCATCATAATACTAAATGAAAAACAAAATATGAGAGCCATGTTGAGAACCGGCTTGCTCTGCAACAACCACCAAGCTTTCCAAAGTGAAAAAAACTTGTTTCACGTGATCAACGTGTGGCACTAAACTGTGCAGTTCAAACATTTGATGTTGAGCTCCCATTCATCAGCTGAAACCTATATACACATTGCATGAAGATGATAGTTTCCTTAAGAACCGTCTAAATAAAACCTAAATCTCATCCAAGCATAACTGAAGTCTGCATACCTATATAAAATAAATTACTTACTTCAGAAAACATTATTTATATTTTATATTACCCAAAGGTGCACCCTTCGAATTCAGCTAAATAAAACTTAAACCTAAACCAAGCATAACTGAATTCAGGGGTTCGCATACAGCTATATTACTGTCATGCTACAGCTATACAGGTATATTACAGCTATACTGTCATGCTACAGCTATATAGGTATATTACTGCTAGACAGGTATAGTGTATTGCTGTCATGCTACAGCTATATTATATTACAACTATATTACTGCTTCAAATTTCTGCTGCTTCACTGGCAATTGGTTGACTGCTTTAATTTCTGAACCTTAAGTTTTAATGTTTTCATTTCTTTGAGTGTAGACAAGGACATTAGCAGCTTCAACTGATGGACCTACTTTGCGATCAAGGACTGAAAGGGATATTGTTGATGAAGAATCTGAAAATAGTTACGAAGAATCTGAAAATCCCATCAATGATGAAGGTAAAAATCAAACAAACTTTAAATTTATTGTAGCAATTTTGAAAATAGTTATCAACAAAGGTTTTCATCTGTTTTATCTCCTGTAATAAGCAGAGCAACCTATTGGGCATCAAAATATAAGGAAAGGAAGGGGCCCAACCTTGAAGAAGAACATATATTCAAGTAGTGGTGGGCCTAAAATCTGCATTACCCTTAATGAATATGGACAACCAGTTGGTAGGAACAGCAAAGAGTTTGGTAATTTCATAGGAACTTTGGTGAGGAAAAATATCCCTGTTTCTTGTGAGGATTGGAGACTAGTTGATTCTAAAAAGAAGTTTGAGTTATGGACAAAAGTGAAGGTAATCTGATTTAGTGAGATAATTTGTCTTAGCCTATTGTCAATAGATTTGGTAATCAACTACATTTTTGTTGAAACAGGAATACTATGAAGTGGATGAATCTGGTATAGATTATGTTATAACATCTGCAGCAAAAAAGTGGAGAGAGTTTAAGGCTGACCTAAAGAACAAATATTTTGATGAAACATTGAGTTTTGAAGAGCTTATTGCTAAAAGGGATGAAAGGGTGAAAGAATCTGATTGGGAGTGGTTGATAACTTATTGGATGTCTCCAGAAGCCGAGGTACATGCTGATTTGTTTTGAATTCTTTTTTGAGATATACACCTTCATTAAACTATTGTATGAATGATTTTGTATTATTGTTTTGATAGATTCATATGTATGTTGTAGGTTCGTACAAACAGAGGTAAAGATAACCGTTCAAAGCTGACTATGTCGCATGCAGCTGGCAGCAAGAGTTATGCTCGTGTGGGGCATGAACTGGTAAAAAAATTTATAATCACTAGTTTGTATAATCATTAGTTTAATTTATGAAAAATCTAGTCAATTACTGGACCAAATCATTTTTTCTTGTAGGCCGAGCAACAAGGACGCCCTGCGAGAAGAGATGAAATATATGTTAGAACACACACGCGTAAGAACAAAGAAGGGGATATTGTGCCTCTACCTGGAGCAGAAATATTCATTGTGAGTACACACATATTTTTGATTTATGTAATAATTAAAATATAAGTGAACAAAATATAATATATGTGTGGTCCTCTTAAGAATAAATTTGAAGAAGCTGTTGCTGAGAACCCAGAACTGAAGGACAGAAGTATTGAAGATGGTGATTTATATGCACATGTTTTTGGAGAGAAAGAACCAAGAGGTCGTATTCGTGGTTTAGGCTTAGGACCAACTCCACAAGATGTAGGCACCCCTGGAACTCAAATGAAAATATCAACAAAGCTTCAAATGGCATTGCAAGCTCGCAGTCAGTCTGAGCAAGAGGTTAGAGCCTTAAGACAGGATATGAATCAAATGAAAGAAAAAATGGATCAAATTTATCAAATGATGGTAGCAGCTCAAGGGGTGCAACATATAGAAAGCCCATCACAACATGGGTCTAATTCTCGACAGGTGATATAATATTGCATATGTTTAGTCAGTGTAGCATATATCGAGCAGTTCGGCGTCTATCATGTTAATTAATTAGGCTTGTTTCCTTTATCTCACTAACACTTTTTCCCTTTTTATTTTCTTTAGAACTCAAGGGTGCATCGTTCAGATGAGGTGGCACATGATTACAATGGTAATAACCATTCACAAAATATGGTTGAAGATGACTTGCAACTTACTAGGCGAGTTGCAAGCACTGTGGGTCGTCTAAGGAATCGTGAAGATGTTAATACTATTGAAGAGCAAAGTCGCAGGCGAGACATTGCAACAATGGTACCTCAAAGAAATCATGGATCATCTCAAAATTCAGATGATAATCCTGTAATTTTCTCATCTATCACTTCATATTTATGTTTCATTATTTGAACTTTGTAATCTTACTTCGCATATTTTATTAGGTTGGTAAAGAAGTGATATTATATTCTATGATGAGATCAGAAGTTCCTGTTGCAATAGCAAATATTATCTCAACCGACCCAACCACTAAAGTGGGAGATGTTCCTCTTGGAAGGGAGTTCACACAGGTTTTTGTGACTCGCGTGCTAAAACGGGAAAGTACTCTGCCACGACCATACTTAGGTGTAGAGAGTATGGGGGATGCTCTTTTTATGCCCGTTGCATGGCCAACAAACAAGGTAATATACTACAACCTTGTACTTTATTTATGTAATTAATAGAACAAGCTTCTAATGTTCTATATTTTTAGATGGGTCGTAACAAAAAATCAATGTTGAACCAAGGTTCTACAGCAGCAGGTAAATATTTGCTTCTAATGGAACTAGCTATTATTTTTGAACTTTGTAATCTTACTTCGTATATTTTTGTTTTGTCTGTCCATGATTCAATTGGGCTTCTAATGGAACTAGCTATTATTTTTGAACTTTGTCAATCTTCAATTCTGATGATGCCTAGCTGCCTCCTTAGCTCTGCAAAACGGATCCTTCCCAGTGGTTTTGTTAGTATATGCCAGCTGTTCTTCAGAACTCACATGACTGATTTCCAGTCTCCCTCGCTAACACACTCCCTGATGTAGTGATATCTTGTATCAATCTGCTTACTCCTCTCATGATAAACTGGATTTTTACTCAGCTATTGAGCAGATCTGTTGTCATTTCGGAGGTTGAATTTCTTCACTTCAGTGCCCAACAGATCCCCTATAAGTCTGCTCAGCCACACTCCCTGACAGGCTGTCGTGGCTGCTGCTATATATTCTTCATCTGCTGCTTGAACACAGAGACATCTCTTGTATTAGGCCCACAAATTATGAGATCATCCACATATACACCTACTAGCAGCAGTGATCCACCAATCCCCTTTCTATACACTGCATGTTCTTCTGTGCTCCTTCTGAATCCCAGCTTGGTAAGTTCCATATCAAGCCTGGCATTCCAGGCTCTTGGGGCCTGTTTGAGGCCATACAGGGGCTTTTTCAACTTGAGCACTCTTTTCACAGTGTCTAGGCTGGTGAAACCTGGTTGTTGATTTACATAAACCTCCTCTATTAGTTCTCCATTTAGAAAAGCAGACTTCACAACCATGTGGTGTATCTCCCAATCCCTTTGAGCTGCCATAGCTATTAACACTCTGACTGTTTCAAATCTAGCCACTGGAGCAAAAACTTCATCATTGTCCACCCCCTAGATTTGTGCATACCCTTTTGCTACTAGTCTAGCCTTATGTTTCACAATGTTGCTTGCTGGATCCTTCTTGACTTTAAATACCCACTTCAAGCCTATATGGCCTTGTGATCTTTTGGTAACTCAACAGGTTCCCAGGTTTGGTTACTAAGAATTGAGTTCAGTTCTTCCTCCATAGCTTTTCTCCAGCAACCTTGCTCAAGTGCATGTTCTACACTTGATGGCTCATCTGCAGCAAGCATACAGACACCACTGTATTCAAAATCAAGCATTTCTTCTGTTGAATTGTAGACGTCAGTCAGAGTTCTAAACTTGTGTTGTCCTAACCCTGAACTTTGTGACTGTTGTAATGGAGAAATCTACAGACCTGGAGTTGATGTTGTACTCGACATTGGAGTATGTGGGGAAGCCTCATTATCATTCTGAATTTCTTGACTATTTTGGTCACCAAAATTCAGTCCTCTAGGTGATTGCTCTGAAGGTGCTGCAATATCTTCATTCCCAACTACTGTCGTTGATCTGTCAGACAACTCATACTCAACCTCAAAAGTGTTAGTTATTTGCTTGTCTGTAATTCCCAGTGAATTTTCCCAGTCCTTAGCTTGAGCTCCCATTATCTCTACTTCCCAACCACTGAAAGAAATAAATTAACAGTGTTAGATTACAATACACATACTATATAAGTTTGCCTATTAGCTTGTGTCCAAATCACATACAAAGAAATAAGGTGTCCATATTAGGTTGCCAAGATGAACTTAGGAATTATAGTTTGATGCAGAGTACGATTCTTTGAAACCTGAACCAGAATGATATAAGTTTGCCTATTTTCTCTATAAGAATCGCTATCTACTGGAACATAGCTATTAACTGAAAAAGGTGAATTAACACTCTGACTGTTTTGGGCTTTCACTAGCATGCTCCACTGGATCAGATTGGTGAACTCTGGTTCCCATGATCCCATCAACCTTCACCTTCTGTGCTAGATAATCACGCTGACCAGGCTCAACAGCTGGGAATCTGTTTTGGTATCTGAAGCCTGTTAACTATAGCTTGACTAGTATTCCTGCTCAAGAAAATGCATTTGCACTTCAATAGCTGGGAATCTGTTTTGGTATTTCTCTGTTTTCAGCTAGCAGTTTTTGATATTTGAAACTTTGAATACATATAAACACTCCATAAATTTTCAGCCAGCATTTTCCTTATAGAAATTGAAGCATACATGGCATACATATCATATATTCCCTTCATGAAACCGAAGCTGTCATACAAAAATTTAAGCATTTTCCGTACAGAAATTTTCAGTCAACATTATCCCTTCATTTTCAGCCAACAATGTTCAGATTACTCAAAGTTCAAATTAGTAACGGAGGATTGTGACCTTCGTTAGCTCATAACCTGTATAGATATTACTCAAATTTCAGATTACTCAAAGCACTAACAGCCAACGTGTAGACCTCTGAACGTATAGTTTTTTTCATGTGGCCAATCATCTAGACATCTGAACGTGTAGACCTCTGTATGTGATATTTGGTCATACTGAATCCCCATGTTTGAACATGTAAGTTTCTGCACATTCAGCATTCAGCATTCGAAATTGAAAAGTAAGAAAAAAATAGAAGAAAAGCGAGAAGAAAACCGGAAATAGGAGGCCAGATACAGGAACAAGCTGAACCTGGGCTGAAAATTCATGCGGCCACAACAGGAATATGTTCACATGAATTCAGATTTACAGTTTATAAAAGTTCAGATTTACCTACTGTGTCACTTTATATGTTATCTTATTTTTTTTCTTAGCTCTGAAAACTTTGTTCACATCTGGTGCAGGAAAAGGTGCTGGAAACACAAATGATCGGAGTTGATTCTTGAAGTGCGTGAGAAAATATTATTCGCATGCATGGTACGGTGGCCGTTGGTAACACCCAACTGTTGGAGAGATTTTAGTTTATTAGATAAATCTAGAGACTTTTGTATGTAATAGAACTGAAAGGTCACTTCGGAATTTAGAAAACATGTATACTACTTATATTTATAAGTTCATCAGGCAAATTGTGTTCCAAACAAATGTATGCGGGGACTCTAAAGTCATGGATCTATCTCTTTTAGTAATCAAATTTCTTATATTCTGAGCTACATATTATTCAAGTTGCCTCGAAGTGTGTATTGTAACCAGTTTATTAATTGTTTCATTTAGAATATATATATTTGTATGCATGCATATATTTTTTTTACCGGACACAAAGAACAACGACAAACAATCTGTCGCCATATAGACTTTTAGCGACAGACTTGTTGTCGATACAGTAATTACGGCGTCCAGAATGTGTCTGTCGGCAAAGACCTGTCTGTCGGCAATAACAAACACATTACCGACAGATAGGTAGTCGGTATTCATATGTCTGTCGGTAAACATTATTGCCGACACGACTTTTAGCGACACACATTATCTGTCGGGAAAACTCATTGCCAACAGACTGTGTGACGCTATTTAGGTGTATTACCATCAGATAGTCTGCCGGCAATAATGGGTCTTCTGCAACAAACAAGATGAGCATGGTGTGGTGACTAGGAACAAAGCCCGACTTGTGGCCAAGGGGTATTCACAAGTCAAAGGTTTGGATTTTGGTGAAACCTTTGCACCCATAGCTAGGCTTGAGTCAATTCGTATATTACTTGCCTATGCTACTTACCATGGCTTTAAGCTTTATCAAATGGACGTGAAGAGTGCCTTCCTCAATGGACCAATCAAGGAAGAGGTCTATGTTGAGCAACCTCCCGGCTTTGAAGATAGTGAGTATCCTAACCATGTCTACAAACTCTCTAAGGCGCTTTTTGGGCTCAAGCAAGCCCCAAGAGCATGGTATGAATGCCTAAGAGATTTTCTTATCACTAATGGCTTCAAAGTCGAAAAGGCTGATCCTACTCTCTTTACTAAAACTATTGAAAATGATTTGTTTGTATGCCAAATTTATGTTGATGATACCATATTTAGGTCTACTAACAAATCTATTTGTGAAGAGTTTAGTAAGATCATGATACAAAAATTCGAGATGTCTATGATGAGGGAGTTGAAGTATTTTCTAGGATTTCAAGTGAAGCAACTCCAAGAGGGCACCTTCATCAGCCAAACAAAGTACATTCAAGATATACTCACCAAGTTTGGAATGAAGGATGCCAAGCCCATCAAGACACCCATGGTAACCAATGGGCATCTCGACCTCGACACGAGAGGTAAATCCGTAGATCAAAAGGTATTCCGGTCGATGATAGGATCTTTACTTTACTTATGTGCATCTCGACCGGACACTATGCTTTCCGTATGCATGTGTGCAAGGTTCCAAGCCGATCCTAAGGAAGTTCACCTTAGGGCCGTGAAGAGAATCTTGAGATATTTAGTTCATACACCTAAGTTTGGTCTTTGGTACCCCAAGGGATCCTCTTTTGATTTACTAGGATATTTCGATGCTGATTGGGCAGGGTGTAAGATTGATAGGAAGAGCACATCAGGGACTTGTCAGTTTCTGGGAAGATCCCTAGTGTCTTGGGCTTCAAAGAAACAAAACTCAGTAGCTCTTTCTACCACCGAAGCCGAGTATATTGCCGCAGGTCATTGTTGCGCGCAATTGCTTTGGATGAGGCAAACCCTTAGGGACTTTGGCTACAAGTTTAGCAAAGTCCCTCTCCTATGTGATAATGAGAGTGCAATCCGTATGGCGGATAATCCCGTTGAGCACAGCCGCACTAAGCACATAGCCATTCGGTATCACTTTTTGAGAGATCACCAACAACGGGGGGATATCGAGATAGCCTATATAAACACCAAAGATCAATTAGCCGATATCTTTACCAAGCCTGTAGATGATAAAACCTTTACCAAACTTAGGAATGAGCTAAATATTCTTGATTCTGGGAATTTTGATTGATTCTTTGCACACATAGCTCATTTATATACCTTTGATTATATCTCTTTTATGACTATGGCTAATGTGTTTTTAAGTATAATCTTATGCTTAGTCATAGAATTGAAAGGGAAATGGAGTATTCGGCACAAACGTCGCTTCCACTCAACTCCATCGATATTTGCCGGTATTCCGCATCATTCCCCACTTTGGTATAATCTTCACTCATCTCTATTTATTTGCCATTGGGGAGAAAGAAAAAGGGCTTATATTTCACTCACAAGTATCCGTTTTTGGCGATTCATGCCAAAGGGGAGAAAGTATGAGCCCAAAGCAAAAGGACCGCACCACCCACCGAATTTTAAAAATGAAGTTTTTCAAATTGATATCTTATTGTGTTCAAAAGGAGGAGGAAGTTCTAGCATCTTCAAAAATTTGTAAAACCCTCTTGAACACTAAGAGGAGAAGTTTATGCAGGGGGAGTTTTGTTTAAGTCAAAGGAAAAGCATTTGAGACAGGGGAAGAAAACTTCAAAATCTTGAAAATGCTTCTTTCAATCTTATTCATGTACCTTTGACTATTTGCAAATGTTTTGAAAAGAATTTTACAAAGAATTTGCAAAAACAAAACCCGTGGTGCAAATGAGGTCCAAAATTTTAAATAAGAAGAAAACAATCCATGCATATCTATTGAAATAATTTTATTAGTTTTATTCTAAGCAACCTTTGCACTTACCTTATGCAAACTAGTTCAATTCAGCACTTTTATATTTGCTTTGGTTTGTGTTGGCATCAATCACCAAAAAGGGGGAGATTGAAAGGGAAATAGGATCAAACCTTTTCCTAAATGAATTTTGGTGGTTGAATTGCCCAACACAAATTATTGGACTAACTAGTTTGCTCTAGATTATGAGTTCTACAGGTGCCAAAGGTTCAACACAAACCAATACAAAGTCAAAGAAAGGGTTCAAATAAAAAGAGCAAAAGACAACCGAAGGCAGCCCTGGTTTGGTGCACCGGACTGTCCGATGTGCCACCGGACAGTGTCCGATGCACCAGGGAGGATCAACTCAAACTTGCCAGCTTCGGGAATTTGGGGAAGTCGCTCTGCTATAATTCACCAGACTGTCCGGTGTAACACCGGACTGTCCAGTGTGACAGCGGAGCAACGGCTACTTCGCGTCAACGGTCGTCTGCAAATGAACAGTGAAAGTAAACAGTGTGCACCTGCGCACGCAGAAGTCAGAGCAGGCGCCAGAAGGCGCATCGGACAGTGAACAGGACCTGTCTGGTGCACCACCGGACTGTCCGGTGACCCCACTTGTCAGAGCTCAACCAGTCAAACCCTAACGGTTGGGTGACGTGGCTAGCGCACCGGACAGTGTCCAGTGTGCCATACGACAGACAGCCTCCCCAACGGCCACTTTGGTGGTTGGGGCTATAAATATCCCCAACCACCACTCATTCAAGGCATCCAAGTTTTCAGCCATTGCATTCAATACAAGAGCTCTAGACTTCACTCTAAGACACAAACAAGAGATCAAATCCTCTCCCAAGTCCAAAGTTCATTCCAATCAAATAGTGACTAGAGAGAGTGACATTTGTGTTCATTTGAGTTCTTGCGCTTGGATTGCTTTTCTTCTTCTTTCTTTCTTGTTCCCAAATCAATTGTAATCAAGGCAAGAGACACCAATTGTGTGGTGGTCCTTGTGGGGACTTGGTGTTCCGATTGATTGAGAAGAGAAGCTCACTCGGTCTAGGTGACCGTTTGAGAGAGGGAAATGGTTGAAAGAGACCCAGTCTTTGTGACCACCTCAACGAGGAGTAGGTTTGCAAGAACCGAACCTCGATAAAACAAATCACTGTGTCATCCGCTCTATTTCTTTGGTTGATTTGTTTTCGCCCTCTCTTTCGGACTCGATTATATTTCTAACGCTAACCCCGGCTTGTAGTTGTGCTTAAAGTTTATAAATTTCAGATTCCGCCTATTCAGCCCCCTCTAGGCGACTTTCAGCTGAGAATATCGGTCATATTGCCAAGGTCTTCCTAGCAGCATGTGACACACAGACATGGGTGCAACATCGCACTCCACTGTGTCAACATACTCTCCAATCTTGAACGGAACTTTCACCTTATAACCAATCTTGATATCTCCCGATTCATTCAACCATTGGACATGATATGGGTGAGGGTGTCGCTGCAACTTTAAACCAAGCTTTTCAACCATCTCACGACTTGCAAGATTATGGCAGCTCCCTCCATAAATGATCACCTTTACTACTTTGTCTTGCACTTTGGCTCGCGTTTGAAAAAGATTATGTCGCTGTCCAATTTCAGCTTCTTTCATTTGAACACTCAAGATTTGTGTAACCACAAGAGTAGTTCCATGCTCAAATTCACATCCCGTATGTTCTTCAGATTTATCAATGTCATCTTCATTTCCTGCTTCAGCTTCCTCTTCACTAGCTGATGTATATTCTCCATCATCAGTCACAAGGATCACACGATTATTTGGACACTCCTTTATGACATGATCACGACCTCCACACTTGAAGCACTGAATACCACTGCTCTTGGCTGTTGAACCCACTGATGTTGAAGTGGATGCTGCTGGTTTATAACTCGTGTTTGGAGCAGCACCGTTCTTTCCACTAGAATTGCCTTGAATATTGGATCGCAAGCCCCCAGTTGAACCTTTTGTCACTGAGGATGCAGCAGTAAACCTTGAGATTGATTTGCTTCCTCTAGTCATGGTTTGTGCACCATATGGCAAGGGCTTGCTGCTCTTAGCATCTTGTTGCAGCTGCGTTCAGCTTTGGTGGCTTGATGTACCAAATCAATAAGACATTGGTACGGCTGAAACTCAACAATGCGCTGAATGCTGCAGTGTAACCCAGCCATGAAACGTGCAATGGTTTGCTCTTCGTCTT
Source organism: Zea luxurians (assembly GCA_029449295.1). Lineage (NCBI taxonomy): Eukaryota > Viridiplantae > Streptophyta > Magnoliopsida > Poales > Poaceae > Zea > Zea luxurians. The sequence goes on along the minus strand of JAOPSE010000014.1, from coordinate 102,611,040 downwards.
CATACACATTGGCTCTAATCATGGCCTTCTCCATCTCCTTATAATACTCCTCAACAGAGAAACTTCCTTGCCTCAAATTCTGCAATTTATCAAAAAGATCACGTCGATAATGCTTCGGCACAAAACGAATTCTCATTTCTCGCTTCATCTCTTGCCAAGTAACAATGGGGTCCTCTCCATCTTCTTCACGATCGCGAAGAAGTTGTTCCCACCAAATCAGAGCATATCCTTCAAACTCAAGAGATGCCATTGCAAGTTTCTTCTCCTCTGAATAATTATGTAGGCGGAAGATTTTCTCCACCTTCAATTCCCATGTGAAATAATCTTCAGGATCAGATCTACCATCAAATTTTGGCATGGTAAAGTTAAGTTTCCCAAATCTCTCTTCTTGGTTGACGCCTCTATGATGACGACGACCATAGCGATGTTGGGACTAATCATCATCCCTAAATTCAGATTCTTCATTGTCATCATTTCTTCGATTCCGTCCTCTTCCTCTACCACGTGCAGCACCTTGATTTCTCCTCTCATGTTCACTTGCTCTTCTAGAATAATTTCCTTCACCTTCTTCCCCGTCTTCATCATGATTTCTTGCACCATCAGGGAGTCGACGTCGACCTCTGATTTCAGCCATAAGTGTCTGAAGATCTTGTGCCAACCGATCTTGCTTGTCTTCTATGCTTCGTTTGAGCTCATTGAATTGTATCATGGTGACACATTCTTCAATCTCAATGTTGGGATCCATCTTCCTGCGAAATTAGTGGCAACAAGGCAACAAATATAGGTGGAATATGAAGCTATATAGAATCTCACAACCTTACCACTCTTGCCAACCAAAGCTCTTATGAGGTCCCTGTGGGTTGCAAGAAAAATGTGTGGTGGTAACAAGAAAGTGATGGTTAAGCGAATACAAGACTAGAGTACCGATTACGATGGCTTATATGTGGAGCTTGGTGGGGAATAGTAAACAAGGAATGCAATCTGAATCCTAGTTGTTGTAAAGTTAAATAACAATCCAACTAGAAGTTCACTGCCTAGTGTTGACCACAAGATTCGAGTGATGTAAGTAGATCAAACACACGCGCAAAGAAATTTCAGATTTGATGCAAATCAAGGAGTATGATTGGAATGCAAGTGTTGCGATCAGACCCAACCAAAATTTTGCACCAAATGACAATAACAAACTGGTTGAACAACTTGATGAACTTTTAGCACTTGTGCACATAAACAAACCGATCATTCTTCTTTTCTTTCACAATTTTGCTCAACACTTTTTTGGGTACTTTTCTTTCTTCTCTTTTTTATAGAACTAAACACAGAGATCTGATATGGTATTGCACACTTTATAATAATTAACAAAGAACTCAACCAACAGTTATAACTTAAATAGGATCAAAGTTAACGCGAAGGAAATGATGAGGGTTTTCATATTTTTCTTTTTGTGGATATTTTCAGATATATATAAGAGGCTCAAAGGGAACACAAAGGATAGAGTGACCAGCAACTAAACAAAGACTCTAAGGACTAAAACTTAACAAAACTCACTGGAACAACAGATTGAAACAAAGGGCTATGACAAAATATTTTATGGCTTTTTGGTGGATAGGACGAACACAAAATATATGTAGCTAAGGGTAAAGAATCCTACCGTGGCAACTGAGACTTTGATACCAGATGATGCGTCATGATGCCTGATCTTCATGACGTAGGATCAATCTTCAGATAACTAGCTCCAAAGAAGCCAAGATAACTTGCTGCAAGCAGCGATAACTAGTGCAACATGAAAAATAAAACTCGAAGCCAACCACCATCTTTAATTGGCAGCCTGAATCGAGGATTCGCCCAACCACACTCTCAAAGAACCAACCAACACAGCCTACAATCAATCGAGGAGACCTCGAAGGGAGTAGGAGCACCAATTGGAAGCGGATGAAGCCGCCACTTCTGCAATCCCGCGAAGGAATTCATAAGAGCAAAGGGGTAGAGATCACTCTCAATATTTGTTAGCACACAGCTGAACAAAAGGGTTCTGTTTTAGATTATCATAAGCTACCTTACATCATAGACATAGGGGGGTATTTATACTAGTAACAACCAGCCTTAGAGAGGTATAAACACAAAACAAAAGTATTTTCACGTGCTGATGTGAAGGAGCCTCTTCGAGAGATCTGCAGAACTGAATTACGTGTGGCTGTTTGACTTCTGCGCAGTCTTTAGTATTTTGATAATAACTTTTCCTAATAATCTCCAAATGATGTGGGACTGGTTGCGTTGGAAAGATAACTTGATAAGCTTTCTCACCATATACAGCATGCTTAATGAAACTTCGTAGAATGATGCAGTTTAATATGAAAACTTGGTCATCAAGTAGACTATTGACCTTCTGACTAGTCAGCACTAAAGTAGGTCGGCTGCCTTTCTGGTAGATTTGATTAAGTCGGCTTTAGAAGCATTGGAAACTAGACTTCAAGAGCTTTCCAAAAAGTACTTATGGACCTTCATAGCTTTTGGTAATCAAAAGATATGACTGTTTCTTCTGGACGGTTCTGTTGCAGTGGAATGACTCGGACATAGCTCTTCTTGCTGATTCGCCCTTGATATGTTTTGTCCTTCCTCTTTGGTGAACCTAAGTAATATCAACATACACGACTTAGGTAGCATAAAGTTCTCATTAGTGTTTAATTGAAATTCATAAAGTAGCGCGTGCACCTCTTGTTGTAGCTTCTTAGCTCAGCTACGTGTAATTGGTCCATCAAAGACTAGCGCGTGCACCTCTTGCTGTAGCTTCTTAGCTCGGCTACGTGTAATTGGTCCATCAAAGACTCGGGTTGGTGATGATGTTTATTGTACTTGAGTTGATGTAGTATAACTTGGGGGTTGTAACGTGTTGCTTAATGGCGTGGTCGTATCAGAAACCGTGACGAAAGGTTTTACAGGCAAATACCATTTTTTACCTATGAAGGCTTCTTCGATTAAGGTTTATGATTAGATTAAGTGGATTAGAGAGATTAATCTATATTCTATATAAAATTTGAATAGGAGGGGATTCCCCCAATCCCCCTCTAACCACCTCAAATAGAACAAGCCCTGAGAGGTTTCAGATATCTATATAAGGAATATGTACACTACCTCATATTATAGTAGTGCAGGCAGAGAGAGGCTAGAGGCCCAACCCTACATTTTGTGTCTCGCGTTTTCCTCTATGTGTGGTTTGCTGAGAAGGGAACGGGCTTCTATGACTTCTCGCGCAACTACTATTAATGGGAGGGAAGGAGAGCGGACGGGCTTCTACGACTTCTCGCGCATCTACTGCTAGTGGGAAGGAAGGAGAGCGGATCTAGCGATCCGTGGTAACGTAATTCTCAACACGTCATCAGCATACTCTATCTCGACATTGCTGTGGGATCAGATCTGCATCGACTCTCCATCAAACCGTTTGATCTCTTGGCCTAGCGAACTATCCTACGCGACAAGTTTCGATCATCCGAAACAATATGATTTTTTTAAAATCTACTGTTCATGGGATCTTGGCTAGCCGAACGCTATCTTACCTTCCTCCTCGGTCAACACTAGAGGCCGCACCCGCCCACCAGAGATGCTCGCGCGCCTTACCCGGTGCCACGCTCACGCCGGAGGCCGCGCCCATGCCCACGCCCTGAAGGCCACGCCACTGCCATATTCAGGCGAAACTTTCCTCTGCGCGATGGCTAGGATAGAGGGAGCTTGTGGTCCTTGAGCACTAGGTAATTGATGACCAGTGCCTTGAAGGCCTTGAAGTTGCAGAGCGCGAACTGGATGTGCACTTCGAGCTGGCTCGAGTGTCACCGCAGCATCCTTGCCCCCATGCATGGTGCGCTCTTCAGTGTCCTCACCGCCACGCACACCTCTGCATCCCAGACCCCACCCTACAGGTACTGGTCAATGAGGCTACTGGAAAAGCGGATCAGAAATTGACCGCATCAACCGGGAGCTAGATAAAGACGTGTGTTTGATGGCGTGAAAGCACAACGCGGCCGTGGTAGTTAAGAGTAACTTCAACATGGGTCCCCAACTGAGTCCTATTTTAAAATATTGGACCCAAGGCCACTGTCGGAGAGGAAATTCTCTGGCCCGGTGGTGGAGTGCACCTGCCCTAAGTCCTAAGATGTGGAGGGGGCTTAAGCATTTTGCTTGTTAGAGATCAGAGGGATGAACACAAGAACACGCAAGGGTTTAGAGTGGTTCGGGCCGCTGGAGCGTAATACCCTACTCCACTGAGTGTTGTATTGCTCGAGTTGTGTGTAAGCCTAAATGACTTGTGTCTGCCTTTTGAGCTTGAGTTGTAACATTGCATGCCTCCCCTTTTATAGTTCAAGGGGGCATGTACAAGGGTTCTGAGCCCCGACACGTGGGCCCAGGGACAAATGGAAGGATGGAACTACTGCTTGCCATGCCCGTGTAATCTTTGTGTGCCCTGACACCTGAGATATGCATAGCCTCGGCGCGCAGGGGGAAGCTTCTCGTATAAGGGATGAATACAGTGCACCGCGTAGCACGGGCACACTGTTTCGACAACGGACTGGACAGGTGCACCGTCTGCAGGGTAGCCCTGGCGCCGCCTGCCAGCGGAATGGACAGGACGCAATAAATGTCATGGGGGCACATCATCTGTCAGAAGGGTGGACAGGCGGCGTGTCCTCTCCACAATAAATGCGGAGACTGCGTGGCTCAGAGCCCTTACGTCATGCTCCACCCGCTGGCCTACGTCACGGACAATAAGCCATGTGGCTGCATTAGACCCTCGGCCGAGCGGGGGGCGGAGGCGCTACGGATAGAGCTAGGACACACGTCAATCCCGAACCCAGGCCTAGGTTATGGCATCCCTTCCCCGGGACATTGTTATGGGCAGTCCGGAGCTCACTTGGTGGGGTCCGAACCCTATACAATGGCTTCGGGCTGCTTTACTTCGGGGGTCCGGGTCGTGCACGCAGGGGTCCTGTGCCTTCTGGGCCCGATGGTGTTGTCTCCAAGAACGCCACCTTAACTGCCCATGAGATACCCCTGGGGCTGTTCTCCGCATGGCTAAGGGTAGCCGCACAGGCATCGTGCCTTCATACCGTAGTAAGGGGTACCCCTAATCCAGGGTACCGATAATGGCCCCCGAGCCTGCCTCAGGGGAGGATGCGAGCCTGCAGGCGGGGCTAGAGTTTGACTGGCGATCGGCTCGCTGCTCCTGCGCGCCCGTTGATGCAGTTACTACTGGCCTACCTATGGTCACGCCGACTGCCACGCCTGCCCCCGCGGCTAACTGGCCCGTGACCTTCGTACTTAATGCCTTTGTTGGGCCATGTGCGGGGTGCCTCGAGTCGCTGCATTGGTTTTTGAAAATTTATTTCTTAGTCTTCTGCGACAGTCTCGAGGAGGCGCTGTATTAGCGCGAGCGGTGGTGCGACTTTCCTATACCCAGGAACCGGCGTGCCGGGTGTATGACATGTGGGCCTGGGCCCCCCATGCCAGAGGTTGAACCACCGGTTGTAGCAAAGCTAAGGGGGCGCGCAACTGCGGGGCAGTTGCATGCTCCTTGTGCGGCAGTTCGCCTCCTTGACCGCTGGTTGCGGCGGAGATGAAAGGGCGTATAAGCACAGGGCGGTTGCACGCTCCTTGTGTGGCGGTTTGCCTTCTTGACCGCTGGTTGTGGTGAAGATGGAAGGGCATATAACCGCAGGGCGGTTGCACGCTCCTTGTGCGAGTTACACAGGGCTGGGCCCCCATGCCATAGGCTGGGTGCCTTGGTGTGCATTGGGGGAGACTTGCTCGTGACGCTTCGGGGCACGAGCGGAAAAATCTGCCTTTAAAAGGAGTTCATCCCCCGGGCAGTAGCCATGCCTCGCTTTTCTTGCATTCACCGCGCCCTTCCGCCTTCTGAGCCTCTAGATGGGGCACGCCAGTGTTCGCTGGGGGGATCCGCGTCAGGGTCACCCCCCTAGCGGTCTCACTGCCGGGGAGCTCGTGCTCTTCGTTTCCTGCGCGGTGGTGTTGCCGATCCTGTCTTCTTCTTGCTGCTGTTGGAGGAGCACGACCTCGTGGGGGTTGGCGCTCTTCTGCCATCGCTCAGCTTCAAGGATTTTCATCATGCAGCCCGGCTGCGGTCTCCCGCCGGTGGTCATCTACAAGGATGACCACCAGCCTCGTGGTGGAGAGAAGCGAGCCGGGCTACGGCCTCCCCCTGCCCTCAGCTTCAAGGATGTTCATCATCCTCGCTGGGGTGGAAGGCGAGCCGAGTTGGGGTCCTGCCTTCCGCATGGGCTGGTGACCCGCTTCTTCCTCCAGCATTTGGAGGAGAAGGATGTTCACCATCCTTGCGGAGGAGGCGAACCTCGACTACGTGGGCCGGCCGACTGCAGGCGCCGTCAGCTGCCGCGTGCCTGGCTCCTTGGCTTGGATGGCTTTGGTGCCACCTCCAACGCTGCCTCCTGCCGCCAAGTGGGGCATGGCTGTCCGTCCACCGCATGGGCGACGGTCACGCCGTGTGTAGGTCCGCCGCGTCCGTAGCGTCCCTTGCGCCGCCGGCCACGCTGCTCCAACGCCACCCGGGGGTTGTACAAGAGGTCGTACGCCGTGGAGGTGGCGGCCACGTTATTGGATGGTCTTGTCCTCACTCTCGTAGGAGGACGGGGGCGAGGACCTTTCTGCACGCGCTGAGGCGTCCGCCGTCGCCGGTAAGCCACCGGTGCGGAGGTGGCCGCTATCACTGGCTGAGCTGCTCGTTGTAGAGGTGGTCACTGCTGCTGGTGAGGCTGCCCAGTGTAGAGGTGGTTGCCTCCGCTGGCGAGACCACCAGCGCCACCTGCCGTCGAGCCTCCAAGTCTTTGGCTTTAATGGCCTCGTTGTCGCCCCCCGTAGGAGGACGGGGGCGAGGACCTCTTCGCAATGGCGCACGCATTGAGGCGGCCATTACCACTGTTACGCAAGGACAGCGGCCGCGAACTTCCAACGCGAGTTCACTGGCATCTGGTAGTTTATACCTGTAGAATAGAGATGGAACTAGGATTCCACTTGAAGGCGGATGTAATACTTTTGCTTTTTGTAAGGTACTTTTGAGTACTACTTATCAAGCAGAGTTAGCACTTATCTGTGTATCGCCTGTTCTTGCTGTGTGTGATGCTGTTGACTCCTCCCTGGTACCTGCCCCCCCCCCCCCCCGCCTAGGATGCAGACTTGATGTTTCGAGGCTGGATACCAGCGTATCTGAAAGGGTTGTCAACAACTCTCGGGAGGCAGCCTCGGCCGAGATCTAGACCTGTACACAGCTTCAGCTACAGAGCGTTAGTAGTACACCCATAGGGTCCCCTGTCTGATATTAGCCATCTTTTGATTCATGCTCGGGACTCGTAGGGTTTAGTCCGGGTGGCCAAGTTGCGTGTCTGGACCCCCTTGGGTCGCGGCTCTAGATACTAGGACTCCCGTCGCAGGGTGGTGGAGTGTGCAGGCTTACGGTACTGGACCAGGCTAAGCGGCTACACGGCTCCGGACCACCCCAGGAGACAAGTACCCATTCTCCTGAGCCGAACCCCAGGTTGTCGGACCCGTAGAACTATAGCTCCAAATACTAAGGCACCCGTCATAGAATGGTGGGCTATGAAGGCTTACGGTACGGACCAGGCTAAGCGACTACACTGCGCCAGACCACTCCATGGAACGGGCTCCCATTCTTTGGAACTGGCCCCCAGGCTGTCGGACCTCCCAGCTTTCGTAAAGGAGGTCCTAAACTGCAAGCCTAGCTTCTCAATTCGGATGTTGTCATGTCAGGGCAGATGGGAACCGTGCGGGTGGGTTAGATAAAAGGTATTATCTGAAAAACTGCAAGGTAAAACCATCGAGCAGCAAGATGGAACTATCATAGGGGCACATCTGAGGGGGTAATTCTTTTCTTTATAACTTATCATGCATGGGTGCGGACCAGTAGGCCAGGTTTATGGGGATAGACCTCACTGGGTTGGCGTACACGTATGCGTTACCTAGTTACAAAAGGGAAATAAATTTGACCCCTCAGACTTGCTCCTATGGATATGAAGCGCCCCAATCCTCTGGGACTCAAATGTGATACAATTACTAGTCCCAGGAGGCTAGTAAACACATTTATACAACAAATGATTTCAGATCTGCTTAAACAAGACAAACCTATAAAGGTGGCGATAAACTTTAAGAGTTGGTCCCCAACTCGGGACAATCATCAGAGTGGGGCTGAAGCAGCCCGATATACGCAGCGAAGCAAATCAGCGGTCCAACAGCCACAGGCAAGGTTGGGAACATGCATAACTCTTACCTGATCTCCTTTTTCTGAAAAACAACAAATAAGCAAGGGTGAGTACAAACGTACTCAGCAGCCCACCTTCACCCGTGGAATGGGGAAATCAGATATAATGCATGGAATATGTGGAGCTCAGGATATTTGTAGAAACAGCAATATTTTATGCAGGGTTGTTTTGAAAAACATTTTGTATTTTGCAAAACGCATCCTCTCCAAAAGGAGCAGGAAGTTTTTCAGTATAGAACAAAATCACCTGGACTAAACCATACAGGTATCTCAGCAGTTTCCCACTGGTTTTCATTTTTAAAAATAGCTACTGGACTTCCCGTCCACCATAGCTCACGGCTCAACCGCCGAACCTTTTAAAAACCACTTTTCTCAAACGCACCTTTTTTTTGAAAACAAAATACTAATTGTCATACCACACCAGACTCGTCCATTCCTGTGGACACGGACTATTCGAATAGGTTTTCAATCTCTGCGCAGAGGGGTACACTTTACCCACTAGTCTGGTTTCTGCGATCTCACCGTCGTGAGACCCAAATGGCGAATCTCTTTCTTTCCTCGCACGTCCTAACCTTAACGGTTATACCGGAAGGAGTCAGGCCACCGCCATGCCCAAACCAGACAAAACATTCCCCCTTCTTATCCTCCCGGTGCTCCCTAGCCTTCATAACCCTGGGGTTGGACCGTACGAGTTCAGATTGAGTGACTGCCCACACAGTCTCGAGTGGTTGTACTTATCATGAGTACAGGTAGTGAAGGATGACAAACTGGTCCTTATATAAGGGGACAATCCTTTTGCTCACGCCTAAACCAGCTGAGCCATCACCTTAGGCCCTCCCCTAAACCAGGGAGTCCCTGATCATCCCTACTCAAAGGTGATAAGGGTGAAAACCCTTCATCAAACACATTTTGAAAAGCATTTTTTTTTTGAAAACTCACACCTTTCCTCAAATCATTTGTAACAATTATATCAGGGATTGATTGCAGCAAGCGACTGGGTGGCCATAATAACTTGTCTCAAAATCATATTATGCATAAAATAACAGGCTGAGGGTTGTGGTTGAAAAATCATAGGTAATTTATGCATCAAAAGGATCCAGTGAGCTTGCCGTGCTTATCCGGCGAAGGGGGGAAGCTCGCGGAACTGGCTTCTGGCTCCACCGCCTAGTGTAGACTTGTAGATCTGGCCTCCACGAGACGGCACGAACGCTCTGATAACTATGCGACATGAACAAGCAAACATACAAACCAGCAAGTATACCAACAAATATTTAGTATAGTGGTCAGAATAGCGATATATGGATGGGCAGAGTCTTGAGTAGAATCTGTGTCATGTGGTGTTGAGGTACTATTAGTGGTGGAGCGGAGGTGCTTACCAAGAGGGTGGACTGGAGGCGAAGCGACACTGTGCGTGTAGCCGGCAGAGCGGAGTAACTGAGTGAGTGGGGTATTTGCCTTGGCTAAGGGTGTTGAGTGTGTGGAGTGGGAGAGGGTAGCTGGGTGTATGTGGTGTAGCTCAGTGAAGTTCACTATTGGTGAGAATAGTGACAAAAGAATCGTCTGACTTAGCATGGACAAGAGAGTTATAGGCAGAATATGGGACAAGAGTATTTTGGGAGTTTTCTGGAATATGAACCATGCTTAAGGGATGACATGGTTGGATAGGGAATAGTTTGACAAGAATTTTAGAAACAAGAATGACTGAAATCTGAGTTTGGATGGAGGAGTTTCGGATTTTATAATCATAGGGAGAAAAAGAAAAGGAAAGAAATATTCTAGAATTTGAATATTTAGAGATATTTGGAAAATCAAAAATACAAATGTATTTTTGAGCGAGGTGCGAGGAATTATTTTTGGGCTTTTCTTGGGCGGAGGTTTATGTTGGTGAAAACTGTTCCTACCTATTGTGTCACATCAGACAACAGTAAGGCGGGACCCAAATAGCTGGAATGTTGTGGTATTCTGGTCCGAATGGGTTGTGGTATCTTGGGCCAGGTTTTATAGGATTGAAGACATATCCATACAAACATGGTTCGCCTTTCTTTTTGGAAGTCTGGCTTGAAAGAATCCCAAAGTTAAGCGTGCTCAACTTGGAGAAATCTGGGATGGGTGACCAAATGGGAAGTTCCCTACTGGAAGGAAAATCAGAGTCACCGGAGTTCGTATGACTGGAATATGGGTCTGGCTGGCTTAGGTGGACTGGACAGCATGACGGATGAGTAGTTGAAATTTGGGGTAATCAGTAGATATCATCGATGAATAGTAACGTTGGTGAACAGTGTCGATGAATAGTAATGGTGATGAATAGTAACGGTGAATAGTGATGGTGAATAGTTCGTATGAACGAACGATGAATGATGAATAGTGACGATGAACGATGAATAGGAACTATGAACGAACGGACTAACGATCGAATGATCGGACGAACGAACGATCGGAATTTCGGCAGCATAACGGCAGGACAAAGATTATCTAGAAGAACAATGAATAGGGACGATGAACGATGAATAGGAACTATGAACGAACGATGAACGATGAATAGGAACTATGAACGAACGATGAACGATCGAATAATCGAACGAACGAACGATCGGAATTTCAGCAGCATAACGGCAGGAAAAAGATTATTTGGACGAACGAACAGACGAACGATCGAACGATCGGACGAACGGACGAACGAACCATGAACGATCGGACGAACGATCGAACGATCGGACGAACGAACGAACAAACTAAGAACAGGTGGACGAACGATCGAAGAACGACCGGACGATACTTGTGCTAGTGTGTGCTTGTGTGGGAAGTGGAGTGGGAGTGGGAGTGGGCGTGTGGGGGGTGGGAGGGAGTTGCCATGAAATGGCTTGGGGTGGGATGAGAGGAGGCCCTTGCCCCTCTATTTATAGCCATGGTGGGGGATTAGGGGGAGGGATGAGAGGATTAGTGGGAGGATGAGGGGGTTAGTGGGAGATTAGCATGTATTTGTCTTGTATAAGTGAGATTAGCTTGTAGAGCTCACCGTATGACACTGGAGGCATACGTATACGTATGAGCAAGAGGAAAGTTATGAAGAAAATATTTATAGGGACTTGAAAAATGATTCTGAAGGTATTTCTCAGGAAGAAAATACTTGGAGATAGATCGGTGGAATATTTGGGCAGCATTTCTGAAAGACTTTGAGGGTGATCACTAGGGAAATATTTGTAGGATATTTTGAGGAGGATTTTGGAGAGAATATAGACCACTATAATTTATTTGTTGATATCAACTTGCAAACAAACATTTTGAAACGAAATTTAAAATTCATTTTGAATTTAGAGCGAGTTTGAGAAAATTTCAAGATTTGAATTTTTGGGATGCTACAGGATAGAACTTACAGAGATGCTCCAGCACCAGGGAGAGGCACTCCTTCAGTCATAGCTAGACGGTCACCCTCGGGCCGACGTATTCCCGTTACCTTGAAGGGTCCTTCCCAGCTGGGGAAGAGTTGCGGAGCCCTTCTTGGTTTGGTACTTGCCGTAGGACTAGGTCCCGACCCTGGGTTCCCATCTGCGTTTGACGAGGGAGCCCTTGTCTTTGGTTGTGGCCATTTCTGCATGAACCTATCGGAAGTCTAGACCTGTGGGGAGTCCAGAAGGGTTTCTAGGGGAAGGCAGGCTTCGGCCCCGTAGACCGGGGAGCACGGGGTCCCCCTGGGGGTCCATCTAGTTATCTCCACCGGAGTAGGAGCCTCCGGTGAAGACATCCTTCAGGTCCCCCTCGGGTGACTGATACCCGAGGTCCCGTTCAGTCGTGGCCACCTCGCCGTCGTCGGCCTTTTCTTTGCCAGGTCGGCAACGAGGTGGAGAGCCGTCCTTGGAAGACTGCTCGCGCCGCTCCCTGACACGTTTCGCAAGATCAATGATCTCTCGACACTCCGCGTCGATGTGGTGACCGTTGGGGTGCACAGGACTTGGGCCGCTGTTACCCCTCTACGGTCGTGGGCGTTTGTTGCGGTCGCCCCGGCCCCCGGTCGCGGCTGCAATGACTAGAGCGGTGGACTGCGATCTCTGGAAGTCGCAGTCCTTCTTCTTTTTCTTCTTACCGTCCCCGGGGCGGCACCCGAGCCTCCCGACTAGGCAACCCCGGTTTGTGGGACCGAGTGCCATGCACAGCCCTCGGCGGCTCTAGCGCATTTGTCGGCTAGAGCAAAGAGCGTGGGGACAGTCTTCATGTCATGCGTGGCCAACTTCTCCAGCATTTTCTCATCACGTACTCCCTATCGGAATGTCGTGATGATGGAAGCATCAGAAATGTGAGGTATAGTACCTCGCACCTTGGTGAAGCGGGAGATGAACGTTCGGAGAGTCTCCCCAGGCTCCTGCTTCACCGCATGCAGGTGGGCCTCCACACCGTGTTGTTGGTAAGCTCTGGCGAAGTTCGCAATGAACCGCGCACAGAGCTCTTCCCAGGAGTAGACTGACCCTGGGGCGAGGTTCATGAGCCAAGTCCGGGCAGGTCCAGACAGGGCGACATGAAAATATGTCGCCATCACAGCGGTGTTTCCACTTGCTGCCGTGATGGCGGTGACGTACACCTGTAGGAACTCTAACGGGTTTGACGCTCTGTCATACTTTTCTGGCAGGTGTGGCCGGAACTTGGGCAGCCATGACGCTGCGCGGAGATGATCCGCGAGAGCGGCGCAGCCTATGCCGGCAAAGGGGACACCCACTTGGGACCGGGTGCCCATTGGTGTCTGCAGTGCTACCGCAGCGAAGTCTTGATCAAGGTTGCGGCCCTCGATGTTTTGGCGGCGCTCACGCGCCCTCTCCAGAGAGACTCGAGCATCATTGCGACCCTCGAAGTTTTGTCGGCGCTCCCATGCCCTCTCCAGAGATACCCGGGTATCCTCCCCCGCATGCCTGCAGTTGAGCTCTGGCTAGAGGTCGTTGGTCTGTGCGCCCCTCACTGAGGGTGAGCGCACAGACGCCGACGCCTCATGTTGGTGCCGGGATGACCGTGGCTTCGACCTGGTCGAGGTAGAATGTGCTATACTGAGCAACCGGTCGACGTCGTCCCGCCATTGCTTCATGGCCCTTAGCGAGGCCGTGGAGCTTGGAGGGTATCGCAGCAACTCCCTGGCTACTGACAACGCTCCTGGAGCCGCCCTCGATGGAGTCCGGGATGTTTGTGCAGCTGTATGCTGCTGTGCGGCGTGTATAGCAGCAGTGCCCGGCACAGGGCGGTTGGGAACCTGTGGCGTGGAAGAAGCAACTCCTTCCTCCACCACAAAATCCACCAAAGTCTCGGCGTGATGCTCAACGATTTGCACCATCATACTGAGCGAGAAAACAAGCAAAAACCTAATGCCTAGGCCCCTACCTGGCGCGCCAAATGTCGGAGAGGAAATTCTCCGGCCGGGTGGCGGAGTGCACCTGCCCTAAGTCCTAAGATGTGGAGGGGGCTTAAGTGTTTTGCTTGTTAGAGATCGGAGGGATGAACACAAGAACACGTAAGGGTTTAGAGTGGTTCGGGCCGCCGGAGCATAATACCCTACTCCACTGAGTGTTGTATTGCTCGAGTTGTGTGTAAGCCTGAATGACTTGTGTCTGCCTTTTGAGCTTGAGTTGTAACGTTGCATGCCTCCCCTTTTATAGTTCAAGGGGGCATGTACAAGGGTTCTGAGCCTCGACACGTGGGCCCAAGGACAAATGGAAGGATGGAACTACTATTTGCCATGCCCGTGTAATCTTCATGCGCCCTGACACCCGAGATCTGCATAGCCTCGGCGCGCAGGGTGAAGCTTCTCGTATAAGGGATGAGTACAGTGCACCGCGTAGCACGGGCACACTGTTTCGACAATGGACGGACAGGTGCGCCGTCTGCAGGGTGGCCCTGGCGTCGCCTGCCAGCAGAATGGATAGGACACAATAAATGTCATGGGGGCACATCATCTGTCAGAAGGGTGGACAGACGTCATGTCCTCTCCGCAATAAATGCGGAGACCGCGCGGCTCAGAGACCTTACGTCATGCTCCGTCCGCTGGCCTAAGTCACGGACAATAAGTCATGTGGCTGCATTAGACCCTCGGCCGAGCAGGGGGCGGAGGCGCTACGGATAGAGCCAGGACACGCGTCAATCCTGGACCCAGGCCTAGGTTATGGCATCCCTTCCCCGGGACCTTGTTATGGGCGGTCCGGAGCTCACTTGGTGGGGTCTGAACCCAATCCAATGGCTTCGGGCTGCTTTACTTCGGGGGTCCGGGTCGTGCGCGCAGGGGTCCGGATCGTGCGCGTAGGGGTCCTGCGCCTTCTGGGCACGATGGCGTTGTCTTCGAGAACGCCACCTTAACTGCCCACGAGATACCCCTGGGGCTGTTCTCCGTGCGGCTAAGGGTAGTCGCACAAGCATCGTGCCTTCATATCGTAGTAAGGGGTACCCCTAATCCAGGGTACCGACAACCACAAAATAGCTTCCAACAGAGATCTTATTTTACAAAATTTTATCAAACATATTTAGGACTCAATAGATGGAGTCTCGAATATAGTACCGGACTATGAGCCCTATCTTGATTTTCCCACGCTCCTAACTCCCCCGTGAAACTTCATCGCACCCTCCCTTCTCAGCCTACCGCCGTCGCCGCTCGCATCTCCTGTTTGTTGCCTCCGTCAGTCCGGCACCGGTACCACCATCGGAGGCAGCCTACCCTCTCTCCGGTTGTTCTGCAATCCTCCCATAGCACTTCAGTTTTCCTAATGTATGTGTACTGTGTATATGTGTACAACCTACTCCCATTCCCATTCTCATGCTGGGAGAGTATTGTAACCCATTCTTATCCAAGTGAACAACAAGAATGAGCTAGGACTATAGAAACTTGTTTAGATGTGACTAGTTTATCATCATGACTTTGCACTAGTTATTGTCATAGTTGTACTAGTGCTTTGCATACGACATTGCAAAAAACTTCAGATACTTCATATAGTAGTTCATCACGTCCACCTCTACCAGGAATTGAAAGAACCTCTAAACTCAGCACACTTTTAAATTCGTCAGGAGTAGGCAACTCTGAACTTCTTCTTATTATCTGTAGAGGA
Organism: Zea luxurians; assembly: GCA_029449295.1. NCBI lineage: Eukaryota > Viridiplantae > Streptophyta > Magnoliopsida > Poales > Poaceae > Zea > Zea luxurians. Next base: position 102,595,674 of record JAOPSE010000014.1, on the reverse strand, counting down.
TCATGATGGAGATGTAGGATCACGTGAAACTGAAAGCTCTCTTGTGGGTTTTGGTGTTTGGATGACAACTCAATTAAAGGACTAACAAGTGTGTTGAGTGTTGAACAGGTGCTTAAGGTAAAGCCTACAGGGTTCAACACAAGTGAACAATTGTGATGGTCCAAGAACTGGATTATGGATACATGATGGACATCACAAGTAGGATGGACTTTGCATAAAGTGAGACTCGGGTGCGAAGCTCGGAGACAACTGATCAAGCCAAGGACGGAGGCAAGAGAAGCTTCGAGGTACCAAGTGCACGGGAGAAGGTCAAGGAGGCTGAGGAACCCAAAGCCAAGGGTGAAGAAGAAGGCTTGCAAAGTCAAGGGTGATCGAGTTGAGAAGAGCTATAACACACCAAGGATCACTACATAAGGCTCAAGACCAAACTCTAAGAAGGAGATCAAGGTCACTAGAAGGAGAACAAGTGTCAAAACCAGAACTGGAAGCAGCCTAAAAGAGCTAAGTTCACCTTGATCTTTAGTTTGGGTTGTTCCTAGGTTTGGAGATGTTCTATGTGATCTTTGCAGGATGTTGGAGCCAAGAAATGTCAATCTAGATCAAGTCAAGCAGACTTGATGATTTATGAGTCCAACATCGAAGCTCATGCATGTGAAATGCTATAGATGTAATAATTAAGAGAAGGTATGTTTCTAGACTTAGTACATTGTTTTTGTGTACTAATATATTTGTCTAAGTGTTAGAAACAGAAAGAAGAAGAAGAAAGAAGAGGAGAAAATGACTTGGCTGTGTGCTGTCAAGACCCAGCTCGGTCTGGAGCACCGGACTGTCCGGTGTGCACCGGACAGTGTCCGGTGCGCCAGGCCAACTCGGCGCGAACTGGCCGCTCTCGGGAATTCGCCGACGGCGTACGGCTAAAATTCACCGGACTGTCCGGTGTGCACCGGACTGTCCGGTGAGCCAACGGTCGGCCAGGGCCAACGGTCGGCCGCGCAATCCGCGCGGGACACGTGGCCGAGCCAACGGTCGGAAGACGGCACCGGACTGTCCGGTGCGCCAACGGCTCGCAGATCTCCAGCGGCTGCAACGGTCGGCAGCGCCAGTTAAGGAAACAAATCGGGCACCGGACACTGTCCGGTGTGCACCGGACTGTCCGGTGCCCCCGACGACAGAAGGCAAGATTGGCCTTCCAGAATTGCTTCCAACGGCTCCTAGGCTCCTTGTGCCTATAAAAGGGACCCCTAGGCGCCTCCAGCAAGATATAAGCGCAGCCAACACGTGTAGACATCACTCGGATCAATTCTCGCTCTCCCTCTTGTGTGTAACTCTATAGTTTGTGTAGAAGGCACAGCTATAAGCCTTTAGAGAGAGGAGTAGAGCTGCTAAGAGCTAGAGCAAGGTCTTGAGCGTATCGTTACTCTGCCGGGGTGCTGCCAAGAAGTTTGTAAGCAGCCGCGGTTCTGTTGTAACCCCACTCAATAGTGAAAGGCTCCATCTGTCATACTGACAGATCTGAGCAAACGGAGGAAGGAGTTGAAATAGACTCCAAGCCCAGGTGTGGCTAACTCCAACGAGGACTAGGCAAGCATTTCAGGCTTGGCCGAACCTCGGGATAAATCCTTGCGTCTGTGTGCTCTGTTCTGTATTGTATCCTGACTCTCTGTCTTACTCGTCTTTATATCTGCACTTCAATACTTATCTGTGGTATAAGCTTTATTTGAAGAGCAGGACACTTTTGAGACAGGATCTCTGATTCCGCTGCAACCTACTCGAAGAGTCTTCTCACTCCACTGCGTACTAAGTCTTCGAGTAGAGTAAGAATTTAAGTTTTAAAGTAATAAGTTTTATTCGCCTATTCACCCCCCCCCCCCCCTCTAGGCGACATCCAGATCCTGTTCCCGGGTCAAAGGGAACTTTCAATTGGTATCAGAGCTAGGCCTCTCCAGTGTGGGCTTAGCCGTCCGGAGACAACGATGTCGTCACAAGAGGTAACTGTAGAACTTCTTTTAGGCGATGGCTCTAATTATAAATCTTGGTCTGTCTTTATTTATAATGCTTTCATGAGTGTTGATCCTGATTTGAGACAGATCTTTAGGAGAAGTATTTTTCCATCTGATATTAGTAAAAATCCCTCTAATGATGAACTAAGATGTTTTTCTCTCAATCACCGTGCTTGCAGCATCTTAGTTGATTCTCTTTCTAGAGGTGCTTATTTTGCCATCATGAGTAGTGGTAATGATTTAATTGTTGATGCTCATGATTTATGGAATAGAATTAAAGTAAAATATTGTGTGGCAAATTGTACTGCTTCTACTCCCCATATTGCTTGTGATACTAACCTTTCAAAAGGACAAGATCAAGAACTATGGGCACCAAACGATGAATCCACCTCGTCGACAGGTTTGTCTTCCACTAGTTATAAGTGTCTTATTGCTAACAATGATGATGGAGACGAAAGCGATGATGAGGAGGAATATGAGGATGACAGCGAGGATGAGTCTTCATCACCACAAGGTACATTTTCCTGTATTGCTTCCACTAATAATAATGACAGGGAAAATGAGACCAATGATATGGAAGAAGAGGAGATTCGCCGTTTCTACAATCATCTCAACAAAGCGGACAAAGCTCTCTTGGTTAAGTTGTTGAGAAGGAACAAGGAACAAGGCAAGACGCTTCTCAGGCTAGAGGAGACCCTCATCAAAACCAACAACAGCCTGGAGAAGATGACCAAAGAATATGAGGAGCTAAAGTGCTCTCATGACGATTTGGTCCAACGGTATGAATCTATTTTATTTGAGCAAAGAAATAATGATGCTTTATCCTGTGTTGCTCAACTTAAAATGGAAAATGCCATGCTTAAGAGTCAAGTAGAAACAATGAACTTAGAAAAATGTGCTCTAGGTAAAAAGTATGATATGTTGTCATATTCTCATAATGAATTAGTTGATGATCATATCATGCTTAATATTGCTCATGAGGTTGTAATTTCAAGCTTAAATTCATGTGAACCCAATTCTCGCACGTGTGCGCATTTGAATTGTATATCATCATGTGCTAACCCCTGTTGCTCAAAAGAAAGCCAATCATTGATTGAGCAACAAGTTTTAGGGTCACAAAAGAAACTCTGTGGGAATAAGAAGCAACGACAACTAAGGAGAAGACGCTTAGCTCAACTCTCTCAAGATATCCACGGGCGCGTGGTGAAGAAGCTTGAGAAAGGAAAAACTGCAGCAAGTGTTAAGCTCAACAAGAAGAATGTTCCCAAAGCTATAAATGAAGAAATCAACATGAAAAAGGAAAAGGGTAAAGATTCAATTAATCATGTTGTTTGCACTGACCTTCTCTCCATGTCAATCAAGTACAAAAAGGGAAAAGGAAAAAGGAGGTGTTTCAAGTGCAAGAAGTTAGGCCACCTCATCGCATCTTGTCCGTACAAAGACAAGAATGAAGGGACAAGGAGTTGTTTTGGATGCAACAAAAAGGACCACACGATCACTTCATGTCCGGTCATGAAGGATCAAGGATGTGCATCCTCCAAGGTGACCCTCACCAAGGAAAATGACACACAGCAAGCGCCGTGTCAAGTTGAGCGACGCTTCTGCTACAAGTGTGGTGAGCAGGGTCATCTATCCAAGGTATGTTATAAAGGTAAGATCCCTAAGCAAGTGAATTTGTGTCAATCTTATTCGGGTAGGAGACTCAAATCATACACTTGTGCTAGATCTATAACGAGATCACCTAGAACTAGCACAAAGGCAATTTGGGTACCAAAGGCACATTTAGATGATCATTATTGGACCCATCCCAAGATGGGTACCAAACTGTGCTAACTAGACCATGCAGGTACCTTGAGATGGACTGGAGACCATGGGAGAGCTTAAGACGGTTATCTTAAACTCTATGCTTAAGCTGTTAATTGTTTTGGTGCCTTTATTATGAAACACTAATCCCATGTTCATCTCAAGTGAAATAAGGTGTGTAGGTCCTGAATCATTATTGGTGAATCAAGTAAAGGACCTTGATGAGAATCTAAAACCTGCTCTCCAAAGGACGGTACCTGTGTATTTTAAGTACATCATTGCAATTTAGTATTGCTCTTAAATTGGCTTGATGTGCTACCTGTCCTTAGAGTAGTTATGCTTTATGATTGCCTGCGTTAAATGAATCATAATGATGTTTGCTTAATCATGACTGGTGTTATATAGGATATGTCTTTTGAATCATTCATGGGTAGTTCTTTCATTTGTTATATCCACAACGATCAACTCTCTTGGTGTATATGAATAAACCTGTAAACTTGTAAGTCATGTTATGTGCAAAGATGACATTATTGTTTAGTGCATGTTCACATGATCTCCCTAGTTTAGTAGTGTGTGAATTTCAAATCCATGTCGTGCCCCTTTGAGCTATGAGATGCGTAAGCAAAAGAAGCTCTGAATTGGTGATAACAAGTGCTCTCATAAAGGCAAAGGTATGGAAAATGGAACTATGCAATTGTATTGAATATCTTGAAGTTCCTTTAATTGTGATCACAACTATGTTCTTGTCTTTCAATCGGTAATATCTTGGTTTAGGTGATTTATGCCATTAAAATGTTGTTTCTTTTGGTGCATCTAAGAAACCTTCTTAATTATGGCATGCTTAGACATTACGCTTTATATATGCATGATTGTGATGTTCTTCAATTGGTACATGTGGTACAATGTTTGTCATGCATATAGCATGTTTAGATTGACATGTATGTGGTACAATAATTGGCATGCATTGCTGTATTAAGTCAATCTTTCATGTGGTACTCAATTGGTAAAATTAAGAGTATGCCTTGACCAAGATATGGTGTAATTCCCTCTAGTTCCTGCAAAGTGCAAGTTATTCAAATACTTGATGCACAAGTTTAGGGGGAGCACACATAACTTGTGTCTTTTGAGACTAACTGTTTCTTGAGCAATCTTGTATAGTCTCTAGGTGGAAAAGAAAAGATAAGCAAGAAATGGAGCAATCAGGACTTGGGTACCTCTGTAAGTCAAGAAATTGGTATCTCAAGGTGTGAGTAATTGTATATCTTTAGATTGCTCATGCTCTATAATATCTGGTGATAATAAATTCTTAATGCTTATTCTTAAATATCATGGAGCCATGATAATAAGTGAACTTTGCAATTGGTATCTTTAAATTGGTATCCTTCAATTGGTAGCCATAATAGTTCGCTTCAATTGACATCTTTTGATAATCATGAGAATAGAAGTCTTCGTGTGTCCAATACTATAACTTGTTCTAAGTTTGGTGTCTTAGCAACAAGGAAAGTTAGGATAAAGAATCAGGCACAAGTGTGGCGATGCTCTCGAAAGATTAACTACTTTCAAGATGGGAAGTACACTACAACATGGTAAAGGTACAAAAGGGAGTATTAATCTTTTTGCATATATGTATCTTACCTAAATGTTGATAGTGCATATGTTCAATAAGTAAGGGGGAGTCTTTGATAGTCGTTTTCCCCTTGACACCCTGCTGTCCCTTGACATCATCCTATGTTCTTACTTGAGTATAGTTTTTGGTGTTTGATGTCAAAGGGGGAGAATTTGTGTGTATTAAAGCTTATCTCAACCTGAGAGGAAAGCTTATCCTAAGGGGTGATGTGTTAGTTTGAGCTTTGTCAAGTGTGATATTCATATGCTTCTTGCAGTTATTATATGTGTTGCATCATATGGACTAGTGATTCCGCTGCAATGAATTATTTGGCTTCTATAGTGTAATAGATAGTCATGTGGTTAATGGTGCTTTAAGATTGTCTTAAATTTAGTGTCTTAGTTTAAGTGTCTTAGTTTAAATTGGTATTAGTTTGAATTGGTATCTTAATGGTGAATAGTGGTAGGTTGGTATTCCTGTGATATATCCACTAAATTGAATGGTGTTTAACTCTGATTATGTGCATTTGTGTGTTTAATTATGTGCATTTGTGTGTTATAGTATCATGGCTTGATTCTTGACACAATGCATCCTAAAAAGTGCTAAGGTATAGAAATGTTTCGAATTGCCTAAGTATGTGCAAATTGGCATCTGAGGTCAAAACTATGCTTTTGAAGTAAGCACATATTTAGGGGGAGCATTCTATAAACTTAGAATTCAAAATTTGTGCTTCAAATCTTATTCTTATGTAAGCTTTAATTGTGTTGCCATCAATCACCAAAAAGGGGGAGATTGAAAGCTCTCTTGTGGGTTTTGGTGTTTGGATGACAACTCAATTAAAGGACTAACAAGTGTGTTGAGTGTTGAACAGGTGCTTAAGGTAAAGCCTACAGGGTTCAACACAAGTGAACAATTGTGATGGTCCAAGAACTGGATTATGGATACATGATGGACATCACAAGTAGGATGGACTTTGCATAAAGTGAGACTCGGGTGCGAAGCTCGGAGACAACTGATCAAGCCAAGGACGGAGGCAAGAGAAGCTTCGAGGTACCAAGTGCACGGGAGAAGGTCAAGGAGGCTGAGGAACCCAAAGCCAAGGGTGAAGAAGAAGGCTTGCAAAGTCAAGGGTGATCGAGTTGAGAAGAGCTATAACACACCAAGGATCACTACATAAGGCTCAAGACCAAACTCTAAGAAGGAGATCAAGGTCACTAGAAGGAGAACAAGTGTCAAAACCAGAACTGGAAGCAGCCTAAAAGAGCTAAGTTCACCTTGATCTTTAGTTTGGGTTGTTCCTAGGTTTGGAGATGTTCTATGTGATCTTTGCAGGATGTTGGAGCCAAGAAATGTCAATCTAGATCAAGTCAAGCAGACTTGATGATTTATGAGTCCAACATCGAAGCTCATGCATGTGAAATGCTATAGATGTAATAATTAAGAGAAGGTATGTTTCTAGACTTAGTACATTGTTTTTGTGTACTAATATATTTGTCTAAGTGTTAGAAACAGAAAGAAGAAGAAGAAAGAAGAGGAGAAAATGACTTGGCTGTGTGCTGTCAAGACCCAGCTCGGTCTGGAGCACCGGACTGTCCGGTGTGCACCGGACAGTGTCCGGTGCGCCAGGCCAACTCGGCGCGAACTGGCCGCTCTCGGGAATTCGCCGACGGCGTACGGCTAAAATTCACCGGACTGTCCGGTGTGCACCGGACTGTCCGGTGAGCCAACGGTCGGCCAGGGCCAACGGTCGGCCGCGCAATCCGCGCGGGACACGTGGCCGAGCCAACGGTCGGAAGACGGCACCGGACTGTCCGGTGCGCCAACGGCTCGCAGATCTCCAGCGGCTGCAACGGTCGGCAGCGCCAGTTAAGGAAACAAATCGGGCACCGGACACTGTCCGGTGTGCACCGGACTGTCCGGTGCCCCCGACGACAGAAGGCAAGATTGGCCTTCCAGAATTGCTTCCAACGGCTCCTAGGCTCCTTGTGCCTATAAAAGGGACCCCTAGGCGCCTCCAGCAAGATATAAGCGCAGCCAACACGTGTAGACATCACTCGGATCAATTCTCGCTCTCCCTCTTGTGTGTAACTCTATAGTTTGTGTAGAAGGCACAGCTATAAGCCTTTAGAGAGAGGAGTAGAGCTGCTAAGAGCTAGAGCAAGGTCTTGAGCGTATCGTTACTCTGCCGGGGTGCTGCCAAGAAGTTTGTAAGCAGCCGCGGTTCTGTTGTAACCCCACTCAATAGTGAAAGGCTCCATCTGTCATACTGACAGATCTGAGCAAACGGAGGAAGGAGTTGAAATAGACTCCAAGCCCAGGTGTGGCTAACTCCAACGAGGACTAGGCAAGCATTTCAGGCTTGGCCGAACCTCGGGATAAATCCTTGCGTCTGTGTGCTCTGTTCTGTATTGTATCCTGACTCTCTGTCTTACTCGTCTTTATATCTGCACTTCAATACTTATCTGTGGTATAAGCTTTATTTGAAGAGCAGGACACTTTTGAGACAGGATCTCTGATTCCGCTGCAACCTACTCGAAGAGTCTTCTCACTCCACTGCGTACTAAGTCTTCGAGTAGAGTAAGAATTTAAGTTTTAAAGTAATAAGTTTTATTCGCCTATTCACCCCCCCCCCTCTAGGCGACATCCAGATCCTGTTCCCGGGTCAAAGGGAACTTTCAGAAACGCTAACTCGTCAGTCTCCAGTCGGTCACCTTTGTCATGCAGGGCACCAGGACACGAACAACAACGGCGTATGCACGTGAGGCCAAGGGGACTGTGCGACGACAAGAAGGAAAAAGTGTGGAACGGGGCGTGCCCACGACCACAAATTTAGAATTAGTTGAGAAATCTCTGCTATACTTAAAGCACTAGTTGCATCATATTTTTATAAAAAAGTCTCTACATTGCTTTCAAAACAACTCAACATAAAATGTTAAAAAGCAGTGCAGGTGGTGGGGTTTGAACCCACACCTTTGATGGAAGAAGGGTGTTAGACATTGGGTGAAGCTATTTAACCAGTAGAATATCATGCTCAGGTGTTTATAATATTAAATATAAATTGTACATATGTATATATGATTTTTTGTAAAATAAAAAAAATAATCGTGTCGGGTCGAGCCAACACTATGAGCCGAGGCTACGGCCTAAGCATCGCATGGCGCTCGTGTCGTGTTGGCCCAGACACTATTAAATGAGTCGTGTCTCGGGCCGGCTCACCAGACACGGCCCATTTGGCTATCTATACCTTGGCACGATAATGATGGTCCTCATCGACGCAGGTACGACGCGAGTCGGTCATACTCTCGGTCTTTCTCCAAGCGTGTCGTTGAGGAGGACATGGTGGCACCTGCCACGCTTAGATTATCTTGGCGATGAGGAGTCCAGGTCTAAGATATTGGACAACTAAGCCCCGTAACGTTGTAGCAGTCGGTGTATGCTACAGAGTTGGTGGTGGTGTTGTGTCGCTTCGGCGGGTCCAGGGCTGGTAAGACACACGCATTCTCTCGCCCTTCTCAGATTGACGTCTGGTGCGGGTGACCCTCGGTTTGGAGCTGCTCTAGCTGGGCTTCTTTTTCTGCTTGCATGCTCTCTCCCTATATATCTAACGCGGTATATTACCTATGTCACCTCCAAATGCCTAGGTCTTCGTCTTGTCCTTCTCCGGCTACGAACAAGTATGTCCGACTCTTCCATTTCCCTCCTGCTCTACGAAACCTTGAAAGTGGGGGAGGCGAGGGATGAGGGTTTCTGATTTGCTGCCGATAGTATACGTGCGTTCATAAAAAAATATTATGCGAAGAGCGGTGACAATCAATAAAAACTTTTGAGATCTTTTTGGTGGATAATTTACGTAGATATTGTTGGATATGATGATATCTTTAGGGTCCTAAAATAAATTAAATCAGGCCCAAAACGATATTTAGGCCTCAAATGGAGTTGCTCTAATGCTGAAAAAAAAAACATGTGGGCCCGTTCGTTTGACCACGAGCGGCTGGGAGAGTTAAAAAAAGGAAAACACCTTTTGCTTTTATTAATAATTTGTTAACCCACATTAAAAGCTGGCGTAAATCCTTGTCAAAACTTTCTTAGAGCATCTCCAGCCGTATTAAAAGCATTCCTTAAACAATGATTTAAGATAATTTTAGAAAAAAATCTACGATCCAACAATTTCCCAAATTGAACCTAATATTTGCGCAGATCCAAAATCAGCGTTCATTTTGTTGTCACGCGCCATTTTTCCTCTCGGTGCTCGCCAAAAGATTCTATCGTTCCTTGCATCTTTATATTGTATCTGTGGAGGGATGTTACTAGTATTTTTTTCATTGACTTGATTCATCACGTGATTGATGGATAGATGGGCACAAAGTGTTTTTTAAGCTTGGTGAATGCACATAACTAATATATCATCTACTATATGCTATCGAAGTGATTTTTTCTTGTCAAGCACTCCCTCCGTTCATAGATATATGACACAGTTGACTTCTAAAAAAAACTTTAGTCACACGTCTTATTTAAAAAAAATGTGTTATTATTTATTTTGTTGTGATTTATTTTATCACTTAAGGTAGTTTGTGCTTGATTTAAAATTTTATAATTTTTAAATAAATATTTTGAATAAAACGAGTGATCAAAGTTTTTGAAAAAAAAAATCAACATAATCATATATTTATGAAGGGAGGTAGCATCTTGACGATTGAATCCGTCCTCAGTAAACGACATAAAAGTGGTCCTAATTCTAACATGATGCGGCAAGATTTAAACCATTTAGTAAATAGTCTTTAAGGAACTGTAGGACAACCGTTTTTTCTTCATCCAATATATTTTGGTAGATCCTAAAACAGGTGTTTTGGAATTTATTTTATAAGAAACTGTTGGAGATGCTCCTAGTTGACTTACTATATGAAATATTGGTCCATATATTCTCATTGAATAATAAATTCTGGTACAATTTTAATTTTTATCTATGCCCCATGTTACTTATTCTATTTATTTCATGATGCAAATAAAAAATAGAATAAAGAATATTTTATGCTGCAATTTCTACCTTAATTAATTATTTTATGTTGCAAATAATTAGTTAAAATGCATGCCTAAATATGAGAAAATATTTTTTCGCACATGATGTGCTTAGGCTCATGCATTAATTTTAGTATTATTTGTCTTTATTTCTCGTGGTAGATAATTAGCAGAAATTATTAAAATGTGTGAAGGGTACACTGCACATACTTAGAGCAACTCCAGCAGTTCTCTAAAAAATAGCTTGCTAAAATCATGTTTAGCAAGTTGCTAAATAGCTATTGGAAGTAAAAAATAACTTAGTCTCCAATAGTTGCTCATATTTAGGAAGTAGTTCGATTTTGAATCTAGCTTTAGCGGCCCTACCCTATGAGATCTGCCTGATAATGTCGGCGTTTCGAGACCGGGGGGTCCCCGAGCCGACGAGTGAGTGTGCCGCGTGCCCCAGCCCAGATGGGTCGAGCGCGTGGGCGAGCGCGAAGGGGGGAAGAGAGCGAGAGGTCGGTGGCCGGAGCCGGGTCGTGACGAGGGAGACGGAGATTCCCGCGGCCTTCGTGTTCGTCCCGCGCCCAGGTCGGGTGCGCTTGCAGTAGGGGGTTACAAGCGTCCGCGCGGGTGAGGGGAGCGAGCGGCCCCAAGAGAGCGCCTGCCCCTGCCCTCGTTCCCGCGAGGCCAACCTTCTCTAAGAAGGCCCTGGTCCTTCCTTTTATAAGCGTAAGGAGAGGATCCAGATGTACAAAATGGGGGTGTAGCAAGGTGCTACGTGTCTAGCGGGGGAGAGCTAGTGCCCTAAGTACATGCCAAGGTGGCAGCCGGAGAGATCTTGGCACCCTGTTAGGGTGGCGTCGTGGCTGTCGGAGAAGCAGTGGAGCTTGATGGAGGGACAGCTGTTGGAACAGCTGTGCTCTTGCTGACGTCTCCCTGCTTTCGTAAGGGAGCCGAGAGTCGCCGTCGTCATGGTCTAGTGGGGCGCCATCATTGCCTATCTGGCGGAGCTGGCCAGATGGGACGCCGGTCTTGTTCTCTGCGACCCAAGTCGGCTCAGGGCAGGGTGATGATGACGCTTCCTGTTGACATGGCGGTCTTGTGTCCTAGGTCGGGCGACGTGGAGGCTCCTCCGAAGTCGAGGTCGAGTCTGTCCTGCATGGCCGAGGCCGAACCTGAGCTCCTGGGTCGGGCGAGGCGGAGGCCGTTCGGCAGAGGCCAGGTCGGAGTCCGAGCCCTGGGTCGGGCGGAGCGGAGTTCGCCGTCTTCCGGGGCCTTAGCCCGAGTCCGAGCCCTGGGTCGGGCGGAGCGGAGTTCGCCGTCTTCCGGGGCCTTAGCCCGAGTCCGAGCCCTGGGTCGGGCGGAGCGGAGGTCACCGTCTTCCGGGGCCTTAGCCCGAGTCCGAGCCCTGGGTCGGGCGAAGCGGAGTTCACCGTCTTCCGGGGCCTTAGCCCGAGTCCGAGCCCTGGGTCGGGCGGAGCGGAGTTCGCCGTCTTCCGGGGCCTTAGCCCGAGTCCGAGCCCTGGGTCGGGCGGAGCGGAGTTCGCCGTCTTCCGGGGCCTTAGCCCGAGTCCGAGCCCTGGGTCGGGCGGAGCCTCCTATGGCACCTCTGGCAAAGCCTGGTCGCCCGTCGGTCTTACCTTTTGCGTTAAATGTCCCAATGACTTGGTCGGTTGGCGCGGTGATTTAGTCAGGGTTGCTTCTCAACGAAGGCAAGGCCTCGGGCGAGCCGGAGGTGCGTCTGCCGTAAAAAGGGGGCCTCGGGCGAGACGGAAACACCTCAGGGTCGGCTGCCCTTGCCCGAGGCTAGGCTCGGGCGAGGCGCGATCAGGTCGCTCGTATGGACTGATCCCTGACTTAATCAAACCCATCAGGCCTCTGCAGCTTTATGCTGATGGGGGTTACCAGCTGAGAATTAGGCGTCTTGAGGGTACCCCTAATTATGGTCCCCGACAGATAATAAGGTTGAGAGCAGAGGATGTGAGGGCGAAAGAAAAAAGGCCGGTCGATATGAACTATGGATGAGTGGTGGTCCGGTGGCGCAACCTATGAGGAAGTTTGGTTCGACGGTGAAGGAGAAACTTGCGTCATACGTGTTTGACCTAGCTACCTCATTATGCTAGAAAATGAAAAAAGAGCGTGCTATACCTGGCTATCTCACTGTGTGGGAAAGAGAAAAAATAATCACGCTAGTGTGAAGAAATTGACATCAACTGTATTTAGGGAGTTCCTACCGAGTTGCTAAATGTGGAGAGTAAATAGAGTTGAATAGCAACTAAGTAAATTTAGCAAGTCTATTTAGAGAACCATTGGAGAAGCATTTTTCTGTTTACTTCTTAAATTTAAGATTTAGAGAGTTGTTTAGAGAACTATTGGAGTTGCTCTTAACTCGCTCTAAATATTAATATTATGTTGAGCTTTTGGACTCACATTGAGTGATTAAATTATATAGTGGGTACTCAGACACACTGATCATGCTCCTTTTTAATCGGTTGAGTTGTGACATTAGCTAAACATTGGATGCGCCCTAGCAACATGACACATTATTTGTGTCGTACAAACTTGGTTGCTTCATATGGTTGTGATGTCGCACTCTCGCTTAATCGGACCACTCCCGTTGAGTCATAACGCCATCGTCGAGTCGCGTAATTTTCACATGCCCTGTAGGCACTGTTGTTTGTCGTGATCATCGAGCCACAATTGCGAACGTTGCGTGGACTTATCGTGTACCATGATTATCAAGCCACAATTGCGCCTGTTGCGCTTGTTACTAACGCTTATTGTGTTGCTATAGCCCTAATTGGTGCACACACATCGATGCCAGATACGCTAGAGCTTGTACTCGCATGAATTGTGGGTCTCATTGACCATTTGATCGCATAGCCAATCAAGTGGGTCCACTACGCAGAGTTCAAAACCTATTTGAATAGTCTGTATCCATGGATATGGATGAGTTATAGCATATATTTGACAATTAGTATTCTGTTTTTAAAAAAAATGTTTTGAAAATGATTTTCGAAAGGTCCGGTGTTGAGCCATGAGCTATGGTGAACAGGAAGTCTAGCAGTTGTTTTTGAAAATAAAAACTAATAGAAAACTACCAAGATTTATGGATGGTTTAGTCTAAGGAATTTGGTTCTATTTTGAAAAACTTCCTACTTGGGAGAGGATGCACTCTGAAAATAAAATGTTTTATAAAATAGTCTTGTATCAAAAAAATTCTATAAAATACCGTGAGCCCCACATACTCCATGCATTATATCTGATTTTCTCATTCTATGGGTGAAGGTGGGCTGCTGGGTACGTAAATACTCACTCTTCCTTATTTATTGTTTTCAGAGAAGGAGATCGTTGATCGGATAAAAGTTACATCTGTTCCTAACCATGCTTGTGGCTGTTAGATCGATAATTTGCTTTGCTACATATATTGGCCTGCTTCAGCCCCACTCCAATTATACGTAAAGTTGATCATCAATTGCATAGGTTTGTCTAGTTTAAACAGATCTAAAACAATCTAATGTATAAATATGTATACTAGCCTCCTGCGACTAGTATTTAAATCACATTTGAGACATAGATGATTGTGATGCTTTAGAAAGAATCATACCATTGAATTATAAATATGCAACATATAAATCTTATATCGAAAAATACATCTTTGATGAATAATCACTCTCCTTTGTAGAGAGAATATCTCCTGGTTAATATTATAGTTCCCTGATGGAACATTTCTAAAAAGAAATAAAGTTTAAATTTGTCGGGGACCATAATTAGGGGTACCCTCAAGACTCCTAATTCTCAGCTGGTAACCCCCATCAGCATAAAGCTGCAAAGGCCTGATGGGTGCGACTAAGTCAGGGATCAGTCCATTCGAGCGACTCGATCACGCCTCGCCCGAGCCTAGCCTCGGACAAGGGCGGCCGACCCCGGAGGATTTCCGTCTCGCCCGAGGCCCCCCTCCAACGGCGAACATATTTCTGGCTCGCCCGAGGCCCTGCCTTCGCTAAGAAGCAACCCTGACTAAATCGCCGCATCGACCGACCAAGTCGCAGGAGCATTTAATGCAAAGGTGGCCTGACACCTTTATCCTGACGCGCGCCCCCCGGCAGAGCCGAAGTGACCGCCGTCACTTCGCCGCTCCACTGACCGGCCTGACAGAAGGACAGCGCTGCCTGCGCCACTCCGACTGCGGTGCCATTTGACAGAGTGAGGCTGACAGGCAGTCAGACCCCGCCGGAGGCACCATAGGAAGCTCCGCTTCGCCCGACCCAGGGCTCGGACTCGGGCTCAGCCCCAGAAGACGACGAACTCCGCTCCGCCCGACCCAGGGCTCGGACTCGGGCTAAGCCCCGGAAGACGGCGAACTCCGCTCCGCTCGACCCAGGGCTCGGACACGGGCTAAGCCCCGGAAGACGGCGAACTCCGCTCCACCCGACCCAGGGCTCGGACTCGGGCTAAGCCCCGGAAGACGATGAACTCCGCTCCGCCCGACCCAGGGCTCGGACTCGGGCTAAGCCCCGGAAGACGGTGAACTCCGCTCCGCCCGACCCAGGGCTCGGACTCGGGCTAAGTCCCAGAAGACGACGAACTCCGCTTCGCCCGACCCCAGGGCTCGGACTCGGGCTAAGTCCCGGAAGACGGCGAACTCCGCTCTGCCCGACCCCAGGGCTCGGACTCCACCCTGGCCTCAGCCGACGACCTCCGCCTCGCCCGACCCAGGGGCTCAGACTCGGCCTCGGCCACGGAAGACAGACTCGACCTCGGCTACGGAGGAGCCTCCGCATCACCCAACCTAGGGCGCAGGCCAGCCACGTCAACAGGAGGCGCCATCATCACCCTACCCCGAGCTGACTCGGGCCACAGGGAACCAGACCGGCGTCTCATCTGGCTAGCTCCGCCAGATAGGCAATGATGGCGCCCCGCATGCTCTGTGACGACGGCGGCTCTCAGCCCCCTTACGGAAGCAAGAGGACGTCAGCAAGGACCCAACCGCTCCGACAGTTGTCCCTCCGCCAGGCTCCATCGCTCCTCCGACGGCCACGACATCACACCAGCTGGGTGCCAAAATCTCTCCGGCTGCCACGACGGCATGTACTTAGGGCGCTAGCTCTCCCCCGCTAGACACGTAGCACTCTGCTACACCCCCCATTGTACACCTGGATCCTCTCCTTACGCCTATAAAAGGAAGGACCAGGGCCCTCTTAGAGAAGGTTGGCCGCGCGGGGACGAGGACGAGAACAGGCGCTCGCTTGGGGCCGCTCGCTCCCTCTCTCGCGTGGACGCTTGTAACCCCCTACTGCAAGCGCACCCGACCTGGGCGCGGGACGAACACGAAGGCCGCGGGATTCCCACCTCTCTCACGCCGGTCTCCGGCCGCCTCGCTCTTCCCCCCTTCGCGCTCGCCCTCGCGCTCGACCCATCTGGGCTGGGGCACGCGGCGACATTCACTCGTCGGCCCAGGGACCCCCCGGTCTCGAAACGCCGACAGTTGGCACGCCAGGTAGGGGCCTGCTGCGTGTTGACGAACAGCTTCCCGTCAAGCTCCTGATGGGCAGTCTCCAGCAACCTCTCCAACCCGGGACGGTGCTCCGTTTCAGGAGTCTTGAGTTCATGTCCCTCGACGGCAGCTACGACATGATACTCCTTCCACCGCCGCGCGACGACGACAATGGCGGCTGGCAGCCCGCCCGCCGGTGGCGGAATCGGCGACGTCTTCCCCGCATGGTGGTAGAGCAACCTTCGAGCTCGCCCTGTCCTCTCCCCCGCCGACGGAGGAGGAGGCGGGGCAACCAAGGCCAAGCAGGAGATAGCGCCTCGTCGGCTGTCGAGCGAGCCGACGGCCCCAGCACCCCAACGGGGGGCGCATCGGGCGTCGACCTCACGTTTGAGACGAAGGCGAGCGCCGTCTCCCCGCGACACGCCAATCCCGAGCAAGCGGACGACGCCAGCGCGCTCGCGGAAAGCTTGCTGGACGTCACCCTCGCACCTGAGACGACGGTGCAGTCAGTCCCCGACATGACTTCATCGCCGCTCGTCGACCAAAAGGTACCGACCGATTCCCATCTTACGTCATTTGGATTCAGCCTCAACCCGCCTAGCGACCTCGCTTTGGCGGACGTTCTCGTAAAGGCGAGTCCAAACCCTCTGGGGTTTCACATGCGGTCGCCTTGGGACCGGCTGACGGACGTCTCAACCTACGGGCCCTCTAGGTCCGAGGAAGACGACAGGCCCAGCATCTGTTGGGGTTTCTTTGGACTTGGCAACCCCAGTGCCATGCGGGACTTCATGGCCGCATGTGACTACTGCCTTTCCGACTATTCCGACGGTAGCCGCAGCCTCGGCGACGAGGACTGCGGCCCAAGCCGCGAATGTTTCCACGTCGATCTAGGGGGTCCCTCCGAAGGCAATCATCTCGGCATGCCGGAGGACGGTGATCTCCCTAAGCTAGTGCCCCGCGTCGACATCCCACAGGAGCTAGCTGTGGTCCCCGTTCAGGCAGGGGGCCATGACCCACAGCTCGAGAAAATCCGTGGGGCGCAGGCCAGGTTCGACGAGGGAGCAAGGGCGCTTGAGCCGATCCGCCAGGACGTCGGGCAGGCATGGGCGGGCCAACCCCTGACCGGAGAAATATGTCATCTGCCCCAGGGTTTCCAGCACCGCGTCGCCGACGACGCCAGGGTCAGGCCGCCACCCGCATCTAGTGGCGTCGGCCAGAACCTGGTTGCCGCAGCGATGCTTCTCCGCGCGATGCCGGAGCCATCAACCACCGAGGGCCGGCGAAACCAGGGGGAGCTCAAGAATCTCCTGGAAGGCGCCGCGGTCCGACGGGCCGAGAGCTCTGCCTCCCGAAGGCAGGGATACCCCTCGGAACCTCATGTCGCGACTTCCCAATTCATGCGGGAAGCCTCGGTCTACACCGGACGCACGCGCAACACCGCGCCTGCGGCCCCGGGCCGCCTCGGCAACGAGCACCATCATCGCGACCGTCGGGCCCACCTCGACGAGAGGGTGCGCCGAGGCTACCACCCCAGGCGTGGGGGACGCTACGACAGCGGGGAGGATCGGAGTCCCTTGCCCGAACCGCCCGGTCCGCAGGCCTTCAGCCGGGCCATCCGACGGGCGCCGTTCCCGACCCGGTTCCGACCCCCGACTACTATCACAAAGTACTCGGGGGAGACGAGACCGGAACTGTGGCTCGCGGACTACCGTCTGGCCTGCCAACTGGGTGGAACGGACGATGACAACCTCATCATCCACAACCTCCCCCTGTTCCTCTCCGACTCCGCTCGCGCCTGGTTGGAGCACCTGCCCCCGGGGCAGATCTCCAACTGGGACGACCTAGTCCAAGCTTTCGCCGGCAATTTCCAGGGCACGTACGTGCGCCCCGGGAATTCATGGGATCTCCGAAGCTGCCGGCAGCTGCCGGGAGAGTCCCTCCGGGACTACATCCGGCGATTCTCAAAGCAGCGCACCGAGCTGCCCAACGTCACTGACTCGGATGTCATCGGCGCGTTCCTCGCAGGCACCACCTGCCGCGACCTGGTGAGCAAGCTGGGTCGCAAGACCCCCACCAGGGCGAGCGAGCTGATGGACATCGCCACCAAGTTCGCTTCTGGCCAGGAGGCGGTTGAGGCCATCTTTCGGAAGGACAAGCAGCCCCAAGGCCGCCAGCCGGAAGATGTTCCCGAGGCGTCCGCTCAGCGCGGCACCAAGAAGAAAGGCAAGAAGAAGTCGCAAGCGAAACGCGGCGCCACCGACGCGGACCTTGTCGCCGCCGCTGAGTACAAGAACCCTCGGAAACCTCTCAGAGGCGCCAATCTATTCGACAAGATGCTCAAGGAGCCGTGCCCCTATCACCAGGGGCCCGTCAAGCACACCCTGGAGGAGTGCGTCATGCTTCGGCGCCACTTCCACAGGGCTGGGCCACCCACGGAGGGTGGCAGGGCCCGCGACGATGACAAGAAGGAAGATCACCAAGCAGGAGAGTTCCCCGAGGTCCGCGACTGCTTTATGATCTACGGTGGACAAGCGGCGAATGCCTCGGCTCGGCACCGCAAGCAAGAGCGTCGGGAGGTCTGCTCGGTGAAGGTGGCGGCGCCAGTCTACCTAGACTGGTCCGACAAGTCCATCACCTTCGACAAAGCTGACCACCTCGACCACGTGCCAAGCCCGGGGAAATACCCGCTTGTCGTCGACCCCGTCATCGGCGACGTCAGGCTCACCAAGGTCCTCATGGACGGAGGCAGCAGCCTCAACATCATCTACGCCGAGACCCTCGGGCTCCTGCGTGTTGATCTATCCTCTGTCCGGGCAGGCGCTGCGCCCTTCCATGGGATCATCCCGGGAAGCGCGTCCAACCCCTCGGACAGCTCGACCTTCCCGTCTGCTTCGGAACACCCTCCAACTTCCGAAGGGAGACCCTGACGTTCGAGGTGGTCGGGTTCCGAGGAACCTACCACGCGGTACTGCGGAGGCCATGCTACGCGAAGTTCATGGCCGTCCCCAACTACACCTACCTGAAGCTCAAGATGTCGGGCCCCAACGGGGTCATCACCGTTGGCCCCACGTACAAGCACGCGTTCGAATGCGACGTGGAGTGCGTGGAGTACGCCGAGGCCCTCGCCGAGTCCGAGGCCCTCATCGCCGACCTGGAAAGCCTCACTAAGGAGGCGCCAGATGTGAAACGTCATGCCGGCAACTTCGAGCCAGTGGAGACGGTTAAGGCCGTCCCCCTCGACCCCAGCAGCGACGCCTCCAAGCAGATCCGGATCGGATCTGGGCTCGATCCCAAATAGGAAGCAGTGCTCATCGACTTCCTCCGCGCGAACGCCGATGTCTTCGCGTGGAGTCCCTCGGACATGCCCGGCATACCGAGGGATGTCGCCGAGCACTCGCTGGATATTCGGGCCGGAGCCCGACCCGTCAAGCAGCCTCTGCGCCGATTCGACGAGGAGAAGCGCAGAGCGATAGGCGAGGAGATCCACAAGCTAATGGTGGCAGGGTTCATCAAAGAGGTATTCCATCCCGAATGGCTTGCCAACCCTGTGCTTGTGAGAAAGAAAGGGGGGAAATGGTGGATGTGTGTAGACTACACTGGTCTCAACAAAGCATGTCTGAAGGTTCCCTACCCTCTGCCTCGCATCGACCAAATCGTGGATTCCACTGCTGGATGCGAAACCCTGTCTTTCCTCGATGCCTACTCAGGGTATCATGAAAACAAGATGAAAGAGTCCGACCAGCTCGCGACTTCTTTCATCACACCCTTCGGCATGTACTGCTATGTCACCATGTCGTTCGGTTTGAGGAATGCGGGCGCGACGTACCAGCGGTGCATGAACCATGTGTTCGGCAAACACATTGGCCACACGGTCGAGGCCTACGTCGATGACATCGTAGTCAAGACGAGGAAGGCCTCCGACCTCCTTTCTGACCTTAAAACGACATTCCAATGTCTCAAGGCGAAAGGCGTCAAGCTCAATCCCGAAAAGTGTGTCTTCGGGGTGCACCGAGGCATGCTCTTGGGGTTCATCGTCTCCGAGCGGGGCATCGAAGCCAACCCGGAGAAGATCGCAGCCATCACCAGTATGGGGCCCATCAAGGACTTGGAAGGCGTACAGAGGGTCATGGGATGCCTCGCTGCTCTGAGCCGTTTCAACTCACGCCTCGGCGAAAGAGGTCTACCTCTGTACCGCCTCTTAAGGAAGGCCGAGTGCTTCACTTGGACCCCTGAGGCCGAGGAAGCCCTCGGGAACCTGAAGGCGCTCCTCACAAAGGCACCTATCTTGGTGCCCCCAGCTGCCGGAGAAGCCCTCCTGGTCTACGTCGCCGCGACCACTCAGGTGGTTAGCGCCGCGATTGTGGTCGAGAGGCAAGAAGAGGGGCATGCATTGCCCGTTCAGAGGCCGGTTTACTTCGTCAGCGAGGTACTGTCCGAAACCAAGATCCGCTACCCACAAGTTCAGAAGCTGCTATATGCAGTGATCCTGACCCGGCGGAAGTTGCGACACTACTTCGAGTCTCATCCGGTAACTGTGGTGTCATCCTTCCCCTTGGGAGAGATCATCCAGTGCCGAGAGGCCTCGGGTAGGATTGCAAAGTGGGCGGTGGAGATCATGAGCGAGACGATCTCGTTCGCTCCCCGGAAAGCCATTAAGTCCCAGGTCTTGGCGGACTTCGTGGCCGAATGGGTCGACACCCAGCTGCCGACGGCTCCGATCCAACCGGAGCTCTGGACCATGTTTTTCGACGGGTTGTTGATGAAGACGGGAGCCGGCGCAGGCCTACTCTTCATCTCGCCCCTCGGGAAACACCTACGCTATGTGCTACGCCTCCACTTCCCGGCGTCCAACAATGTGGCTGAGTACGAGGCTCTGGTCAACGGGTTGCGGATCGCCATCGAGCTAGGGGTCCGGCGCCTAGACGCCCGCGGTGACTCGTAGCTCATCATCGACCAAGTCATGAAGAACTCCCACTGTCGCGACCCGAAGATGGAGGCCTACTGCGATGAGGTTCGGCGCTTGGAAGACAAGTTCTACGGGCTCGAGCTTAACCACATCGCTCGGCGCTACAACGAGACTGCGGATGAGCTGGCTAAAATAGCCTCGAGGCGAACAACGGTTCCCCCGGACGTCTTCTCCCGGGATCTGCATCAACCCTCCGTCAAGATCGACGACACGCCCGAGCCCGAGGTACCCTCGGCCCAGTCCGAGGCGCCCACGGCTCAACCCGAGGTGCCCTCGGCTCAGTCCGAGGCACCCTCGGCTCATCCCGAGGCACCCTCATCTCGGCCCGAGGCGCCCTCAGTTCAGTCCGAGGTACCCTCGGCCCCCGAGGGTGAGGCACTGCGCGTCGAGGAGGCGCAAAGCGGGGTCGCGCCTGATCGAAACTGGCAGACCCCGTACCTGCAATATCTCCACCAAGGAGAGCTACTCCTCGACCGAGCCGAGGCTCGGCGGGTGGCGCGGCGCGCCAAGTCGTTCGTCTTGCTGGGCGATGAGAAGGAGCTCTACCATCGCAGCCCCTCAGGCATCCTCCAGCGATGCATCTCCATCGCCGAAGGCCAGGAACTCCTGCGAGAGATACACTCGGGGGCTTGCAGCCATCACACAACGCCTCGAGCCCTTGTCGGGAATGCCTTCCGACAGGGATTCTACTGGCCGACGGCGGTGGCCGACGCCACAAGAATTGTCCGCACCTGCGAAGGGTGTCAATTCTACACGAGGCAGACTCACCTGCCTGCTCAGGCTCTGCAGACGATACCCATCACCTGGCCTTTTGCGGTGTGGGGTCTGGACCTCGTCGGCCCCTTGCAGAAGGCACCCGGGGGCTACACGCGCCTGCTGGTCGCAATCGACAAATTCTCCAAGTGGATCGAGGTCCGACCCCTGAACAGCATCAGGTTCGAGCAGGCGGTGGCGTTCTTCACCAACATCATCCATCGCTTCGGGGTCCCGAACTCCATCATCACCGACAATGGCACCCAGTTCACCGGCAGAAAGTTCCTAGACTTCTGCGAGGATCACCACATCCGGGTGGACTGGGCCGTCGTGGCTCATCCCATGACGAATGGGCAGGTGGAGCGTGCCAACGGCATGATTCTACAAGGGCTCAAGCCTCGGATCTACAACGACCTCAACAAGTTCGGCAAGCGATGGATGAAGGAACTCCCCTCGGTGGTCTGGAGCCTGAGGACGACGCCGAGCCGAGCCACGGGTTTCACGTCGTTCTTCCTAGTCTACGGGGCCGAGGCTGTCTTGCCCACAGACCTGGAATACGGCTCCCCGAGGACGAGGGCCTACACCGACCAAAGCAACCAAGCTAGCCGAGAAGACTCGCTGGACCAGCTGGAAGAGGCTCGGGACAAGGCCTTACTACACTCGGCGCGGTACCAGCAGTCCCTGCGACGCTACCACGCCCGAGGGGTCCGATCCCGAGACCTCCAGATGGGTGACCTGGTGCTTCGGCTGCGACAAGACGCCCGAGGGAGGCACAAGCTCACGCCCCCCTGGGAGGGGCCATTCGTCATCGCCAAAGTTCTGAAGCCCGGAACGTACAAGCTGGCCAACAGTCAAGGCGAAGTCTATGGCAACGCTTGGAACATCCAACAGCTACGTCGCTTCTACCCTTAAGATGTTTTCAAGTTGTTCATATACCTCGCACCCACGTAAAGTTTAGTCATCAAGGAAGGGTCGGCCTCGCCTCGGCAAAGCCCGACCCTCCCTCGGGGGCTAAAAGGGGGGAACCCCCTCTGCGTCGAATTTTTTCCTCGAAAAAGAAGATCCCTTCTGCCAGAATGTTTTTCGTGCTTTTTGACTACTTCGAAAAGTGGATCCTAAAAACGATGGAGTACACGTAAGCAGCCAAGGCTGACCGAGCCGAGGGATTCCTATGCCTCCGGGATACGGATACCTCACTCATCACCTTCTGCGATAAGTAACTCACGTTCGGGTAAGTGGTTCCGCGGACCGAACAAGTCTTCACGTTCGGAAGTTCTTCTGCCAAAGTGATCCTTCGAGCCTTCTCGACTGAGCCGGTGACAGAGCCTCATGGACGGGTAAAAGTGCGCGTAAGCGGCAAGGCCGACCGAGCCGAGGGACTCCTACGCCTCCGGGATATGGATACCTCACTCATCACCTTCCGCGAGAAGCAACTCTCGCTCGCACAAACATCCCTGTTGCCGACAAAAAAGTCCAGATACTCGAAACAAGAAGAAAAGAGACGCAGCTTTACAACACAGCGAGGGTGTGTGTTCTGGCCTCGGCGGCCGCGGAAGACACACGCTACAAGACGATCTGATCCTGCAGGCTCGGGTCTTGACGCTGGAAGGGGGCAGCAGCACCCTCGGCATCAACGACACTTTCGGCGAGGTCCGACCTAGCCTCGGACGGCGACGCGGTCCAAGGATCTTCGCTCTAAAGGACGACGTCATCGCCACACCCGGGCAATCGCTGCCAGGGTCTTCTCCGGAAATCTGGCCCGAGCAGGCGGCTCGGCCGGTCATTCTGGGGCCTCGGCCAACCATCTTCCAAGGGCGCCAGCCCGACCCGAGGCCTCGGCTGGTCAACTCCGGCGTCGGTCCCGCTAACGGACGACCCGGCTGGGCTCCGGCCAACCAGGTTTCATTTTTGAGCCAACTCCGCCCCTGTTCATGCTGATATCGCTACCCTTGGCCTCGGCTCATCGAAGAGAGGCCAAGGGGTCCCTTTAACTAAGCTAGAGAAGCCTCAGACAACAAGGCCGACCGAGCCGAGGCACTCCTACGCCTCCGGGATACGGATACCTCACTCGTCACCTTGACACGGGACGACTCACGCTTGGTGAAGCGGTTCAGACGACCAACAGGCGAGTTCTAGTGCTCGAAAATGAGGAAAAAACACGGCTCCGTGCCGAAACTACATACATGTTCAGGCCCCGACAGCCACAATGAACAAAAACACCGGCACTCAAGGTGCCATTACAAACGGAACTCCGGTTCCGCCTCCGCAGGTACGAACAACCCCACTCGATGGGGGAGGGCCTGCGGAGCAACAGAAGACCGACGAACGGCGCGCCGTCGCCCGCTCCAGCGGCAGCGATGACGACGACTTCTACTCCGGGGGACCGAACAGCGGCAACACTGACCTCAGGGCGGACGCTGCTGCCAAGAGGCCCCCGCCCATGCCCAAACTCGTGAGGCAAGGACGGGCAGAAGGCCGTAGAGTTGGAGGTCGGTCCGAGGCCGGCCCTGGCTATCTCGTCGGCGGAAGAACCTCTTCCAGCTGCCGTGGCAGACGCCGGCGCCGCGAGCGGCTCCGAAGCCACTCGCGTCCGAAAGCCAGGCACGGTGCAGCTGCCAGCGCCACGGACGACGACCGCCCTTCCCTCCGATCACTGAGTGAAGGAGCAGGCCACTGCCCACGCAGGGGCCGACCCCAACTCGGCACTCTCCCCTCCCCAGCCCTGGTGATGAAAATCCTTGAGGCTGAGGGAGGGGCAGAGACCGCAGCCCGACTCGCTTTCCCCCACCATCAAGCTGGAGGTCACCATCTTGGGTGACCACCAGCGGAGGGGTGCAACCGAGCTGTGTGATGAAAATCCTTTAAGCCGAACGATGGCTGAAAGGTACCAACTCCCACGGAGTTGCGTTCCTCCAACGACGAGGCGGAAAGACGGCGAATCTCCCCCATCCGGGGGCTTGGGAGGTGGAAAGACACGATGCATAAGGGAGCGCGAAGACATGGTCGCCTTCCAAGGGGGTCACCCTCCTTTTAAGGGCGGTTCTCCCTACTCGCGTCCCCAGCCGTCACAGGCTGAGTCTTCTCCAACACACTCCAAGGTCCTCTCCTATGGTGTGGGGGCTGGGTCCCACAAGTCATGCAAGCCGACTCAGGGCAGAAGAAGCCAAACCACCGTGTGCGGTGCATACAACCGCCCAGCGGTTACAAGTGACCCTCCACTTTTGCCCAGACCAGCGGGCGAAAGGGTGGGCGGCCATGCAGGCGGCATGCAACCGCGCCAAGTGGGCGCGCTTCGCCGACTCCCAACACGCCCAGCCTGGAGGCCCAGGCCCACGCGTCATGCAACCAGCGCGCCGACTGCTTCGTGCATGCAACTGCACCGCCACTTGCGCCACCACCGCGCCTCCTCGACTGTGGAACCAATACCGCGACTCGAGGCGACCCAGCACACGACCCAGCAGTGCCAGCCTGGCGCGACGGTCAGTGCGGCCAAAAATGGGCCGGCAGTAATGGCAGCGGCAGGCGAGCAGGTGCAGCGGTCACGTCGTCATCCAAGCTTACGTCCCATCCGCGGGCAGCGAGAGAACCCTCTCTCACGGCGTAAAGACAATGCGCCTGTGTTCCGTTCCTCGAACGGCTCGCGCACGCGCAACGATCGCCTCACCAACCACTCGCCCCGTCGCATTAACTCCGCGGCGGGACAGGCGGCGCCTCTGGCAGGAGGAGCGGGCGACGCTTCGCCTTCGCCATAATGACCGCGCCAGTAAAGGTACACCGCGTCGTTCGATTTCGTATCCTTTTCCTTTTTTCCTCTTTCTCTCTCTCTTGCAACAGGGACCGGGAAAGGGGGATACCCCGAAAAGGGTCCTTCCCCGTGAAGGAACCAGGCTCCGAGCCTCCCTACTGATCAGAGGTTCGAAGGCTGGCCCCCCGAAGGGTTCGACAGCCGCTTCAGATCGCGTGGGCCCTACACCCACTACTGGACAGAGGTTCGAAGGTCGGCCCCCCGAAGGGTTCCACGGCCGCCTCAGGCTACTCGGGCTCCGTGACCATTACTGATCAGGGGTTCGAAGGCTGGCCCCCGAAGGGTTCACAGCCGCCTCAGACGCCGAGCGAGGGATGACCATGGGTACGTTCGATACATAACCAAGGCTCGAGTTGTGCTCTCGAGGTACCCTAGGACATTTCCGAGACCAGCGGGAGCGATCTTGTAACGGAGTCCCATCAGAGGGAGACATCGAGCCCTCGGACCCCGTCGCCAGGGGACCGAGTCCGGCAGATCACCCGCAGGTACTTTTGGGCGTGCCTCTGGGCCCCTAGCCGACCCCTAACGAACGGGGCACGGACGTCCACTCGGATTACCCGCTTGCAGCTCACCGGAGACACCATGTTCGGCGCCCATCGAGGGCAACATGGCGCTTTCCCCCCTCCTCCTTGCGGAAAGGCGACGCAGGGGCGTATGTAAAAAAGCCGAGTCTGTCCCTGATCGCCCTCTCGCCCTGTGCAGAGGCTCGGGGGCTGCTCTCGCAAACCCGGCTCCGGCCGAACCGTTGACAGCGTCAACATACCAGCCCGAGAACTTGGGACCCGACCGTACACCCGGGCTACGGCCAGCTCGCATGAGGGAACAACCAGACCAGCTGAAGCATTACGCGAGGCATTAAGACCTCGGAGGAGTGAAACCACTCCTCCGAGGCCTCGGGGGCTACACCCGGCGGGTGCGCTCGCGCGCACCCACCGGAACAAAACGCAACCGAGAAAGGCTGGTCCCCTTGCAGAAAAGTGCGACGAAAGCCTCCAAGCGAGTGCTAACACCCCCTTCGAGGCTCGGGGGCTACTGTCGGGGACCATAATTAGGGGTACCCTCAAGACTCCTAATTCTCAGCTGGTAACCCCATCAGCATAAAGCTGCAAAGGCCTGATGGGTGCGACTAAGTCAAGGATCAGTCCATTCGAGCGACTCGATCACGCCTCGCCCGAGCCTAGCCTCGGACAAGGGCGACCGACCCCGGAGGATTTCCGTCTCGCCCAAGGCCCCCCTCCAACGGCGAACATATTTCCGGCTCGCCCGAGGCCCTGCCTTCGCTAAGAAGCAACCCTGACTAAATCGTCGCACCGACCGACCAAGTCGCAGGAGCATTTAATGCAAAGGTGGCCTGACACCTTTATCCTGACGCGCGCGCCCCGGCAGAGCCGAAGTGACCGCCGTCACTTCGCCGCTCCACTGACCGGCCTGACAGAAGGACAGCGCCGCATGTGCCACTCCGACTGTGGTGCCATTTGACAGAGTGAGGCTGACAGGCAGTCAGGCCCCGCCGGAGGCACCATAGGAAGCTCCGCTTCGCCCGACCCAGGGCTCGGACTCGGGCTCAGCCCCGGAAGACGGCGAACTCCGCTCCGCCCGACCCAGGGCTCGGACTCGGGCTAAGCCCCGGAAGACGGCGAACTCCGCTCCGCCCGACCCAGGGCTCGGACACAGGCTAAGCCCCGGAAGACGGTGAACTCCGCTCCGCCCGACCCAGGGCTCGGACTCGGGCTAAGCCCCGGAAGACAGCGAACTCCGCTGCGCCCGACCCAGGGCTCGGACTCGGGCTAAGCCCCGGAAGACGGTGAACTCCGCTCCGCCCGATCCAGGACTCGGACTCGGGCTAAGTCCCAGAAGACGACGAACTCCGCTTCGCCCGACCCCAGGGCTCGGACTCGGGCTAAGTCCCGGAACACGGCGAACTCCGCTCCGCCCGACCCCAGGGCTCGGACTCCGCCCTGGCCTCAGCCGACGACCTCCGCCTCGCCCGACCCAGGGGCTCAGACTCGGCCTCGGCCACGGAAGACAGACTCGACCTCGGCTACGAAGGAGCCTCCGCATCACCCAACCTAGGGCGCAGGCCAGCCACGTCAACAGGAGGCGCCATCATCACCCTACCCCGAGCTGACTCGGGCCACAGGGAACCAGACCGGCGTCTCATCTGGCTAGCTCCGCCAGATAGGCAATGATGGCGCCCCGCATGCTCTGTGACGACGGCAGCTCTCAGCCCCCTTACAAAAGCAAGAGGACGTCAGCAAAGACCCAACCGCTCCGACAGCTGTCCCTCCGCCAGGCTCCATCGCTCCTCCGACGGTCACGACATCACACCAGTTGAGTGCCAAAATCTCTCCGGCTGCCACGACGGCATGTACTTAGGGCGCTAGCTCTCTCCCGCTAGACACGTAGCACTCTGCTACACCCCCCATTGTACACCTAGATCCTCTCCTTACGCCTATAAAAGGAACGACCAGGGCCCTCTTAGAGAAGGTTGGCCGCGCGGGAACGAGGACGAGAACAGGCGCTCGCTCCCTCTCCCGCGTGGACGCTTGTAACCCCCTACTGCAAGCGCACCCGACCTGGGCGCGGAACGAACACGAAGGCCGCGGGATTCCCACCTCTCTCACACCGGTCTCCGGCCGCCTCACTCTTTCCCCCTTCGCGCTTGCCCTCGCGCTCGACTCATCTAGGCTGGGGCACACGGCAACATTCACTCGTCGGCCAGGGACCCCCGGTCTCGAAACGCCGACAAAATTGAACATCAAACTTCGTTAAAATCAATAAAGGATAAGGAACTGTGTAGATCCGAAAAGGAATAAGATGAACTACCTTAAAGCATATATGATAAGCACTTGTACATTCCACGAATTTTACTCATTTTATGCCAAGTACATTCCACGAATATTACTCATTTTATGCCAAGTGCATTCCACGAGTATTACTCGTGGTATGCCAATGTATGTTAAGGTGTAGCCTGCTCTCGAATATATGCCAATGTAAGTTAGGGTGTCGATGGACGAGGTGTAGGTAGACAGCCTGCTCTCGAATTTATGCCAATGTAAGTTAAGGTGTCGATGGACGACCTCCTCTTAAATTATGTCTAATTATATGATTTAGGCATATAATTTAGGTATGTGTAAATTTACTGAATTCAATAGTATAAGTCAATTTGAACTATGAATTGTCCATCTATTCATGTGTTATTGCCTCACGTTGATTTCTAATGTAGTTTGATTTGGTTTATTGTGCATATTTAATTATTTGGTTTATTGTGCATATTTCTGGATAAGAAATAAAGACAGCAGATTTAAAATGCTCATATAAGCATAAGAGCTCCATGAGCACAGTATAATCAGTTCAATCAACGTTTAAAGAGATACCAGCCTGGCACAACGGTTTCCCAAAAAAAAAAGCTTGCTAATGAAGAAACAGTTGTGATGTGTGGTGAGTTACTAATGAAGAAACAGTTGTGATGTGTGGTGAGTTACTAATGAAGCACCTCCACGTGGAAGAAGGCGCTATCAGCGAAACTCCCAGGGAACATCGATCTCGGCCTCCCATGAATCGGAAGAACAGCTAAGCGAGTAAATCCGGGATTATGGAGGCCATGGACGCAAATCAGCAGATCAAACTCAAAGCCGAAGGCAGATCGACGGGGTACTCAAAAAGAGACTCACAGATCCGAGCTAAGCTCGTCTGGGATTATCGATAGAAACCGTGAACGCGAAAGAAAACTGCGTGGCCCTGCCCAGTGCTCACTCCGAGAGACGAATCTGAAATCCGAAAACGATAAAGATCTGTTCGGGAACCCGTCTGCCATCTCGCTATGGTACATGGTGTGCGAAGGATGGGACGGAGCAGACAGAGATCCAGAGCCGAGGCCGGCTCTCTGTACGCCCGCAACGGAACCGAGATGGCACGAGAGCAATGAGCTGCCGACCGGTTCTCTCAAAGGCGACGGTTTCTCCAACCTTGAAACGATCGAGAAATTTTCTAAAATCGAAACCCAATTCGCACATCCGAACGGAAAAGGAAACGAAAACGAAAACATCAAGCACGGACCAGGAAACACAGAAGAAACGTTTCTCTTTCAAAAAAAACATCGAGATCCAGACGATGAAGGAGGAGGAAAGCGCCGCCGCCACCGCCGCCGCCGCCGCCACGGCCAGGGAGGCTGCAGAACGGGTCGAGCTAGCTAGGGTTGAAGTTGGCGGCCGGCGAGGTCGATGGTGGATTGGGTGCCTGTGCCTCATATAGAGACACGGAGGAGCGGGATGATGGGCCGTGGAGCAGGCAGAACCTGAGTTTGAGTTGCCCGTGGGCTGGTAGAAAATGCCAGCCTGTTTCTCTATGGGCCCCTTACCTTTCGACGCTCGCTCAGTTTCGGGCTGGCTGCTTGTTTCCTGAATGGGCCGGGCTGCCAGCCCGCCAAATATCGTTTGTTGGGCGCCGGCCGGCCGGCCAGGCACGCAGGACGACGACGACCCGTGGCCTGCACGTCTGTCGTCTGGTGGTGGTCGATGCTCCGGTTACCGGCCAGACGTCAGCACGCTGCGTCACCAGGCTGCGTGCGGCTGACCCATATTTCGTCTGCGCTGAACGTGCACGCACGGTCGGTGTTGGCTGTTGCTTCTTCGTTCGTCTGTCTGCTCTACACCTTCCGTTGGATTTTCCCGATTTCCCTGAGACAGACAGCGCCCTACCCTGATCGCAGCTTTGGGAATGAGAATGAATGTCCGGTCAGTCATGGCCGGCAGGCGGCAGTTCGGACCTGTTGTATTCTTCGTCTTCGTCTTCGTTCTCCCGCTGTCATCTGTGAATCTGAAACGGAGCGTTCTCTGTCACCGTCTGCCAATCCATCGGAGAGATAGGACAGGGATTTTTCCAAGGACAAAACAGCTCGACGTCTTGTCCCCTGTGCGGTGGTCACCAAACTCCGTGCCGCGGGTTCGGTGGCTGGCCGTAGACTATTTTTTTTTTCACGGGCGCCAATCCATCGCATGCCATACATCGCTGCCCCCACCACGCCGGCCGCCCAGCACGGCAGTTTTTCCGCAGTTTCGCCGCCACAGAAAAACGATAGCTGCCCGGCAGGAGGAACTCGTGGCAGCAACGACGACGAAGCTATCTCAAGGGTTTCTGTCACGGGCGGGTGCATGGTTTTCCTCGTCGGGGATGGCGACATGCGTGCATGATTTCCAGGCATTGGCAAGCATGGACGAGCCAGCGGTCGGTCAAACATCGCATTCCGACCTAAACTGCAGAGGACTGCTCTGCTCCGAATGTATAGATCCAATACAAGGATCGTCAGTGACAATAGCGGTTTTATCCGGAATTCCGGATGACGCTGCATTCCCCGGATTCACTCAGATGGGACTATTTGGAACGCGGAAATATTTTTTTTGTCGAAATCAGCTCAATTTCAGATTTTTTTTAAAAAAAATAAAACTCAGGAACAGGAGAGTGAGAGAACAACAAAGGACCTGAAGGAGAAATGGTGATGCGAACAACGGAAAGGAGCAGCAGAAGGGGACGTGGCACGTGCAGACGTGCTTGCTAGCTATCCAAAACCGATGTTCGTCCTGCTCAAAGTGCAACGGATATGCTTCTTCTCTTCTTTTTACCCATAATAACAAAAGAGAGATCGGATCGGATAGGATAGGATAGGATAGGAGGGAGCAAGAGATTCCTTCGCAACGGCAGACAGAAACAGAGTCACCGTCACCGCAGGAGGAAACATACATGCACTGTTGAAATGAGGCCCTAAACCCACTGGGGCACAGAGACAACGCTGGTGGTCAACAAGCGGTATTCTGCATCAATCATTATGCTATGTCAAGTTATTCCGTCGAAATTTGCATTTCCTTTTTTTTTTGGAGGTGACAGGTGCTTTCTCAATATGCTGCTGGTTCAACCATGGAAATTCAAAAGGCATCTCAGCTCATGTGAACGGATATGGATGATGTCTCTTCTTTCTAGTACACTTTGATTGTCAAACACCAAACGTTCGAGCAGTACCGCTTGCGCCACTACAGATCATTGGAAGGTTTCACTTTCACGAGGGAGGGTACTATAGCATCATGCATGATGCTCGAGAAAACCGAGGGATGAATAAAGAGGCACAAGTGGCGACATTTTCCTAGTTCAGGACTTTAGGCGTAAGGATATGAGAGGAGATTGGAGAGAATAAAACCTTTGTTATTCAATTTTAAATAGTAAGGGCTAGTTTAAAATTTTCATTTTCCCAAGAGATTCCTATTTTACAAGGGGAAAATAAACTAATTTTCTTTGGTAAAATGAAAATTCCTTGAAAAAATAGGGTTTCCAAACTAGCCATAAGAAGATTTTAGCTTACCTAATTAATCCCTGCAATATCTTTGCTTGCAAACAAGCCCCTCATCGTATATCAAAAACCTTCGATCGTGCAACCTTGGTCAGTAAAGCATACATAACTTCTAAGTTGTAAAATAGTCGGTGTCTTTTTTTAAACTACAACATCTTACTTGATTCACTTTATCACTAGATCCATGCCCGTGCGTTATCACAAAAGTAAAAAATTAAATGTAGATACAGAACAACAAATATTACTATGATATGCAACATCCGTGTGGCAAAATATCACTCCACCACTGATATTATATTAACGGTAATATTATTATTATAAATGTGCCGACCTAAATAGATCTATGGTCTCTTCTCATCCTTACCTCTTTAAATTTTGAGTACATTTATGTGATCGTGCATGGCAAACCGAGAGAAGAACATTATGGTACTCACAACATTTGATTGTAAGGTAGATGCAAACCAATTTTGCGTCTAGAAAAGGTCCTAAAGGTTGCCTGCCCAAGAGGCACACCCTACACCTGCTGATAACAAAAATGGTTTGCACAACCAGGGACCTTTCTAATGCAGAACCACAAATAGCACTTTTGTGAGCTCAAACCTCGATACATGTGTCCAAAGGGATGCTCCCGAGGCATCGCTTCAAGCTCATGTGTTCTTGATTTTTTAAATTAATGTCCAAGAGCTGGTTTAATGTGGATGGATCTTTCTTTGTGTGAACATGTGCACATAGTGTATCAAGTGTGTGTGGAAGTATTCTTTTATCATTTTTGTTCATGCTTTCTTTTGAAAGTTTTGATTATATGTCGCTTGCACTTCTTCAGTAGCTTCGTCGATCTGCCTTTGAAGGTCAGTCAGTCGCGCCATCTTCTCCTTCTTTATTTGTACTTGCTGATGAATGATCTCCGTATCTCTGATCTCTTGGTCCAACTCTTCCTCCTGGAGTGTTGGACTGGTGGCTGTAAGGAAAATGGACCCCGGGCCTTTTGGCTAATTGAGTTTTGGTGTTTGATGAACAACACAATCAGTGAACTAATAAGTTTTCTAGTGTTTGTGTTTGTAGTTCACAGGATGCAAAGAGAATTGGACCAAGGCAATGAGGATGCAACACCTCAAAAGAAGACATAAAAAGATGCATAGGAGTCCAAGACTCAAGAACAAAGAAGCCCGAAGAAATCAGCGAAGAAATCCAAGATGAGGGCTGTCAGCCAGCGCCTGGTGGCGCACCGGACATTGGTGTCCGGTGTGCACCGGACAGTCTGCGCAGAGAGGCCGCAGACAGGCGCTCTCTGGCTGTAGCACCGGACTGTCCGGTGTGCACCGGACTGTCCGGTGTGCCAACGGGCAGACGGCAACGGTCGGATCCAACGGTCGACTGCTACAGGCGCCAACGGTCGGCTGACGTGGCGTGCACCGGACACTGCACAGTAGATGTCCGGTGGTGCACCGGACTGTCCGGTGCACCCGACGACAGAAAGCTGCTGCTTTCTGTCCAACGGCTAGTTGGGGGTGTGGAGGCTATAAATACCACCCCAACCGGCCATTCTCAAGTGTGAGAGCCCAAGCAACATACCAAGACACATAGTGCATATTTCCAAGAGCTCAAACACCCAAGTGCTTAATAGAAACACTCGGTGATTAGCGTAGGTGCTTTGCGAAGTGCTTAGGTTAGTTAGACCGCTTTAGCGCTTGCTCTAGGTGAACTCTAGATTGTTGAGTGAGTTTAGATAAACCTCACAACCCCTCGGCTCTTGCGTGAGTCGTTGTAATTGTACCGAGTGGGGCGAGAGTCTTGCGAGACCGTGACAACCGCGTTTGTGTCACGGCCGCCACCGTGTACCGGAGGGAACGAGGCCCGCGGCGTTTCGGCCGGAAGCTCGATAGTGGAGACGGCGGGGAGCGTCCGAGAGGAGCCGGAAGCGGAGCACCACTTGCGCGTGGAGAAGGCCCGCGGCTCTCTACGGAGTTACTCGACCGTGGTGCTTGGCCCTCGCGTGGGCTTCCCTTTGCGTAGGGGCACCAACGAGGATTAGTCGGGACCTTGCGTGGTTCCGGATACCTCGGTAAAAATACCGGCGTCATCCACGAGAGTTTGCTTCTCTACTTAGCTCTTTACATTCCGCATTTAAGTTTCAATCTTATTGTCATACTTATTTAGTGTAGATTGAAACTTAGCCTTTGCGGTAGAGATAGCAACACTTAGACAAAACCCAGTTTGCACATTCTAGTTTTGATTATTTGCATAGGTTTTGCTCTAGGGATTTAATTGTGGCCTAGTTTAGTAAAAGTTTTAGAAGTCCTAATTCACCCCCCCTCTTAGGCGTCACCCGTTTCCTACAAGTGGTATCAGAGCCCGGTTTGGCTCATTTGAAACGCTTTAGCTTCACCGCTAAAAGAGCCGACGCTTTTTAGAGGAAGGGATGGATACCCATAGGCCACCACACTTCGACGGCACTAACTTCCCATATTATAGTGCTAGAATGGCTTGTTACCTAGAGGCCGTTGATCTAGGTGTTTGGAGAGTCACTCGTGACGGGATGAAACCCCTCAAGAATCCCGAGAAACCCACCACGAGTGAGGAAAAAGAAATTCATTTAAATGCTAGAGCCAAAAATTGCTTGTATGAATCTCTCAGCATGGATATTTTCAATCAAGTATTTACCCTGAAAACTGCTAATGAGATTTGGCTAAAATTGCATGAGCTCCATGACGGCACATCCAATGTCCGTGAGCAAAAACATTGCCTAGTCTTAAATGAGTATAATTCTTTTGCCATGAAAGATGATGAGCTTGTTAGAGACATGTATTCTCGTTTGAATCTAATAATCAATGAGCTCAACTCTATTGGCACTAATAAGCTCGGTGATGCGGACATTGTGAGGAAGATTATCTCCCTGCTACCACAACAAAGATATGGGAGCATCATCACCATCCTTCACAACATGGAGGATTTGAGCAACATGACCCCGACCATTGTGATTGGGAAAATCGCGGCCTTTGAGATGTCGCGAAAAATGAGCCGGGGAGAGGAGCCAACTTCCTCAAGGCCATATGCTTTTGCATGTGATGAAAGGAAGGGCAAAAAGAAGGCTCCCACTCCAAGTTCCTCAAGTGAAGAAGAGGAAGAAGAAGAAAGTGATGATGATGAAGATAATCAACCATGCACATCATCCTCCAAGGACGAAGAAACAATCCGACACGTCGGAAAGGTAATGAGGATGATCCGCAAGATTAATCTAATGGGTGTGCCCCTGCAGGTCGAGGATCTTCTCTTTAACATTGACAGGAAAAAGCAAAGGAAGAGAGGATGCTTCGCATGTGGGGAGAAGGGCCACTTCAGGGACAACTGTCCAAATATGGCCAAACCCAAAAAGGAGAGGAGCAAAGGCAAGGCGCTCACAAGTGTTAGAACTTGGGATGATTCTTCAAGTGAAGATGAACCTCCAAGGACGCGCAGCCACCGGTCCTCGTCACGATCATCACGATCATCACACAAATGCCTTATGGCAAGAGGTAACAAAAGCATTCCATCCTCTAGTGATGAAAGTAGTAGTGATGGTGAAGGTGAGGGAAAGGCCTCTCTAGAAGAGCTTGCGGAAGCCGTAAAATTTTTCCAGGATGTTTGCACTAAGCAAAAAGCTCATCTTAAAACTTTGAAAAATAAGTTGGTTAGCTCTCAAAATGATTACAAAGGTTTGCTAGAAAAATTTGAAACTTTTGCAAACTTAAATAGTGAGCTATCAACTAAAATTGAGCTATTAGAATCTAGTGCTCCATCCACTGCTACCGATGATAGCCTTATTAAAAAGAATGAAAAACTTAAGGCTAAGTTAGCTAGCTCCCAAGAAGCTATTGAAAATTTGCTAGAGAAAATGGAAATTCTTAGCATACACAATAATGAGCTAACTACTAAGCTAGAAAACATTGGTAGCACCCCAGCAGCATCTTTAGTTGAAATACCTGAAATAATTAAGAAAGATGCTTCTACTTTCTGCTTTGATTTAATTGATGATTCTAACCCCTGCAACCAAGTCGTTGTTGAGAATATTGTTGTAGAGACATGTACGGATGAGGTTGCAAAGGAAAATGAACAATTAAAGCAAGAAGTGGCTCACCTTGGCAAGGCTTTGTATGACAAGAAAGGCAAAGCCAAACAAATCCGACCTCCACAGGATAACACCACTGCGGGAGTGAACAAGCCTGTAGAGGGAGAAACTGTGATTTGTAGGCTATGCCACATGGAAGGCCACAAGTCTTTCCAATGCAAGGCGATGACCGGGGATAAACAAAGGCAAAAGCTCAAGCAAAAGCCATCAAGCAAAATCTCCAACACCTACATCAAAAAGGTGAACAAAAAGGATGCTACACCATATTTGATCAAGAAGAAAAAGAACGGAAAGGTGATAGCAATCAAGGCCAACAAGCAAGCCAACAAAGGAAAGGAGGCCAAACGCATCTGGGTGCCAAAGAAGATAATCTCAACCATGAAAAGCACCAAGAAGGTTTGGATCCCGAAAGGGAAGTGAGTGGACCGAAGGTCTACGGGAAATTTGGAGACTTGGCAAAGTTGGGATGTATATCATGGGGTACATCATACTGAATCAAGTTTATTGCCAAGTGGGTTAGTGAAAATTTTGGACCCAAATTTCCCACCCATGACTAAGGTAACTAGTTTTATTGTATTTCTCGTTTTTAGATATGCGTATCTATTTATCTTGTATCTAGTTTACCTTTCTTGCCTAGTATTACATGTGTTATGTACTTTTGCTTAAAATCATGCATACTAGGTAAATCATATGGTAGGATTGCTTGCTTTTAATTCATATACCTAAGCAAACCTACATGGCTTAAAATGTTTAATTTAAGCACGGCACATAGCTTTTATATCACTCCATAGTAAATGATGCATCAATTGAAAATTTTGATTTTTACAAGTTGTATCATTTAACTTATATGTGCCAAAGTTAGGATTGTAGATAATTTGCCCCTCTTGATATCAAATCAAAGTGCATGTCTCCTACAAGTATTCAAAACTTGTATGCACACCTTTAGGGGGACATTACTCAATAATCTAACACTTTGAGACTAACACCTTTTCAAGTCTATTTCATGTGATAGTCTCATTGTAAGGAAAATAAGGTCCCCGGAGAAAGACAACAATCTTCCACTGCAAAATCTCCAAGAACTCTCATGTCTCTCAAGCTCGCCATTGATCTTCAATTGGTATCTTTTGAGACTACTTTCAGTATCATTTACATGTCTTCTCCAATATTTGATTAGACTATATTTCATATCATATGCTTCCATGTTGCTAAAAATGCATAAGTAGTTAACTCATATTCCGTTACCTATGCATAAGGGAAGTTAGTCTTTTCAAATCATGTCTTGCACCTCTAATTTTCACATGCTTTTTTCCTAAGTAGAGGATCTCTGTCAAGGGGAGTATTTCTTCATCTCTAAAGGGGGAGAAAACTCTTTCTAAAGGAGAAAACTCATTTAGGGGGAGTAATCTTTTGAGGACTCCTTCAAGTGGTATCATTCACATAGTTTAATTTAATATCCTTCTAGTGATATCATTTGATACAAATCTTGATGAGGGCAAGCTTTTATTTACTTCCTACATGCTTTTAATGTCTTCCTTTTCGGTGGTTGATGCCAAAGGGGGAGAAGTTTAGGGACCAAAGCAATGAAAACTATATCAAACACCAAACACCACCAATTTAAAATTTTATATCTACAAATGGCTTTTTAAGTGGTTTTGGTTATTTGGTCCAAAAATAGGAAGTAAGTGAATTATGGAGTTAGGGGGAGGCTTAAGTCCATAATATCACATTGTGGGGTCAATCATGCATCTTAGCAAGTAGATTGCATATTTTCACTCAAATACTTGTATTATTTGCTTGCTTTGGTTGTGTTGTCATCAATCACCAAAAACGGGGAGATTGTAAGGAAAATGGACCCCGGGCCTTTTGGCTAATTGAGTTTTGGTGTTTGATGAACAACACAATCAGTGAACTAATAAGTTTTCTAGTGTTTGTGTTTGTAGTTCACAGGATGCAAAGAGAATTGGACCAAGGCAATGAGGATGCAACACCTCAAAAGAAGACATAAAAAGATGCATAGGAGTCCAAGACTCAAGAACAAAGAAGCCCGAAGAAATCAGCGAAGAAATCCAAGATGAGGGCTGTCAGCCAGCGCCTGGTGGCGCACCGGACATTGGTGTCCGGTGTGCACCGGACAGTCTGCGCAGAGAGGCCGCAGACAGGCGCTCTCTGGCTGTAGCACCGGACTGTCCGGTGTGCCAACGGGCAGACGGCAACGGTCGGATCCAACGGTCGACTGCTACAGGCGCCAACGGTCAGCTGACGTGGCGTGCACCGGACACTGCACAGTAGATGTCCGGTGGTGCACCGGACTGTCCGGTGCACCCGACGACAGAAAGCTGCTGCTTTCTGTCCAACGGCTAGTTGGGGGTGTGGAGGCTATAAATACCACCCCAACCGGCCATTCTCAAGTGTGAGAGCCCAAGCAACATACCAAGACGCATAGTGCATATTTCCAAGAGCTCAAACACCCAAGTGCTTAATAGAAACACTCGGTGATTAGCGTAGGTGCTTTGCGAAGTGCTTAGGTTAGTTAGACCGCTTTAGCGCTTGCTCTAGGTGAACCCTAGATTGTTGAGTGAGTTTAGATAAACCTCACAACCCCTCGGCTCTTGCGTGAGTCGTTGTAATTGTACCGAGTGGGGCGAGAGTCTTGCGAGACCGTGACAACCGCGTTTGTGTCACGGTCGCCACCGTGTACCGGAGGGAACGAGGCCCGTGGCGTTTCGGCCGGAAGCTCGATAGTGAAGACGGCGAGGAGCGTCCGAGAGGAGCCGGAAGCGGAGCACCACTTGCGCGTGGAGAAGGCCCGCGGCTCTTTACGGAGTTACTCGACCGTGGTGCTTGGCCCTCGCGTGGGCTTCCCTTTGCGTAGGGGCACCAACGAGGATTAGTCGGGACCTTGCGTGGTTCCGGATACCTCGGTAAAAATACCGGCGTCATCCATGAGAGTTTGCTTCTCTACTTAGCTCTTTACATTCCGCATTTATATTAAGCATTTAAGTTTCAATCTTATTGTCATACTTATTTAGTGTAGATTGAAACTTAGCCTTTGCGGTAGAGATAGCAACACTTAGACAAAACCCAGTTTGCACATTCTAGTTTTGATTATTTGCATAGGTTTTGCTCTAGGGATTTAATTGTGGCCTAGTTTAGTAAAAGTTTTAGAAGTCCTAATTCACCCCCCCCCTCTTAGGCGTCACCCGTTTCCTACAGTGGCCTTCCTTTTCTGGCTTCGAGCCTCTCGAAGAGAGAGAGTCTCCTGGTTCGGATCCAGCGGCTGCAATGTAGCAGCCCCTAGCGCTAAAGCTTTCTTCGGTGGCATGACGCAGGTCAGTGCTTGCTGAAGGTGGTCGAAAATGGTTCACCGGAGGTGGGCGCCAATGTTGGGGACTTGTTCTCAAGTGCTATGAATTAAGTACAAGGCAACATAAATTGTTAAAGGTTAATGCCCTTCGCCTTCCGAAACATTATTTTCCATGAGATATAATGATCTTCAGACGAAGGTGATGAAGAATATACCTTCATCATCACAGCATATGTTAATGAAAGAAGTGCATGAAATATAAAAGACAACATGAATAATGATATGATATTGTTAACATATTTATTATTATCGTGAATAAACAAGAATAATATTGCATTACATTTGTACCTTCGGCTTGATAGAAGGTAAAAGTCCAAGCGTGATGCACGAGTGAATACAAGTCAGCGTGAGCAGTACAGGGGTACTGTTCATCTATTTATAAGCACAGGACGCAGCCTGTGAAAAATTACAGTTATGCCCTTTACATTCACTATTGACTTATGGAAAAATCTATGAGGACTAGATAGCCTTTTCCCCTTTAAGTCGGTTCCTCTTCCCGCAATTGAGCCGAAGCTCCCTTTCGCATAGCTTCGGAGCAACATCAACCTTCGTCACAATCATGCCCTTTTCATCGTTTATGCTTTTAATCCCGAATCCGAAGGTACCTGTCTATAAACCATACTTGGAAGACATTGTTAAATTACGTTTTTGAGGACCTTCGGAGGACAAAGGCTCCCAACAGTAGCCCCTCGCAGTATTAATTTGTTTAAGGTAACAAATTCAGACTGCGACATGGACGAAGGCCCTAAGTCGAAGGTCCGAAAAAACACCTTCCCTTTGCTAGAATAGCAACAGCCAGTGACAGGCGGGGCCCCTTGGTTTGGAGCGCGTCGAGCGTATAAATAAGAGCTCGCACCGATCTCATTTAGTACACTGCTTGTGCCATTTGCTTCATTTTCTCAATTTCATAGCTGCTGCTCACTAACACTTGCTAGTTTTTTAAAGCTTTTTGAGCTTTGGCTTGAAAGACACATTTTTGTCATCTCTGAAGGAAGGGATGTCTCAGGACAAGAAGATTGCCGCTGAGACGAAGCTTGCTAAAGAGGAGAAGCTTTTTTAGGAGAAGAAGGCTGTGAATCCATACATTGCTGGATTTGTCGAGTCAATGGCAAAAACAAATATAGAAAAGATTACAAATGAGATATTGGAAGGCTTGTCTAAGGATACTGGTGACAGTGACAGTTATGATGTAGAAAGTGATGGCGAAGATTCTGAGGATCGACCCTGGAGACCAAGCCATACCATTTTCGGAAAATCTTCTATTAAGCAAAGTCACCTCGAAAACATGAGAGGAAGATACATTCGAGATATGTCTATTGTGAGGGTTGGCGGAGACAACAACGTCCCGGCCCCTAAGGAAAACGAAGATGTGATTTTTCGAAGCTTCTTCAAAGCTGGGCTTCGGTTTCCGCTGAGTAAGTTTGTAGTTGAAGTGTTGAAGATCTATCAAGTTTTTCTCCACCAGCTGACCCCCGAAGCTATATTGAGGATGGGAATCTTTGTCTGGGCAACAAAAAGCCAAGGGATAGAACCAAGTGCGAAGTGCTTCTGTAGCATTCACGAACTTTTATATGAGACAAAAGCCACGGGGAAAGAACATTATCATAACAACTTCGGTTGTTATGGATTTGTCGCCCGCCCCAACGCAAGCTACCCGGTGCCAACATACCGGAAAAGGTGGCCCAGGGCCTGGATGGAGGAATGGTTTTATGTAAAAAATGACTTGAATGCAAGAGAAGATATCAAGGAAGTTATTATGCGACCCATTTGGTCCCGCTTCGGTCTCCGAAGGCCGAAGGTTGAAATTGACGAAGCGGTTGAAGCATGTCAAAAGGCATTTGGTACTATCTGCTTCTTTATTGGTATGAGAGATTTGGTACAAGAGCACATAGCATACAAAGTATGGCCGCTTATAGAGAGCTAGGAAATGTCGAAGGAAACCATCACCAAATCTAGAGAAGGTGATCTGGTCCGGCTGAAGTACACATTCAGATACGGGGATAAATTCGATGAACCGAACGATGACTGGCTAAAATGCATTGAAGTTACCAGTGATGAGCTGCTTGGATCGTATTCCAAGGCAGAAGATAATGCACTATCCACAGCCTTCGGAGGCCGGGGAAAGAAGAGATTGAACAGAGTTTTTGACGCTATTGGCTTTGTTTACCCGGACTACCGTTATCCACTGCAAGGTCAGGGAAAGAAGAGGAAACCTGCTACTTCAGCCACTCTAGACGAGCCTGCACCGAAGGGCAAAAAATTGAAGGTACTTACCCACCGGCCGTGCTATATTGAGCCGGTCGTGGTGCCTGAGTTTGGCGGGGAGGCTTCTTCAGCTGCTGAACCAG
Organism: Zea luxurians; assembly: GCA_029449295.1. Taxonomy (NCBI): domain Eukaryota; kingdom Viridiplantae; phylum Streptophyta; class Magnoliopsida; order Poales; family Poaceae; genus Zea; species Zea luxurians. The sequence continues at coordinate 102,554,086 of JAOPSE010000014.1, read as the reverse complement.
AAAAAGCTGCTCCCCTGCGCAAAGGACTGAAGAACCAACTGCAATGCCGAAGCTACCCTCAGCTGAACTAGCTGAGACGAAGACTGATAAGGGTAAAGCTGAGGAATCAAATATTGGAGAAACAAAAGTACTAGGAATTCTAAGCCCTTCATCAGAAGTAACAGTGCTGAGGGCACAAAAAAGTTCTGCCACAACTCTCAAGAGGAGAAGGATGGCAAATGTACTAGATGTGTTAGAATCAGTAAAGACTTTGAGCTCTACTCCTTCAAGGAAAGTTGTCGAGGCTTCAAAAGTGCCAACCGAAGCTGAAACAAAGCTGGCCGAAATTGAAGCTACAGCAATCCAAGCTGATACCGAAGCTGGGCCTTCAGAGCCCGCTGAAAAAAGGCCTTCGGAAATTGAAGAAAGGGCAACAGAAGAGAGAGCCACAGAGCGAGTTTCTCCTAAAAAGGTTACCACTCCAGCTCCCAAAGCTTTAGAAGAGACCATTGATTACATCATCCGCCATGCTTCGGGAAAGGGACTCTCTAAGGAAGAGAAATGAGAGGCTCAACATTATGCCCAAAAACTGAAATACCCGAATGGGGCATTAGTGTTCAATGGCAGCGGGGAGGAAGATTTTTTGTACTGCCTCCCGGATAATAAAGAAATATCCGTCTGTCGGGAGATGAGTAGAAGCTTCGGATTTCCGAAGCTAGAAGAAGGCCTTTCGGTGTTATCAAAGGATGAATTGGCTGATAGTTTAGCATATAATAGCATAAAGGTATGAAAGCTAGTTTTGTATTTGAAAATGAATTGCTTCATTTGCTTATACCTGATCCTGCCCTCCTCTTGCAGGGCCTAATCCTTAGCAATGCCCTTAGAGCATAGAAAGACATTGAATATTGTCGGTGTTTCGAAACCCGGGGGGTCCCTGGACCGACTAGTGAATCGTCGCCACGTGCCCCAGCCCAGATGGGTCGACGCGAGGCAGAACGCGAAGGGGGGAAAAGGAGGCAGCCGGAGGGAGGCAGGCGTGAGAGAGTGGATCCCGCGGCCTTCGTGTTAGCCCCGCGCCTGGGTCGGGTGCGCTTGCAGTAAGGGGATACAAGCGTCCACGCGGGAGTGGGAGCGAGCGGCCTTGCACGAGCGTCGTCCCGTCCTTCCCCGCGCGGGCCAACCCTCTGTAAGAGGGCCTTGGTCCTCCCTTTTATAGGCGTAAGGAGAGGATCCAGGTGTACAATTGGGAGTATAGCAATGTGCTAACATGTCTAGCGGTGGAGAGTTAGTGCCCTAAGTACATGCCATCGTGGCAGCCGGAGAGGTCTTGGCACCCGATTCGTGTGATGTCGTGGCCGTCGGAGGAGTGCTGGAGCCTAGCGAGAGGGGCAGCTATCGGGGCTATCGAGTCCTTGCTGACGTCCTCTTGCTTCCGTAAGGGGGCCGAGAGCCGCCATCGTCACAGAGCGTGCGGGGCGCCATCATTGCCTATCTGGCGGAGCGAGCAAGATGGGACGCCGATCTTATTCCCCGTAGCCTGAGTCAGCTCGGGGTAGGGTAATGATGGCACCTCCTGTCGACGTGGCTGGCCCGCGCCCTAGGTTGGGCGATGTGGAGGCTCCTCCGAGGTCGAGGTCGAGGTCGAGTCTGTCTTCCGTGGCCGTGGTCGAGTCCGAGCCCCTGGGTCGGGCGAGGCGGAGACCGTCGGCTGAGGCCAGGGCTAAATCCGAGCCCTGGGGTCGGGCGAAGCGGAGTCCGTCGTCTCCTGGGGCTGAGCCCAAGTCCGAGCCCTGGGTCAGGCGGAGCGGAGTTCGTCGTCTTCTGGGGTTTAGCCCATGTCCGAGCCCTGGGGTCAGGCGAGGCGGAGTTCACCGTCTTTCGGGGCTGAGCCCGAGTTCGAGCCCTGGGTCAGGCGGAGCGGAGTTCGCCGTCTTCCGGGGCTGAGCCCGAGTCCGAGCCCTAGGTCGGGAGGAGCAGAGTTCGCCGTCTTCCGGGGCTGAGCCCGAGTCCGAGCCCTGGGGTCGGGCGGAGCAGAGTTCGCCGTCTTCTGGGGCTGAGCCCGAGTCCGAGCCCTGGGTCGGGCGGAGCGGAGTTCGCCGTCTTCCGGGGCCGAGCCCGAGTCCGAGCCTTGGGTCGGGCGGAGCGGAGTTCGCCGTCTTCTGGGGCTGAGCCCGAGTCCGAGCCCTAGGGTCGGGCGGAGCGGAGTTCGCCGTCTTCCGGGGCTGAGCCCGAGTCCGAGCCCTAGGTCGGGCGGAGCGGAGTTCGCCGTCTTCCGGGGCCGAGCCCGAGTCCGAGCCTTGGGGTCGGGCGGAGCGGAGTTCGCCGTCTTCCGGGGCTGAGCCCGAGTCCGAGCCCTGGGTCGGGCGGAGCCGAGTTCGCCGTCTTCCGGGGCCGAGCCCGAGTCCGAGCCCTGGGTCGGGCGGAGCGGAGTTCGCCGTCTTCCGGGGCTGAGCCCGAGTCCGAGCCATGGGGTCGGGCGAGGCGGAGTTTCCTATGACGCCCGAGGCTGGCCTTGGCTGCTGTCAGCCTCACTCTGTCGGGTGGCTCAGCAGTCGGAGCGGTGCAGGCGGCGCTGTCCTCTTGTCAGACCGGTCAGTAGAGCGGCGAAGTGACTGTGGTCACTTCGGCTCTGTCGACTGGGGGGCGTGCGTCAGGATAAAGGTGGCAGGCCACCTTTGCATTAAATGTCCCTGTGATTTGGTCGGTCGGCGTGGCGATGTGGCCAAGGTTGCTTCTCGGTGAAGACTGGGCCTCGGGCGAGCCGATAGTGTGCCCGTTGCTGGAGGGGGGTCCTCGGGCAAGACATAGGTTCTCCGGGGTCGGCTTCCCTTGCCCGAGGCTAGGCTCGGGCGAGGCACGATCATGTCCCTTGAATGGACCGATCCTTGACTGAATCGCACCCATCAGGCCTTTGCAGCTTTGTGCTGATGGGGGTTACCAGCTGAGATTTAGGGGTCTTGAGGGTACCCCTAATTATGGTCCCCGACAGTAGCCCCCGAGCCTCCAAGGGAGTACTAATACTCGCTTGGAGGCTTTTGCCGCACTTTTTTACAAGGGGGCCAGCCTTTTTTGGTTGCATTCTGTTCCGGTGGGTGCGCGCGAGCGCACCCGCCGGGTGTAGCCCCCGAGGCCTCGGAGGAGTAGTTTTACTCCTTCGAGGTCTTAGTGCGTTTCGCAACACTTCGGCTGGTCTAGTTGTTCCCTCATGCGAGCTAGCCGTAGCCCGAGTGCACGGTCGGGTCCCAAGTTCTCGGGCTGGTATGTAGACGCTGTCAACGGTTTGGCCGGAGCCGAGTTTTGCGAGAGCAGCCCCCGAGCCTCTGCACAGGGCAAGAGGACGGTCGAGGACAGACTCGTCTTTTTTACATACGCCCCTGCATCGCCTTTCCGCAAGGAGGAGGGGGGAAAGCGCCATGTTGCCCTTGGAGGGCGCGCGAACATGGTGTTTCCGGTGAGCTGCTGGTGGGTAATCCGAGCGGACGTCCGTGCCCCATTTGTTAGGGGTCGGCTAGAGGCCCGGAGGCACGCCCAAAAGTACCTGCGGGTGATCTGCCGGACCCGGTCCCCTGTCGACGGGGTCCGAGGGCTCGATGCCTCCCTCTGATGGGATTCCGTTACAAGATCGCTCTCGCTGGTCTCGGAAATGTCCTAGGGTACCTCGGGAGCGTAGCCTGAGCCTTGGTTATGTATCGAACGTACCCAGGGTCATCCCTCGCTCTGCGTCTGAGGCGACTGTGAACCCTTCGAGGGCCAGCCTACGAACCCCTGATCAGTAGTGGGCGCGGAGCCCGAGTGGCCTGAGGCGGCCGTTGAACCCTTCGAGGGGCCGGCCATTGAACCTCTGACCAGTAGTGGGCGCAGAACCCAATCGATCTGAGGCGGCTTTTGAACCCCTCCGAGGGGCCTGCCTTCGAACCTCTGATCAGTAGGGAGGCTCGGAGCCTGTTTCCTTCACGGAGAAGGGTCCTTTTCAGGGTATCCCCCTTTCCCGGTCCCTGTTGTAAGAGAGAGAAAGAGGAAAAAGGAAAAGGATACGAAGTTGAATGACGTGGCATACCTTTTTTGACGCGGTCATTACAGCGAAGGCGAAGCGTTGCTTGCTTCTCCCGCCTGAGGCGCCGCCTGTCCTGCCACGGAGTTAATGCGACGGGGCGAGCGGTTCGTGAGGCGGTCGCTGCGCGTGTGCGAGCCGTTCGAGGAACGGATCACGGGCGCACCGTCTTCACGCCGTGGGAGAGGGCTCCCTCGCCGCCCCTGGATGGGACGTAAGCTTAGCTGACGACGTGACCGCTGCTCCTGCCCGCCTGTCACCGCCATTACTGCCAGCCCATTTTTGACTGCATTTGACCGTCGCGCTTGGCTGGCACTGCAGGGTTGCCTCGAGTCGTGGTATTGACTCCGCAGTCGAGGAGGCGCGGTAGTGGCGTGAGTGGCGGTGCAGTTGCTCACACGTAGCAACCGACATGTCGGTTGCATGACGCGTGGGCCTGGACCTCCATGCTGGGCGTGTTGGAGTCGAAGGGGCACGCCCACTCGGCATGGTTGCATGCCGCCTGCATGGCTGTCCGCCATTTCACCCGCTGGTCTGGGCGAAAGTGGAGGAGTGCTTGTAACCGCCGGGTGGTTGCATGCACCGCGCGCGCGTGGCGGTTTGGCTTCTTCTCCCCTGGACCGGCTCGCATGATGTGTGGGACCCAGCCCCCGCGCCGTGGGGGGAGAATCTTGGAGCGTGTTGGAGAAGACTCGACCTGCAACGGTTGAGGGCGCAAGTGGGGAGAGTCGCCTTTAAAAAGGGGGGGGCGACCCCCTTGGAGGGCAACCATGTCTTCGCGCTCCCCACATGCATCGTGTCTTCCCATCTTCCGAGCCCCCCGGGCGGGGGACGCCCGGAATCCTTCCGTCTTGTCGTCTGAGGAACGCAACTTTGTGGAAGTTGGTACCTTTCAGCCATCGTTCGGCTTCAAGGATTTTCATCATGCAGCCCGGCTGCACCCCTCCGCCGGCGGTCACCCAAGACGGTGACCTCCGGTTCGATGGCGGGGGAAAGCAAGCCGGGCTGCGGCCTCTGCCCCTCCCTCAGCCTCAAGGATTTTCATCACCAGTGCTGGGGAGGGGAGTGTGCCGAGTTGGGGTCAGTCCCTGTGCGGGCGGCGGCCCGCTCCTTCCCTCAGTGATCAGGGGGAAGGGCGTCCGCCGTTCATGGCATGGGCAGCTGCCGTGTGCCCGGCTCTCTGAGTTGAGCGGCTTCGGAGTCGCTCCCGGTGCTGCCTTCCGCCACGACAGCTGGAAGAGGTTCCGCCGCCGACGAGCTAGCCGGCGCCACCCACGGACTGACTTCCAACTCTTCGGCCTTCTGCCCGTCCTTGCCTCTCGAGTTGGGGGCATGGGCGAGGGCCTCGTGGCAGCAGCATCCGCCCTGAGGTCATCGCTGCTGCTGTTCGGCCCTCCGGAGCAGAAGTCGTCGTCGTTGCGGCTGTCGGGGCGGGCGACGACGAGCCGTTCGTCAGTCTTCTATTGCTCCGCAGGCCCCCCAATCGCGTGGGGTTGTTCGTACCTGCGGAGGTGGAACCGGAGTTCCGTTTGTAATGGCACCTTAAGTGGCGGTGTTTTGTTCAATGCGGCTGTCGAGGCCTGAACGTGTATGTATTTCCGGCACGGAGCCGTGTTTTTTCTTCATTTCGAGCACTAAGACTCGCCTTGTCGATTATCTTTACCGCTTCACCGAGCGTGAGTTGCCTCGTGCAAAGGTGACGAGTGAGGTATCCGTATCCCGGAGGAGTAGGAGTCCCTCGGCTCGGTCGGCCTTGCTGTCCGAGGCCCCTCTTGCTTAGTTAAAGGAACCCCTCGGTCGCTCTTCGATGAGCCGAAGCCGGAGGTAGCGGTGTCAGCACGGACGGAGGCAGAGTTGGCTTTGAAAAGGAGGTGTGGTTGGCCAGAGCCTGGCCAGGTCGTCCACTGGCGGAACCGACGCCGGAGTTGAGCTGCCGAGGCCACAAGCCGAGCTGATGTCTTTGGGGGTTAGCTGGCCGAGGCCTCGGGGTGGCCAGCCGAGCCGCCTGCTCGGGCCGGATTCTCGAAGAAGACCCTGGCGGCGATGGCCCGGGTGTGGTGCTGATGTCGTCCTTCAGAGTGGGGGCCCTCCGACCGCGTCGCCGTCCGAGGCTAGGTCAGACCCCGCCGAAGGTGTAGTTGATGCCGAGGGTGCTGCTGTCCCCTTCGGATGTCGACGTCCGAGCCTGCAGGATCAGGTTGTCTTGTAGTGTGTGTATGTTTTCTGCGGCCGTCGAGGCCTAAACACACCATCGTCGTGTTGTAAAGCTGCATCTCTTTTCCTCTTGTTTCGAGTATCCGGACTCATTTGTCGGTAACAGAAATGTTTGTGCGGGCGAGAGTTGCTTTTCACGGAAGGCGATGAGTGAGGTATCCGTATCCCGGAGGCATAGGAATCCCTCGGCTCGGTCGGCCTTGCCGCTTACGCGCGCTCTTACTCGTCCATAGGGTTCTGTTACCGACGCAGTCGAGAAGGCCCGAGAAATCATTTCGGCAGAGGAGCTTCTCGAGCATGAAGACTTGTTCGACCCGTGGAGTCACTTATCCGAACGCGAGTTACTTATCGCAGAAGGTGATGAGTGAGGTATCCGTATCCCGGAGGCGTAGGAGTCCCACGGCTCGGTCAGCCTTGGCTGCTTACGTGTACTCCGTCGTTTTCAGGATCCACTTTTGAAGTAGTCGAAGAGCACGAAAAGCATTCTGGCAGAAAAGATTTTTTTCTTTTTTTTCAAGGAAAATTTTGACGCGGAGGGGGTTGCCCCCTTCTAGCCCCCTAGGGAGGGTCGGGCTTTGCCGAGGCAAGGCTGACCCTTCCTTGACGACCAGACTTGGTGTGTGAACGAGGTATACGAGCAACTTGAAAGCATCTTAAGGGTAGAAGCGACGTAGCTGTTGGATGTTCCAAGCGTTGCTGTAGACCTCGCCTTGGCTGTTGGCCAGCTTGTACGTTCCGGGGTTCAGGACCTTGGCGATGACGAACGGCCCTTCCCAGGGAGGCGTGAGTTTGTGCCGCCCTCGGGCGTCTTATCGCAGCCGAAGCACCAGGTCGCCCACCTGGAGGTCTCGGGACCTAACCCCTCGGGCGTGGTAGCGTCGCAGGGACTGCTGGTACCGCGCCGAGTGTAGTAAGGCCACGTCCCGAGCCTCCTCCAGCTGGTCCAGTGAGTCTTCTCGGTTGGCTCGGTTGCTTTGGTCAGTGTAGGCCCTCGCCCTCGGGGAACCGTATTCCAAGTCTGTGGGCAAGATGGCCTCGGCCCCATAGACTAGAAAGAACGGTGTGAAGCCCGTGGCTCGGCTCGGCGTTGTTCTCAGACTCCAGACCACCGAGGGGAGTTCCTTCATCCACCGCTTGCCGAACTTGTTGAGGTCGTTGTAGATCCGAGGCTTGAGTCCTTGTAGGATCATGCCGTTAGCCCGCTCCACTTGCCCATTCGTCATGGGGTGAGCCACGGCAGCCCAGTCCACCCGGATGTGGTGATCCTCGCAGAAGTCCAGGAACTTTCTGCCGGTGAACTGGGTGCCGTTGTCGGTGACGATGGAGTTCGGGACCCTAAAGCGATGGATGATGTTGGTGAAGAACGCCACCGCCTGTTCGGACCTGATGCTGTTTAGGGGTCGGACCTCGATCCACTTGGAGAATTTGTCGATGGCGACCAACAGGTGCGTGTAGCCCCCGGGTGCCTTCTGCAAGGGGCCAATGAGGTCCAGACCCCACACAGCAAACAGCCAGGTGATGGGTATGGTCTGCAGAGCCTGAGCGGGCAGGTGGGTTTGCCTCGCGTAGAACTGACACCCTTCGCAGGTGCGGACAATTCTAGTGGCATCGGCCACCACCGTCGGCCAGTAGAATCCTTGTCGGAAGGCGTTTCCAGCGAGAGTTCGAGGTGCTGCGTGATGGCCGCAAGCCCCCGAGTGTATCTCTTGTAAGAGCTCCTGGCCTTCGGCGATGGAAATGCATCGCTGGAGGATGCCTGAGGGGCTGCGGTGATAGAGCTCCTTCCCATCTCCCAGCAAGACGAAAGACTTGGCGCGCCGCGCCAACCACCGGGCTTCGGCTTGGTCGAGGGGCAGCTCCCCTCGGTGGAGATATTGCAGGTACGGGGTCTGTCAGCTTTGATTAGGCGTGACCTCGCTCGGTTCCCCCTCGACGCGCAGTGCCTCACCCTCGGGGGCCGAAGGTACCTCGGGCTGAGCCGAGGGTACCTTGGGCCGTGCCGAGGGTACCTCGGACTGGGCCGAGGGTACCTCGGACTGAGCCGAGGGTGCCTCGGGCGGAGCCGAAGGTGCCTCGGGCTCGGGCGTGTCCTCGGTCTTGACGGAGGGTTGATGCAGGTCTCGGGAGAATACGTCCGGGGGAACTGTTGTTCGTCCCGAGGCTATTTTAGCCAGCTCGTCCGTAGTCTCGTTGTAGCGTCGGGCGATGTGGTTGAGCTCGAGCCCGTAGAACTTGTCTTCCAGGCGTCGAACCTCATCGCAGTAGGCTTCCATCTTCGGGTCGCGGCAGTGGGACTTCTTCATGACTTGGTCGATGACGAGCTGCGAGTCACCGCGAGCGTCGAGGCGTCGGACCCCTAGCTCGATGGCAATTCGCAACCCGTTTACCAGAGCCTCGTACTCAGCCACATTGTTGGACGCCGGGAAGTGGAGGCGTAGCACGTAGCGTAGGTGCTTTCCGAGGGGCGAGACAAAGAGGAGGCCTGCGTCGGCCCCTGTCTTCATCAGCGACCCGTCGAAAAACATGGTCCAGAGTTCCGGTTGGATCGGAGCCGTCAGGAGCTGGGTGTCGGCCCATTCAGCCACGAAGTCCGCCAAGACCTGGGACTTGATGGCCTTCCGAGGGGCGAACAAGATCGTCTCGCCCATGATCTCCACCGCCCACTTCGCAATTCTACCCGAGGCCTCTCGGGACTGGATGATCTCTCCCAGGGGGAAGGATTACACCATAGTCACCGGATTAGACTCGAAGTAGTGTCGCAACTTCCGCCGTGTCAGGATCACCGCATACAGTAGCTTCTGGATTTGCGGGTAGCGGATCTTGGTCTCGGACAGTACCTCACTGATGAAGTAGACTGGCCTCTGGACGGGCAATGCATGCCCTTCTTCTCGTCTCTCAACCACGATCGCGGCGCTAACCACCTGGGTGGTTGCGGCGACGTAGATCAAGAGGGCTTCTCCGGCAGCGGGGGGCACCAAGATGGGCGCGTTCGTGAGGAGCGCCTTCAGGTTCCCGAGGGCTTCCTCGGCCTCGGGAGTCCAAGTGAAGCACTCGGCCTTCCTTAAGAGGCGGTATAGAGGCAGACCTCTTTCGCCGAGGCGCGAGATGAAGCGGCTCAGAGCCGCGAGACATCCCATGACCCTCTGTACGCCTTTCAAGTCCTTGATTGGCCCCATGCTGGTGATGGCTGCAATCTTCTCCGGGTTGGCTTCGATGCCTCGCTCGGAGACGATGAACCCCAAGAGCATGCCTCGGGGGACCCCGAAGACACACTTTTCGGGATTAAGCTTCATGCCTTTCGCCTTGAGACATCGGAATGTCGCTTCAAGGTCAGAAAGGAGGTCGGAGGCCTTCCTTGTCTTGACTATGATGTCATCGACGTAGGCCTCGACCGTTCGGCCGATGTGTTCGCCAAACACATGGTTCATGCACCGCTGGTACGTTGCCCCCGCATTCCTCAAACCAAACGACATTGTAACATAGCAGTACATGCTGAAGGGTGTGATGAATGAAGTCGCGAGCTGGTCGGACTCTTTCATCCTGATCTGGTGATACCCTGAGTAGGCATCGAGGAAAGACAGGGTTTCGCACCTAGCAGTGGAATCCACGATCTGATCGATGTGAGGCAGAGGGTAGGGAACCTTCGGACATGCTTTGTTTAGACTAGTGTAGTCTACACACATCCGCCATTTCCCCCCTTCCTTTCTCACAAGCACAGGGTTGGCAAGCCATTCGGGATGGAATACCTCTTTGATGAACCCTGCCGCCAGTAGCTTGTGGATCTCCTCGCCTATGGCTCTGCGCTTTTCTTCGTCAAATCGGCGCAGAGGTTGCTTCACGGGTCGGGCTCCAGCTCGAATATCCATAGAGTGCTCGGCGACTTCCCTCGATATGCCGAGCATGTCCGAGGGACTCCACGCGAAAACGTCGGCGTTTGCGCGGAGAAAGTCGACGAGCACTGCTTCCTATTTGGGGTCAAGCTCGGAACCAATCCGGATCTGCTTGGAGGCGTCGTTGCAGGGGTCGAGAGGGACGGACTTGACCATCTCCGTTGGTTCGAAGTTGCCGGCGTGGCGCTTCACGTCGGGCGCCTCCCTAGAGAGGCTCTCCAGGTCAGCGATGAGGGCCTCGGATTCGGCGAGGGCCTCGACGTACTCCACGCACTCCACATCGCATTCATATGCGTGTCGGTACGTGGGCCCGACGGTGATGACCCCGTTGGGGCCCGGCATCTTGAGCTTGAGGTAGGTGTAGTTGGGGACGGCCATGAACTTGGCGTAGCATGGCCTCCCCAGCACTGCGTGGTAGGTTCCTCGAAACCCGACCACTTCGAACGTGATGGTCTCCTTCCGAAAGTTGGAGGGCATCCCGAAGCAGACGGGTAGATCGAGTTGTCCGAGGGGTTGAACGCGCTTCCCGGGGACGATCCCGTGGAAAGGCGCAGCGCCCGTCCGGACCGAGGATAGATCGATCCGCAGGAGCCCGAGGGTCTCGGCGTAGATGATGTTGAGGCTGCTGCCTCCGTCCATGAGGACCTTGGTGAGCCTGACGTTGCCGATGATGGGGTCGACAACGAGTGGGTATCTCCCCGGGCTCGGCACGTAGTCTGGATGGTCGGCCCGGTCGAAGGTGATGGGCTTGTCGGACCAGTCTAGGTAGACTGGCGCCGCCACCTTTACCGAGCAGACCTCCCGACGCTCTTGCTTGCGGTGCCGAGCCGAGGCGTTCACCACTTGCCCGCCGTAGATCATGAAGTAGTCGCGGACCTCGGGGAACCCTCCTGCCTTGTGATCTTCCTCCTTTGCGTCGTCGAGGGCCTTGCCACCCTCCGCGGGTGGCCCGGCCTTGTGGAAGTGTCGTCGAAGCATGGCACATTCCTCGAGGGTGTGCTTGACGGGCCCCTGATGATAGGGGCACGGCTCCTTGAGCATCTTGTCGAAGAGGTTGGCACCTCCGGGAGGTTTCCGAGGGTTCTTGTACTCGGCGGCGGCGATAAGGTCCGCGTCGACGGCGTCGCGTTTCGCTTGCGACTTCTTCTTGCCTTTCTTCTTGGCGCCGCGCTGAGTTGACGCCTCGGGAGCATCTTCCGGTGGGCGGCCCTGGGGCTGCTTGTCCTTCCGGAAAATGGCCTCAACCGCCTTTTGACCAGAGGCGAACTTGGTGGCGATGTCCATCAGCTCGCTCGCCCTGGTGGGGGTCTTGTGACCCAGCTTGCTCACCAGGTCGCGGCAGGTGGTGCCGGCGAGGAACACGCCGATGACATCTGAATCGGTGACGTTGGGCAGCTCTGTGCGCTGCTTCGAGAATCGCCGGGTGTAGTCCCAGAGAGGCTCTCCCGGCTGCTGGCGGCAGCTTCGGAGATCCCAGGAGTTCCCAGGGTGCACGTACGTGCCCTGGAAATCGCCGGCGAAGGCTTGGACCAGGTCGTCCCAGTTGGAGATCTACCCCAGGGGCAGGTGCTCCAGCCAGGCTCGAGCGGTGTCGGAGAGGAACAGGGGGAGGTTGCGGATGATGAGGTTGTCATCGTCCGTTCCACCCAGTTGGCAGGCCAGCCGATAGTTCGCGAGCCACAGTTCCAGTCTCGTCTCCCCCGAGTACTTTGTGATAGTAGACGGGGTTCGGAACCGGGTCGGGAACGGTGCCCGTCGTATGGCGCGGCTGAAAGCCTGCGGACCGGGTGGTTCGGGCGAAGGACTTCAATCCTCCCCGCTGTCGTAGCGTCCCCCACGCCTGGGGTGGTAGCCTCGGCGCGCCCTGTCGTCGAGGTGGGCCCGACGGCTGCGATGATGGCGCTCGTTGTCGAGGCGACCCGGGGCCACAGGCGCGATGTTGCGCGTGCGCCCGGAGTGGACCGAGGCTTCCCGCATGAATCGGGAAAGTCGCGGCGTGATGTTCTGAGGGGAACCCCTGCCTTTAGAAGGCAGAGCTTTCGGCCCGTCAGACCGCGGCGTCCTCTAGGAGATTCTTGAGCTCTCCCTGGATACGCCGCCCCTCGGTGGTTGATGGCTCTGGCATCGCGCGAAGGAGTAATGCCGCTGCAGCCGGGTTCCGGCCGACTCCACTGGAATCCGGCGGCAGCCTTACCCTGACGTCGTCGGCGATGCGGTGCTGGATGTCCTAGGGGAGATGACGCGCTTCTCCGGCCGGGGGTTGGATCGCCCATTCCTGCCCGATGTCCCGGCGGATCGGCACAAGCGTTCCTGCTCATTCGTCGAGCCTGGCCTGCCTCTCGCGGATCTGCTCAAGCTGTGGGTCAGGACTCCCCGCCGGGACGGGGACCACAGCTAGCTCCCGAAGGATGTCAACGCGAGGCACGGGCCTAGGGGGATCACCGTTTTCTGGCATATCAAGATGGTTGCCTTCGACGGGACCCCCTAGATCGACGTGGAAACATTCACGACTTGGGCCGTGGTCCTCGTTGCCGAGGCCGTGGCTTTCGGTCGACGGTCGGTGATGAGGTCGCGTCTGGGACTGACTGCACCGTTGTCTCAGGTACGAGGGTGACGCCCAGCAAGTCCTTCGCGAGCGTGCTGGCGTCGTGCGCTTGCTTGAGATTGGCGTGTTGCGGGGAGGCGGCGCTCGTCTTCGTCTCAGACGCGAGATTGATGCCCGACGCGCCCTCCGTTGGGGCGCCGCCGCCGTCGGCTCGCTCGACAGCCAACGAAGTGCCGCTTCCCGCTTGGCCTTGGTTGTCCCGTCTCCTCCTCTGTCAGCGGGGGAGGGGACGGGACAAGCCCGAATGTCGTCCTTCCACCATGTGGGGAAGGCGTCGTCGATTTCCCCGCCGGCGAGCGGGTTGTCGACCGCCATTGTCGCTGTCGCGCGGCGGGGGAAGGAGTATCATGTCGTAGCTGCCGTCGAGGGACATGAACTCAAGATTCCCGAAACGGAGCACCGTCCCGGGCTGGAAAGGTTGCTGGAGACTGCCCATCTGGAGCTTGACGGGAAGCTGTTCATCAACACGCAGCAGGCCCCTACCTGGCGCGCCAACTGTCGGTGTTTCGAAACCCGGGGGGTCCCTGGACCGACTAGTGAATCGTCGCCGCGTGCCCCAGCCCAGATGGGTCGACGCGAGGCGGAACGCGAAGGGGGGAAAAGGAGGCAGCCGGAGGGAGGCAGGCGTGAGAGAGTGGATCCTGCGGCCTTCGTGTTAGCCCCGTGCCTGGGTCGGGTGCGCTTGCAGTAGGGGGATACAAGCGTCCACGCGGGAGTGGGAGCGAGCGGCCTTGCGCGAGCGCTGTCCCGTCCTTCCCCGCGCGGGCCAACCCTCTGTAAGAGGGCCCTGGTCCTCCCTTTTATAGGCGTAAGGAGAGGATCCAGGTGTACAATGGGGAGTATAGCAATGTGCTAACGTGTCTAGCGGTGGAGAGCTAGCGCCCTAAGTACATGCCATCGTGGCAGCCGGAGAGGTCTTGGCACCCGATTTGTGTGATGTCGTGGCTGTCGGAGGAGTGCTGGAGCCTGGCGAGAGGGGCAGCTGTCGGGGCTGTCGAGTCCTTGCTGACGTCCTCTTGCTTCCGTAAGGGGGCCGAGAGCCGCCGTCGTCACAGAGCATGCGGGGCGCCATCATTGCCTATCTGGCGGAGCGAGCCAGATGGGACGCCGGTCTTGTTCCCCGTAGCCTGAGTCAGCTCGGGGTAGGGTAATGATGGCGCCTCTTGTCGACGTGGCCGGCCCGCGCCCTAGGTTGGGCGATGTGGAGGCTCCTCTGAGGTCGAGGTCGAGTCTGTCTTCCGTGGCTGTGGTCGAGTCCGAGCCCCTGGGTCGGGCGAGGCGGAGACCGTCGGCTGAGGCCAAGGCTGAGTCCGAGCCCTGGGGTCGGGCGTAGCGGAGTCCGTCGTCTCCTGGGGTTGAGCCCAAGTCCAAGCCCTGGGTCGGGCGGAGCGGAGTTCATCGTCTTCTAGGGTTTAGCCCATGTCCGAGCCCTAGGGTCGGGCGAGGCGGAGTTCGCCGTCTTCCGGAGCTGAGCCCGAGTCCGAGCCCTGGGTCGGGCGGAGCGGAGTTCACCGTCTTCCGGGGCTGAGCCCGAGTCCGAGCCCTGGGTCGGGAGGAGCGGAGTTCGCCATCTTCCGGGGCTGAGCCCGAGTCCGAGCCCTGGGTTGGGAGGAGCAGAGTTCGCCGTCTTCCGAGGCTGAGCTCGAGTCCGAGCCCTAGGTTGGGCGGAGCGGAGTTCGCCGTCTTCTGGGGCTGAGACCGAGTCCGAGCCCTGGGGTCGGGCGGAGCGGAGTTCACCGTCTTCCGGGGCTGAGCCCGAGTCCGAGCCCTGGGTCAGGCGGAGCGGAGTTCGCCGTCTTCCGGGGCCGAGCCCGAGTCTGAGCCCTGGGGTCGGGCGGAGCGGAGTTCACCGTCTTCCAGGGCTGAGCCCGAGTCCGAGCCCTGGGTCGGGGGAGCGAAGTACGCCGTCTTCCGGGGCCGAGCCCGAGTCCGAGCCCTGGGTCGGGCGGAGCGGAGTTCGCCGTCTTCCGAGGCTGAGCTCAAGTCCGAGCCCTGGGGTCGGGCGAGGCGGAGTTTCCTATGACGCCCGAGGCCGGCCTTGGCTGCTGTCAGCCTCACTCTGTCGGGTGGCTTAGCAGTCGGAGCGGCGCAGGCGGCGCTGTCCTCTTGTCAGACCGATCAGTAGAGCGACGAAGTGACTGCGGTCACTTCGGCTCTGTCGACTGGGGGGCGTGCGTCAGGATAAAGGTGTCAGGCCACCTTTGCATTAAACGTCCCTGCGATTTGGTCGGTCGGCGTGGCGATGTGGCCAAGGTTGCTTCTCGGTGAAGACTGGGCCTCAGGCGAGCCGATAGTGTGCCCGTTGCTGGAGGGGGGGTCCTCGGGCGAGACGTAGGTTCTCCGGGGTCGGCTTCCCTTGCCCGAGGCTAGGCTCGGGCGAGGCACGATCATGTCCCTTGAATGGACCGATCCTTGACTGAATCGCACCCATCAGGCCTTTGCAGCTTTGTGCTGATGGGGGTTACCAGCTGAGATTTAGGGGTCTTGAGGGTACCCCTAATTATGGTCCCTAACAAATATGAAGGGTACACAATGGCTCTGAACAACCTTCGTTCAGAGGTGATTGAACTAAGGAACGAAGGCTTTGAAATAGATAAGATATTAATTTCATTGATAAACAGAATAAAAGAAGACGACGCTAATTCCAAGGCTCAAGCTGAGGTCCAAAGGAATGAGATCGAAGGGCTTCAGAAACAACTAGCAGAAGCTAAGGAAAAATGCGCTATTGTATAGGCTGATCGAGAGGCCAGTGAGTATTGGAAAAATTATTTTGAAAAAACAGTTAAAGAACTTCGCACATCCAAAGAGAGATGTTTTGAAAAATCTTTGGGTTGCGTGAAGAAGATAAAGACCAGCTTTGCCAACGTGGGCGCCTATTCAAACGAAGATAACTTCATACGAGGCGACCCTGAGGGTGTCATTGAGTGGATCAACGGAGAAGCCGAAGCTTTTGAAGAAATCTTAGGCGATCGTGGGGATGTCTGTGCGTTCTCTAGTGCGAGAGGAGTTTCAGCTATCTTGAAGAAGGCGGGTTGTAATCATGTTAAAACCCTGGCCCAGGCTGAAGCTACCCTCTCCATAGATGACACAAAGGACCCCTCGGCCAAAGCGAGTTTTTTTGGCGGAAAATTTTTTACTGACATCTGGGAGAATGGTGGCCGAGAAATGGCCCACTAGATAATGAAGAAGAGCGAAAAAGATATTCATGACGCTCGAGAAGCAGCGAAAGAAGCTGAGAAAGCTGCAGAACTCGAGAGACGAATAGGTATCGTTTAATTGGTTTTAGCTTCGTCGTTTGTTTTCGTGGCTTCGAACTGATTGATTTTTTCTATTGCAGCTAAACTATCTCCTCCACCAAAACCGTTCGACCCCCTCGTAGACCTAGAAATGAAAGAAGCCATAGATATCATTAATGTAGCAGAATCTATTGTTGACAAAGTTATTAACAAGCTGCTAAATGAAGTTGCGGAGAAGGTCCTGAGAGAGGACTAGTAGTTGTTTGTAAAAACATTTTTAGATAATAAATGTAACTTTGCTGTATCAAGACTGTGGTGCTCGATGTATATGTTTTTGAATGTAATTTTTTTGTAATTTAGTTCTTTGCGAGGCATGAAACTTTACATACGTACCGCTTTTTGAGCCTTCGGCGAAAAAACACCTTCCCTTCTTTTCATGTTTCGTAAAGAAGAAAATTAGTGCTTCGGAAAAAATGTCCTTGCTTCGCAAAAACATCCCATCTTCGTAAGCAAAGGATCCTTTCTTTGGCATTAGAACAGACAAAGCTATATTTCTTAACTTTGTGCCTTAGCACGCTTTCATTTTTTATAAAACCTCCGAAGATCGACTTCGTATTCAATTTGTGTCATTGGGGCAATATGATGTATGATGTGATGATATGCGAGATGATGCGATGATATGATGCGAAGAATGATGCTAATGCCGAAGACACACGCCCTCGCTGAAACACACAATCTCTGCGTCCCCTTAGGAACGATCAAAATCTCTTTGCCGTTTATTTTTCGGCAGTATTTTCGCGTTGACTTTTCGCGCTTCGCCTTATATTTTAGCGGTATTTGGCTCTGCATTCCCTTAGGAACGACTTTTGAGCAAAAAACTTACTATGCGCTCCCTTGGGAACGACTTTTAAAGCTTCGATAAGACTTTTGTTGCGCTCCATTAGGAACGACTTTTTCAAGCTTCGGCAATTTTTGAGCTTCGTAAATCTGTGAAGAAGATACATTTCATTTTAACAGAAACGAAACTATTACAAAGAATTAAAACTAGATTTGCATTACTTGTCCTTTATTAAGAAACAAAATGGCATAAAGTAAAAAAGTGCTTCAGAGGGTAGGATATCTCTCAATATATGTGCTTTGACTCCGGCATAGTACTGTTAACTGTGCGAGCTTCGGATTCCTCCCTGAAATCCCTCTATTGCTGAGTGTGTTGGCTCCCTTCTGGCTACTGACCCTGTGAATAGGTATGCTATAGAGGGGTGGAGGTGGAAGTTGTGGCCAAGTAGCCTGTGGCTGACTAGCCGAAGCAACAGAAGCTACAGAGTGATTACCCACATATTCTGGTATGTAGGGTGAATGGCCCGAAGCAATGTGCAAGACTTGCTTCGGCTTCTGCAATCTCCTTCTGCTTTTGGATGGTGATTTGGCACATTCTTGTGGTATGGCCCTTGTCCTCACCACAGAATAAGCAGTAGATCTTTCTAGGCTGATCCCCATATCTTCCTCCGAAGCCCCTGGCACCTCTGCCTCTTAGAGCTGGCGGCCGGAAAGAACTTTGTTGCTGCCCCGAAGATTGTGAGGTATACTGTGCCCTCTGCAGCTGACCTCCTTTGTCATCATTCTGAGTGTTGTGAATTGACCTGACGTGCCTCAGATGAATTCTTCCTCCGAAGCTCCTAGTCATTTTGGAGAATCTATAAGCTTCCTCCCTTCTTTGGCGGAAGTCATTGTCAGCTCGGATGTACTCATCCATTTTCTGAAGCAGCTTCTCCATAGTTTGCGGGGGCTTCCTAGCGAAGTACTGAGCCGTAGGTCTTGGCTGAAGGCCCTTAATCATGGCCTCAATGACAATCTCATTGGGCACTATAGGCGCTTGTGCCCTTAGTCTCAAGAACCTTCGTACGTATGCTTGAAGGTATTCTTCGTGGTCTTGTGTACATTGGAATAAAGCTTGAGTTGTGACCGGCTTTGTTTGGAAGCCTTGGAAGCTAGTGACCAACATGTCCTTAAGCTTCTGCCACGATGTGATTGTCCCTGGCCAAAGAGAAGAATACCATGTTTGAGCTACATTCCGGACTGCCATGATGAAGGACTTCGCCATAACTGTGGTATTGCCTCCATACAAAGATATAGTTGCTTCGTAGCTCATGAGGAACTGCTTTGGATCTGAATGCCCATCATACATGGAAAGCTGGGGTGGCTTGTACGATGGGGGCCATGAAGTAGCCTGCAGTTCTGCTGCCAAGGGAGAAGCATCATCAAAGGTAAAGGTATCATGATTAAAATCATCATACCATCCATCTTCGTTGAATAGGCCATCGTGGCGAAGCTCCCTGTGCTGGGGCCTTCGGTTTTGTTCGTCTTGAAATAGATGGCGCACTTCTTCAGTAGCTTCGTCGATCTGCCTTTGAAGGTCAGCCAATCGCGCCATCTTCTCCTTCTTTCTTTGTACTTGCTGATGAATGATCTCCATATCCCTGATCTCTTGGTCCAACTCTTCCTCCTGGAGTGTTGGACTGGTGGCCTTCCTTTTTTTGGCTTCGGGCCTGTCACACCCGATTTTGAAGGTAAACCGAATGCGAACCATGTACGTGCTAGTATCAGCAATTCACGTACACAGTAGTTACATAACTAGACATCATCACACAGTGCTCAAATAATGACATAAAAGAGGGTATAATAGTTGATTACATCATGATATCCAAAACATCCACATAGTCTTTACAATAATTAAAGTGCGAAAACGAAACGTAGAAAAACGCGGCCTTCACAGGCAACCGACTGGGGGTTTGCCGCTAACCCACACCTAGAACTCGTCGTAGTCTTGGAACTCCTGGAAGTCTCCTTCCACGGCTTCATCTTCTCCTGAGCAGTGGTTGCAATGTGGACAACCTGGGGAAGGGGGGGTTGGTGTGCAGAGCAAGGGTGAGTACACATCAACATACTCAGCAAGTGTCCTGTTTGGCTGTAGTGGACTAGCTTTATGTGGGGGTAAGTCAAGCAGTTGCTTTTAGTTGGTCAGATTATTATTACTAGTAGAGAAAGCCAAGTTTTAGGATTAACCCACGTTATTAACCCAAACGTACTCTTTCCAAACGGAAAGAATACCACTTACCATTACCAGAGTCAAAACCAAGAACCATCAATCTCATTGCCACCTGCAAATCCGAACATCTCTGATCAAGTACCACTAATCACTAGAGCTCCCTTGGCCGCTCATAACCGCGAGCATGGCTGATATATCAGTTTTCAAACACTCTGCAGAGGTTGTGCACTTTACCCATAAGCCGTGATTTCCCTTTCTACCCAGAGATCATGACTCTCCATTGATCACTACCAAGGTGACCTGCAGGGTATCACTACGTAGCCTTTACAAAGATTCCCCGGGGCTGTAGCCGCCCGTTAGGTTTCCTAAATGTACTGCACTCCTCCACAAGGGACAAATCAACCTTGGCAGAGCGAGCCGCATACACCGAGCCCCATTGACGGCACAACGGCTAAGCGAACTACACCCCGGTTCCTCTAATTACTCAGCTAAGGGCATCCCACTCCACCCTCATGGTTGCACTGTTTTCCCGGGCGGTCATCCAACGAACAGGTCCTTACGGAGAGGCGCTCGAGAAACCGCTCGAGCCCCCTTGAAGGTCACAAGTATAGCATCATAATAAAGGAGGGAAAACAGCGTATCATTGATAAATTCTCATCATGTTCATTGATTAGAGTTGAGCAATAGCATTAGACTAAGCAATAATAATCCAACCCAAATAGGTAAACAAGGACATGGATAACAAAAGCTAGTCGATCCTTAGGTATAACTGTGAAATGCGGGAGGTGAATTAAAGAATGCATAGGACAGAGATAGGTCAAGGGACACTTGCCTCCACCAACCGACTGCTGCTCAGGGGCTTCTCCTGCGAGTTCCTCAGGCTCTTCAACCAGATCGTTCTCTATGCGAGCGCAAACATACATACATCTACATATTTAATACAAACGAACAGTATACCATAAAATAGAATGCAGTAAATAAACAGACATTCCACGCGGGCTCGCAATTAAGGCTAAGAGAGAAAGAAAAAAGACAGTCGAGAAACGATCACGTTACATGATTATAAATTAAACTACTCGCTTAATGGAAGGGAATTAATTTGGATACTACGTTTTAGCATAAAGTAAAATCAAGTTCCACATTTAATCATTATAAACAATTGAAGATGAATGAAAGGGAGCGGTCGCACGTCGAGACGTACGACACGACATTTAGATTGAATTAAGAAGTAAACGACTCGCCGCGCGACAGAGCTCACAACGAGGCACTTGCACCAATTATAAGGAGACGTTAAGCATCGCGCGACGAAACGCACGACGACATACGTCAACAGAGCTGAGTTTAAAGTGGAACGTCGCGCGACTGGACGCGCGACGTCGCACACTAAACAACCTAAAATTAAAATGGATCGTCGCGCGGCGAAACGCGTGACGTAGCACATTAATAGAATATGAAATTAGACAAATTCGTCGTGTGACGAAGCGCGCGACGTAGCACGCTAACTAACGGAGTTTGAAATTAATTACAAACCGAGAATAATCACCGCGTGCGTGAGTTTGCGCACGCGGGAACGCGTTAGGGGTAAACGAGGCTACGCGAGTCGCGCCGGGGCCGGGACGCCGCGCGCAGGGGGCTGCGCGCCGGGGCAGGGGCCGCGCCGGGGAGCCGAACGTCGCGCCGGAGCCGGGTCCGCCGCGCCGGGGGCTAGGGAGGCCGCGTCGGGGGCCGGACGCCGCGCCGGGGGTCGGGCCGCCGCGGGTGAAGGGGAGGGGCGGGGCCGCCGCGCAGGGGGGCGGGACGGGGGCGCGCCGCGCCGGGGAGGGGAGGGGCGGGCCGCCGCGCGGGGAAGGGGAGGGGCGGGCCGCCGCGCCACGGGGAGCAGGGGTGCGCCGCCGCGCAGGGACGCGCGCGCGCAGGGGAGAGAAGAGAGGGCGCGCGCAGGGGGAGAGAAGAGGAGGGAGAGGGAGAGAGGGAGAGAGAGAGAGGAGAAGGGAGGGGAGGGGAGCTCACCTCGGGATCCAACTTCAGCAATCACCGTCTCCAAAACCTAGGGCACCATGGGAGGGAGAGAGAGAGATGGGAGAGAGAGGTTACTGCGTGGGAGAATTCGAATGAGCCAAACGGATCTGGGGGAGGGGGGCGCATGGGGGTGGGCAGGGGCGCCAGGGGCACGCGGGCTGGGCTGGACTGGGTTGGGCCGGGCCACTTCGCGGATCGAAACCCACGACACGCACGACCATCAAACAGGCTCCAATCGTGAACCGAAAACCGAGACGGAAGGAGACGGACACGCAACATCAGACAAAGAAATGTGCTTCGGCATGATGCAACACCCATGACACTTAGGTTTTGTTCATACACGACACGGACACCTGTCACTATACTAGTTTGAAATTGGGAAGAAGGAGCGGAACGGGAAGAGAAAAAAGAGTAACGCCCGAATTTGGTGAGAGAAAAGAAGAAAAATTCTACCCCCAAATTCATGGCGTTACAAACCTATCCCCTTTAAAAGAATCTCGCCCTCAAGATTCAGGGTTGGCTAGCAAAGAGCTCAGGGTATTTAGCCATCAGATCATCTTCGCGCTCCCAGGTTGCTTCTTCCTTAGAGTGATGATTCCATCTGACTTTGCACATTCTGATAGTCTTCCTTCGGGTGACTCTGTCTGCCGTCTCAAGGATTTGCGCTGGTTTCTCTGTGTAGGTCAAGTCCTCCTGGACCTCCAGACCTTCCACTAGCAACTGCTCTTCTGGCACACGAAGACACTTCTTCAACTGAGATACATGAAAGACATCATGCACTACGGACAAGCCTTCTGGCAAACTGAGCTGATAGGCCACTTCTCCACGCTTTGCGAGAATCTGATATGGACCGATGTAGCGGGGTGCCAACTTGCCTTTGACTCCGAATCGTCTGACTCCTCTGATCGGTAACACTTTCAGATAGACAAAATCTCCAACCTCGAAACTCAGCTCTCTTCTTCTTGTGTCTGCATAGCTTCACTGCCTTGATTGCGCTATCTTCAAATTCTCTCGGACCATCTTGATGTTCTCTTCAGCTTCAAGCAAAATGTCTGGCCCGAACACTTGCTTTTCTCCAGGCTGATCCCATTGTAACAGAATTCTACAACTCCTTCCATAGAGCGCCTGAAATGGTGACATCTTCAAGCTGGCCTGATAACTATTGTTATAGGAGAACTCCGCATAAGGCAACTTCTTGTCCCATCCGGACTGATCTTGCAACGCATAAGCTCTCAACATGTCTTCAAGGATTTGATTGGTCCTTTCAGTCTGACCATCTATCTGCGGATGATAAGCTGAACTGAAATTCAGATGTGTACCCAAAGCCTCATGCAACTACTGCCAGAAATGAGAGGTGAACTGTGTTCCTCTGTCTGACACTATCTTCTTTGGCACACCACGAAGACAAACGATCCGAGACATGTACAATTCTGCCAATACTGCACTGCTGTAGTTGGTCTTGACAGGTATGAAGTGGGCTGACTTGGTCAAGCGGTCCACCACTACCCAAATGGAATCGTAGCCGGCTCGAGTGCGAGGCAATCCGACTATGAAATCCATATCGATTTCATCCCATTTCCACTGAGGAATTTGCAACGGTTGCAACAATCCAGCTGGTCTCTGGTGCTCTGCCTTGATCCGCCGACAACTATCACACATAGCCACATACACTGTGATTTCTCTCTTCATTCCGTACCACCAGAATTTCTTCTTCAGATCCTGATACATCTTCTCACTTCCAGGGTGAATCGAATAGGCTGTCTCATGAGCTTCCTTGAGGATCAACTCCCGAATAGACTAGACATTGGGAACACACAAGCAATCTTTGAACCATATCACACCTTCTGCATCTCCCCGAAAATCTTTGCCTCTGTCGTCTAGAATCAGTCGCCAGACCTCACTGATCTTCTCATCATTCTTCTGTGCTTCTTTGATTTCCCGCTCCAGGGAAGGTTCCAACTCAATTGTGACTCCTCGCGAATTATTCAGAAATTCGAGACTCAACCTGTCAAACTCTTTGGCCAACTCATAAGGCATCAGACGAGCGACCATCAAATTGACCTGACTCTTCCTGCTTAAAGCATCTGCCACTACGTTTGCTTTGCCTGGATGGTAAAGAATCCCCAACTCATAGTCTTTGATCAACTCTAACCATCTTCGTTGCCTCATATTCAGCTCTGACTGAGTGAATATGTACTTCAGACTCTTGTGGTCTGTGTAAACATCACATTTCTGTCCATACAGATAGTGCCTCCATGTCTTCAGTGCGTGAACCACTGCTGCCAACTCTAGGTCATGGATTGGGTAATTCTTCTCATGAACCTTCAGCTGTCGGGACGAGTAAGCCATAACTCTTCCCTCTTGCATCAACACACATCCCAAACCTGTGTAACAAGCATCGCAATACACCGAGAAGGGCTTGTGCACATCAGGCAAGACTAAGACAGACGTTGTAGTCAACTTCTCTTTTAGCGCTTCAATGGCCTCTTGACATTTCTGGGTCCACTTGAACTTAACTTTGTTGCCTAGCAAAGCTGTCATTGGTTTCGCAATCTTCGAAAACCCTTCAATGAATCGCCGATAATATCCGGCCATTCCAATAAAGCTCTTGATTCCTCGAGCATCTGTTGGCGCTTTCCAGTTCAGAATGTCTGCCACTTTCTTTGGATCCACAGCCAATCCTTCTTTGTTGATTATATGACCCAAGAACAGGACTTCATTGATCTAGAACTCGCACTTGCTCAACTTTGCATACAACTGGTGCTCTCGCAATCTCTGCAATACCATCCTCAAATGATCTGCATGCTCTTCTTCGCTTTGAGAATATATCAGAATATCATCGATGAATACCACCACAAACTTATCAAGGTAATCCAACATTGTCCATCAGATTCGGCTGGTGCATTTGTTAGACCGAAAGACATCACTGTGAACTCATACAACCCATACTTGGTAATGAATGCCGTCTTCGGAATGTCTGAAGGTCGGATCCTGAGCTGATGATAACCTAACCTCAGATCTATCTTAGAGAACACACTGGCTCCTCTCAACTGGTCGAATAGATCTTCTATTTTGGGCAAGGGGTACTTGTTCTTAATTGTGACCTCATTCAGAGCTCGATAATCGATACACATCCTTCTGGTGCCATCTTTCTTTTCCACAAGTAGGACAGGGGCAGCCCAAGGCGAGGTGCTTGGCCGGATGTAACCTTTCTCTGACAACTCATCGATCTGCTTCTTAAGTTCAACCAACTCTGGTCCAGATATCCTGTAAGCTCTCTTAAAGATGGGGGCGGTTCTAGGAAGAAGCTCTATAGCAAACTCAACTTTCCGCTCTAGTGGCATACCTGGTAAGTCCTTTGGAAACACATCTGGGAACTCAGACACAACCTTGATACTCTCAATTGGGTCTGCTTTGCTGCTATCAACAGCCATCTGATAACAACTTCCTTTCTTTGGCTCAGGCGGGACTAACTCGGTCACCACTTCCTCTCCTAGTGGGGACACCAACTTGATTGTCCTCTTATCACAACTGATAACTGCCTGATACTTGTCTAGCCAATTCATCCCTAGGATGACATCTATTCCCTGAGTACTCATTACTATGAGATTAGCGGGAAACGCTATCCCCCTTATTTCCACACTTACATTCAAACAAATGCTATCGGCTCGAATTCTACCACCGGCTGAGTTAATTTGAATGGGGGTTGACATGGTAGTTATTGGAAGACTATGTGCTTTTATCCATGATGCAGTAATGAAAGAATGCGTTGCTCCAGTATCAAATAACACTTCTGCAATATGGGAGTTGACTGGAAACATACCTACTATCATGCCGGGGGTCTCCTGAACTGCTTCAGCCTCTAAGTGGTTCAGTCTCCCATGATTATAGCGTAGCTGAGAGCGGTTGCCTGCTCCTGGCTGAGGCACATTCTGCTTTGCTAGGGCATTGGGGCCTGACTGCTGCTGGGCTGCCTTCTTCGGACATTGCATCACCCAATGGCCTTGCTCTCCACAGTGGAAACATGCTCTATTTCCAACCTGAGCTGGTGTTGCATGATTATTCGGTTGGTTTGCTGGGGCAGGAAGACGAGGTGCTTGCTGATTCTGCCTCTAGAAATGACCTCCTCCTAACTGATTGTTCTGGCGATTTTGATACTGGTGCTGAGGATACTGCCTTTGGAACTGCTGCTGCTGAGGTGGACGCTGGTTCTGCCTGAACTGCTGAGGTTGATTGCCCAAGAAACAAGGACGATTGCTGCTTCCAGGCTGGGGTCCACTGATCTTGCGCTTGCGATCCTCCATCTCCTTACGCTTCCTCTCTGTCATGATTGCTCTGTCAATCAGGTGCTGGAATGTCGAGAAGATATGATTCATCAGTTGATACTGTAGAGGGTCAACCAAGCCTCTCACGAAACGATACTGTTGCTTGCCGTCGGTGTTGACATCTTCAGGTGCATAGCGAGACAACTGTAGAAACCTGTCCCGGTACTCACTGACAGACGATGACCCTTGCTTGAGGGCCAGAAACTCCTCCTTCTTCACTGTCATCAGACCTGCAGGAACATGGTACTGACAAAAGCTACCTCTGAATTCTTCCTAGGTGATGGCGTCGGGATTGGCATGGGTGGCGAGATAAGACTCCCACCATGACTGAGCTGCTCCTCTCAACAGACGAGGACCATACAGGACTTTCTCCCTGTCATCGCACTGAGCGGTATGCAATTCTCGCTCCACAGTGCGCAGCCAGTCTTCAGCATCCATGGGGTCAGAAGAGTGAGCGAACGTTGGGGGATGACCTCTCATGAACTCAGCACGCTTGTCCTTGTGCATCTGAGGCATCTGAGGCTGAGGTGGTGGCTGTTGTTACTACTGCTGCTGAATGGCGGCCAGAGTCTGACCAATGGCTTGAACTGCCTGAGTCTGCATCAGAAACATCTGCTCGATGGACATCGGGGGCGGGGGCGGCAGCTGCTGTTGCTGGGGTACCTCATCTTGCTGAGCTGCCTACTCCTGCTGAGCACGCCTTCCTCCTCTACGCCTGTTTTCTGACATCTGCAGAATGCAACCACACATCAAAACTGATCTTGCAAATCTTGCAGCATAAGAAAAGAGTATAGAATTCTCCACAACACTGAACAGATGAGCATCTTCACTGATCTCCAACACAGACCAACACAGCTTCTCAGATAAAGAGGAAAGTGGAATAAAAGGCTTCCCAACTAAATAGCTAACCTCCATTAACATATAACAGGTAAACCAAAATGCAGGGGATACCCACATTCTGGTGACAGTCATTACAAAGATCCAAATCAAACATAATTCATCATGACAAACATAAATGCACAGGATATAGCAAACTACCCTGTCTAACTAAGACTAACTAAAAGCGAGACTAACGCTAAGACTATAGCTTCTGTGTATATATTCCGTATTAATTACAAGATCCGACTCTGACGATCTATGGTTCTAAATTTATCTTGGTCTTGCAGTCGGGGTTGCCATAAGACTGGTGTCCACGCCGAGGTGAGCGATACGGGTGCTGAGTCTCGACGGGAGCGGGGGAACCATCATCCAGGTGACGACGTTTCGCGTGCTCAGCCCGCAGCTGGGCGATCTCAGCACGAGCCCTACTCGGCTCGTCTAATGCATGGTCCAGCTCCGTGTTTAGCACGGCGGCTAGGTTGATTGTGCTGCTCAACCTAGGATTGTCCTCACCAACAGGTGAGACAATCACGCCTCCTGTGCTGCCAGATGGACGGCGGGGGTAATACTTCAGGTTGAGACCATCAGCTACCCCATCGAGCACCGAACAGTAGTGCGAAAGCGCACGCCGTGCGGCATCTTGCATGGCCGCCTCAGCTGAGTCCCGCTCAGAGATGGAATAGTGTTCTGAGCAGACCTCAGCACCCCAGAGGCTGTTCTCCGGATGGCGCACCAAGCAGGTCGCCTCCCAGCGGTCCGGGTAGACCCCGCGGCTATGCTGGAAGACCACACAGCGATACTCGATGGACCAAGTACGCCGGTAAAGTGCCCGACGTAGCAGGGTGTCGAGCGCATCGTGGAAGTGACACCCGCGAGCAGTGTCGCGAGTGATGGGTCGAGCAACCCATCCTTCCGGCTCCTGGTCAGCAGAAAAGACGATGTCGTGGCTCGAGATGCTGTCGCCACCTCCGTCATCTGGGTATCCTCCAGCAGCTACTCCAGGGCTGGGGCGCTCAGTGGTGGTGCAAAGGGCACCTCCAGTGGGAGCACAGGGGAGCAGCTCCTCACAGACTCTATCTCCTGCTGGAGCGAGAAAGAAGAGCCTTGCTGCTCCTGCTCCTGTCGTCGACGCTCCTGCTCCTCATGCAGGCGGTGGTGCAGCCTCTCCAAATGGCTGGACTGACCAGCCACGGGGCGGCGAAGCGGACGCTCCGCGAGACGGGAGGGTAAGAAGGGGATGACAGACTTCCGTGCAGTGTGTCTAAGACGAGCCATCTACAAAAGACACCGCAAGCAAAAGAGTGAGAACAGAACTAATATGACCAGCAAGTAATAAACCATAAATAAATGAAGGATTAGAATAAAACACCATTTTCAGCAAGGTATAATATATAGTAGAACATAGGTTTGGTCGATATGACCAACTTTTGAAGGGATACCAAAGTCAAGGCAGGGACAGAGGTCTATAGTCCTTAGAACGACCATCCTACTCTAGGTTAGCGGGCCTACAGTCAGCATGGCTTTGATGCCACCTATGTCACACCCGGTTTTGAAGGTAAACCGAATGAGAACCATGTACGTGTCAGGATCAGCAATTCACGTACACAACAGTTACATAACTAGACATCATCACACAGTGCTCAAATAATGACATAAAAGAGGGTATAATAGTCGATTACATCATGATGTCCAAAACATCCACATAGTCTTTACAATAATCAAAGTGCAAAAACGAAACGTAGATAAACGCGGCCTTCACAGGCAGCCGACTGGGGATTTGCCGCTAACCCACACCTAGAACTCGTCGTAGTCTTGGAACTCCTGGAAGTCTCCTTCCACGGCTTCATCTTCTCCTGAGCAGTGGTTGCAATGCGGACAACCTGGGGAAGGGGGGGTTGGTGTGTAGAGCAAGGGTGAGTACACATCAACATACTCAGCAAATGTCCTGTTTGGCTGTAGTGGACTAGCTTTATGTGGGGGTAAGTCAAGCAGTTGCTTTTAGTTGGTCAGATTATTATTACTAGTAGAGAAAGCCAAGTTTTAGGATTAACCCACGTTATTAACCCAAACGTACTCTTTCCAAACGGAAAGAATACCACTTACCATTACCAGAGTCAAAACCAAGAACCATCAATCTCATTGCCACCAGCAAATCCGAACATCTCTGATCAAGTACCACTAATCACTGGAGCTCCCTTGGCCGCTCATAACCACGAGCATGGATGATATATCAGTTTTCAAACACTCTGCAGAGGTTGTGCACTTTACCCACAAGCCGTGATTTCCCTTTCTGCTCGGAGATCATGACTCTCCATTGATCACTACCAAGGTGACCAGTAGGGTATCACTACGTAGCCTTTACAAAGATTCCCCAAGGCTGTAGCCGCCCGTTAGGTTTCCTAAATGTACTGCACTCCTCCCCAAGGGACAAATCAACCTTGGCAGAGCGAGCCGCATACACCGAGCCCCATTGACGGCACAACGGCTAAGCGAACTACACCCCGATTCCTCTATTTACTCAGCTAAGCGCGTCCCACTCCACCCTCATGGTTGTACTGTTTTCCCGGACGGTCATCCAACGAACAGGTCCTTACGGAGAGCCACTCGAGAAACCGCTCGAGCCCCCTTGAAGGTCACAAGTATAGCATCATAATAAAGGAGGGAAAACAGTGTATCAATGATAAATTCTCATCATGTTTATTGATTAGAGTTGAGCAATGGCATAAGACTAAGCAATAATAATCCAACCCAAAGAGATAAACAAGGACATGGATAACAAAAGCTAGTCGATCCTTAGGTATAATTGTGAAATGCGGGAGGTGAATTAAAGAATGCATAGGACAGAGATAGGTCAAAGGACACTTGCCTCCACCAACCGACTGCTGCTCAGGGGCTTCTCCTGCGAGTTCCTCAGGCTCTTCAACCAGATCGTTCTCTATGCGAGCGCAAACATACATACATCCACACATTTAATACAAACGAACAGTACACCATACAATAGAATGCAGTAAATAAACAGACATTCCACGCGGGCTCGCAATTAAGGCTAAGAAAGAAAGAAAAAAAGACAGTCGAGAAACGATCACGTTACATGATTATAAATTAAACTACTCGCTTAATGGAAGGGAATTAATTTGGATACTACGTTTTAGCATAAAGTAAAATCAAGTTCCACATTTAATCATTATAAACAATTGAAGATGAATGAAAGGGAGTGGTCGCACATCGAGACGTACGACACAACATTTAGATTGAATTAAGAAGTAAATGACTCACCGTGCGACAGAGCTCACAACGAGGCACTTGCACCAATTACAAAGAGACGTTAAGCATCGCGCGACGAAACGCACGACGACATACGTCAATAGAGCTGAGTTTAAAGTGGAACGTCGCGTGACTGGACGCGCGACGTCGCACACTAAACAACCTGAAATTAAAATAGATCGTCGCGCGGCGAAACGCGCGACGCAGCACATTAATAGAATCTGAAATTAGACAAATTCGTCGCGCGACGCAGCACGCTAACTAACAGAGTTTGAAATTAATTACAAACCAAGAATAATCACTGCGTGCGTGGGTTTGCGCACGCGGGAACGCTGAAAGCTCTCTTGTGAGTTTTGGTGTTTGGATGACAACTCAATTAAAGTACTAACAAGTGTACTAAGTGTTGAACAGGTGCTTAAGGTAAAGCCTACAGGGTTCAACACAAGTGAACAATTGTGATGGTCCAAGAACTGGATTATGGATACATGATGGACATCACAAGTAAGATGGACATTGCATAAAGTGAGACTCGGGTGCGTAGCTAGGAGACAACTGATCAAGCCAAGGACGGAGGCAAGAAGAGCTTCGAGGTACCAAGTGCACGGGAGAAGGTCAAGGAGGCTGAGGAACCCAAAGCCAAGGGTGAAGAAGAAGGCTTGCAAAGTCAAGGGTGATCGAGTTGAGAACAGCTACGGTGCATCAAGGATCACTACATAAGAACATGACTTACAGCCAATGAGGTAACAGCTACAGTTATGTGGTGTAAGTCATAAGGCTCAAGATCAAGCTCTAAGAAGGAGATCAAGGTCACTAGAAGGAGAACAAGTGTCAAAACCAGAACTGGAAGCAGCCCGAAAGAGCTAAGTTCACCTTAATCTTTAGTTTGGGTTGTTCCTATGTTTGGAGATGTTCTATGTGACCTTTGCAGGATGTTGGAGCTAAGAAATGTCAATCTAGATCAAGTCAAGCCGACTTGATGATTTATGAGTCCAACATCAAAGCTCAAGCATGTGAAATGCTATAGATTTAATGATTAAGAGAAGGTATGTTTCTATACTTAGTACATTGGTTTTGTGGACTAATATACTTGTCTAAGTGTTAGAAACAGAAAGAAGAAGAAAAGAAGAGAGGTGCAAAGGGCTTGGCTATGTACAGCCAAGGCAGCTCAGTCTGGCACACCGGACTGTCCGGTGGTGCACCGGACAGTGTCCGGTGCGTCAGGCTGAACTCTGGCGAACTGGCCGCTCTCGGGAATTCACCGGCGACGTACAGCTATAATTCACCGGACTGTCCGGTGTGCACCGGACTGTCCGGTGAGCCAACGGTCGGCCGGGCCAACGGTCGGCCGCGCGATCTGCACGGGACACGTGGCCGAGCCAACGGCTAGATGGAGGCACCGGACTGTCCGGTGCGCCAACGGCTCCAAGACTGCCAACGGTCGGCTTCGCCATAGAAGGAAAGAAATCGGGCACCGGACAGTGTCCGGTGTGCACCGGACTGTCCGGTGCGCCACCCGACAGAAGGCAAGATTTGCCTTCCTGGATTGCTTCCAACGGCTATAATTCACCGGACTGTCCGGTGTGCACCGGACTGTCCGGTGAGCCAACGGTCGGCCGGGCCAACGGTCGGCCGGGCCAACGGTCGGCCGCGCGATCTGCGCCGGACACGTGGCCGAGCCAACGGCTAGATGGAGGCACCGGACTGTCCGGTGTGCACCGGACATGTCCGGTGCGCCAACGGCTCCAAGACTGCCAACGGTCGGCTTCGCCATAGAAGGAAAGAAATCGGGCACCGGACAGTGTCCGGTGTGCACCGGACTGTCCGGTGCGTCACCCGACAGAAGGCAAGATTTGCCTTCCTGGATTGCTTCCAACGGCTCCTAGGCTCCTTGTGCCTATAAAAGGGACCCCTAGGCGCCTCCAGCAATATATAAGCGCAGCCAACAAGTGTAGACTTCACTGGAATCAATTCTCGCTCTCCCTCTTGTGTGTAACTCTATAATTTGTGTAGAAGGCACAACTATAAGCCTTAGAGAGAGGAGTAGTGCTGCTAAGAGCTAGAGCAAGGTCTTGAGCGTATCGTTACTCTGCCGGGGTGCTGCCAAGAAGTCTGTAAGCAGCCGCGGTTCTGTTGTAACTCCACTCAATAGTAAAAGGCTCTATCTGTCATACTGACAGATCTGAGCAAACGGAGGAAGGAGTTGAAATAGACTCCAATCCCAGGTGTGGCTAACTCCAACGAGGACTAGGCAAGCATTTCAGGCTTGGCCGAACCTCGGGATAAACCCTTGCGTCTGTGTGCTCTGTTCTATCCTGACTCTCTGCCTTACTCATCTTTATATCTGCACTTCAATACTTATCTGTGGTATAAGCTTGATTTGAAGTGCAGGACATTTTGAGACAGGATCTTCCATTCCGCTGCAACCTACTCGAAGAGTCTTCTCACCCCACTGCGTACTAAGTCTTCGAGTAGAGTAAGAATTTAAGTTTTAAAGTGATTAATTTTTATTCGCCTATTCACCCCCCCCCTCTAGGCGACATCCAGATCATGTTCTCGGGTCAAAGGGAACTTTCAAACGCGTTAGGGGTAAACGAGGCTACGCGAGTCGCGCCGGGGCCGGGATGCCGCGCGCAGGGGGCCGAGGCCGCGCGCCTGTAGCATCCCAAAAATTCAAATCTTGAAATTTTCTCAAACTCGCTCTAAATTCAAAATGAATTTCAAATTTCATTTCAAAATGTTTGTTTGCGAGTTGATATCAACAAATAAAATTATAGCGGTCTATATTCTCTCTAAGATCTCCTCAAAATATCCTACAAATATTTCCCCAGTGATCACCCTCAAACTCTTTCAGAGATACTGCCCAAATATTCCACCGATATATGTCCAAGTATTTTCTTCCTGAGAAATACCTTCAGAATCATTTTTCAAGTCCCTACAAATATTTTCTCCATAACTTTCCTCATGCTCATACGTATACGTATGCCTCTGGTGTCATACGGTGAGCTCTACAAGCTAATTACACTCACATAAGACAAATCCATGCTAATCTCCCACTAATCCTCTCATCCTCCCACTAATCCCCTCATCCCTCCCCCTAATCCCCCCACCATGGCTATAAATAGAGGGGCAAGGGCCTCCTCCCATCCCACCCCAAGCCATTTCATGGCAACTCCCTTCTCCCCCCCCCCCCACACACCCACTCCATGTTCCACACAAGCACACACTAGCACAAGGATCGTTCGATCGTTCTTCGATCGTTCGTCCCCCTGTTCTTAGTTTGTTCGTTCGATCGTTTGTCCGATCGTTCATGGTTCGTTCGTCCGTTCGTTCGATCGTTCGATCGTTCGTCCGTTCGTTCGTCCAAATAATCTTTTTCCTGCCGTTATGCTGCCGAAATTCCGATCGTTCGTTCGTTCGATCATTCGATCGTTCATCGTTCGTTCATAGTCCCTATTCATCGTTCATCGTTCGTTCATAGTCCCTATTCATCGTTCTTCCAGATAATCTTTGTCCTGTCGTTATGCTGCCGAAATTCCGATCGTTCGTTCGTTCGATCATTCGATCGTTCATCGTTCGTTCATAGTTCCCTATTCATCGTTCATCGTTCGTTCATAGTCCCTATTCATCGTTCATCGTTCGTTCATAGTCCCTATTGATCGTTCTTCCAGATAATCTTTGTCCTGCCGTTATGCTGCCGAAATTCCGATCGTTCGTTCGTCCATTCGTTCATAGTTCCTATTCATTGTTCATCGTTCGTTCATACGAACTATTCACCATCACTATTCACCATTACTATTCACCATTACTATTCATCGTTACTATTCACCGTTATTATTCATCGTTACTATTCACATATACTATTCATCATCGTTACTATTTATCGTTACTATTCATCATCGTTACTATTCATCGATGATATCTATAATTACTTTTCCGTCACCACTATTCATCGTTACTAATCATCGTTACTATTCATCAGTCATCCAGTCATCCCAAATTTCAACTACTCATCCATCATGTTGTCCAGTCCACCTAAGACCAGCCAGACCCATGTTCCAGTCATACGAACTCCGATGACTGTGATTTTTCGTCCAGTAGGGAACTTCCCATCTGGTCGCCCATCCTAGGTTTCTCCAAGTTGAGCATGCTTAACTTTGAGATTCCTTTGAACCAGGCTTCCAAACTCAGATTCCAATAATTCTCGTTTCTAAATTCTTATCAAACTATTCCCTATCCAACCATGTCATCCCTTAAGCATAGTTCATGTTCTAGAAAACTCTCAAAATACTCTTGTCCCATATTCTGCCTATAACTCTCCTGTTCATACTAAGTCAGACAATTCATTCGTCACTATTCTCACCAACAGTGAACTTCACTGTGCTACACCACATACACCCAGCTATAAATACACCCAGCTATCCTCTCCACACACACTCAACACCCTCAGCCAAGGCAAACACTCCACCCACTCAGTTACCTCGCTCCACCGGCTACACGCATAGTGTCGCTTCGCCTCCAGTCCACCCTCCTGGTAAGCACCTCCGCTCCACCACCAGTATTATCTCAACACCACATGACACAGATTCTGCTCAAGACTCTACCCATCCATATATCGCTATTCTGACCACTATACTAAATATTTGTGTAACACCCACTTTGTAGTTGCTAAGAATAATACCAATAGAGAAACAATTTCTCTTTATGTGAGTTTGATCTTTATGCATCATCATATGTGAACACCATGTCCAAAAACAATTAATAAAGAGAGAAGCTACTAAATCATTGCATCATGCTGAATATTTTATTTGTGTGTGCATTCTTGTGACAATATCATAATAATGCAAAAAGAAATAGGTGAATATCCAAATGGGGATTTAAATCCTAAATAATCCTAGAATTAAGAAAAGAGAGAAGGAGGAGGATTATACAAAATAGAGGAAAATAAATGTATGAAAGAATATATTTTGTCCCCACTAATATTTTAATTTAAAGAACTTAACTCAGTTAAGAAGCTCACAAACAAGTTTGAATTCAAATTAGTATTAAAATTTGAATTTGTGAAAGAAGGGAGAAAGAAGAAAATATAAAAGAAAAAGGAAAAGGAACACTATACCTGATGGGCCGCCAACCTGGAATTCGGCCCGCTCCAGCTTCCCACCCGCGCAGCCCACACCTAACGCGCGCGGCCGATTTCCCTCTCACTGACTCTGCGGGCCCCGCAACCCAGAGACGCTGCTCGCGCTCCCTCACTGCCGCGCGGGTCCCACCGTCCAGTCGTATCTCGCGTGCGCTCGGTCTCTCTGATCCGCGGGACCCGCATGTCAGCCGCGTACCCACCTCCCCTTTTTCTTCGCTCGCCGTTGCGCGATGTCCGCCGCGAGAACGCCGGCGTTGACCGCCCTCGGA
This sequence comes from Zea luxurians, assembly GCA_029449295.1. Lineage (NCBI taxonomy): Eukaryota > Viridiplantae > Streptophyta > Magnoliopsida > Poales > Poaceae > Zea > Zea luxurians. Next base: position 102,519,172 of record JAOPSE010000014.1, on the reverse strand, counting down.
CGTTGCCCGCGCTGAATAAAAGCACACTCGTTCCTTTCCCTACTACCTTCTCGCACAAGCCTAGCTTCCCCCTGTGCCAATCGACGCCGCCGTTGCTACGCTCGCGGAAGGATTGTGGCCGCCGCCGTTGACCCGGCCCGGTATCGCCGGTGGGTGGCCAGGGTGGTGTCGGGAGTGTTCATCGGCGTGTGGGGAATCGTCTGCGTGAAGTATTGCGCTCGGTGACCCGTCCAATCGTCCAGAATTGCTCGCCGTCGTCGGTAATCCGCCGTGCTCCGTGGGCAGAGGTCTGTGCCGCGCGATTCACAGTAAGTCCTCCCCATTTCGTTTCGCCATACTCATAGCATCGTATTGATCACCACGGGTAGGGGGATTAGCGCCCGATGCGTCACATTGGGATTCGCCGGTGAGGGCTCCGCCGTGAGTTTTGGTGCGCCGCCGCGCCTGTGTGCGTGATGGAGAAGACAAGCGTGCGCCGTTGGATGGATGATGGACGGTGTAGATTAGGTTAACAATTACCCCTTCGTCCAATAGATCCGCGACCATAGATCTGCGATCCGACGGTTGCGAGCGTGTCTGGCTATTTTAAATCCGGACCGTAGACGGTGATCCAACGGCTGCGATCTTGTACCCGTTCGGTCGGCACTCGATCTAATCGGGGCCGTTCATTTGCGATTGGGCGATCAGAAACCTTTCATACCCCCTTCGCGAGTCAGAATAGCAAAAGAGCCCCCGCAGAATCATAAAATCAACCTGCCGTCCTGGGGGCGCTATTCACTGAGTCTCTGGAATCTTGCGCCAGGCCCCCTGCATTTTCCAGAAAATGACGCCCAGTCCAGTGATCGTTTAAATTGAATAAATAAAATAGAAAATAGATTTTTAATATGAAAATAATTGCTAGAACTTTGATAATTCATAGAAAATTCATATGAGCTCCAAATTGGTCCATTCCAGTTCCTAAATTTTTGTAATAATATTGTCTACGCATTAGTGCCTCTGTTTTGGCATGAAAGGCTCATTTAAATTTATCTAATACTTAATCTTGTATTAAATACATAAAAGCTACAGAAATTCATAACTTGAAATATATAACTCCAAATTTAGTGATTCCAGTTCCTATGGTTTCATTTTGATATGTAGATTTTTACTGCATATTTTATTTACATGTTTGGTGTGATGCTGATTTTGGCTATACTATGTATGTATTGTGTTGATGCGAGTAGACGAGCAAGCCACTGTGGAAACTGAGGTTCAACAAGTAGAAGTAGCTGAGCAGGAGCTCATTGCAGGCAAGTTGTGCCCTTGATCACTTACTTTTCCTAGCCATGTTCTTATTAATTTTAATGATCTGCATAGGTTAATTTTGATGGGATCCTTTATGTACTCCAGTTTTGATTACCTCTATACCTTGTTCACCCCTGGGATATTTTTGGGTAGTACTTGCTATTGCTTTATGTGGATTGGGTATGGAGATTCATTATTCATGATTATTCTGTTATTATCTTGTTATTATTATTGTTCATGTTAAGATCATTAAATTAATGGGAACATGGAGCGACCACCCGGGAAAACAGTGCTACCACAAGGGTTTAATGGGACGCCCTTGGCTGACTAATTAGGAAAGCTAGTGGAAGACTACCTTACCCGAAAGGGGCAAGGGCAGTAGGGGAGTGGTCAGTGTAGGGAGGTCCCTGGTTGATTTTGCTGCGATGGCAGTCAGCCAGGAACCCTGCATTGGAACTTCCTATAAACTGTAGCGGGTTTTCGGAAGCTAGTGGAACTTTGTAAAGGCCTCGTAGTGGATCCCTAGCCATTCACCTCGGTAGTGTCTAAGGGCCTTGCAAACCCTGGCGACATGGGATACACGACTTGTGGGTAAAGATGTGCAACCTCTGCAGAGTGTAAAACTAGTATGCTAGCTGTGCTCACGGTCAAGAGCGGCTCGGACCCTCACATGATTAATTATGGAACTTAAATTCAATTTGACATTTGCATCGCATTTGGGATTATTTTACTATTACTTTTCTCTATTATTATTAAGGTTTGGTATTTACTTACACTTAGTAATTGCTAATAAAATTTTGACCAACTTATAAAACCAATGCTCAGCCTCAGCCTTTATTTTATTGATCAGCCTTACACTTCATGAATTCCCACCTTTGGTGAGTTCATGCCACATTATTCCCCACGACTTGTTGAGCTATGAACGTATGTGAGCTCACTCTTGCTGTCTCACACCCCCCCCCCACAGGAGAAGAACAGGTGGTTGAAGAGGAGCCGCCTAACACTGAGGAGTTCGATCTGATCTAGGTGGCGTTTCTCAGTTGACATTGGCGCCGACGATCCTTAGTTCGTTTTATATTACTATTTTATTTTGTAATAAGTCTTCCGCTATGTAATAAATACTCTGATGATTTATGACATTTATCTCTATACACTCTGTTATTATATATGTTGTCTTCTTGGCGCATGTATGAGATGCACCCGGCTTTGTTTCTTTAAAACCGGGTGTTACAGAAGTGGTATCAGAGGAAATGTTGACTGTAGGACGAAACCTAGATAGAAATGGACAAAACCCTTATCTACTTATCTTACTCTGATTCATTCCATACTTACCTTATCTTGATCCTGTCTCACCTTCTACTGTTCTACTCTGATCATTCTTACCTTTTCTACTCTGAGACAAGATGGATTTCAAACCTTGGAATCCCTACCCCTATGACATTCTTAAGAGTCAGGGAACCCAAAACAAAAGTTAAAACTATTTTCTTAAAAAAAATGTTGGTTGATTGTGCTGATGCTAAATGTCTGATTTGCTTCTTTGATTGATTGAATTATTATAGATGGACATCTTAGCATGTACCAACATAAGGTATTGAATTAGCTATAGTAGGTGAAATATTAATCTGCTTAGCTAATAAATTCCCCAAAGTAACATGATTGTAATTACTGCCTTGTCTACTGCTCTTTCTTACCATATGTATCTAACTCAGATGGTCAATACCAGGAGGGGTGGTGGAATTGATTTGCCTCCTAACCGACACACTCGAAGGATTTATAGACAACCTCAGCCTGCAGAGATGAATCCTCCTAATCCTCCACCAGGCGGAGTTGACCCACTGGTTGCTGCTCAGATGGAGGTGATGCAGCAAATGGCAGACACTATGGCTGATATGCGTGCCCAGATGCAGCAAGAACGCCAAGAGATGCGTCAGGAAAGAGAAGACATACGCCAGGAGTTGCGCCAGGAGCGAGATGAGATACGCCAAGAAAGGAGGGCGCAACAACAACAGCTACAACAACAGCTTCAACAACAGCAGCAACAACAACAAGTACCACTGCCTCCACCACCACCACCAGTTCCACCTCGTGATAAGCACCGGGAGTTTATGAGTCATAAGCCACCGACCTTCGCCAGTTCGCCAGATCCACTTGATGCAGATGATTGGCTGAAAGCAATTGAGAAGATGCTCAACATTGCACAATGCACTGACCGGGAGAAGGTTTTATATGCTTCTGGACGTCTGACGGGTCCTGCTGCTGACTGGTGGGATTCTTATACTGCTGCCCATGATGCTGCTGATACTATTACCTGGGCAGAGTTCAGTACGCAGTTCAGGAACTACCATATTCCAGCTGGGATGATAAAGATCAAGAAGAAGGAGTTTCTGGCATTGAAGCAAGGCAACATGTCGGTCAGCGAGTACAGAGACAAATTTATTCAGCTGTCGAGATATGCTCCGGAGGAAGTTGCTGAGGATGAAAGGAAGCAGGAGCACTTTGTTGAAGGACTTAATGGACCCTTGCAGTATGCACTGGTTGCACACACCTTTCCATCATTTCAGAGGCTACTAGATAAGGCTCTTGCTATTGAACACAAGCGTGTTCAACTGGGTGATTTGAAGAGGAAGGCTATCTCACAGGGACAGGGTAGCAGCAGTGTTCGTCCTCGCTACAGTTCACCACAGGGTACACCGACTCGACCAGGAGGACCACGCCCAGTTCAGCAATCACCACTGAGGACTCCACCTCCTCGACAGGCTACTCCCACGGGCACCCCGACGAAGTTTGCAGGACAGAGTCCGGGCACTCAATGTTTCAAGTGTGGGAAGATTGGTCATTATGCAAATGTCTGCCCACAGAGGATTGCTGCTACTCCAGTTCAGAACAAGCAATAGACCCCTGGCAAGGGATATTCTATAGCCAGGGTGAATCAAGTCAGCGTTGATGATACTCCTGATGGTGGGGACCTCGTAATTGGTATGTTTTATGTTAATACAATTCCTGCAACAATATTATTTGATTCTGGTGCTACACATTCATTCATGTCTGCTAGATATGCCAACACAAATGAAATACCACTGCTAAATATGAGAAAACCCCTGATAGTAATTACACCTAAAGGGCCTGTTGAGGCGAATCAAATGACACGTAGATTGACATTAACCATTATGGGTAGAGAATTTGGAGCTACTGCTATAATATTAGAGTCAAGCAGTATAGATCTGATCCTTGGTATGTCATGGCTAAGAAAGGCAAAGGTCGTTATAGCATGTGGTAGAGGTACCATAGAACTCACTACCACTAAAGGAGAAAGGTTTCAAGTTAATATTGCAATAACCTCCTCATCCATGCGTGCAATGTTCTTTATGCCTGAGGAGTTTGTTGGTGACAACATCCGGGTGATTAGAGATTTTCCGGATGTCTTTCCAGAGGAGTTACCAGGGATGCCACCTGATAGAGAAGTCGAGTTTGTTATTGATCTCTTACCTGGAACCGCCCCTATTTCTAAACGGCCATATAGAATGTCCGTAGAGGAGTTGAAGGAACTAAAGAAGCAGTTGACGGAGTTACAAGAGGCTGGTTACATTCGTCCAAGTTCCTCACCGTGGGGAGCACCGATGTTATTTGTACAGAAGAAGGATGGATCGCAGCGGATGTGTGTGGATTATAGATCTCTTAATGATGTTACGGTGAAGAACAAGTATCCGTTGCCCCGTATTGAGGATTTGTTTGACCAAATGAGAGGAGCTAGAGTATTTTCGAAGATTGATCTCCGATCGGGTTACCATCAGATGAGGATTAGACCATCGGATATTCCCAAGACGGCTTTCTCGACTCGATATGGATTATATGAGTTTACTGTTATGTCATTTGGACTAACCAATGCACCAGCTTACTTCATGAATTTGATGAATAAGGTGTTTATGGAGTATTTGGACAGATTCGTCGTGGTATTCATCGACGATATTCTTATCTATTCTAAGAATGAAAGTGATCATGAACAACATCTAAGGTTGGTGCTACAGAAGTTACGAGATAATCAACTCTACGCTAAGTTCAGCAAGTGCGAGTTTTGGATTGATAAGGTGCCATTCCTTGGTCATATTATTTCTAATGGAGGAATAGCAGTGGATCCTGCTAAAGTGAAGGAGATAATGGAGTGGAGAGTGCCCACTACAGTTACTGAGATTCGGAGTTTCTTGGGACTCGCAGGATATTATCGGAGATTTATTGAAGGGTTCTCTAAGATTGCCAAGCCTATGACATCGCTTTTGGAGAAAGGAAGAGAATTCAAGTGGGATGAGAAATGCCAAGAGAGTTTTGATCAATTGAAGGAGAGATTGATGTCACCTCCAGTATTGATTATGCCAGATCTGCAGAAGGGATTTGACATTTATTGTGATGCATGTGGCCAAGGACTTGGATGTGTGCTTATGCAAGAAGGTCATGTGATTGCCTATGCATCTCGTCAGTTGAGGAAACATGAATTGAACTACCCCACTCATGACTTAGAGCTGGCAGCAGTTGTGCATGCACTGAAGATTTGGAGACACTACATTATGGGAACTAAGTGCCAAGTATACACGGATCATAAGAGTTTGAAGTATATATTCACTCAGAAGGATCTCAATCTAAGGCAACGCCGTTGGTTGGAGCTCATTAAGGATTATGACTTGGAGATTCACTATCACCCAGGCAAGGCGAATTTGGTTGCAGATGCCTTGAGTCGGAAGGAGCATGTTCACTCCGCTTTCGCTGTCCAGCTACCTGATGAATTAGCAAAAGACTTTGAGAGGCTCAACCTGGGAATTGTTACACATACGGAAGGAGTGACTATTGAATTGGAACCTACCTTGGAGCAAGAAATTCGTAAAGGTCAAGTTGGTGATGCCAAAATCCAGGAGATCAAGGATCTGATAACAGAGGGTAGAGGCCCAGAGTTCACAGAGGATGAGCAAGGCACGATATGGTTCAAGAATCGGATCTGTGTTCCCGATATTGATAGTCTTCGGGAAGCCATATTGAAGGAGGCACATGATTCAGTTTACTCTATCCACCCTGGGAGCACTAAGATGTATCAAGATTTGAAGCAAAAGTATTGGTGGTATGGACTAAAGAGAGATGTGGCTGCACATGTGGCTATGTGCGATGTATGCCAAAGAGTTAAGGCTGAACACCAGAGGCCAGCCGGACTATTGCACCCACTGAAGATACCTGAGTGGAAATGGGAAGAGATTGGCATGGACTTCATTGTTGGATTACCCCGCACGTCGGCTGGATATGATTCTATATGGGTGATTGTGGACAGGCTAACCAAGGTAGCCCACTTTATTCCAGTGAAGACCACTTATTCAGGAGCTAAGTTGGCAGAGTTGTACATGGCACGGATTGTATGCCTGCATGGTGTGCCAAAGAAAATCGTGTCTGATCGAGGATCACAGTTTACCTCTCGGTATTGGAAGAAGTTGCACGAGTCATTGGATACGAGATTGAATTTTAGTTCGGCTTACCATCCACAGACTGATGGGCAGACTGAGAGGACTAACCAAGTACTGGAAGATATGTTAAGAGCTTGTGCTCTTAAGCATGGTGGAAGTTGGGATAAGAGTCTACCGTATGCGGAGTTCTCATATAATAATAGCTATCAGGCCAGTTTGAAGATGTCACCGTTTGAGGCTTTGTATGGCAGAAAGTGCAGGACTCCCTTGTATTGGAATCAAACTGGTGAAAGACAGTTGTTTGGACCTGAAATTATACAAGAAGCAGAGGAACAAGTTCAGCAAATAAGGGAGAATTTGAGAACTGCACAGTCCAGGCAAAAAAGTTATGCTGACACCCGGAGAAGACTGCTTGAGTTTAAGGAGGGTGATTATGTCTATTTGAAGGTGTCACCACTCCGGGGCATGAGAAGGTTCAAAGTCAAAGGAAAGTTGTCCCCTCGCTTTATTGGACCCTTCTTAATCTTAAAGCGAGTGGGAGAAGTTGCATATCAATTGGAGTTACCGGATCATCTTGCTGATGTTCATGATGTCTTTCATGTATCTCAGCTGAAGAAATGTCTCAGGGTACCTGAAGAACAGTTACCAATGGAAGACCTTAGTGTTCAAGAAGATTTGACTTATGCTGAGTACCCCATCAAGATTTTGGATACTCTGACTCGAGTTGCGAGGAATAAGGTTATAAAGATGTGCAAAGTTCAATGGAGTCACCATGGTGAAGATGAAGCAACTTGGGAAAGAGAAGAAGAGCTTCGTATAGATTTTCCCCACCTTTTCCCTAGATCTTCTTAAATCTCGAGGACGAGATTATTTTTAAGGGGGGTAGGATTTGTAACACCCACTTTGTAGTTGCTAAGAATAATACCAATAGAGAAACAATTTCTCTTTATGTGAGTTTGATCTTTATGCATCATCATATGTGAACACCATGTCCAAAAACAATTAATAAAGAGAGAAGCTACTAAATCATTGCATCATGCTGAATATTTTATTTGTGTGTGCATTCTTGTGACAATATCATAATAATGCAAAAAGAAATAGGTGAATATCCAAATGGGGATTTAAATCCTAAATAATCCTAGAATTAAGAAAAGAGAGAAGGAGGAGGATTATACAAAATAGAGGAAAATAAATGTATGAAAGAATATATTTTGTCCCCACTAATATTTTAATTTAAAGAACTTAACTCAGTTAAGAAGCTCACAAACAAGTTTGAATTCAAATTAGTATTAAAATTTGAATTTGTGAAAGAAGGGAGAAAGAAGAAAATATAAAAGAAAAAGGAAAAGGAACACTATACCTGATGGGCCGCCAACCTGGAATTCGGCCCGCTCCAGCTTCCCACCCGCGCAGCCCACACCTAACGCGCGCGGCCGATTTCCCTCTCACTGACTCTGCGGGCCCCGCAACCCAGAGACGCTGCTCGCGCTCCCTCACTGCCGCGCGGGTCCCACCGTCCAGTCGTATCTCGCGTGCGCTCGGTCTCTCTGATCCGCGGGACCCGCATGTCAGCCGCGTACCCACCTCCCCTTTTTCTTCGCTCGCCATTGCGCGATGTCCGCCGCGAGAACGCCGGCGTTGACCGCCCTCGGACGTTGCCCGCGCTGAATAAAAGCACACTCGTTCCTTTCCCTACTACCTTCTCGCACAAGCCTAGCTTCCCCCTGTGCCAATCGACGCCGCCGTTGCTACGCTCGCGGAAGGATTGTGGCCGCCGCCGTTGACCCGGCCCGGTATCGCCGGTGGGTGGCCAGGGTGGTGTCGGGAGTGTTCATCGGCGTGTGGGGAATCGTCTGCGTGAAGTATTGCGCTCGGTGACCCGTCCAATCGTCCAGAATTGCTCGCCGTCGTCGGTAATCCGCCGTGCTCCGTGGGCAGAGGTCTGTGCCGCGCGATTCACAGTAAGTCCTCCCCATTTCGTTTCGCCATACTCATAGCATCGTATTGATCACCACGGGTAGGGGGATTAGCGCCCGATGCGTCACATTGGGATTCGCCGGTGAGGGCTCCGCCATGAGTTTTGGTGCGCCGCCGCGCCTGTGTGCGTGATGGAGAAGACAAGCGTGCGCCGTTGGATGGATGATGGACGGTGTAGATTAGGTTAACAATTACCCCTTCGTCCAATAGATCCGCGACCATAGATCTGCGATCCGACGGTTGCGAGCGTGTCTGGCTATTTTAAATCCGGACCGTAGACGGTGATCCAACGACTGCGATCTTGTACCCGTTCGGTCGGCACTCGATCTAATCGGGGCCGTTCATTTGCGATCGGGCGATCAGAAACCTTTCATACCCCCTTCGCGAGTCAGAATAGCAAAAGAGCCCCCGCAGAATCATAAAATCAACCCGCCGTCCTGGGGGCGCTATTCACTGAGTCTCTGGAATCTTGCGCCAGGCCCCCTGCATTTTCCAGAAAATGACGCCCAGTCCAGTGATCGTTTAAATTGAATAAATAAAATAGAAAATAGATTTTTAATATGAAAATAATTGCTAGAACTTTGATAATTCATAGAAAATTCATATGAGCTCCAAATTGGTCCATTCCAGTTCCTAAATTTTTGTAATAATATTGTCTACGCATTAGTGCCTCTGTTTTGGCATGAAAGGCTCATTTAAATTTATCTAATACTTAATCTTGTATTAAATACATAAAAGCTACAGAAATTCATAACTTGAAATATATAACTCCAAATTTAGTGATTCCAGTTCCTATGGTTTCATTTTGATATGTAGATTTTTACTACATATTTTATTTACATGTTTGGTGTGATGCTGATTTTGGCTATACTATGTATGTATTGTGTTGATGCGAGTAGACGAGCAAGCCACTGTGGAAACTGAGGTTCAACAAGTAGAAGTAGCTGAGCAGGAGCTCATTGCAGGCAAGTTGTGCCCTTGATCACTTACTTTTCCCAGCCATGTTCTTATTAATTTTAATGATCTGCATAGGTTAATTTTGATGGGATCCTTTATGTACTCCAGTTTTGATTACCTCTATACCTTGTTCACCCCTGGGATATTTTTGGGTAGTACTTGCTATTGCTTTATGTGGATTGGGTATGGAGATTCATTATTCATGATTATTCTGTTATTATCTTGTTATTATTATTGTTCATGTTAAGATCATTAAATTAATGGGAACATGGAGCGACCACCCGGGAAAACAGTGCTACCACAAGGGTTTAATGGGACGCCCTTGGCTGACTAATTAGGAAAGCTAGTGGAAGACTACCTTACCCGAAAGGGGCAAGGGCAGTAGGGGAGTGGTCAGTGTAGGGAGGTCCCTGGTTGATTTTGCTGCGATGGCAGTCAGCCAGGAACCCTGCATTGGAACTTCCTATAAACTGTAGCGGGTTTTCGGAAGCTAGTGGAACTTTGTAAAGGCCTCGTAGTGGATCCCTAGCCATTCACCTCGGTAGTGTCTAAGGGCCTTGCAAACCCTGGCGACATGGGATACACGACTTGTGGGTAAAGATGCGCAACCTCTGCAGAGTGTAAAACTAGTATGCTAGCCGTGCTCACGGTCAAGAGCGGCTCGGACCCTCACATGATTAATTATGGAACTTAAATTCAATTTGACATTTGCATCGCATTTGGGATTATTTTACTATTACTTTTCTCTATTATTATTAAGGTTTGGTATTTACTTACACTTAGTAATTGCTAATAAAATTTTGACCAACTTATAAAAGCAATGCTCAGCCTCAGCCTTTATTTTATTGATCAGCCTTACACTTCATGAATTCCCACCTTTGGTGAGTTCATGCCACATTATTCCCCACGACTTGTTGAGCTATGAACGTATGTGAGCTCACTCTTGCTGTCTCACACCCCCCCACAGGAGAAGAACAGGTGGTTGAAGAGGAGCCGCCTAACACTGAGGAGTTCGATCTGATCTAGGTGGCGTTTCTCGGTCGACATTGGCGCCGACGATCCTTAGTTCGTTTTATATTACTATTTTATTTTGTAATAAGTCTTCCGCTATGTAATAAATACTCTGATGATTTATGACATTTATCTCTATACACTCTGTTATTATATATGTTGTCTTCTTGGCGCATGTATGAGATGCACCCGGCTTTGTTTCTTTAAAACCGGGTGTTACAATTTGTTGGTATACTTGCTGGTTTGTATGTTTGCTTGTTCATGTTGCATAGTTATCGGAGCGTTCGTGTCGTCTCGTGGAGGCCAGATCTGCAAGTCTACGCCAGGCGGTGGAGCCAGAAGCCAGTTCCATGAGCTCTCCTTCCCCTTCGCCGAATAAGCACGGCAAGCTCACTGGATCCCTTTGATGCATAAATTACCTATGATTTTTCAACCACAACCCTCAGCCTGTTATTTTATGCATGATATGATTTTGAGACAAGTTATTATGGCCACCCAGCCGCTTGCCGCAATCAATCCCTGATATATATGTTCCAAATGATTTGAGAACAGGTGTGAGTTTTCAAAAGAAAATGCTTTTCAAAACGTGTGTGATGAAGGGTTTTCACCCTTATCACCTTGTGAGTGGGATAATCAGGGACTCCCTGGTTTAGGGGAGGGCCTAAGGTGTTGGCTCAGCTGGTTTAGGCGTGAGCAGAAGGATTGTCCCCTCATATAAGGACTGGTTTGTCATCTTCACTACCTGTACTCTTTAATAATACAACCACTCGAGACTGTGTGGGCAGTCACTCAATCTGAACTCGTACGGTCCAACCCCAGGGTTATGAAGGCTGGGGAGCACCGGGAGGATAAGGAGGGGAAAGTTTTGTCCGGTTTGGACATGGTGGTGGCCTGACTCCTTCCAGATAACCGTTAAGGTTAGGACGTGCGGGGAAAGAAAGAGAGTCGGATTCGGGTCTCATTGATCATGAGATCGCAGAGCCGGACTAGTGGGTAAAGTGTACACCTCTGTGCAGAGTTTGAAAACCTATTCGAATAGTCTGTGTCAACAGGAATGGACGAGTCTGGTGTGGTATGTCAATTAGTGTTTTGTTTTCAAAAAAAAGGTGCGTTTGAGAAAAGTGGTTTTTAAAAGGTTCGGCGGTTGAGCCGTGAGCTATGGTGGACGGGAAGTCCAGTAGCTGTTTTTGAAAATGAAAACCAGTGGGAAGCTGCTGAGATACCTGGATGGTTTAGTCCAGGGGATTTTGTTATAATACTGAAAAACTTCCTGCTCCTTTTGGAGAGGATGCGCTTTGCGAAAGTACAAAATGTTTTTCAAAACAACCCTGCATAAAATATTGTTGTTTCTGCAAAATATTCTGAGCTCCACATATTCCATGCATTATATCTGATTTCCCCATTCCACGGGTGAAGGTGGGCTGCTGAGTACGTTTGTACTCACCCTTGCTTATTTGTTGTTTTTTAGAAAAAGGAGATCGGGTAAGAGTTACGACTGTTCCCAATCTTGCCTGTGGCTGTTGGACCGCTAATTTGCTTCGCTGCGTATATCGGGCTGCTTCAGCCCCACTCTGATGATATGTCCCGAGTTGTGGACCAACTCTTAAAGTTGTTCGCCACCTTTGTAGGTTTGTCTTGTTTAAGCAAATTTGGTATCATCTGATGTATAAATGTGTTTACTAGCCTCCTGGGACTAGTAATTGTATCACATTTGAGTCCCAGAGGATTGGGGACGCTTCAGCGCCGGGGCAGGGGCCGCGCCGGGGGGGGGGGCCAAACGCCGCGCCGGGGCCGGGGAGGCCGCGCTGGGGGCCGGACGCCACGCCGGGGCCGGGTCCGCCGCGTCGGGGGGCGGGGAGGCCGTGCCGGGGGTCGGGCCGCCGCGGGGGAAGGGGAGGGGCGGGGCGGGGCCGCCGCGCTGGGGGCCGGGACAGGGGCGCGCCGTGCCGGGGAGGGGCGGGCCGCCGCGCGGGGAAGGGGAGGGGCGGGTTGTCGCGCCGCGGGGAGCAGGTGCGCGCCGCCACGCAGGGACGCGCGCGCGCAGGGGAGAGAAGAGAGGGCGCGCGCAGGGGGAGAGAAGAGGAGGGAGAGGCAGAGAGAGAGGAGAAGGGAGGGGAGGAGACCTCACCTCGGGATCCAACTCCGGCGATCACCGTCTCCAAAACCTAGGGCACCAAGGGAGGGAGAGAGAGAGATGGGAGAGAGAGGTTGCTGCGCGGGAGAATTCGAATGAGCCAAACGGATCTGGGGGAGGGGGCACATGGGGGTGGGCAGGGGCGCCAGGGGCACGCGGGCTGGGCTGGGCTGAGCTGGACTGGGTTGGGCCGATCCACTTCGCGGATCGAAACCCACGACACGCACGACCATCAAACAGACTCCAATCGCGAACTGAAAACCGAGACGGAACGAGACGAACACGCAACATCAGACAAAGAAATGTGCTTCGGCATGATGCAACACCCATGACACTTAGGTTTTGTTCATACATGACACGGACACCTGTCACTATACTGGTTTGAAATTGGGAAGAAGGAGCGGAATGGGAAGAGAAAAGAGAGTAACGCCCGAATTTGGTGAGAGAGAAGAAGAAAAAATTCTACCCCCAAATTCAGGGCGTTACAGGGCCTCTCGAAGAGAGAGAGTCTCCTAGTTCGGATCCAGCGGCTACAATGCAGCAGCCCCTAGCGCTGAAGCTTTCTTCGGCGGCATGACGCAGGTCAGTGCTTGCTGAAGGTGGTCGAAAAGGGTTCACCGGAGGTGGGCGCCAATGTTGGGGACTTGTTCTCAAGTGCTATGAATTAAGAACAAGGCAACATAAATTGTTAAAGGTTAATGCCCTTCGTCTTCCGAAACATTATTTCCCATGAGATATAATGATCTTCAGACGAAGGTGATGAAGAACATACCTTCATCATCACAGCATTTGTTAATGAAAGAAGTGCATGAAATATAAAAGACAACATGAATAATGATACGATATTGTTAACATATTTATTATTATCGTGAATAAACAAGAACAATATTGCATTACATTTGTACCTTCGGCTTGACAGAAGGTAAAAGTCCAAGCGTGACGCACGAGTGAATACAAGTCAGCGTGAACAGTACAGGGGTACTGTTCATCTATTTATAAGCACAGGACGAAGCCTGTGAAAAAATACAGTTATGCCCTTTGCATTCACTATTGACTTATAGAAAAATCTATGAGGACTAGATAGCCTTTTCCCCTTTAAGTCGGTTCCTCTTCCCGCAATTGAGCCGAAGCTCCCTTTCGCATAGCTTCGGAGCAACATCAACCTTCGTCACGATCATGCCCTTTTCATCGTTTATGCTTTTAATCCCGAATTCGAAGGTACCTGTCTATAAACCATACTTGGAAGACATTGTTAAATTACGTTTTTGAGGACCTTCGGAGAACGAAGGCCCCCAACAATGTGCACATAGTGTATCAAGTGTGTGTGGAAGTATTCTTTTTATCATTTTTGTTCATGGTTTCTTTTGAAAGTTTTGATTATATGTCGCTTGCATATGTTCAAATTTTGTTATTTATTGAGTTCTAATGCTCAATCCTAGCCCCCAAAAGGATCAAATGCTCATGTGTTCGAATGGATGACGAGGGAGAAGGAGAGTGGAACCTGGACGGAGGATGGTGGGGCACAAAATAGGTTGTTGGCAGCGGCAACGGGGAAGCGCAGAGAAGGTTGTGAGGGAATGGATGACGACAGGGGCGATTATGGCATCCACGGAGTAGCTGTTGCTGACGACGACGTGTCAGGGTTGGCATTAACGTTGGAGGAGGCATGCTTACGATCAGGGTCGGGATAGCCCACGACGCCACTGAGCCCGTCGGACTTGATCAGGAAGAGAGAGAAGGAGGCGACGACGATGGTCGCAACCACCTTCTTGCTTCAGGTCACGGGCCAACAACGAGGCGGGCGGGCGCTGTTGCAGATGGAGCTCGACGCGTGGTGGGGCGGGGGCAAGGATGAGCGCGTGGTGGGGACGGTTGCGTTTGGATGACGGGCACCATTGCTTCTTATCTTCCCTACACGCCTTCATCATTACTACTTTCATCATTAAGGAGAAATTTAATTGCTTCCACAAGCTCATCTACGGAGGGCTTTCCCTCACCTTCATCATTACTACTACTTTCATCACTAGGAGATAAAATGCTCATTTTTACCTCTTGCCATAAGGCATTTGCGTGATGATCGTGATGAGCGTGATGAGGGTCGGTGGCTGCGCGTCCTTGGAGGTTCATCCTCGCTTGAAGAATCATCCCAAGTTTTGACACTTGTTAGCGTCTTGCCTTTGCTCCCTTCTTTTTTTGGGTTCGGCCATAGTTGGACATTTGTCCCTGAAGTGGCCCTTCTCCCCGCATGCGAAGCATCCTCTCTTTCTTTGCTTTTTTCTGTCAATGTTAAAGAGAAGATCCTCTACTTGTAAGGGCACACCCATCAGATTAATCTTGCGGATCATCCCCATTACCTTTCTGACGTGTCAGATTGTTTCTTTGTCCTTGGAGGATGATGTTGATGGTTGATTATCTTCACCATCATCACTTTCTTCTTCTTCCTTTTCTTCACTTGAGGAACTTAGAGTGGTAGCCTTCTTTTTACCCTTCCTTTCATCACATGCAAAAGCATATGGCCTTGAGGAAGTTTTCTCCTCTCCCCGACACATTTTTCGTGACATTTCAAAAGCCGTGATTTTCCCTATCACAATTGTCGGGGTCATTGTACTCAAGTCCTCCATGTTGTGAAGAATAGTAATGATGCTCCCATATCTTTGTTGTGGTAGCAGGGAGATAATCTTCCTCATAATGTCCGCATCACCTAGCTTATTTATACCAATAAAATTGAGTTCATTGATGATTAGATTCAAACAAGAATACATATCTCTAACAAGCTCATTATCTTTCATAGCAAAAGAATTATACTCATTTAAGACTAGGCAATGTTTTTGCTCTCGGACATTGAATGTGCTGTCATGGAGCTCATGCAATTTTAGCCAAATCCCATTAGCAGTTTTCAATGTAAACACTTGATTAAAATATCCATGCTAAGAGATTCATACAAGCAATTTTTGGCTCTAGCATTTAAATAAATTTCTTTTTCCTCACTCGTGGTGAGTTTTTTGGGATTCTTGGGGAGTTTCATCCCATCACGAGTGACTATCCAAATACCTAGATCAACGGCCTCTAGGTAACAAGCCATTCTAGCACTATAATATGGGAAGTTAGTGCCGTCGAAGTGTGGTGGCCTATGGGTATCCACCCCTTCCTTTGAAAAGCGTCGGCTCTTTTAGCGATGAAGCTAAAGTGTTTCAAATGAGCCAAACCAGGTTCTGATACCAAATGAAGGAAACAGGTGACGCCTAAGAGGTGATGAATTAGGACTTCTAAAACTTTCACTAAACTAGTCCACAAATAAATCCCTAGAGCAAAACCTATACAAATAATCAAACTAGAATGAGCAAAGTAGGTTTTGTCTAAGTGTTGCTATCTCTACCGCAATGACTAAGTTTCAAACTACACTATATAAGTATAAAGACAAGATTGAAACTCAAATGCTTAATATAAATGCGGAAGCTTAAAGAGTAAGTTAGAGATGCAAACTCTCGTGGATGACGCCGGTATTTTTACCGAGGTATCTAGAACCACGCATGGTCTCGACTAATCCTCGTTGGTGCCCCTACGCAAAGGGAAGTCCACGCGAGGGCAAGCACCTCGGTCGAGTAACTCCGTAGAGAGCCATGGGCCTTCTCCATGCACAAGTGGTGCTCCGCTTCCGGCTCCTCTCGGACGCTCTCCGCCGTCTCCACTATCGAGCTTCCGGCTGGAAACACCGCGGGCCTTGTTCCTTCCGGTACACGGTGGCGACCGTGACATAAACGTGGTTGTCACGGTCTCGCAAGACTCTTGCCCCACTCGGTACAATTACAATGGCTCACACAAGAGCCGGAGAGTTGTGTGGTTTATCTAAACTCACTCAACTAACTAGGATTCACCTAGAGCAAGCGCTAGAGCGTAACTAACCTAAGCACTTCGCAAAGTACCTAAGCTAATCCCCGAGTGGTTCTATTAAGCACTTGGGTGTATGAGCTCTTGGGAATGTCTACTATATGCCTTGGTATGTTGCTTGGGCTCTCACACATTGGAATGGCCGGTTGGGGTGTATTTATAGCCCCCAACACAAAACTAGCCGTTGGAGAGAAGCAGTGCTCTCTGCGGCACACCGGACAGTCCGGTGCGCCTAGCCGTTGGTCTGACACTGCAGCCGACCGTTTACGCGCAGACTTTTTACACCGGACACTCCGGATGTCACACCGAACAGTCCGGTGATCTTCTCTCCACAATGCCACCTGGAAGTAGCCATTAGGGCTATTGTTCCTGGTGCACCGGACAGTCCGGCGTGTGGCACCGGACAGTCCGGTGCTCTAGACCAGACAATCCGCCGGCAACATTTTGTTTCTTGGACTTCACTTGATCTTCATATGTCTTCCTTTAAGGTGTTGCTTTCCTTAATGTTTTAGTCCAAGTAACTTTAGCATCACGTGAACTACAAACACAAACACTAGCAAACATATTAGTCCACATGTTATGTTGATCATCAAACACCAAAATCTATTAAGCCAAATGACACGGGGTCCATTTTCCTTACAATGAGAACGGGGCAGATCGCTGCGGCGGGACGCGCGGAGGGAGGTTTTAGTAGGCGTGACGACGATAAAGAGAAACACACGACACATGAACCAGGGGAGACAGACTATGTGGACAACAGGACGAATGGGACACAGTTGAGATTACAACGTTAGAATGGACGATTGAGATTACAAAACCGCAGAACGACAGCCTATCCCTTGGAGCCTTAATAAGTAGTAATAGAGATTAAAGATAGTTTAATAATAGCTCAGTTATTTTACTATTTTAAAAAAAACTGAATACGACAAATGATCAAGCATGGCATCTAGAAATCTAGAACGTTAACTATTTTAGGACAGAGAAGGTGAACAAAAAAAAAGAAGGGATCTGGTTCATACGCGACTATAATTTTGTTAGTCTGGATGAGACTCCTTCTTTTGGAGCCTTCTCTTTACTTTACTTTTGGTTTAGTGCGGGTTAACACGAACGTCATGTCATTGTTCTCCACTCGCTAATCTAGTCATCTAAACACTAAAGAGAGACCTGCTATTTGGGGGTCTACTAATGAGTGAGTGAGAAGAAAGATAATAAAGTCCATAAAAAACACAGGATAACGCCACTAGCAAAAAAGTTGGAATTCACGGCAGATTAGGTGCCTAGCAGACCGATAGGAGTAATAATACCCTATCCAGCTCATATTATAAGTCATCCGAAAACGAAACACAAGGAGATAACAATGATAAAAGGGTACCAGATATATATAGTAGAAAAACCGGTATGATATTTCTACAAGCTATAGCGATGTGTATGATGATACGTCCGCTAGGAGGGTACGAAGTGCACTAGATACCTCTCCTAGCTGCTGTGGTTGTTACGGTGATGACCTTTTTGCCGATGGTGTGTACCTTGGCACCTAACCTTGATAGCAATGCTTTGCTTGCATAATAAGCGTTCCTTTAGGCCAGTTATCTGATATATATAGATAATCTTTGGCACAACAGACGCCAGACGGCTATTTATTTATACACACACATGATATCTTCACCCAACACCAGCTACTTTATATTGTCGCTTTGTTTATTATCACATCCTATCACATCAGTTAGGTTTCTTAATCTTCGGTCTAGAATATCCTGGTCCAAGCTCGCCACACCACACCACACCTATAGTATCTACCTTGTTTAGCGTACGTTTGAGATGAATCTCGGTTTGTTATTTCTTTTTTGTGAGTTGTTGGGTTCGTTGAGACGTACTCTCGTTACTGAATAAAAAAAAAACTGACGACCGGATTCCAAACGGGGCTTGAAAATTCTTTCGACCGTTAATTCTCATGAGGATTCAAAAACACACTTGCATTTTTATCTATATATGCTTAGTATCTACTACCTGATTTATTGTACTGCTGGTTGCTCCGCTGTCCCTACTGTACTGATACAGTTCCATCTCGTGCCTACATGCACCCCCAAAAAAAAATAAAGAATGAATGAATTTACGTTTTCTAGCTAGATTAAGATGAATGGATGCATCAGCAACAGCCCAAACACTGTAATCGACCTTCAAGTAGAACAGCTACGTCGACCTAAAACGGGGACACCTTTCATCCAATCAAGTGCGGCAGCAGGATCAGTAGGGAAACCAGCGGATAAGATAATGACACTGCTAGTTACCGTATATATAAATATATCCGGACCGGACACATTGTGTGGTGTGTAGTACACGTTTTACCCCGCTGCACGCCATGATATACCTTAAGCAGGTGGATAGGGAATATATCTCGTCCAGCAGCTCTGTCTATATCAATTTTCTTTTTTTTATATATGCCGCAATAATGGCAAGCAGGAAACATGCGCAACAGCCCCTTTTTTTTTTCTCTCCCATATCCAGTTGACCCTGTCGGAATAAAAATCTGTGCCAAATATGCACGCAAGATTGCAACGAGATTCATTCCTGATATGAGCCACACAATAAACATATGTAGAAGCTTGACAGCGACCGCAATATTATTGGAGGGGATGGGTTTGCAGATTCCTGTGGATTCTAAGCGCGGTTTAACCATAAGCAGGGCATGATGCCAATGCGTCGCCGTCATGGGCGTCCAGGTGTGCGCTCCCCAGCAACTCGCTAGTCCCAGCCAGGCCACATCTTTCTCCCCTCTCCGGTGTCCTGTCCTTCCCTCCCTCCCTGCCACATTTTAAGCAGGGCCGAGGCGAGCTCCCAGATGCAAACATCCTCTCCTCGCAGACATCTTATCCCTCCCGATCGAGGCCCCGTTTCCTCCTCCGGCCACCGCACCTAGCTGTCTTAACTTGCCGTTCGCAGCCTCACGCCCATGGCTAGGAAGTGCTCTAGCTGTGGGAACAACGGCCACAACTCGAGGACCTGCAGCGGGCACGGCGCCGGGGGCGGGGGCGGGGGCGTGAGGCTGTTCGGGGTGCAGCTGCACGTGGGGTCCTCGCCCGTGGCCATGAAGAAGTGCTTCAGCATGGAGTGCCTGTCGTCGTCGGCGTCCGCCGCGCCGGCGTACTACGCGGCCGCTCTCGCCGCGACCAACAGCGCCTCGCCGTCGGCGTCCTCGTCGTCGTCGCTCGTCTCGGTGGAGGAGGCCCCCGAGAAGATGGCCCACGGCTACCTCTCCGACGGGCTCATGGGCAGGGCGGCGCAGGAGAGGAAGAAGGGTGAGTTCTACACGGCCCGGGATTTCTCTACTTTTTTTGGTCGTCCAATTTGGTTTAGTTAGTACGTGGCTGAGTTTTCTGAAGATGCAGCAGGATTATATTTCATCAAATCTTTTATATAGAACAGAACAGGACAGGACAGAATAGAATAGAACAAACTCCTGTTCCGGCAGCTTGTTTGAGCTCAGCAAGTCTGATTCTAAAAGAAAAACTCTCCTCGCCTTCTTGTCTGGGTCTGAGTATCACCAGGCGTTCCATGGACGGAGGACGAGCACAGGCGATTCCTGGCGGGCCTGGAGAAGCTCGGGAAGGGCGACTGGCGAGGCATCTCCCGGCACTTCGTGACGACGCGGACCCCGACGCAGGTGGCCAGCCACGCCCAGAAGTACTTCCTCCGGCAGAGCAGCCTGACGCACAAGAAGCGCAGGTCCAGCCTCTTCGACGTGGTACGTTACGTCCCGTCTGTCCGTCGCCACGGTCGCTCCACGCAAGACGTGCTGTACCAGCCCTGGCGTGTGCGTGCGTGTCTGATTCGCGAACCTCTTCCGTTTCAGGTGGAGAACGCCGAGAGGGCGGCGACGAGCTCCATCAAGGGCATGGAGCGCCTGCGGCTCAAGGACGCCATCACGACCGCGACCGCGCCCGCCTCCGCAGAACCCAGAACCGGAACGACGGCACAGCTCCCGCCGGCCCTGTCGCTCGGCATCGGCAGGCCAGCGAGGCCCGACCACGCCGCGCTGCCTCCGCCGAGCAGCCTGCTGTCCCTGCAGCTGCCGCGGTGCTCGGCGGGAATTGGCCGCACGGCGCCGAGCCTGGCCCTGGCGCCACCGAAACACAGCCACCCTTCTTCGTCGCTGACGGCGGCAAAGGCTGGTGACCTGGCGCCGGACCTGGAGCTGAAGATCTCGACCGCCCGGCAGAACGAGCACCAGCAGCAGGTCCAGATGGGGCCATCGCTGCCGCCGCCGCCGCCGCCGAGGACGCCCTTTCTGGGGACCATCAGGGTCACATGACATGACCGGAAAAGACGGCGGCGGTTAGTAGGGAATATCCTGCTGGTAGGAGAAGAGCTTTTGCCCATATGAAGCTGGAGAAGGTTGCTTCAAAAGATAGGACGGGGTGGGAAAACTGGAAAGGAGGAAGCTTTTGGCAGCGTGTGCGTGTGTGTGTGTGTGTTGCTGGCACCTGGCAGTGGCAGCCGAGACGACGATGGCGTCGTGTATCATGTGGGTGTTGTGTATATCATCATCATCCGAAAGATGGAAACTTTACTGGCCTAATTTTTGTCCTTTTTTTTTTGGTCTCTCGCGAATAAAGAACGGCTGCCGTTGCCATGCACATGCACTACTGCTCTCCCGTCCGTCCGGCCGTCCCGTCTCGCTCGACCTCTTTATGTTGACACAAAGGGGCGGAGGCCAATGGTGAGAGCTGAGCTCACATCATATTCAGCTCAGTGGCTTGCTTGACTCTATTTCTTTTTTTTTATTTAGCGTGACTTAGTTTAAAAATAAACTATAGGACGATAAAGATAAATATTCGAGAAGATATGATATGATGATAATATATACAAGTTTGGTTTGTAGGTGGAGTAGTTGTAGAAGGATACGCAACCATGCCTGCCAAGAACTCCTGTTTCAGTTCCTGTTCGTACACGATTATATTCTTGATGCGAAAGGTGGAATACCCTTTGCACCTGACACCTGTATTGTATATATATAATTCATGGAGCTGGAATCTCGTTAGCTCGGTTTCGGTGACGAGGATCTCTACTGTCCTAAGCAAAGCCATGAACGTCCAACACGCAGGATCAGTTGTTACTTTTAGCGCCGCTATCGACTAGGAGCAGTAACAGTTAGAGGTCAGTGGTGGCAGGACCAAAATAACCTCCCGACCCATTTTTGACCGTATGTGTGGTGTGGTGCACATTACGTACACATCGTCCACGGCCACGGCGCACTCGTGTCGTACTGTCAATCCTACATGTCACGATACTTCCACGTCCCAAACACCGCGTTGTCGCAGGTATCAAGACGCGCGGACGGGATACTATTACGTCTCAAGTAGGATCTGATCTGACGACGATCCTTGGCCTGCACTGAGCAAAATATCAGTGGTTAGTTGGCCGAGCATCCAATGGCGATCGCAAATCGAACGCCCGCGCAGCCGGGAGTATGGGACAGGTGGCCGCCGCGCGTTGGGAGCTGGAAATCAATCAGATGGGCTCTCCTGTTCCTACACGGTTCTTGATTCGTACCCTAACACTAACGGAGCACGCCTCTGGTTGCCGATTCGAGCATGCGGAGTTAAACTATGAGTACGGACTATAAAAGTTTAAAAGTTTGGTCTCTAAACAATGTAAGTATGAAATTTGAATACTTAGTTTATAGAAACCATGATTGTGATGAAGTAGCTACATTCAAAAGTATAATTCAGTAGCAATCCGAGCCCCCCCATATATATGCCAAGTGTACCACTAAGCAATTTTGGTCCAGCGATTTATTAACGTGCATACATGTGAAGGTAGGAAGCAGAGACACACACACACAGCTGAAAATCACTTGTGGCTCTATCTTCGTGGGGTGACAGAACAAATGTGGCCACCACCTCAATCTATGTGATTGGTTGACTGTATAGAAACAACTAGGCTCTCCACACGCTTTGACCGGATACAAGATTGTGATTGGTTGCTTGTATGTAACGATACCGACCTGCATGTGCAGGTGCAGGCTAGACCAATATTCTACCATCCATCTGCACGCACGGAGATGGAGTAAACGGCCTTCGCTGGCCAGCCAGGCGCGTGGGAGACTGGCTCACGGGAGCCACTCAACCAATCACGCTGAATGTGAAGAAGCGTGCAGAGACAACCAAGAGTTTAAAACAATTAAACAAAGACAAAACAATTACGTACATGAATTGGTAATGAGATTTGCTGTTCAATCAACGTCAAATAAAAACGAAGAGAGAGGTATTATACTAAACAAATAATTATTCGTGCTATTTGTGCATGTAAAGAGCACCTCCAAAAGACTCTTCATTTTTTGCTCTCTATTTGACTATCTATTTACGTTTTCATAAAGATTACACTCTATATATAGAATTTCAGTCCAACAGACTATCTATCTAGTTTGGCTAGTCAGGTGGCTAGCCAAATTTAGTTAGTGAGAGAGCCAATTTACAGAGTTAGATAGCTTGCGAGTCAGATAGCTAGTCTGTTAGAGATTTAATTTACTATTGAGTGGCTAAAATTTAATTTGGCGAGTCATTTAGCTAGTCTCTTAAAGATGCTCTAAGTATATAACCTCCTTGCTAGCTATTACTATTACTATTATTACGGGCGGATTAGGTATAGGACATGCCGCGGAGATTATTTATGTTGTCAACTAATGCAGTATTGTAATGTAATGTAACTGAGTAGAGGCCACGGTTGGGGTGCGGATCTCGCAGCAGCACGTGGGGCCATCTGCATGGGAAAAAAGACGGGCATATAAAGAGAGAAGGGATGGGACAAAAGAAGAAAGAAAGAACAATCAAACGGGCAAAGCTGGTGCGGAACCTTATCTTTCATCGTTCCATCCACGTACCGGTCCGTCCGGACTCCCAAGAATACGGTAGGATAACCATTTGTTTTGGTTTCTGGTTTGAGGACCTAGTGGTGAGATGGGTTTGGAGGCGGATCTAGACTCTTCATACTTAGCAGAACGTCCGTGCAAAAGCATTGAGATATAGTGTACGTTGTATTTAAAATAGAAAGTAAGAAGATAACTTTAAAAAAATCATCGGTAATAGCAGCGACATTTAAGGGCGAGTAAATTAGTTAATCTATTTTTTTATTCTAATGTCTCCATTTTTCTCTTAGCCAAAAATTTATATAAACATCCAAGCTAATCTTATGATTTTGACTAAGTATCACTATATCTGCTCCAAAGAATTATATAGTCTAGATTATAAACATATCCACTAATTTATAGCTATGATAGGGAGATAAAAGCACATAAATAGGGCTAGAGAAATGCTCGTGGCTCCCTCAATTCGTGGCCAGCGCAACTTGGCTCGTTTGAATTTTTCATGAGTTGAGTTAATATTCTAGCTCTGTTTGTTAACAAGCCAGCTCGCGAGCTAAACGAGTTATCGCATTTTAGCAAAATGAAACTATATGCATATCATTTACATAACAATTGATGAATATGATATATGTAGGTGTGATGTCTATGTCCTATAAGTTAAACTAATGATTGATGAGTTGTGTCTATGTGTTAAATTGATCTATGTGGGTATATCTGTCGGTTAAATTGATGAACATGTGTGTTGATGAGTGATGAGTAATGTCAATTTGTTGTTACATTGATGTGATATGTGAAACTATGAGTATAATTACTTGTTTTCTATTGTTAAATTAGTTTGAAATTATATAGAAATCTCTACTACTATTAAGACTGCAATAGTAGTCTGTCATTCCGCGTTCTGCCCATTCCGTGTTCTGCCTTTCCGATTCCCTCCTGCCCATTCCGATTCCCTCCTTCCCACGCACAGTCCATTACCATGTTCTCTATGTCCTGCCCTTTCCGATTCCCTCCTGCCCATTCCGATTCCCTCCTCCCCACGCACAGTCCATTCCTATGTTCTCTGTGTAGCCAACGCCTAGCTAAAATTAAAAAAATACACATGGCCCCAAGGGGATTTGAACCCACGACCTCTCAAGCAAATGCCAGTGGTAGCTACCACTACACCACATGTGTGTTTATATCTACATCTATAATATAAAACACATCTACTACATCTCTCGCCAAACCCACCTGCTACCCTTGCACAATACGTAATAGTAGATAAGTATCACCGAAATTCTTGAATTATATTTTTGGATGGAGGGAGTAGTATTTAAAGAAGAGCCTTTCATGCAATTTCTTTTGTTTGAATAATATTTTCAACTTAAATTTTTTGTATATAAGTTATTGTAGTATACTCGTATTATATATTCCCGTTGCAACGCACGGGTATTCAGCTATAACAATATAAGACACATTATATATATAAGTTATCATGGTATTGTGTGTTTCCGTTGCAACGCACGGGGCACTCATCTAGTTGATTATATATATATATATATATAAATTTTTTTTGCTATGGCTCGCGAGCTAAACGAGCGAAATCGAGCTTGTAAAAGAACCGAGCTGACTCTATGACTCATTAGTTTAACGTGTCGAGCTAAGCTGATTATGTGGCTCATTAGCTTAACGAGCCGAGTCAGCTCGTTTGCTTCACGAGCCAGCTCAAACTCGGACCAGTCGAGTCAACCTTACACATAAATAAGAGCTTAAAATGGTAGAGATACAAAATCATGTTATTCTCCTAAAGTTTTAGTTTTGTCGGTCTGGAAACGGCTCTGGTTTTAGGAGCAACCGAAAATCAAGAGCATACATCGGAGCCTATTGGACATGAGTTTTTATGATATTGTCCAAAAATAAAGTTTTAGAATTACTGAGTCGAAACTCGAAACCGTAGAAGATGCTCAGCCTACTTATTCTCCTTCGGTGCAACCATATTTTGGAATCAAACGCACCCTAATACTCCGATACTAAAGCCGTCGCCTTCTTTCACTTTTTTCGGAGGGGAACAGTTTATTTATTTTGTTTGTTTAAAATTTCGAAGGCAACTCCAACACGGCGGCGAGAGAGTTGTTTGGTAGTCGCACTAGCTGCGCCGTGCGTACATTTGCCACCGCAAAAAAGAAAAAAAAACTGTGCCAGGATTAGATTATCGGGGCCGGCATTGGAAGCGTATCGTTGGATTGGATAAACGAAGTCCATCCGATGATCTTTCTGAGGAAGAATCCATCCATCCCCTGCTCTGCTCTGCTCTGCTCCAGCCTCCAGCTCCTGTGGTGTGGCATGGCACGTGGTGGTTGGTGGCGAGTGGCGACCACCGGACACGCCCGCGCGCGCAGGTGTCCAGGTCGAGCAAAAGGCCCGGGCCACGGGTGCGGTTGGGGGAGGACGGCGACCCGCGCGCCGCGGCGCCGGCCAACCACGTCGCCGAGGGCGGCGGCGTCAAGTCAGGCCAGGGGGCGCCCAATAATGGTACGGCATGGTAGCGATGGATGGCGCGAGGCAGGAACGATGCTGCCAAGGAGACCAATCAGGCAAACTGACAGGAGTGCTTTCTGCCCCATTCTGTGGCTGCCTGCTCCGCGGAGTCCGCGCTTGTCCGCATGCCAACCCAGATGATCTTTTCGTATGCTGCTCCTCACGGAACAAGCCCAAGCCGTGGCATGGACGGAGCGCTGGATCCAGCGGGAAATCCTCGTCCGGAGACGTGGACAGAGACCTAACTTGGGCGAGGGAGACAGACGGCGACGACTTAGACCATTCAGCGCGTGTGCGACTCATTCCCTCGGCCTGCGTACAACGTAGGTACGTACTCACATTTTGATTTGTTTGTTTTGCTTTGATTTTTTTTTTTGGTTAGAGACGACGTGGCCAGCAAAGTCAGCAGATACTACACTACACCCAGAAATCAACTCCCACCGTAGCGAATGGGGGCGGGGAGGGTCGTCGGACTGAAAGAAGCGCATTGGTGGATGTGGATCCATCTAGAGTTGTGCACGGAGCAAACGGACTAAACGCATCGACTTTTCAACGATCCGCACGTCTCAACTTCCGTTGGTGTCAGAGCGGCGGGTACGTTTCTTGCTCCAGGCAACAACCGGCTGAGCAGTCAGATCGGCGAGCACGTTGGGCATGGCATTGGCACGGTCAAAATCTGCCGCAGTGATGAATACACATGGCCGCCCTAAACGCCTCAAGGTCAACTAGAGCAGCCGCGCCGTTGCATCATGCGTGCTCGCAGCGGATCTCTGCGTTTAGGGCGGGTTTTGATTTTTGATTTTGTTTTGAACTACTGCTAGCTAGTTGGCTATAACAAACACAAACAGTTGGGCCGCTCAATTTTGCACGAACAGTTGGGCCCAAAGCGAATGGAAAAAAGAGCAGCCTTGCCTCTATCCACTTGGAAAAGCTTGGAAGGACGGGCGTTCTGGATGGGCCGGATCCTTGCCTATGGAAAATACCCAACGTCGGCCCACAAATAAAAAAAAATAACACGAAGTGCTCCCTGTTACTTTTGGCCATCAAGTACTGGTAGTAGTAGTTTCGTTTGCCTCCACCGACACGAGGCGGTGAATAGCGTCGCCTGGCTTGAGCGTGCTGAGAAACCCTAATGAAGGGTTATGTGGTCAAATACCGAATATGCCCCTGAGGGCAATCACGTCTCTATATATAGAACATGTATCCCCTCATATGGAATAGAGAAGAGAAAGAGGCCAGAGGCCCAACCCTACATCGTGTCTCGTGTGTTTTCTCTGTCGTGCTTATGGGAAGGGAGACGGGTACTCTACAACTTTTTGCGTCTCTACTGCTGACGGGAGGGAAGGGAGCGGATCTGGTGATCCGTGGTAACGTAGTTCTCAACACGTTATCAGCACGCTCTACCTCGACGTTGCTGCGAGATCAGATCTGCATCAACTCTCCGTCAAGCCGGCAGGTCATCGGCCTAGCCGAACTGTCCTACGCGACAGGCTTCGATTCTCCGTTTACACAGTCGAACGGTATGATTTTATTTTATCTACTGTTCGTGAAGATCTCGCTTAGCCAAACGCTCGTCTCCCCGCTCTCCTGCTTGTCCCGGTGGGGATCTCGTCGCTGCCCCCACCATCTCATGTAAGGCTCGACTCAGACTTCCCGTACTTGTAGAGGTCGTGCCTGTGTGCACGTGCCGGTGCCAGCCACGCGCTGAGAGCCACGCCAGCGCCGGGACCGCCGCGCGCCCGTAGCCGCTCTACACTCCGGAGACCGGAGGTCGTTCCCACGCGCTGAGCGCTGACAGCCGCTCTGCACGCTGGAGGTCGTGCCCTCGCGCCGCCATGTCAGAGGTCGTGCGAACGCCATTAGCCGCGCGCTGCTTCACATGACTTGTTGACTGTGCTAGTGGTTACTGGCGTCCGCGGAGCGCGGAGTCCGCTTCTTGCGGATGAGATAACAGACAAGAGCGACTGCGTTTGCATGAGTTTGCATGAGTACGGTTGGCGTTTGCATGAGTTAGATAAAGATAAGAAAAAAAGTTAAAAACGAAAAAGAAAAATGAGTAGCGGTTGGCGTTTGCATGTGTAGCAGTTTAGCACTCGTACCTGCTGACATGCACATCGCTTCCGTACAAAGCGTTGTATTTATGAGTGGGTCCCAGGAGCTGTGGACGGAGTCACGTGCATGGCTACATGTAATCTCATTCCTTTGGCTAGTTAAATGCTATTTCGTGTAGCTAAAAGAAAAAAATAGCAACCAATGAGCGGTTAATATCTCATTGAAGTGGCGAATTAAGCATGTTTTTTATCTTTATTAATTATGACTGTCGCAAATAATTGGTTAAAAATACATGCTTAAAAATGGATAAATGTCTTTTACACCTGATGTGTTATGTTCATATATTAATTATGGTGTTCATTTTTTCTGCATTAATAATTATTTCCCGTAGTAAATAATTAGCAGAAAATTATTAAAATGCATGTGAAGGTTATATTGTGTATACTCAAATCGCTTTAAATATTTGTGTTGCGTTGAGCTTTTGAACTCACGCCGAGCGATTAAATTGTATCGTGTGTACCCGGACATGCCGATCAGGCTAAATTATTAAACGGCTGAGTTTTGGCATTGGCTGCGCCCTGGCAACACGACGCAGTATTTGTGTCGTACGAACTTGGCTGCGTCATGTGATTGCTATGTAGCACTCTCGTTTAATCGGACAGCTCCCGTTGAGTCGAACCGCCATCGCGGAGTCGCGTATTTTTCGCATGCCCTATAGGAACTTTCTGTCTGCCGTGATCATCGAGCCACGATTGCGCCTATTGCACACGTTGCGTGGATTTATCGTGTACCCCAATTACCGAGCAATAATTTTGCCTGTTGTACTTATTACAAAGGCTTGTTGTGTTGTCGTAGCCCTGATAGTCGCACACGCGTTGACTCCAGATACAATAGAGCTTGTGCTCGCGTAGATTGTGGTGGGTTGTTCAAGCCCCTAAAGTTACATCATAACGCAACCTTCGTAAACAATTTTATTTGGCTCTATATTTTATTTGATTGTGTCGTGTGGCATCATATATTTATATATATCGCCAAGTGGCCTTAACAATTATATCAAGCTCTATAGTGCTTGGAAATCTGGGAAATTAAATTGAAATACAATGAAACACAGATAAGTTAATTCTTTGCTCTCTCCTCATGCATAAAGTTTTACCCGAAGTAACCCGAAGATATATAATATAATGCATGAAAGCCATTTTGGCATAGAAGACATCACAAATTGGGATTCAATTAGTAAGTGTCGGCGTTCCGAGACCGGGGGGTCCCCGAGCCGACGAGTGAGAGTGCCGCGTGCCCCAGCCCAGATGGGTCGAGCACGTGGAGCGAGCGCGAAGGGGGGAACAGAGAGAGAGGTCGCTGGCCGGAGCCGGGTCGTGAGGGAGTCGGAGAATTCCCGCGGCCTTCGTGTTCGTCCCGCGCCCAGGTCGGGTGCGCTTGCAGTAGGGGGTTACAAGCGTCCGCGCGAGGTGAGGGGAGAGAGCGGCCCCGAGAGAGCGCCTGCCCCTGCCCTTCGTCCCCGCGAGGCCAACCTTCTCTAAGAAGGCCCTGGTCCTTCCTTTTATAGTCGTAAGGAGAGGGTCCAGGTGTACAGAATGGGGGTGTAGCAAGGTGCTACGTGTCTAGCGAGGGAGAGCTAGCGCCCTATGTACATGCCTAGGTGGCAGCCGGAGAGATCTTGGCACCCTGTTGGTGTGGCGTCGTGGCTGTTGGAGGAGTAACGGAGCCGGACGGGGAGACAGCTGTCGGAGTGGCTAGGCCCTTGCTGACGTCCTCCTGCTTTCGTAAGGGAGCTGGGAGTCGCCGTCGTCATGGTCTAGCGGGGCGCCATCATTTGCCTATCTGGCGTGGCTGGCCAGATGGGACGCCGGTCTTGTTCTCTGCGACCCAAGTCGGCTCAGGGCAGGGTGATGATGACGCTCCCTGTTGACGTGGCAGTCTCGTGTCCTAGGTCGGGCGTCGTGGAAGCTCCTCCGAAGCCGAGGTCGAGTCCGTCCTGCAAGACAGAGGCAGAGTCCGAGCCCCGGGTTCGGGCGAGGCGGAGATCGTTAGGCAGAGGCCGAGGCGGAGTCCGAGCCCTGGGTCGGGCGAGGCGGAGTTCGTCGTCTTCCGGGGCCTTAGCCCGAGTCCGAGCCCTTGGGCGGAGCGGAGTTCGCCGTCTTCCGGGGCCTTAGCCCGAGTCCGAGCCCTCGGGCGGGGCGGAGTTCGCCGTCTTCCGGGGCCTTAGCCCGAGTCCGAGCCCTTGGGCGGAGCGGAGTTCGCCGTCTTCCGGGGCCTTAGCCCGAGTCCGAGCCCTTGGGCGGGGCGGAGTTCGCCGTCTTCCGGGGCCTTAGCCCAAGTCCGAGCCCTTGGGCGAAGCCTCCTATGGCACCTCTGGCGAAGTCTGGTCGCCCATCGGTCTTACCTTTTGCGTTAAACGCCCTGGTGACTCGGTCGGTCGGCGCGGTGATTTAGTCAGGGTTTCTTCTTATCGAAGGCGGGGCCTAGGGCGAGCCGGAGATGCGTCTGCCGTGAAAGAGGAGGCCTCAGGCGAGACGGAGTCATCTTAGGGTCGGCTGCCCTCGCCCGAGGCTAGGCTCGGGCGTGGCGTGGTCAAGTCACTCGTATGGACTGATCCCTGACTTAATCAAACCCATCAGGCCTCTGCAGCTTTATGCTGATGGGGGTTACCAGCTGAGAATTAGGCGTCTTGAGGGTACCCCTAATTATGGTCCCCGACAGTAGCCCCCGAGCCTCGAAGGGAGTGTTAACACTCGCTTGGAGGCTTGCGTCGCACTTTTTTGCAAGGGGACCAGCCTTTCTCGGTGGTACTTTGTTCCGGTGGGTGCGCGCGAGCGCACCCGCCGGGTGTAGCCCCCGAGGCCTCGGAGGAGTGGTTTCACTCCTTCAAGGTCTTAATGCCTTGCGTAATGCCTCGGCTGGACTAGCGGTTCCCTCATGCGAGCAGGGCGTAACCCAGGTGCACTGTCGGGGCCCAAGTTCTCGGGCTGGTATGTTGACGCTGTCAACGGTTTGGCCGGAGCCGGGTTTGCGAGAGCAGCCCCCGAGCCTTCGCACGGAGCGAGAGGACGATCAGGGACAGACTCGACTTTTTATATACGCCCCTACGTCGCCTTTCCGCAAGGAGGAGGGGGGGGGAGTGCGCCATGTTACCCTCGATGGGCACCGAACATGGTGTCTCCGGTGAGCTGCAATCGGGTAATCCGAGTGGACGTCCGTGCCCCGTTCGTTGGGGGTCGGCTAGGGGCCCGGAGGCACGCCCAAAAGTACCTGCGGGTGATCTGCCGGACCCGGTCCCCTAGCGACGGGGTCCGAGGGCTCGTTGCCTCCCTCCGATGGGATTCCGTTACAGAGTCGTTCCCGCTGGTCTCGGAAATGTCCTAGGGTACCTCGGGAGCGCAGCCCGAGCCTTGGTTATGTATCGAACGTACCCCTGGTCATCCCTCGCTCGGCGTCTGAGGCGACTGTGAACCCTTCGACAGGCCAGCCTTCGAACCCCTGATCAGTAGGGGGCACGGAGCCCTAGTAGCCTGAGGCGGTCATGGAACCTTTCGGGAGGCCGACCTTCGAACCCCTGACCAGTAGTGGGTGTCGGGCCCACGCGATCTGAGGCGGCTGTTGAACCCCTCGGGTGGCCAGCCTTCGAACCCCTGATCAGTAGGGAGGCTCGGAGCCTAGTTCCTTCACGGGGAAGGATCCCTTTGGGGTTATCCCCCTTCTCGGTCCCTGTTGCAAGAGATAGAGAAAGAAGGAAAAGGGAAAAAGGATTCGAAATTGAACGTCGTGGCGTACCTTTTTTCGGCGTGGTCGTTTTGGGGGAGGCGAAGCGTCGCCAGCTGCCCCTGCCAGAAACGTCACCTGTTTCGCCGCGAAGTTAATGCGCCGGGGTAAGCGGTCGGCGAAGCTGCCGTTGCGTGCGCGAGTCGTTCGAGGAACGGCTGTTTTGCTTCGCGTTTTTTGAACCCCGCGTCCGGTTCGGGCGGTACGTTGGAACCGTCTCGACCTTGGCCTTTATGTGCCCCGGAGAGGGTCCAGTGACGGTTCTCGACTTCACTTCTCGCCTTCTTCTCAGGTTTTTCGCAGCCTGAGAGATCTAGCCAGGAAAAGGAAACCGCCCTCCCCTGTCCTTCACGCCGCCACCCCTTCTGCCTTGGCGATGGCTGACCGGGTGACCATCCTCTCGCCGCGCGACCCGTGGCCCTTCTCCACGGTGACGGCGGGTGACCTGGAGGACCTCGTCGGCGAGGGTTTGCTCCGCCCCCTCTCTGATAAGGAGCGGCCGGAATGGATTCCTCCCGCGGGCGGAGTCGCTCCATCCCCTCCGCCGGGGTATGTCGTGAGCTTCATCTCCTTCCATGAGCGGGGATTTGGAGTGCCGTCGAGCCGCTTCATGCGGGCCATCCTGTTCCACTACGGGGTGGAACTGCACAACCTCACTCCCAACTCCATCGCGCAAGCCGCTATCTTTGTGGCGGTGTGCGAGGGGTATCTGGGGATCGCCCCCCA
The DNA here is from genome assembly GCA_029449295.1 of Zea luxurians. Lineage (NCBI taxonomy): Eukaryota > Viridiplantae > Streptophyta > Magnoliopsida > Poales > Poaceae > Zea > Zea luxurians. The sequence continues at coordinate 102,486,549 of JAOPSE010000014.1, read as the reverse complement.
TTGGGATTTGTGGACTCACCTCTTCTTTGCCGAGCTTTTTGCTTCGTCGACGGGGGAGAGGAGGGTCCGTGCGGCGGTGCGGGCCGGCGGCTGCACCCTCTTGCTGAGGCAGTCGCGGTCGTTGCAGTATATTCCTGCCGTCCTTTCACCCTCAAACAAGGGTTGGCAGCGCCGGTGGTTCTACCTCCGGAATGACGGAGGGTCGCTCCCGCCGTTCTCTCAGCGGGTTGTCACCGCCGCCCCCGACGCCTGGCGTCACGGGACTCCACACGAGAGGCAGAAGAAACTCGAACCTCTTCTCCAGGCCCTGAAGGCGTTGCGGGAGGAAGGGCTCACCGCCGCGGGAGTGGTTGCCGCCATCCATCGCCGGAGGGTGCTCCCCCTGGCGGAGCGGCGGTTGTCGCTTTGGGAGATGACCCAGGAGGCCGACTGGGAGGGGTCACGGATGTCCCCTGATCCTCTTCCCCACGACGCCCTCTACCGGCGGGTGTCGGTCGCTATGGGGAAGCCGGACCCCCACGCCCTCTCCCAGCCTCGAATGCGCCCCGACCAGGGGTGCGTCGCTCTGGTGAGTGTTCGTCCCTCCCCTCTTCACATGCCGGGTTGCTCCTGATTCTCACTATCGGTTTTCTTTCTCCCCCTTTTTAGGAGGTGGGGCGGCACAAACCCTCCCTGCCGCCGGTCCCGGAGGACGCGGTGGGTCGGGCGGCGAGGCGGGTCGCCGCGGAGGAGGAGAAGAAGAAAAAGGATGCAGAGAAGGCTCGGGCCCGCAGGCGGAGGCGGGCTCGAGACGCCCTGGAGAAACGCCGTCGTCAGCAGGAGAGGGAAGGGCTTCCCAGGGAGCTGTCGCCGGAGACGTCCGACGATGACGACGACGTCGACGACGAAGAGGAGGAGGACGACATGGCCGCCCGTCTCGGCCTCAGCCCCGGCTTGGGATGTGGCCGGGGGTCGTCGAGCCAGCCCCCGAGCGGGCCTACGTCGTCGGTCCCTGGAGCCGAGGTGCCGGATCCCCAACCTGAGGAGTGGGGGCAACCCAAGAGGGTTCTTGACTCCTCGGCTGGGGGAGCTGACGCCACTCCAGGGAGCCGGGCCGAGGGGTCCGTTCTTCGGGAACCGTCGCCCGCGCCGGCAGCATGGGGGAGCGGTCCTCAGGTTGCCATGGCGGCGCCTGGGCAGTCCGCCTCCCGGGCCTCAGGGGCGTCCGAGGCGAGGGCGGCGCCGGGGCTGTTGGTGAAGCGGACCTCGGCGGTGGTTCCAGGAAGCGGGAGCCAAGAGACCTCCCCCCAGACACCGTGGATCATGATCCGGAGCGGGTAGGTACCTTGGAATCTCTCCATCCCGGCGCTTCGTTCATATGTCTGGGCCGTGATTTTTCCTTTCTTGTTTTCTTCAGCAAACGGAGCCATGGCCCTACCGACCTGGCGCCTCGGAAGGCCCTCAAGACGGCGTTGGTCCAGGCAGCTGGCGCCACCTCGGGCCCTGCCGCTCAGCCGACCCTTTCGCAGGGTGCTCCGCCGCACGGGGCTCAGGCGTCGCATGTTCTGGGGGAGCAGGTCCCCGAGACGGGCTCCTCTGCCGAGGTGGCCATCGTGACCGGGGAGGCGGCCGGCGCCGATGCGGTCCCGAGCTCGCCAGCCATGTTGGCCATGCCGGCGTCTGCTGCTACCGCAGCTGGCACCGTCCCGGTCGGAGAGCGTACGGTCGCCGCCGACGTCGGGACGGCCGCGGCGTCGGCGCCCGGAGCCTCGGAAGAGGTGGGCGCGGACGCGCAGTGCTCCCAGGCGGGCGGCAGCCTTGTCGCTGTGGGGCGGAGCCCCGAGGCCCGGGGCCAGTTGCTCCGATTCCGGACCCGTGAGGCTTCGGGCCCTATCTTCGTTCTTGACGACGAAGAGGAGGACCAGTCCTGGGACGAGCTCCGCAAGCGTGCGGAGACGTTAGTGGGGTTGCTCCGATCGTCGCTGGAGGTTCTCTGCGGGGACGTCCCCAAGATCCTTCAGGTAATGGCTTCAGGCATACTTTCTTGTTCCTGCGAGTGAGGCGTTCGCCGTGATATCTTGTTTTCCTTTCCAGGATCTGACGGACCGGAGCGCTGCCAAGTCGTCGTTCATTCGTCGCGAGGCCGTCGTCTGGGGCTCGCTACGGTCCCTGAGGACTTCGCTCGCCGGAGCTACCGCGCGCCTTTCTCAGCAGGACGCTAAGATAGCGGACCTCCAGCTGCTCTGTGCTGATCTGAAGGCCGAGGCGGCGGCAGCGCGCACGGAGGTGCTACAACGGCGGTCGGAGCTCGCCCAGGTTGCCGAGGAGCGGAACCAGTCTCGGGGCCAGGCTGCCGAGGCCGAGAGCCGGGCCAAGATCCTTGCGGCCGATCTGGCCGCAGCCCAAGTCGCAGCCTCGGAGCAGCACGTCCGAGCCAGAGGTATGGCTCGACCGTCCTCGGTTCCCAATCTTGTCCGTTTCTTCCGCTTGGGTTTGAGGTCTTTCTTCTGGTTGTTCGCAGAGCTCGAGTCTGCCCTTGACGAGTCTGCCAAGGCGCTTGCCGAGGCGCTCGACGGGGCTGCTGAGCAAAGGGAGGCTGATCTCGCGGCTATGTCCGAGGCCGTCTCGGAGGTCTATCGGAAACTTGGTCCCGGCGACGTCCCTTCAGGGAGCTCTCCCCAAAGCCGTCTTCAAGCCCTAGGTGATTATGCGCGCGGTAAAGTCCGTGGGGCGCTGCACCACGGCGTCAGGCGGGCCTTCGCCGTGCTCGCTTCCCACTACGTCGTGGACTTGGAGCGGGTCAGCGAGGGGTACTGCCTGCCTGACGAAGACGAGGCGGCCCTGGCGGAGGTTCAGCGGCTCGACGCGGTGGCTGCGGGTCCGAGCGCGGCGCTGGCGACCGTCTTCGAGGTGGAGATTCTCCCTCCTGCGCCGCCGCCGGAAGCGGAGGTGGACCTTACCGACGGCGGGGGCGGAGTTGAGGGCGTGGCTCCTGCCCAAGGCGACGCCTGATTTTAGTTGGGACAATTTCTATTGGATGTGTGATTTTCCGCGGCCACTGAGGCCTGAACATTTTACTTCTTCTTCCGTGAAGTCATGCTCCTTTTTGTTTTGATTTTCGCGCCTGGCCCGTAGTGTCGACAACAGGGTGATTTCCCGAGCTGGGTCCCTTTTCGTGGCAGGCGACGAGTGAGGTGTCCCTAGCCCGGAAGCATAGGTGTTTCCCAGCTCAGTCGGTCTCGCCATTTACTCGTACCCAAGTTCGCTCCTCAGGACCCTGCTTCTGACACCTCCGGGAGAACGCAAAAAACCCTTCTTGACCGAAAAAAGAGTTTTTCTGACGCGGAAACGGTACGTCCAAACTCGACGAGAGGGGTTCCCCCTTTTTAGCCCCCGAGGGAGGGTCGGGCTCTGCCGGGGCGAGGCCGACCCTTCCTTGATAATTGATTCTTATGTGTGAGTGGGGAAAGGGCGCAGCCCCCGGGCGTCGTTCGCGCAGAGGCTGTTTGGCGAGTCAAGCTCCTGCCCAGATGTGCGGCGAGTGCTCGGTGACATCCCTCGGCATGGCGGGCATGCCCGAGGGACCCCGCGCAAAAATGTCGACGTTTGCGCGAGGGAAGTCGACGAGCACTGCTTCCTATTTGGGGCCGAGCCCAGAACTGATCCGGACATGCTCGGAGGCGTCGCCATTGGCGTCGAGAGGGACGTCCTTGACCGTCTCCGCTGGCTCGAAGTTGCCGGCATGCCGCTTCGCGTCCGGCACCTCTCGGGAGAGGCTTTCCAGGTCGGCTATGAGGGCCTCGGACTCGGCGAGGGCCTCGGCGTACTCCACGCACTCCACATCGCATTCGAATGCGTGTTTGTACGTGGGGCCGACGGTGATGACCCCGTTGGGGCCCGGCATCTTGAGCTTTAGGTAAGTGTAGTTGGGGATGGCCATGAACTTCGCGTAGCATGGCCTTCCCAACACTGCGTGGTAGGTCCCTCGGAACCCGACCACCTCGAACGTCAAAGTCTCCCTTCGGAAGTTGGAGGGTGTTCCGAAGCAGACAGGGAGGTCGAGCTGTCCGAGGGGCTGGACGCGCTTCCCGGGAATGATCCCGTGGAAGGGCGCAGCGCCTGCTCGGACGGACGACAAGTCGACGCGCAGGAGCCTGAGGGTCCCGGCGTAGATGATGTTGAGGCAGCTGCCTCCATCCATCAGGACCTTGGTGAGCCTGACGTCGCTGATGACGGGGTCGACGACGAGCGGGTACTTCCCCGGGCTCGGCACGTGGTCGGGGTGGTCGTCCCGGTCGAAGGTGATGGGCTTGTCGGACCAGTCTAGGTAGACTGGCGCCGCCACCTTCACCGAGCAGACCTCCCGACGCTCTTGCTTACGATGCCGAGCCGAGGCGTTTGCCGCATGCCCCCCGTAGATCATGAAGCAATCGCGGACCTCCGGGAACTCTCCTGCTTGGCGACCCTCCCTTTTGTCGTCGTCGTGAGCCCTGCCACCCTCTGCGGGCGGCCCGGCCCTGTGGAAGTGGCGCCGAAGCATAACGCACTCTTCGAGGGTGTGCTTGACGGGCCCCTGATGGTAGGGGCACGTCTCCTTGAGTGCCTTGTCGAAGAGGTTAGCACCTCCGGGGGGCTTCCGAGGGTTCTTGCGCTCGGCGGCGGCGACAAGGTCTGCATCGGGAACGTCGCGTTTCGCTTGCGACTTCCTCCTGCCTTTCTTCTTGGCGCCGCGCGGAGTAGACGCCTCGGGAGCATCTTCCGACGGGCGGCCCTGGGGCTGCTTGTCCTTTCGGAAGATGGCCTCAACCGCCTCCTGGCCGGAGGTGAACTTGGTGGCGATGTCCATCAGCTCGCTCGCCCTGGTGGGGGTCTTGCGACCCAACTTACTCACCAGGTCGCGGCAGGTGGTGCCGGCGAGGAACGCGCCGATGACATCGGAGTCGGTGATGTTGGGCAGCTCGGTGCGCTGCTTCGAGAACCGCCGGATGTAGTCTCGGAGAGACTCTCCCGGCAGTTGCCGACAGCTCCGGAGGTCCCAGGAATTCCCGGGGCGCACGTACGTGCCCTGGAAGTTCCCGGCGAAAGCCTGGACCAAATCTTCCCAGTTGGAAATCTGCCCCGGAGGTAGGTGCTCCAACCAGGCACGAGCGGTGTCGGAGAGAAACAGGGGGAGGTTTCGGATGATGAGGTTGTCATCGTCCGTCCCACCCAGTTGACAGGCCAGGCGGTAGTCCGCAAGCCACAATTCCGGTCTCGTCTCCCCCGAGTACTTCGTGATAGTAGTCGGGGGTCGGAATCGGGGCGGAAACGGCGCCCGCCGAATGGCTCGGCTAAAGACCTGCGGACCGGGTGGTTCGGGCGAGGGACTCCGATCCTCCCCACTGTCGTAGCGTCCCCCACGCCTGGGGTGGTAGCCTCGGCGCACCCTTTCGTCGAGGTGTGCCCGACGGTCGCGATGAGGGCGCTCGTTGCCGAGGTGGCCCGGGGCCGCAGGCGCGGTGTTGCGCGTGCGCCCGGTGAAGACCGAGGCTTCCCGCGTGAGTCGGGAAGTCTCGGCACGAGGTTCCGAGGGGTATCCCTGCCTTCGGGAGGCAGAGCTCTCGGCCCGCCGGGCCGCAGCGCCTTCCAGGAGATGCTTGAGTTCTCCCTGGATTCGCCGACCCTCGGTGGTTGATGACTCCGGCATCGCGCGGAGGAGCATCGCTGCAGCGGCTAGGTCCTGACCGGTTCCGCCGGATGCGGGAGGCGGTCTGTCCCTGGCATCGTTGGCGATGCGGTGCTGGAGACCTTGGGGCAGGTGACGTATTCCTCCGGCCGGGGGCTGGCTCGCCCACACCTGCCCGATGTTCTGGCGGATTGCCTCGAGCGCTCCTGCTCCCTCATCGAGCCCGGCCTGCGCCCCGCGGACTTGCTCGAGCTGTGGGTCGTGACCCCCCGCCGGAACGGGGACCACAGCTAGCTCCCGCGGGATGTCGGCGCGAGGCGCTGGCCTAGGGGGATCACCATCCTCCGGCATGCCGAGACAGCCGCCTCCGGAGGGATCCCCTAGCTCGATGTGGAAACATTCGCGACTCGGGCCGCAGTCCTTGTCGCCAAGGCTGCGGCTGCCGTCGGAACAGTCGGAGAGGCAGTAGTCACATGCGGTCATGAAGTCCCGCATGGCACTAGGGTTGCCAGATCCGGAGAAATCCCAGCAGATGCTGGGGTCGTCATCTTCCTCGGACCCAGAGGGTCCGTGGGTCGAGACACCCGTCAATCGGTCCCAAGGCGACCGCACACGAAACCCCAAAGAGGTTGCACTCGCCTCAATGTGAGCGTCCGCCAAAGCGAGGTCGCCAGGCGGGCTGAGGCCGAGTCGAAATGACGAAAGATGGGTAGCAGTCGGTACCTTTTTGTCGACGAGGGGCGATGAAGTCAAGTCGGGGGCTGACCGCGCCGTCGTCTTGGGTACGAGGGCGACGTCCTGCAGGCCTTCCGTGAGCGTGCTAGCGTCGTCCACTTGCTCGGAGTCGACGTGTTGCGGGGGGATGGCGCTCGCGTTTGCCTTGAACGCAAGGGCGACGCTTGGCGTGTCCTCCGTCGAGGCGCCGGGGATGTCGATTTGCTCGACAGCCGTCGGAGCGCGATCTCCCGCTCAGCCCCGGTTGCCCCGCCTCCTCCTCCTCCGATGGCGAGGGAGAGGATGGGGCGAGCTCGAAAGTTGTCCTTCCCCCACGCGGGAAAGACGCCGTCGATTCCGCCGCCGGCGGGCGGGCTGTCCGCCACCATTGTCGCTGTCGCGCGGCGGTGGAAGGAGTATCATGTCGTAGTCGCCGTCGAGCGACATGAACTCGAGGTTCCCAAAACGGAGCACCGTCCCGGGTTGAAGAGGTTGTTGGAGACTGCCCATCTGGAGCTTGACGGGAAATCGAACGTCAACACGCAGCAGGCCCCTACCTGGCGCGCCAACTGTCGGCGTTCCGAGACCGAGGGGTCCCCGAGCCGACGAGTGAGAGTGCCACGTGCCCCAGCCCAGATGGGTCGAGCGCGTGGAGCGAGCGCGAAGGGGGGAACAGAGAGAGAGGTCGGTGGCCGGAGCCGGGTCGTGAGGGAGTCGGAGAATTCCCGCGGCCTTCGTGTTCGTCCCGCGCCCAGGTCGGGTGCGCTTGCAGTAGGGGGTTACAAGCGTCCGCGCGAGGTGAGGGGAGAGAGCGGCCCCGAGAGAGCGCCTGCCCCTGCCCTTCGTCCCCGCGAGGCCAACCTTCTCTAAGAAGGCCCTGGTCCTTCCTTTTATAGTCGTAAGGAGAGGGTCCAGGTGTACAGAATGGGGGTGTAGCAAGGTGCTACGTGTCTAGCGAGGGAGAGCTAGCGCCCTATGTACATGCCTAGGTGGCAGCCGGAGAGATCTTGGCACCCTGTTGGTGTGGCGTCGTGGCTGTTGGAGGAGTAACGGAGCCGGACGGGGAGACAGCTGTCGGAGTGGCTGGGCCCTTGCTGACGTCCTCCTGCTTTCGTAAGGGAGCTGGGAGTCGCCGTCGTCATGGTCTAGCGGGGCGCCATCATTTGCCTATCTGGCGTGGCTGGCCAGATGGGACGCCGGTCTTGTTCTCTGCGACCCAAGTCGGCTCAGGGCAGGGTGATGATGACGCTCCCTGTTGACGTGGCGGTCTCGTGTCCTAGGTCGGGCGTCGTGGAAGCTCCTCCGAAGCCGAGGTCGAGTCCGTCCTGCAAGACAGAGGCAGAGTCCGAGCCCCGGGTTCGGGCGAGGCGGAGATCGTTAGGCAGAGGCCGAGGCGGAGTCCGAGCCCTGGGTCGGGCGAGGCGGAGTTCGTCGTCTTCCGGGGCCTTAGCCCGAGTCCGAGCCCTTGGGCGGAGCGGAGTTCGCCGTCTTCCGGGGCCTTAGCCCGAGTCCGAGCCCTCGGGCGGGGCGGAGTTCGCCGTCTTCCGGGGCCTTAGCCCGAGTCTGAGCCCTTGGGCGGAGCGGAGTTCGCCGTCTTCCGGGGCCTTAGCCCGAGTCCGAGCCCTTGGGCGGGGCGGAGTTCGCCGTCTTCCGGGGCCTTAGCCCGAGTCCGAGCCCTTGGGCGAAGCCTCCTATGGCACCTCTGGCGAAGTCTGGTCGCCCGTCGGTCTTACCTTTTGCGTTAAACGCCCTGGTGACTCGGTCGGTCGGCGCGGTGATTTAGTCAGGGTTTCTTCTTATCGAAGGCGGGGCCTAGGGCGAGCCGGAGATGCGTCTGCCGTGAAAGAGGAGGCCTCAGGCGAGACGGAGTCATCTTAGGGTCGGCTGCCCTCGCCCGAGGCTAGGCTCGGGCGTGGCGTGGTCAAGTCACTCGTATGGACTGATCCCTGACTTAATCAAACCCATCAGGCCTCTGCAGCTTTATGCTGATGGGGGTTACCAGCTGAGAATTAGGCGTCTTGAGGGTACCCCTAATTATGGTCCCCGACAGTAAGCAAAAGGCCTTACCAAATGATTCAAAACTAAATCTCAGCCATACATTGCTCAACCAGATGTTAGCACATTGCTCTCTTTGTCGCTAAATGACATGAAGCAAACTATGAGATAAAAGGACATGTAATGGCCAGCAACACGAAGTTGCGAGTATACCGAGAGGTTATTCTGAGAATTTTTTCACTATGTTGGTGTGAAAACCATAGTGTGTTCCTGTCGAACCACTTTACTCGTTCTATCTAGGACCTATATGCTTGTGTCGCATACATCTCTCGGAATTGTAAATACTTATAGTCACTGAATTGACTCGGGATAGTCCTTTGACAATTTGGTATACACTGTAAGCTAAATGGTAAAGGTCGGTCCTGAATGGACACATACCTGGGGTTTATGTAGCTGAACTACACTGAATTCCACCCTTAGGCATGCTTACCATTATCTACCTCCAATCTACCAGAAGTGAGAAGAGTAGACAAATAACTATGAAATCCCACATCACCACAGAGCTTGAAGCTAGATTAGACATTAACATGTCATTGGTCCTCGAAGCCAGAAGAGTCATATGTCTTGACCACTAGACTATTAGTGATGATAATTTGTGATAGAAATATGAAGATCTTGTGGAGACCTGTTGTATCCTCTCTACTCCTGATGATTTCTTCTTATGAGAGCACTACTATCTGTTGTTGAAGCCTGGTCCCAGACGGATAACGGTCTTGTTTCGCTATTGCCAAGCAGTTATCACCATTTGCTTAATCGAAAGCTTAGCAATCAGGTGGTTTTTCCCAGATAAAATGAATTCTTGGCCTTGTCTATTCTATTCCAAAGCTTCTCTTTTTGCTGAACAATGAAGAGATCGAAATAATGCTATATAGAACAATTTGGTATATAATATGAGGAGAAATGTTTGCCCTGCTGGCAACACCACAAAAAAATTAATTATTGTTGTAAGTTATCTCTCAAAATTATAATACCTAAAAATGTTGCATAAATCGATACCCAATTTCAAAATGGCATGAGTAATTGGGTAACCCATGGGCAATGATAAAAACGAGCTGGACTATACATCTCTGCATATAAAAATCTCTGCTTGGCGGCATTGGCAGGATACCGTGCACTTTACCACCATTATATATGCGCAAACTCTCCTATGTGCTTGAAAGCACAATGCAACCAATGAATGTTCTTGTGAGCGCTAGACCTGATGGTCATTGTCCTTGTTGATCTGAAGTCAACTACTTGCTCCAAACGACAAATGGTATGCATGAGCCCTAAAGTTTTTTTGTTTTTATGGCTAACATATTGTTGCGCATATCAGTCTAAATCCTGATGATTGACTGTATATTTGGTGATAATAACAGTAAGTTTGCAGAATTGTAACCACAAAGCGACTTGTTGTTGCGTGTCTTGCTAGAAGTTGAGACTAATCCTTCACGTTGAAGGACAAATATGTAGTATTCATGCCACTACATCAATCTAAGTCCAAAGCTCACTGCATAAAACCCCTATCTGTAATGTGCGTAAGAATTTCCCAAATAAATCACCACAATAGCATACATTGGCCACAACTGATTGATTATGGTTGGGGATTTTATCTATATGCTTTTTAGAACATCTCGGCATTAGGGGGAGGAATGCCCATATAGTATAATGCCTCAATATTCTATTAAACGCACAAAAGCCAAACTGAATCTGTCGTTCAGTGTGTACTCCTGTGTATATGGAGTTTGCCAGAAATCGTTGAGGAGTAACCATATTGGTCTGAATGCTTCTACCTGATGTAGATGTGGATATACCCGGGATTAATATAATATCCACATTTGACTTATTGGCATTTGATCTATTCTCGGGGATGCCTGCGAATATGATCCATTGGTCTTAGTCAAAGCATATATTCTGATTGCAGATTCACGTGGTCTATAATAACTCTCCTCCAATGGACTCGCCCTGCTGGTGATTTGCCTCACGAAGAGGTTCATCTTGATGATGAAATTCCTAGCAATGCGCGCAATATCATTGTGCTGGGAATACGGAACAATGAATCTTTCGTTTTGGGAAATGACGAAGATCATTATTAAATGTGGGAGACAAATGTGTCGACACCTATCTTGCCGCTCTAGATTGCAAATGGATCCAAAACAAAGTCCTAGGCATGAGTGCTTGAAGCTCTCTTATCGGGTCATTGATAAATGCAATCGAGGCTGAACCAATAATCGCAAAATGAAAGTCGCGAGCTTGAAGCTCGGACATTTATGGGCACTATTGAAATAATGTGTGGTGAATGCGATGGTTCAAGTGGTCTTGTGAGATACCCATCCCACGTATGTGTTGAATAAACACTGTTCCGCTATGTAATATATCTGGCAAATGGCATGAATTAAAATATGCAGTTAATAGGATTCTGAAGATCCGTCATGAGATCCTAGGAGGACTCATATTTTTGAATTATAAATATGCAACATATAAATCTCGTACCGAATAATACATTCCTGACGAATGAACACTCTCCTATGTAGGGAGAATATCTCGTAGTTGAGACTATCGTTCCCAGATGGAACCTATCCAGAAGAAACAAAGTCTGTGTCGAACACCAAAGTTTGATAATCCCTATAAAGGGATAAAGACCCATACAGACCCGAAAAGGAATAAGATGAGGTACCAAAGGACTTGAAGTTCACCGAATAAGCACATGTGCATTCCATTAGTTTTACTCATGGTAATTTCCACTAGATGTGGAATTACGGTATCCTCTAAAGCCCTGATGGCAGAAATCTATAAGGTTTAGGTGTTACTGGCAAAATATCCCATTGTGCCAGAATGACAGACTATAACGATGTATCTGATCGATGAAAAATCCCTGATGGATTACGATCTTATATGGACTTTTGTTACACCATCATAGATGTTGCAATGGATGAACGCCTCGAGCGATGTGTCATATTTAGAATATGTACTATTGCAACTATATTATCCCCTAAGTCCCATTGAAGGACATGTTATTTGCTTTGCACAACTATGTATAAATTGTGGTGTAAGATAGAAAATGATTGCACCCCAACCTCATTTATTCTCGTTATTCCAGATGAACAATGAGACATATATCTTGAAGAACATGCTTGAGTTATGAGGGATAAAGACTTTGACAGATGTCATCATCAGGGGGAGCGAATGCTTATATTGATAACAACCGTGAGACAATAAATGTCATATTCTATGCCCTGAAGGCGTGAGCTTGATGATCAATATGTGAACCTTTATGGAACTTTCTATCAAATATATAGATCTAGTCGATCGAACACCATCAATCAAAGTGGCTTATTTATATTGATACGTGCACTTACCTCGTATATCCTAGAAGTGAGTAGAGGTAAAGTTCCTGAAATAGTCCTTGCAAGGATATGCAATCCGTTTGCTAAATCTTTATTTGCATATACTTCTAGAAGAAGATGTTTTACCTTATTGATACGGTTTTGCAAGGATCAGGGGGAGCACATTTATAAAAGTTAGCCCTTGTAGAAGATTCGATAGAATCTAGATCTCAGAGGATCGAAATCTGTCCCGATGACAGCTGTTGTACTCTTTTTCCCTTTGTGAGTTTTCTTGAAGTTTCTCACATGAGGTTTTTAACGAGGCAACAAAGTGCAAATGCAATTTGCGTCACCATGCGCTCTTTCTCCATATTTTCCCACTGGGTTTTTTGGGAGTTTTAATGAGGCATGTGTTGGTCGCGGTATTCGCCCAAGGGGGAGTGTTGAGAAACCCTAATGAAGGGTTACGTGGGAAAATACCGAATATGCCCCTGAGGGCAATCACGTCTCTATATATAGAACATGTACCCCCTCATATGGAATAGAGAAGAGAAAGAGGCCAGAGGCCCAACCCTACATCGTGTCTCGTGTGTTTTCTCTGTCGTGCTTATGGGAAGGGAGACGGGTACTCTACAACTTTTTTGCGTCTTTACTGCTGACGGGAGGGAAGGGAGCGGATCTGGTGATCCGTGGTAACGTAGTTCTCAACAGAGCGGACACGTAACGACGGACATGTTTGCCCGCTGCTGCGGTGCCACCCCGTGTTGGCCGCCAGCCCATGATTGTACTACCCCCTCGGGCTATGGTACATGATGCCATGATGGGGGGGAGCAGGAGCCAGCTGCTGACAGCCTGCCGCAGTACGCAGCAGGCCCACGCCTCGTCACGCCGGCCGGTCTCCGTGTCGCCAGCCGGGAAGCAGGCCGCCGCTCCTACGGCCGCGATCGCCCCATCCCACGGCGGCCGACGACGCGCTGCTACGCTACGGCCTACGGCTACGGGCAGCCACCCAAGTGTGCGGCGCGGCCGCTTCAAGGCGTTCTCTCCATTGATTCCCTCCGCCCGGCGAACACGTCTGTTTCATCGCTCTCCGCCCCGGCCGTGCCTGGCGCCCGCCATGCCCCGCGTCGCCATCCGGGACACGCAGGCCGAGTTATAGTCGCGCCGTGGGACCTAGGGGCGCGGGTTCCACGGCTGCCGTCCAGAACCCGAGTGGGCGCAGGCGACGTGGTTCGCCTGCTCTCCCTCGCACATGAGCGCGCATGTGGTGTGGTTGCCTGCCCCGATATCCCCCAGCCCCACCCCCACTCCCACAGCCGGACAGCCCTAACGGAGCTGCCGCCTCGGGCCTCCTCGAATATTGGACCAACTACAGTGGTCGTTAGTCAAAGCCAAGCCGTCGGGAATTCATGCTATAATATAATATAGGGATGAAAAAGATTAAAAACGATCGATAAACGCTAAAATTACTTTTACTTTCATATTTTTGTGTAAAATAAAATTAGAAACGGTGACTATGAAAACATAAACGATGTCAGTATTTCGAAAACATCATAAACGAAAGCTCGGTACAGAAAATACACTAGTAACGGTCGGAATCTAAAAGACGATCGATAAACATATCAATATAAAAGTTCACAGTACAACAAAGATCACGAATTCAGAATTTACAATATAACAAGTTCACAAAGATCATAAGTTCACACACTCAAAGTTTACTGGTACTCCCTCTATACCAATTTATAACTCGTTTCACTTTTTTTACACTAAATTTAACTAACTCACCTTATTAAAAACCATTATTATTAAACTCAATTGTTAAAGAACAAGAAACGGAGCAGTAGTAGCAGCGCTTTGTATAAAATACTATGCGATTATACAGAGCAACTTCCATATATTATTCATTTATTCAACATTTACGCTCACCTTGCTCAATAGCGTACTCACTTAGTATTAAACTGTTGAGAACTACATCACCACGGATCACCAGATCCGCTCTCTTCCCTCCCATCAACAGTAGAGGCACGAGAAGCGGTAGAGAACCCGTCTCCCTTCCCAGAAGCACGACAGAGTAACACACGAGACACATGATATAAAGTTAAGCCTTTGACCTCTTTTTCTTCTCTATCTTATGAGGGGGTGTACAGTTTCCTTATATAGAGATGTGAGACCCCTCAGGGGCAAAGCAGGTATTTGCCCACATAACCCTAACTAGGGTTACTTAACACTCCCCCTTGGGCGAATACCGCGACCAACACATGCCTCGTTAAAACTCCGAAAAACCCAGTGGGAAAATGTGGAGAAAGAGTGTATGGTGATACAAATTGCATTTGCACTTTGTTGCCTCGTTAAAAACCTCATGTGAGAAACTTCAAGAAAACTCACCAAGGGAAAAGGAGTACAACAGCTGTCATCGGGACAGATTTCGATCCTCTGGGATCTAGATTCTATCGAATCTTCTACAAGGGCTAACTTTAGAAATGTGCTCCCCCTGATCCTTGCAAAACCGTATCAATAAAGCAAAACATCTTCTTCTGGAAGAATTTGCAGATAAAGATTTAGCAAACGGATTGCATATCCTTGCAAGGACTATTTCAGAACTTTACCTCTACTCACTTCTAGGATATACGAGGTAAGTGCACGTATCAATATAAATAAGCCACTTTGACTGATGGTGTTCGATCGACTGGATCTATATATTTGATAGAAAGTTCCATAAAGGTTCACATATTGATCATAAAGCTCACGCCTTCAGGGCATAGAATATGACATTTATTGTCTCACGATTGTGATCAATATAAGCATTCGCTCCCCCTGACGATGACATCTGTCAAAGTCGTTATCCCTCATAACTCAAGCATATTCTTCAAGATATATGTCTCATTGTTCATATGGAATAACGAGAATGGATGAGGTTGGGGTGCTATTATTTTCTATCTTACACCATAATTTATACATAGTTGTGCAAAGCAAATAACATGTCCTTCAATAGGACTTAGTGGATAATATAGTTGCAATAGTATATATTCTAAATATGACACATCGCTCCAGACGTTCATCCATTGCAACATCTATGATGGTGTAACAAAAGTCCATCAAGGATCGTAATCCATCAGGGATTTTTCATCGATCAGATACATCGTTATAGTCTGTCATTCTGGCACAATGGGGATATTTTGCCAGTAACACCTAAACCTTATAGGTTTCTGCCATCAGGGCTTTAGAGGATACCGTAATTCCACATCTAGTGGAAATTACCATGAGTAAAACTCATGGAATGCACATGTGCTTATTTGTGAACTTCAAGTCCTTTGGTACCTCATCTTATTCCTTTTCAGGTCTATATGGGTCTTTATCCCTTTATAGGGATTATCAAACATTGGTGTTTAACACAGACTTTATTTCTTCTGGAAAAGTTCCATCAAGGAACTATAATCTTATCTAGGAGATATACTCTCTGCATAGGAGAGTGATCATTCATCAGGAATGTATAATAAAATTAGAAACGGTGACTATGAAAACATAAACGATGTCAGTATTTCGAAAACATCATAAACGAAATCTCGGTACAGAAAATACACCAGTAACGGTCGAAATCTAAAAGACGATCGATAAACATATCAATATAAAAGTTCACAGTACAACAAAGATCACGAATTCAGAATTCACAATATAACAAGTTCACAAAGATCATAAGTTCACACACTTAAAGTTTACCGGTACTCCCTCTATACCAATTTATAATTCGTTTCACTTTTTTTACACTAAATTTAACTAACTCACCTTATTAAAAACCATTATTATTATTATTTTTTTGTTGGGATATCGATATAATATAATTTAGGTATGGATTTGTTTTTTTGTCAAAAATAATTGAATAAGACGAGTCCATCAAATTCGGGACAAGTTAAACTAATTATAAATTAGGAAGGAATGAGTATAAATTTATGATATACGATCTTTTCTTGCTCCAATTATGTATAATATTATTCATTTATTCATTCATATCAGCTATCGCATAGTATAGTATATTTTTCGGAACTATCACTCGGTTTAAAAAAATAGAGAAACAACAACTCAATTGTTAAAGAACTATAATCTCATCTAGGAGATATACTCTCTGCATAGGAGAGTGATCATTCATCAGGAATGTATTATCTAGTACGAGATTTATATGTTGCATATTTATAATTCAAAGATATGAGTCCTCGTAGGATCTCATGCGAATCTTCAGAATCCTATTAACTGCATATTTTAATTCATGCCATTTGCCAGATATATTACATAGTGGAACAGTGTTTATTCAACACACATGTGGGATGGGTCTCTTACAAGACCACTTGAACCATCACATTCACCACACATTATTTCAATAGTGCCCATAAATGTCCGAACTTCAAGCTTGTGACTTTCATTTTGCGATTATTGGTTCAGCCTCGATTGCATTTATCAATGACCCCATAGGAGAGCTTCAAGCACTCATGCCTAGGACCTTGTTTTGGATCCCTTTGCAATCTATAGAGGCAAGATAAGTGTCGACAAATTTGTCTCCCACATTTAATAATTGTGACGGAACCTCCCAAGTAATTAGGCCCACCTACAGTTGTCCTTGTCCTTCAGACCTCAAACAACCCTGTAGGTGCCCCTGAACTACTTGATAAGTTCGGTATCTATTTCCTTACCTTTCCAGGAACGTTTCACCCGTCTGACAGACAATATGTTCATCGGAGATGCGGAAATGCGGAAGTGATTACATAACTTACATTTATTAAAAAAAGTAAGAGTAAGTGGTTTAATACAGACCAGAGAGTGCAGAAAAGTATTATTACAATACCTGGGAGGCGAAAACTCCTCCCATTAAGTTCTTTACATAAAAGTTTTTAAAGAGGACCCGGTCCTCCGGTAGCTTCATTCTTGATTATCCTCATTTTTCACCACCTTGGTACAAAAACAACAAAAGTTTGTTGTCTCCTCACCTAAAAACAATGGGGGAATAAACCCTGAGTATGGAATTACTCAGCAAGTCTTACCCGACTAAAGAAAAGACTCTCAAGGGTATGCTGGTTATATGGGAGTCAAGGTAAGGCCTTTCAATAATCAAGGACTCTGTTTGCAGAATTGCTTACTAAGGTGGATCCTTAAAATTCAATTTTATTGTCAGGTTAAGTAAAATTACTTGCTGCTAGAGTTCTTTCTACCCTAGTTCAAACACTTGACCTGCACTAGCCAATTTTCTCGTTAATCCCTTTATCTTCACTGGATTGCTACGTGTAAGTCAGTGGCCAAGTCTCCATAACCGCGGAGGTACGGCGATCCGAATCGATTATACTCAGCTGAGGATCTCCGATCACACGACATATGTAGCACTTAACCCTTGCATATGTCAACCCGCCACCAAGTTTCTTAAGACTAGATCAGGTTCACGCAAACCGAGAGCACAGATACATCACCGTCCAGCCTCTTGCCACGGAGGGTACACGCTACTCTCGCCACCGCTCCACGCCCATTTCGTGTTATCTTATTCTGGTCTTAGTCCACTTGAGGCAAAGCTTACCCATAACGAGACATGTGACCAGTTAAAGGGTCCTCGGTCAGCAGGCCTACATCGACAAGGTCCTTAATCGACTCAGACGGAGACACTACACCGAGACTCTCTTCTCGTGCAAGTCACCCGCCCGGTCTCAGCTTAATCATTTAACCCCAAAGATTGGTACCTGGCAGAGGTACATCTTTTCCGATGTTGGACCCATCATGGCCATGATGGATCCACCATCAAGTTTTATTTTCAAAAACATCCCACCCACTTTTGCCACATCAACTTTTGTAAAAACAAAACATTTTGTTTTTCTAAAGCAATGCTAAGCATCAAAAATCTTTTGTAAAACAGGTGATCAAGGAAGGTAATCAAGTTCAAGGAAGGTAATGCAGGAATTGTTTTAGCAATCAACTCCTATCACCTAATGCATCAAGCAAGTGAGAAAGATTTTAAAACACAAGGGGGGTGGCAAATGCACCGGGGCTTGCCTTTGTTTATGGGTGAGTCAGGCTCAGTTCCACAAATATCGAAGTAGATACAGTTTTCAGCCTGTGTTTCCAAAGGTGGTGGTACTTGCTCTTCAGTGGCTTCCACTTCTTCTTCGTGTTCTAATCATAACCATACATATGTATATAAGAATGAATGCCATGTGATGCTCATGAGGGTGCAAAGATAATATAAATCTATTATCGAAGTCTTGAGTACAACTTTCCTTCACGGAACTCCGAGAACTTAGGGTTTTCGGAGTCGGTAAAGGAGTTCACAGGGCAGGGGGGTGTTTTGGGGTTTGGTGATCAAACAAGGTCCAAATCAATCTAATTTCTACCCAAGGCTTCTAAATAATTTGAGGAACTCATATAAAAATTTTGAGCATTTTTGGGATTACCATTTATCTTTTAAAAATCCAGAACTATTTCTTTAAGCTATTTTAAATGCCCTAAAATTCCCTGTTTAAACTAAAAATCATGAAACTATTTTTATTAAATTCTGGGGAAAATAAGAAGGCTAGGAAAATTGGTCTCACAATTTTAGGATTTTTCTACATTTTTCCAGGAATTTCTAAAGTTATTCTGAAAAAGAAAAAGGAAAATACTTCAACAGTATTGGGCTGATTCTGGCCCAGGCAGCCCAACTCAGAGGAGAAAGCGCGCGCGCCCGCGCCCGCGCTGGCGGCTTTACAGAAAGGCCCTCGGAGTTCTGGCTAACTGAAAACAGGTTCGGTTACTATTTTCTTGGGTCACTGACGGTTTGCAGAAAAGACCTCTGCGTTCTATTCCTTTACCGCGTCAAGTCCCCGACGGCGTCGAGCGCTGCCGAGCTCCGGCGAGCCCGTAGACCGGCCGAATGGGGCAAGGACAGGCGTCCTACGTTGGTCTAAACCAGATTCAGGGCCTAGTGAAGGTTTTCCCTAAGTTAATTTCATAAACAACTATACCAATGTCTCTGGCCACGGTGAGCGCGCGGATGAACTAACAATCTACACGTTCCCGGCGATTCATGGGACCTTAGCTCAATTGGGCGAGTTGGTGAGCATCGCCAGCACACAGAGATGCTAAAACAAGAACAAGGATGGCATGATTAAACCTGCGGAGGACTGGCCACGGTGAGCTCGGTTCTGTGGTGTTTTGCATGGATTTGGGGGAAATCCCAAATTGAAGCTCTCGGGTGGATGATTCGGGGCACAGATTGCTGTATGGGTTGCTTGACTACCTTGCGGAGACGATAGCACACTCAATTTATAGGCTCCGGGGGCGGTGGCGCTTGAATTGAAGATGGCGCGGTGGCGGTCGGAGAGTGAAAAGTGCTGTTGCGAGAGATTGATGGCTGTCACCGTGGCGGGGTCACCGGTGATCACCGGATATGCACAAGGTGAGCTACTGCGACGTGGTAAACCACTGAGGCACGTGGCGCACGGTCGCGAGGTGGCTAACTCCGACGAGCTTATCCGAAGTGGTCATGATCCAGGCTTGGTACGACGGCCGGAGTAGAATAGTGGCCGGAGTTCACCCAAAACGCGTTATTTCCTACCCTTATGAGTTATCTGCAACTCATGACGCACGAATCGCAACGGCGACGAGGATCACGGCGCGGGATCACCGGCGGCGAGGGGATCTGAACCTGGAATATTTGGGTAGTACTGTACCATCGAAAACTTGTTCAGAGCGTCTGACAGACAAGATTGCAGAGCCTAGATCATGGATTTTAGTGTGAAAACTTACCAATCCATCAGCAACAAACTTTTAGCTCTATATACCAGCAACAATTATGCTATAGGGATCATGCACATTTGCTTATCCCCCTGAGTAATAATCGAGTCCAAAGTTCCTCAGAGCTCACTGTTAGTCCATGTTCAGTCCTAGGGCGGTCTGACAACCAGACTTTAGAGCTAATTATCTCCACCTTTTGCATAACAACAATGCTTAATCACTTAAGCAAAGTTGTACTCCTACAGTAGCTTTACAAGTTCAATGTGTTGATCCTAGGCAAATTCCTTATATTTTTAAAACTACAGAGCTCCAAAGTCAGCTCTGTTTACTGGTTTTAGACTTAGGCATATGAGAGGTATAGTGTGACCTTTTTGCAAATAAGCCCAAATCTCATGGTTTGATTTGCAAATCCTCAAATATGTGAAGCATATGATTTGAGGTGCCCTAATACCTTGGTTTTTGCGCTTTAGTCACAAAAGTGGGCAAATTTTGCACATAGGTCCCTAGGGTTTGGTTTTAGGGTTTTCCAGGGTTCTAATTGAGATTTTTGGTATCCCAGGGGTATAAATGTAACTCTACTTAAGTCTTGGGATCATTTTATGACTATTCCCCTAAACTCTTTAGGTTTTCTTCATTTGGGTTAAGTTTTGCCCCTTTGAGCCTTATTTGGAGTCAGGTTCCCTATCCAGGGTCCTATTTGCAAAATGCTATAACAATACAACTTGTTTGAAATTTTTACCTAGTAAATGCACTCTAGGTGTGTCAAACATATGCAATGCCAATGTTTATGATGCCATGCTCAAGTTTTAGTTACAGTAACACCAGGGGTGTTACATCCTTCCCCCATAAAAGAATCTCGTCCCGAGATTTAAAGTCCTAGGGTGAGTAATAGAAAAGGAAACATGTCACATCTTTATTCCCTTATTTCTGGTACAAGGCAGGGGTGGTGTGGGGTCACTTCTTTATTACAACACTAAATACACTTTACAAATTACATGAGGCTAGGAAGCCTGGGAAATTCTTATCTAAAAAGTCTTGAGTTTCCCATGTAGCCTCATCCTCAGAATGTTGGTTCCACTGTATCTTATAAAAGTTTTTCTCCGGGTAACCCTGTCCATTTGATCCAGAACTCAAATAGGATGTTCCGAGTATGTTAAATCTGGTTTCAGGACAACATCTGTCACTTCAATGGTTCGATCGGGAACCCGAAGACACTTCTTCAATTGCGACACATGGAACACATTATGGATAGCAGACAGAATTTCGGGGAGCTGCAATCGATACGCCACTGGTCCACATTGCTCAAGTACCAGGAATGGACCAATGTACCTGGGTGCAAGTTTCCCTTTGACCCCAAAACGCGATACTCCCTTCATGGGTGAAACTTTTAGGTAGACATAGTCCCCTTCATGAAAATATAAGGGCATTCGCCGTTTGTCTGCATAACCCTTCTGACGGGCTTGTGCTTTCTTCATATTATGAATAATTTTCTGAACCTTTTCCTCGGCCTCCTTTACAATATCAGGCCTAAAGAAATACCTTTCTCCAGGTTCAGACCAATTTAGCGGAGTTCGACACCGTCGCCCATATAAAGCTTCAAAAGGTGCCATCTTGATACTTTCTTGATAGCTGTTATTATATGAAAACTCTGCCAAAGGCAAGCATTCATCCCATTTTGGTGAAAAGTCTAGAACACATGCTCGCAACATATCTTCGAGTACTTGATTAATCCTCTCAGTCTGTCCACTGGTTTGTGGATGATATGCCGAACTATGGAGCAACTTAGTACCCAAGGATTTGTGTAGTGCTTCCCAAAACTTGGCTACAAATTGGGATCCACGATCTGACACAATGGTTTTCGGAACACCATGCAGACTAAGAATACGAGCAATGTACAATTGGGCATAGACAGTGACCGGGTAACTTGTCTTGACCGGTAAAAAGTGAGCAATCTTTGTAAGCCGATCAATTATAACCCAGATAGAATCATGCCCTTTTGCAGTCCTGGGCAATCCCACGATAAAGTCCATACTTATATCTTGCCATTTCCATGTTGGGATCGGCAAAGATTGTAATGGACCAGCAGTTTTCATGTGTATGGCCTTGACACGTCTGCAAGTGTCGCACTTAGCCACATAGCGTGCAATTTCAATTTTCATCTTTGTCCACCAGTAGTGCTGCTTTAGATCATGATACATCTTAGTGCTTCCCGGATGAATAGAATAGCGACTAAGATGCGCTTCATCTAAGATTTGCTGGCGGAGTTCTTCATTCTTTGGCACTACTATGCGGTTATTGAACCATAGCACACCTTGATCGTCTTCCTTGAAACATTTGGCTGTTCTAGCCCTTATTTTCTTCCGTATGTGCTTCATACCCAAATTATCCTTTTGAGTATCAATTATCCTTTGCAAAATGATTGACTCAAGCTTTAGCTGATTCAGAGTCCCTTGTTGGACCATCCCCAGGTTTAGCTTTTCCATCTCTTGACATAAAGTGCTGTCAGAGGTCTTCACCATAAGACAGTGGCAGGAAGCCTTACGGCTCAGTGCATCTGCCACAACATTGGCCTTGCCTGGGTGATAATGAATTTCCAGTTCATAGTCCTTAATAAGCTCAAGCCATCGCCTTTGCCTCATATACAATTCTGACTGGGTGAAGATATACTTCAAGCTTTTATGATCTGTATAAATATGACAGATATTTCCCAGCAGATAATGACGTCAAATTTTCAGGGCATGAACCACAGCAGCTAGCTCCAGATCATGAGTTGGGTAATGCTCCTCATGTCGGCGCAACTGCCTTGAAGCATATGCAATTACTCGGCCCTCTTGCATCAATACACAGCCGAGTCCACTGCCTGACGCATCACAATATACATCAAAAGGCTTGGTGATGTCCGGTTGAGCCAATACCGGAGCAGTGGTTAATAATGTCTTCAATTGTTTAAAAGCTTCATTACACTTAGAAGACCAATTGAATTTAATGTCATTCTTTAATAAACTTGTGATTGGCTTCACAAGCTTAGAAAAATCTGGTATAAATCTGCGATAATATCCAGCTAGTCCAAGAAAACTCCAAACTTGGTGAACAGTGGTTGGGGGTTTCCACTCTAGAATATCCTTGATTTTGCTAGGATCTACCGCAATTCCCTTGGCAGATAACACGTGCCCTAAAAATTGAATTTCCTCCAGCCAGAATGCGCACTTGCTGAACTTGGCATATAACTGATGTTCCCTCAGGCGCGTCAATACAATCCGTAGATGTTGAGCATGCTCCTCTTCATTTTTAGAATATATCAAGATATCGTCGATGAAGACCACCACGAACTTGTCCAACTCGGGCATGAACACCGAGTTCATCAAATAAGTGAAATGGGCAGGAGCATTTGTTAGTCCGAAGGACATTACCAAGTATTCAAATAAACCATACCGCGTAGTAAACGCGGTCTTCGGTATATCCTCGGGCCGAATACGGATTTGGTGATAGTCTGACCTGAGATCAATTTTGGAAAATACCCTCGCCCCAGTCAGTTGATCAAATAAGATGTCGATTCTTGGAAGAGGGTACTTATTCTTGATGGTGACCTCATTCAGGGGTCAATAATCCACGCACATTTGCAAGGTTTGGTCCTTCTTCTTAACAAAAATGGCGGGGCAACCCCATGGAGACGAGCTTGGCCGGATGAATCCCTTATTCAGTAGATCTTGTAATTGAATCTTCAATTCTGCCAACTCATTAGGAGGCATACGGTACGATCTTCGGGAGATAGGAGTCGTACCGGGCTTTAACTCAATACAAATTCTACATCTCTTTCAGGGGGCAGTCCAGGCAAATCTTCCAGAAATACATCTGGAAACTCACATACTACCGGAATATCTTTGATCTCCGGTATAATGGCCTCATATATTCTACCAGAAGCTTTGGTTGGATTGGTTACAGGGAGAGACAAAAGAATCTCTTCTTGATTATAGCTCAACCTGACGGTTCTGAGTTCAGCGTTGAGAATTGCCTTGTGTTGGGTTAACCAATTCATACCCAAAATCACATCTATATCCTGGCCTTTCAGAACAATCATGTTAGCAGGAAAGTTCCGTCCGGCCATTGTTACTGGCACTTCATAGGCCACTTCTCTAGTAAAAATGCATCCCCCAGGTGAATGAATTTTAAACCCTTCTTTTGATTCATGACATGAAATGTGATGTTGCTCCACAAACTTCTTGCTAATAAATGTATGCGAAGCACCAGAATCAAAAAGAGTAATTGCAGGGTGACTGGCTACGAGAAACGTACCCATCATCACCGGTTCTCCTTCCGGTGTAGTGGCCACTTGAGTATAGTATACCCGCCCCGTCTTCTTTGCATTCTTCCCCACATTACTTCCCTTGGGCTGAGCTGATTTCCCAGATCCTTGCTGAGTATTTGATTGATTCTGCTTGGGATATGGGCAATCCTTGATGAAATGTCCAGACTTGCCATAATTGAAACATCCGGTTGAGGAGCTGGGCAAAGCAGGGAATCGAGTGCCCGGGGCACCCGGCTGATTTGGGGTAGTGGGGGTATTGTTGGGACGAATAATGATTGGCTGCTTGAAAGGGAATGAGGGCAGACGAGAAAAAGAGCGATTTTGGCTAGAAGGCCGGATGACAAACCGTTGCCTTTTTGCCTGGCCCTGATTAGACTTCTCACCACCAAATCCCTTGTTCTTCCCGGAACCTGCATATTTTGCTTCAACAGATAAGGCTGTGCTGACAGCCTTTCCATACGTGAGATCTATGCAGGCAGCCATTTTTCTCTGCAATCGATCATTTAGACCCCTCATAAAGCAATTCTTCTTCTTTAAATCAGTATTCACCTGATCGATGGCATACTGCGACAGGTGATTAAACTTGTCGAGATACTGATTGACGGTATCTTCTCCTTGTTTCAGCTTCATGAACTCTTCTTGCTTCATATGCAAAACACCTTCGGGTATATAGTGCTCACGGAAGGCCACTTTAAATTCTTCCCAAGTTACTTGATGGTTGGCAGGTTGAATAGCCACAAAATTTCCCCACCAGGTACTGGCAGGGCCACGCAGTTGTTGCGCTGCGAACAACGGCTTCTGTGTCTCTGAACAACGGAGAAGGCCAAATTTTTGCTCAATAACCTGTATCCATTCATCTGCTTCCAACGGGTCCTCAGCCTTGACAAATAGTGGTGGACGGGTTTCAGAGAAATCCAGATATGTGGTTTCATGGGGGCCTTGCTGATAACCCCTTCCTCTCTGTTGCTGGAATTGTTGGCCCGCCATTTCTCTCAAAAAGCGGGTATTGTCTGCAGTTGCGTTCACCAAGGCGGCAATCGCCTCGGCCAATGTGGGAGGAACAGGAGGTGGATTCGGTGTAGATTCCCTTCCACTAGAGGGTCCTGCTGCATCCTGGGATCGAGTTTTGGATGGCATCTGTGGCAACAAACATTTGAAAGCAAATATAATATGCCAAAGACCAAAACCATCCGATTCACATTACTAAAAAGAGTAATGTACAAACTCGATTTTACAACAGGATACATTACCCAGTACACAATGACATTACCTATTATACATTAGTACAACCTACAATACACTACTTTATATTTCTACTACTAGTTGTTCCTGGAAGCCTCGTCGTCGGGTGTGGGAGACCATTCATCAACCAACCTCATAGAAGGAGGGGGCTTAAAAAGGTCTAGCTCACCACCAAGCGCTTCTCCCACAACATGCGAGGGTTCGGCTTCCGATCTGACAGGATCTGCAGGGACATGTGGGTGTATTGCGAATACAGTATGTGAACTTCCTCATGTAAAGTATTGCAATAAACCTGCAAGTTATCAATAGCAGCGCTAAGTTCGTTGACTCGTGCTCGAGCCTTCGCTTCCTTAGCCCAAGCTACTGAACGAGACTGTACTGCCCAATCAAGCGCCAAATCTCGATCAGCTAGTTGATCTTGCAGGGTGCGGATGTAACTTCTTAATTCATTTATTCGGTCACCGTCCGCAACCCATAAATTGGTCCTGCGATGTTACTCTGTTTGAAGTTGATTCACGCGGGCTTCGAGATCACCAATAGGATCGTTGCTCTGGCTACTGCTATCTTGCTCCCGCGGGGCAAGTTGGTGTCGAGGTACACCGATAGGTCCAGTATGCTTTCGCGCAGTTTTCCTTGTACAAGGCGGCATTTGCTAAGGGGGGAAATTTATTAGTATAATTCTTAGCATGATGCATAAATAATTACAGAATCAACCTTAGTTGATTCAACCTTCTATACATTGCACTCTTCCTATCTGGTCTTTGAAATAAACTCTTCAGAGATACTTAGAAGAGAAGAAATTTTCTAGATAAGTCTAAGAAAATCTTTTGAAGGTGTTACATAATATCTGCCAAGAAGGGTTACGCTCCGATACCAGCTGTGACGGAACCTCCCAAGTAATTAGGCCCACCTACAGTTGTCCTTATCCTTCAGACCTCAGACAACCCTGTAGGTGCCCCTGAACTACTTGATAAGTTCGGTATCTATTTCCTTACCTTTCCAGGAACGTTTCACCTGTCTGACAGACAATATGTTCATCGGAGATGCGGAAATGCGGAAGTGATTACATAACTTACATTTATTAAAAAAAAAGTAAGAGTAAGTGGTTTAATACAGACTAGAGAGTGCAGAAAAGTATTATTACAATACCTGGGAGGCGAAAACTCCTCCCATTAAGTTCTTTACATAAAAGTTTTTAAAGAGGACCCGGTCCTCCTGTAGCTTCATTCTTGATTATCCTCATTTTTCACCACCTTGGTACAAAAACAACAAAAGTTTGTTGTCTCCTCACCTAAAAACAACGGGGGAATAAACACTGAGTATGGAATTACTCAGCAAGTCTTACCCGACTAAAGAAAAGACTCTCAAGGGTATGCTGGTTATATGGGAGTCAAGGTAAGGCCTTTCAATAATCAAGGACTCTGTTTGCATAATTGCTTACTAAGGTTGTCGGCGTTTCGAGACCGGGGGTCCCTAGGCCGACGAGTGAGTGTGCCGCGTGCCCCAGCCCAGATGGGTCGAGCGCGTGGGCGAGCGCGAAGGGGGGAAGAGCGAGGTGGCCGGAGCCGGGTCGTGAGGGAGGCGGAGATCCCGCGGCCTTCGTATTCGTCCCGCGCCCAGGTCGGGTGCGCTTGCAGTAGGGGGTTACAAGCGTCCGCGCGGGTGAGGGGAGCGAGCGGCCCCAAGAGAGCGCCTGCCCCTGCCCTCGTTCCCGCGAGGCCAACCTCCTCTAAGAAGGCCCTGGTCCTTCCTTTTATAGGCGTAAGGAGAGGATCCAGGTGTACAAATGGGGGTGTAGCAAGGTGCTACGTGTCTAGCGGGGGAGAGCTAGTGCCCTAAGTACATGCCAAGGTGGCAGCCGGAGAGATCTTGGCACCCAGCTGGTGTGGCGTCGTGGCCGTCGGAGAAGCAATGGAGCCTGGCGGGGGGACAGCTGTCGGAGTGGTTGGGCCCTTGCTGACGTCCCCCTGCTTCCGTAAGGGAGCTGAGAACCGCCGTCGTCATGGGTCCAGCGGGGCGCCATCATTGCCTATCTAGCGGAGCTAGCCAGATGGGACGTCGGTCCTGTTTTCTGCGGCCCGAGTCGGCTCGGGGTAGGGTGATGATGGCGCTTCCTGTCGACGTGGCGGACTCGTGCCCTAGGTCGGGCGACGTGGAGGCTCCTCCGAAGCCGAGGTCGAGTCTGTCCTGCATGGCCGAGGCCGAGCCCGAGCTCCTGGGTCGGGCGAGGCGGAGGTCGTTCGGCAGAGGCCAGGGCGGAGTCTGAGCCCTGGGTCGGGCGAAGCGGAGTTCGTCGTCTTCCGGGGCCTTAGCCCGAGTCCGAGCCCTGGGTCGGGCGGAGCGGAGTTCGCCGTCTTCCGGGGCCTTAGCCCGAGTCCGAGCCCTGGGTCGGGCGGAGCGGAGTTCGCCGTCTTCCGGGGCCTTAGCCCGAGTCCGAGCCCTGGGTCGGGCGGAGCGGAGTTTGCCGTCTTCCGGGGCCTTAGCCCGAGTCCGAGCCCTGGGTCGGGCGGAGCGGAGTTCGTCATCTTCCGGGGCCTTAGCCCGAGTCCGAGCCCTGGGTCGGGCGGAGCTTCCTATGGCGCTTTTGGCCAAGCCTGGCCGCCTGTTAGTCTCACTCTTTGCGTCAAATGCCCCAGTGACTTGGTCGGTCGGCGCGGTGATTTAGTCAGGGTTGCTTCTTAACGAAGGCAAGGCCTCGGGCGAGCCGGAGATGCGTCTGCCGTAAAAAAGGGGACCTCGGGCGTGACGGAAACACCTCAGGGTCGGCTGCCCTTGCCCGAGGCTAGGCTCGGGCGTGGCGTGATCGAGTCGCTCGTATGGACTGATCCCTGACTTAATCAAACCCATCAGGCCTCTGCAGCTTTATGCTGATGGGGGTTACCAGCTGAGAATTAGGCGTCTTGAGGGTACCCCTAATTATGGTCCCCGACAGTAGCCCCCGAGCCTCGAAGGGAGTGTTAGCATTTGCTTGGAGGCTTTCGTCGCACTTTTTTGCAAGGGGACCAGCCTTTCTCGGTTGCACTTTGTTCTGGTGAGTGCGCGCGAGCGCACCCGCCGGGTGTAGCCCCCGAGGCCTCGGAGGGGTGGTTTCACTCCTTCGAGGTCTTAATGCCTTGCGTAATGCTTTGGCTGGTCTGGCGGTTCCCTCATGCGAACAGGCCGTAGCCCGGGTGCACTGTCGGGGCCCAAGTTCTCGGGCTGGTATGTTGACGCTGTCAACGGTTCGGCCGGAGCCGGGTTTGCGAGAGCAGCCCCCGAGCCTCCGCACAGGGCGAGAGGACGATCAGGGACAGACTCGGCTTTTTTACATACGCCCCTACGTCGCCTTTCCGCAAGGAGGAGGGGGGGAGAGCGCCATGTTACCCTCGATGGGCACCGAACATGGTGTCTCCGGTGAGCTGCAATCGGGTAATCCGAGTGGACGTCCGTGCCCCGTTCGTTGGGGGTCGGCTAGGGGCCCGGAGGCACGCCCAAAAGTACCTGCGGGTGATCTGCCGGACCCGGTCCCCTGGCGACGGGGTCCGAGGGCTCGTTGCCTCCCTCCGATGGGATTCCGTTACAGGATCGTTCCCGCTGGTCTCAGAAATGTCCTAGGGTACCTCGGGAGCGCAGCCCGAGCCTTGGTTATGTATCGAACGTACCCCTGGTCATCCCTTGCTCGGTGTCTGAGGCGACTGTGAACCCTTCGGAGGGCCAGCCTTCGAACCCCTGATCAGTAATGGGCGCGGAGCCTGAGTAGCCTGAGGCGGTCGTGGAACCTTTCAGGAGGCCGACCTTCGAACCCCTGACCAGTAGTTGGTGTCGGGCCCACGCGATCTGAGGCGGCTGTTGAACCCTTCGGGGGGCCAGCCTTCGAACCCCTGATCAGTAAGGAGGCTCGGAGCCTAATTCCTTCACGGGGAAGGATCCCTTTGGGGGTATCCCCTTTCCCGGTCCCTGTTGCAAGAGATAGAGGAAGAGGAAAAAGGGAAAAAGGATACGAATTTGAACGACGTGGCGTACCTTTTTTGGTGTGGTCGTGAAGGCGAAACGCCGCCAGCTGCTCCTGCTAGAAGCGTCGCCTGTCCAGCCGCGGAGTTAATGCGCCGGGGCGAGTAGTTGGCGAGGCTGCCGTTGCGCGTGCGCGATCTGTTCGAGGAACGGGTCACGGGCGCGTCGTCTTCACACCGTGAGAGGGGGTTCTCTCGCTGCCTCCGGATGGGACGTGAGCTTGGCTGACGGCGTGACCGCTGCTCCCGTGCGCCTGCCACCGTCATTACTGTCGGCCCACTTTTGACCGCGTTTGACCGCTGCGTCCGGCTGGTGCTGCTGGGTCGCGCGCTAGGTCGCCTCGGGTCGCGGTATCGGTTCCGCAATCGAGGAGGTGCGGCGGTGGCGCAAGTGGTACAGTGGCTTGCATGCAGCATCCGGCGCGCCGGTTGCGCGACGCGTGGGCTTGAGCCTCCGTGCTGGCCTGTCAGGAGTCGGAGAGGCGCGTCCACTTGGCGCGGTTGCATGCCGCCCGCATGGCCGCCCGCCCCTTTCGCCCGTTGGTCTGGGCGAAAGCGGAGGGTCACTTGTAACCGCTGGGTGGTTGCGCGCGCCGTGCGCGGCGGTTCGACTTCTTCTGCTCGGAGCCGGTCTGCATGACATGTGGGTCCCAGCCCCCGCGCCGCAGGGGCGGGCTTTGGAGGCGTGTTGGAGAAGACTCAGCCTGTGACGGTTGGGGGCGCAAGCAGGGAGAGTTGCCTTTAAAAGGAGGGCGACCCCTTTCGTAAGGCGACCATGTCTTCTCCCTCCCTTATGCATCGTGTCTTTCCACTTTTCAAGCCCCCGGATGGGGGAAACCGCCGTCTCCGTGCCTCATCGTCGGAGGACACCACTCCGTGGGAGTGGGTACCTTTCAGCCATCGTTCGGCTTCAAGGATTTTCATCAGGCAGCCCGGTGGCTCCCCTCCGCTGGGGGTCACTCGAGACGGTGACCACCAGCT
The DNA here is from genome assembly GCA_029449295.1 of Zea luxurians. Lineage (NCBI taxonomy): Eukaryota > Viridiplantae > Streptophyta > Magnoliopsida > Poales > Poaceae > Zea > Zea luxurians. The sequence continues at coordinate 102,456,570 of JAOPSE010000014.1, read as the reverse complement.
CCTGGGTGGGGAGGAGCAAACCGGACTGCGATCTTGGTCCCACCCTCAGCTTCAAGGATGTTCATCATCCTCGCTGGGGTGGGTGCCGGACTGAGCCGGCGCTCTACCTCCCGCACGGGTTCGTGGGTCGTCCACTCCCGCAACATTCGAGGGAGAGGGCGCTCACTGGCCCTGCGGGCGGCCCGGACTTCGACAACGCGGGGTGGATCGACGGCGGACGTCGTCCCCTCCAGCGTGTCGGGTCGGCCGGTTTGGCTCCCGGCGGCCCCTTCCGTTGGGGGGCGGCTGCCGCGCCGTGTACACGGGAGGACCACCCTGGATGCTGCGCGCTGCTAGGGCGGCGTTCGTGTTCTGGGGTGGTCCTGCCTTTGCACCGGGGCGGCGCCTTTACGCGGAGACCGGTGCCCCACTCATCTGGGAGGACTTGAGTGGGGATCTGCCGGTAGGCTGATGGCTCCCGCTGTCGGTGCCGAGGCGGAGGCGGCTCGAGAAGTCCCCGTCACCGACGGGATTACCGCCACCATCCGCGCTTCGGGCCTCCGGCTCTTTGTACTTGTCCTCGCCCCTCGAGCGTCGGTGTGGGCGAGGGCAAGGCTGCAGCGGCGCCTGCCCCGAGGCCTGCGCTGCTGCAGTTCGGTCGTCCGGAGTGGGGGCCGTCGTCGTCGTGGCCAGAGCGGGCGGCGGCGAGCCGCCCGTCAGTCTTCTGCAGCCCCGCAGGCCCGCCCCTATCGAGTGGGGTTGTTCGTACCTGCGGAGGGGGAACCGGAGTTCCGTTTGTAATGGCACTTCGAGTGCCGGGTTTTTTGTTCATTTCGGCTTTCGGGGCCTGAACATGTATGTCGGCACGGAGCCGTGTTTTTTCCTCATTTTTCGAGCACTAAGACTCGTCTGCTGATTATCTGAACCGCTTCACCAAGCATGAGTCGCCCCGTGTCAAGGTGACGAGTGAGGTATCCGTATCCCGGAGGCGTAGGAGTCCCTCGGCTCGGTCGGCCCTGTTGTCCGAGGCTCCTCTAGCTTAGTTAAAGAGACCCCTCGGCCGCTCTTCGACGAGCCGAGGCCAGGGGTAGCGATATCAGCATGAGCAGAGGCGGAGTTGGTTTGAAAATGAAACCTGGTTGGCCGGAGCCTAGCCGGGTTGTCCGCTGGCAGGATCGACGCCGGAGTTGGTCAGCCGAGGCTTCGGACCGGGCTGGTGCCCTCGGAAGGTGGTTGGCCAAGGCCCCGGAGGTGGCCGGCCGAGCCGCCCGCTCGGGCCGGATCCCGGAGAAGTCCCTGACAGCGATCGCTCGGGCGTGGTGATGACGTCGTCCTTCGGAGCGGAGACCCTCGGACCGCGTTGCCGTTCGAGGCTAGGTCAGGCCTCGCCGAAGGTGCCGTTGATGCCGAGGGTGTTGCCGCCCCCTTCCAGCGTCAAGACCCGAGCCTGCAGGATCAGATCGTCTTGTAGCGTGGGCCTTGTGCGGCCGTCGAGGCCAGAACACACACCCTTGCTGTGTTGTAAAGCTGCGTCTCTTTTCCTCTTGTTTCAAGAATCTGGACTTTTTGTCGGTAACAGGGATGTTAGTGCGAGCGAGAGTTGCTTCTCGCGGAAGGTGATGAGTGAGGTATCCGTATCCCGGAGGCGTGGGAGTCCCTCGGCTCGGTCGGCCTTGCCGCTTACGCGCACTTTTACTCGTCCATGAGGCCCTATCACCGACTTGGTCGAGAAAACTCGAAGAATCGCTTCGACAGAAGGGCTTCCGAACGTAGAGACTTGTTCGATCCGCGGAGTCACCTTATCCAAACGCGAGTTACTTATCGCAGAAGGTGATGAGTGAGGTATCCGTATCCCGGAGGCGTAGGAGTCCCTCGGCTCGGTCAGCCTTGACTGCTTACGTGTACCCCGTCGTTTCCAGGACCCACTTTTCGAAGTAGTCAAAAAGCACGAAAGATATTCTGGTAAAAGAGATTTTCTGTTCGAGGAAAATTTTGACGCACAGGGGGTTTCCCCCCTTTTAGCCCCCGAGGGAGGGTCGGGCTTTGCCGAGGCGAGGCCGACCCTTCCTTGTTGACTAAACTTTGCGTGGGTGCGAGGTATATGAACAACTTGGAAACATCTTAAGGGTAGAAACGACGTAGCTGTTGGATGTTCCAAGCGTTGCCGTAGACCTCGCCTTGACTGTTGGCCAGCTTGTATGTTCCGGGCTTCAGAACTTTGGCGATGACGAATGGCCCCTCCCAGGGGGGCGTGAGCTTGTGCCTCCCTCGGGCGTCTTGCCGCAGCCGAAGCACCAGGTCGCCCACCTGGAGGTCTTGGGGTCGGATCCCTCGGGCGTGGTAGCGTCGCAGGGACTGCTGATACCGCGCCGAGTGTAGTAAGGCCCTGTCCCGAGCCTCGTCCAGCTGGTCCAGCGAGTCTTCTCGGCTAGCTTGGTTGCTTTCATCGTCGTAGGCCCTCGTCCTTGGGGAGCCGTATTCCAGGTCAGTGGGCAAGACGGCCTCGGCCCCGTAGACCAGGAAGAACGGCGTGAAACCTGTGTGTCACACCCGGTTTTTAGAAGGCAAACCGAATGCGAACCATGTACGTGCCAGGATCAGTTATTCACGTACACAGCAGTTACATAACATGGACATCATCACACAGTGCTCAAAATGGTATTAAAAGGGAAATAATAGTCGATTACATCATACGTCTGAGACGTCCATATAGTTCTTACAATAAATCAAAGTGCGGAAAAGAAACGTAGATAACGCGGCCTTCACAGGCAGCCGACTGGGGGTTGCCGCTAACCCACGCCTAGAACTCGTCGTAGTCTTGGAACTCCTGGAAGTCTCCTTCCACAGCTTCATCTTCTCCTGAGCAGTGGTTGCAATGCTGACAACATGGGGGGGGATTGGTGTGTAGAGCAAGGGTGAGTACACATCAACATACTCAGCAAGCATCCCGTTTGGCTGTAGTGGACTAGCTTTATGTGGGGATAAGTCAAGCAGTTGCTTTTAGTTGGTCAAGTTATTACTTACTAGTAGAGAGCCAGGTTTTAACATTAACCCAAGTTATTAGCCCAATGTATCCTTTCCAAACGGAAAGAATACCACTTACCAGCACCATAATCATAATCAGAATCATCAATCTCATTGCCACCTGTACCAAAGTATCTCTGATCAAGTATCACTAATCTCTGGAGCTCCCTTGGCCGCTCATAACCGCGAGCACGGCTGATATATCAGTTTCATAACACTCTGCAGAGGTTGCGCACTTTACCCATAAGCCGTGATTCCCTCTCTAGCCCGGGCTTGCAAGACCCTTATTCACTCCCAAGGTGAATGGCTAGGGATTCACTACGAAGCCTTTACAAAGATTCCCCGGGGCTGTAGCCACCCGTTAGGTTTCCTAAATGTACCGCACTCCTCCCCAAGGGACAAATCAACCTTGGCAGAGCGAGCCGCATACACCGAGCCCCATTGACGGCACAACAGCTAAGCGAACTACACCCCGGTTCCTCTAATTATTCAGCTAAGGGCGTCCCATTCCACCCTCATGGTTGCACTGTTTTCCCGGGCGGTCATCCATTGAACAGGTCCTTACGGAGAGGCACTCGAGAAACCGCTCGAGTCCCCTTAAATGCCACAAGTATGATCATAAATAAGAAGGGAAAACAGCGTATCATAGGTAATCACATCATGTTCATTGATTAGAGTTGGGCAATAGCATCAGACTAAGCAGTAATAATCCGACCCAAATAGGTAAACAAGGACATGGATAACAAAAGCTAGTCAATCCTTAGGTATAAATGTGTAATGCGGGAGGTGAATTAAGGAATGAATAGGACAGAAATAGGTCAAAGGACACTTGCCTCCACCAACCGACTGCTGCTCAGGGGCTTCTCCTGCGAATTCCTCGGGCTCTTCGACCGGATCGTTCTCTATGCGAGCGCAAACATACATACATCCACATATTTAATACAAAAGAACAGTACACCATACAAGGGAACAAATAAAGTGAATATGCATCAAGTATGACGTTCGATATCGCATTTATTATGGTTAGAAAGAAACGGGGAAAGGTCTCGCAGGGGGGGTTAAAGCTTATGCACTAATGATTAGTTAAATTATGCGATCTAGTTCCAATTGGTTCTAACAAAAGGATTTAGTTATATGCACTAATGGAAACCTAGTCATTTTTAGTTGATCAACATTGAACGAGATAAACAATTAACTATATATGAAATAACTAGCGTAACGAAATTCTAAATCAAGTTTCCTATTTCAATAACATAAACAATGATTAGCCTGCCTAAAATAAAATAAATAACAATGATAACAGAAATAAAATAAAATAATAAAAAAATAAAATAAAATAAAAAGGGGGGGGGGCGGTTGAACCGGCCCTAGGGCGGTTGAACCGGCGGTGGGCCGGCCGAGCAGGGGCGGCCGAGCGCGGGGGGGCGGCTGAGCCGGGGCGGTTGAACCGGCCGGGGGGGGGGGGGGCGGTTGAACCGGCCGGCTGGGCGAGCGGCTGGGCCGGCCAGGGGCGCGGCCGAACCGGCGGGCGGGGGGGCGGCTGGGCGGGCGGCCGAGCCAGGCGGGCGCGGCCGAGGGCGTGGCTGGGGGCGCGGCCTGGAGCGGCCGGGGGCGCGGCCAGGGGCGGCCGGGCGGCTGGGCTGCCGAGGGGAGAGGAGGGGAGAGGGAGAGAGGAGGGAGGAGAGAGGAGGGGGGCTCACCGGGGCGGGCGGCCGACGGCGAGGGCGGCGGGCGGCGCTAGGGCAGGGGCGGCGCCAGGGCAGGGGGTAGGGGCGGCGGCGACTTAGCGAGAGGATGGGAGAAAAATGAGAGAGAGAGGGAGAGAGAATTGGGGGAAAAGGGGAGGTGGGGGGGCGGCTGGGCCAACCAAGGCCCAAGAGGGGGCGCGGGGGGCGGCTGGGCAGGCCAGAGACGGCCCACGACGCGGGAGAGAGAGAAAAAGAGGAGAGAGAGAAAGAAAAGAAAAAAAAGAAAGAAAGAAAAGGTTTTCTCCTTATTTTCGAAATCCGATCTTTCTAGATGAAGGCATTTGCACTTTCAAACAATCAAAGAATGCATAGTTCGGCATGGTGCATCAAACAACATAAAACAACTCTAGGGTTTTTCTTTACACGGGAATCCCAAACCGAATCCCGTTAGCTTTGGAAAAGGTCAAGGTCTAGCGAGGGGAAAAAGAAAAAGAAAAGGTAACGCCCGAATTTGGCGAGTAAAGAAATGAAAAAATTCAACTGCAAAATTCGGGGCGTTACAAACCTATCCCCCTTAAAAGAATCTCGCCCTCGAGATTCAGGGTTGGCTCGCAAAGAGTTCTGGGTACTTGGCCATCAAATCATCTTCACGCTCCCAGGTTGCTTCTTCCTCAGAGTGGTGACTCCATCTGACTTTGCACATTCTGATGGTCTTCCTTCGGGTGACTCTGTCTGCAACCTCAAGGATCTGAGCTGGCTTCTCAACATAGGTCAAGTCCTCCTGGACTTCCAGACCTTCCACTGGCAACTGCTCTTCTGGCACACGCAAGCACTTCTTTAACTAAGACACATGGAAGACATCATGCACAGCTGACAAATTCTCTGGCAGACTGAGCTGATAGGCCACTTCTCCACGCTTTGAGAGGATCTGGTACGGACCAATGTAGCGGGGTGCTAGCTTGCCTTTGATTCCGAACCTTCTGACTCCTCTGATCGGTGACACTTTCAGATAGACAAAGTCTCCGACTTCAAAACTCAGCTCTCTTCTTCTTGTGTCTGCATAGCTTCGCTGCCTCGATTGCGCTATCTTCAGATTCTCTCGGACCATCTTGATGTTCTCTTCGGCTTCAAGCAGAATGTCTGGCCCAAACACTTGCTTCTCTCCAGGCTGATCCCATTGCAACGGAGTTCTGCAACTCCTTCCATAAAGCGCTTGAAATGGTGACATCTTCAAACTGGCCTGGTAACTGTTGTTATAGGAAAACTCTGCATAGGGCAATCTCTTATCCCATCCGGACTGATCTTGCAACGCACAGGCTCTCAACATATCTTCGAGGATTTGATTGGTTCTTTCGGTCTGGCCATCTGTCTGCGGATGATAAGCTGAACTGAAATTCAGATGTGTGCCCAAGGCTTCATGCAACTGCTGCCAGAAATGAGAGGTGAACTGCGTTCCTTTGTCTGACACTATCTTTTTTGGCACACCATGAAGACAAACGATCCGAGACATATACAGTTCTGCCAGTACTGCACTGCTGTAGGTGGTCTTGACAGGTATGAAGTGGGCTGACTTGGTCAAACGGTCCACTACTACCCAAATGGAATCGTAGCCGGCTCGAGTGCGAGGCAATCCGACTATGAAATCCATACCGATCTCATCCCATTTCCACTGAGGGATCTGCAACGGTTGCAACAATCCAGCAGGTCTCTGGTGCTCTGCCTTAATTCTTCGACAACTATCGCACATAGCCACATGCTCTGCGATTTCCCTCTTCATTTCGTACCACCAGAATTTCTTCTTCAGATCCTGATACATCTTCTCACTGCCAGGGTGAATCGAATAGGTTGTCTCATGAGCTTCCTTGAGAATCAACTCCCGAATGGACTGGACATTGGGAACACACAAGCGGTCTTTGAACCATATCACGCCTTCTGCATCTTTTCGAAAATCTGTTTTTCTGCCATCTAGAATCAGTCGCCGAATCTCACTGATCTTTTCATCATTCTTCTGCGCTTCTTTGATTTCTCGCTCCAAGGTAGGTTCCAATTCAACCGTGACTCCTCGCGAATTGTTCAGAAATCCGAGACTCAACCTGTCGAACTCCTTGGCCAACTCATAAGGCATCGGACGAGCGACCATCAGATTGACTTGACTCTTTCTGCTCAAAGCATCTGCCACTACGTTTGCTTTGCCTGGATGGTAATGGATCTCCAACTCATAGTCTTTGATCAGCTCTAACCATCTTCGTTGCCTCATGTTCAATTCTGACTGAGTGAATATGTACTTCAGACTCTTGTGGTCTGTGTAAACATCGCATTTCTGTCCATACAGATAGTGCCTCCATGTCTTCAGTGCGTGAACCACTGCTGCCAACTCTAGATCATGGATTGGGTAATTCTTCTCATGAACCTTCAGCTGTCGGGACGAGTAAGCCACAACTCTTCCCTCTTGCATCAACACGCATCCCAAACCTATGTAACAAGCATCACAATACACAGAGAAGGGCTTGTGCACATCAGGCAAGACTAGGACAGGCGCTGTTGTCAACTTCTCTTTCAGCGCTTCAAAGGCCTCTTGGCATTTCTGGGTCCACTTGAACTCAACCTTGTTGCCTAGCAACGCTGTCATTGGTTTCGCAATCTTCGAAAACCCTTCAATGAATCGCCGATAATATCCGGCCATTCCAATGAAGCTCTTGATTCCTCGAGCATCCGTTGGCGCTTTCCAGTTCAGAATGTCTGCCACTTTCTTCGGATCCACAGCCAATCCTTCTTTGTTGATTATGTGACCCAAGAACAGGACTTCACTGATCCAGAACTCACACTTGCTCAACTTTGCATACAACTGGTGCTCTCGCAATCTCTGCAATACCATCCTCAAATGATCTGCATGTTCTTCTTCACTTTGAGAATAAACCAGAATGTCATCAATGAATACCACCACAAACTTATCAAGATAATCCATGAATACACTGTTCATCAAGTTCATAAAGAACGCTGGTGCATTGGTCAAACCAAAAGACATCACTGTGAACTCATACAAACCATACTTGGTAATGAATGCCATCTTCGGAATGTCCGAAGGTCGGATCCTGAGCTGATGATAACCTGACCTCAGATCAATCTTGGAGAACACACTGGCTCCTCTCAACTGGTCAAACAGATCTTCTATTCTGGGCAAGGGATACTTGTTCTTGATCGTGACTTCATTCAAAGCTCGATAATCGATACACATCCTCTTTGTGCCATCTTTCTTCTCCACAAACAAGACAGGGGCGGCCCAAGGCGAGGTGCTTGGCCGGATGTAACCTTTCTCTGACAACTCATCAATCTGCTTCTTAAGCTCAACCAACTCTGGTCCAGATATTCTGTAAGCTCTCTTAAAGATAGGGGCGGTTCCAGGAAGAAGCTCTATGGCAAACTCAACTTTCCGCTCTGGTGGCATACCCGGTAAATCCTTTGGAAACACATCTGGGAACTCGGACACCACCTTGATACTCTCAATTGGGTCTGCTTCACTGCTATCGACAGCCATCTGATAACAACTTCCTTTCTTTGGCTCAGGCGGGACTAACTCGGTCACCACTTCCTCTCCTAGTGGGGACACCAACTTGATTGTCCTTTTATCACAACTGATAACTGCCTGATACTTATCTAGCCAATTCATCCCTAGGATGACATCTATTCCCTGAGTACCCATTACTATAAGGTTAGCGGGAAACGCTATCCCCCTTATTTCCACACTTACATTCAAACATATGCTATCAGCTCGAATTCTACCACCGGCCGAGTCAATTTGAATGGGGGTTGACATGGCAGTAATTGGAAGATTATGTGCTTCTACCCATGATGCAGTAATAAAAGAATGCGTTGCTCCAGTATCAAATAACACTTCTGCAATATGGGAGTCGACTGGGAACATACCTACTGTCATGCCGGGGGTCTCCTGAACTGCTTCAGCCTCCAAGTGGTTCAGTCTTCCATGATTATAGCGCTGCAGAGGGCGGTTGCCTGATCCAGGCTGAGACACATTCTGCTTTGCTGGGGCATTGGGGCCTGACTGCTGCTGGGCTGCCTTCTTCGGACATTGCATCACCCAGTGGCCTTGCTCTCCACAGTGGAAACATGCTCTGTTTCCAACCTGAGCTGGTGCTGCCTGATTGTTCTGCTGGTTTGCTGGGGCAGGAAGACAAGGTGCCTGCTGATTCTGCCTCTGAAACTGACCTCCTCCTGACTGATTGTTCTGACGATTCTGGTACTGGTGTTGAGGATACTGCCTTTGAAACTGCTGATACTGCTGACGCTGCTGATGCTGCTGAGGTGGACGCTGGTTCTGCCTGAACTGCTGAGGTTGATTGCCTGAGAAACGAGGACGACCGCTGCTTCCAGGCTGGGGTCCACTGATCTTGCGCTTACGATCCTCCATCTCCTTACGCTTCCTTTCTGTCATGATTGCTCTGTCAATCAGGTGCTGGAATGTCGGGAAGGTATGATTCATCAGTTGATACTGAAGAGGGTCAACCAAGCCTCTCAAGAAACGGTACTGTCGCTTGGCGTCGGTGTTGACATCTTCAGGAGCATAGCGAGACAACTGCAGAAACCTGTCTCGATACTCACTGACAGATGATGACCCTTGCTTAAGGGCCAGGAACTCCTCCTTCTTCACTGTCATCAGACCTGCAGGCACATGGTACTGACGAAAGCTACCTCTGAACTCTTCCCAGGTGATGGCATCGGGGTTGGCATGGGTGGCGAGGTAAGACTCCCACCATGATTGGGCTGCTCCTCTCAACAGACGGGGACCATACAAGACTTTCTCCCTGTCATCACACTGAGCGGTATGCAACTCCCGCTCCACAGTGCGCAGCCAATCTTCAGCATCCATGGGGTCAGAAGAGTGAGCGAACGTTGGGGGATGACCTCTCATGAATTCAGCACGCTTGTCTCTAGGCATCTGAGGCATCTGAGGCTGGGGTGGAGCTTGCTGCTGTTGCTGCTGCTGCTGCTGCTGAATGGCGGCCAGAGTCTGACCGATGGCCTGAACTGCCTGAGTCTGCATCAGAAACATCTGCTCGATCGACATCGGGGGCGGGGGTGGCAGGTGCTGCTGCTGAGGCACCTCTTCCTGCGGAGCGGCTTGCTCCTGCTGAGCACGCCTTCCTCCTCTACGCCTGTTCTCTGACATCTGCAGAACGCAACCACACATCAGAACTGATCTGGCAAATCTTGCAGCATAAGAAAAGAGTATAGAATTCTCCAACAGCACTGAACAGATGAGCATCTTCACTGATCTCCAACGCAGACCACACAGCTTCTCAGATAAAGAGGAAAGTAGAATAAAGGTTTTCCCAACTATATAACTAACTCCATTAACATAATAGGTAAACCAAAATGCAGGGGATACCCACACTCTGGTGACAGTCATTACAAAGATCCAAACCAAACATAGTTCATCATGACAAACATAAATGCACAGGATATAGCAAACTACCCTGTCTAACTAAGACTAACTAAGACCGTGATTAACGCTAAGACTGAAGCTTCTATGTATATATATTTCGTATTAATTACAAGATCCAACTCTAACGAGCTATGGTTCTAGATTTATCTTGGTCTTGCAGTCGGGATTGCCATAAGACTGGAGTCCACGCCGAGGTGAGCGGTACGGGTGCCGAGTCCCGACGGGAGCGGGGGAACCATCATCCAAGTGACGACGTTCCGCGCGCTCAGCCCGCAGCAGGGCGATCTCAGCACGAGCCCTACTCAGCTCGTCTAATGCATGGTCCAGCTCCGTGTTTAGCACGGCGGCTAGGTTGACTGTGCTGCTCAACCTAGGATTGTCCTCACCGGCAGGTGAAACAATCACGCCTCCTGTGCTGCCAGATGGACGGCGGGGGTAATACTTCAGGTCAAGACCGTCAGCTACCCCACCGAGAACCGAGCAGTAGTGCGAAAGCGCACGCCGTGCAGCATCCTGCATGGCTGCCTCAGCTGAGTCCCGCTCAGAGATAGAATAGTGCTCTGAGCAAGCCTCCGCGCCCTGGAGACTGTTCTCCGGACGGCGCACCAAACAGGTCGCCTCCCAGCGGTCCGGGTAGACCCCGCGACTATGCTGGTAGACCACACAGCGATACTCGATGGACCAAGTACGCCGGTCAAGTGCCCGATGTAGCAGGGTGTCGAGCGCGTCGTGGAAGTGACACCCGCGAGCAGCGTCGCGAGTGATGGGTCGAGCAACCCATCCTTCCGGCTCATGGTCAGCAGAGAAGTCAATGTCGTGGCTCAAGCTGTCGTCGCCACCTCCGTCGTCTGGGTCTCCTCCAGCAGCTACTCCAGAAGCTGGGGCGCCCAGTGGTGGTGCAGGGGGCGCCTCCAGGGGAAGCACAGGGGAGCAGCTCCTCACAGACTCTATCTCCTGCTGGAGCGAGAAGGAAGAGCCCTGCTGCTCCTGTCGTCGACGTTCCTGCTCCTCGTGCAGGCGGTGGTGCAGTCTCTCCAAGTGGCTGGACTGTCCGGCCACGGGACGGCGAAGCGGGCGCTCAGCAAGGCGGGAGGGTAAGAAGGGGATGACGGACTTTCGTGCAGTGTGTCTAAGTCGAGCCATCTACAAAAGACATCGCAAGCAAAAGGGTGAGAACAGAATTAATATGACCAGCAAATAATGAATCATAAATAAATGAAGGATCAGAATAAAACAAAATTTTCAGCAAGGTATAATATATAGTAGAACATAGGTTTGGTCAGTAGGACCAACTTTTGAAGGGATACCAAAGTCAAGGCAGGGACAGAGGTCTATAGTCCTTAGAACGACCATTCTACTCTAGGTTAGCGGTCCTACAGTCAGCACGGCTTTGATACCACTTATGTCACACCCGGTTTTTAGAAGGCAAACCGAATGCGAACCATGTACGTGCCAGGATCAGTTATTCACGTACACAGCAGTTACATAACATGGACATCATCACACAGTGCTCAAAATGGTATTAAAAGGGAAATAATAGTCGATTACATCATACGTCTGAGACGTCCATATAGTTCTTACAATAAATCAAAGTGCGGAAAAGAAACGTAGATAACGCGGCCTTCACAGGCAGCCGACTGGGGGTTGCCGCTAACCCACGCCTAGAACTCGTCGTAGTCTTGGAACTCCTGGAAGTCTCCTTCCACAGCTTCATCTTCTCCTGAGCAGTGGTTGCAATGCTGACAACCTGGGGGGGATTGGTGTGTAGAGCAAGGGTGAGTACACATCAACATACTCAGCAAGCATCCCGTTTGGCTGTAGTGGACTAGCTTTATGTGGGGATAAGTCAAGCAGTTGCTTTTAGTTGGTCAAGTTATTACTTACTAGTAGAGAGCCAGGTTTTAACATTAACCCAAGTTATTAGCCCAATGTATCCTTTCCAAACGGAAAGAATACCACTTACCAGCACCATAATCATAATCATAATCATCAATCTCATTGCCACCTGTACCAAAGTATCTCTGATCAAGTATCACTAATCTCTGGAGCTCCCTTGGCCGCTCATAACCGCGAGCACGGCTGATATATCAGTTTCATAACACTCTGCAGAGGTTGCGCACTTTACCCATAAGCCGTGATTCCCTCTCTAGCCCGGGCTTGCAAGACCCTTATTCACTCCCAAGGTGAATGGCTAGGGATTCACTACGAAGCCTTTACAAAGATTCCCCGGGGCTGTAGCCACCCGTTAGGTTTCCTAAATGTACCGCACTCCTCCCCAAGGGACAAATCAACCTTGGCAGAGCGAGCCGCATACACCAAGCCCCATTGACGGCACAACGGCTAAGCGAACTACACCCCGGTTCCTCTAATTATTCAGCTAAGGGCGTCCCATTCCACCCTCATGGTTGCACTGTTTTCCCGGGCGGTCATCCATTGAACAGGTCCTTACGGAGAGGCACTCGAGAAACCGCTCGAGTCCCCTTAAATGCCACAAGTATGATCATAAATAAGAAGGGAAAACAGCGTATCATAGGTAATCACATCATGTTCATTGATTAGAGTTGGGCAATAGCATCAGACTAAGCAGTAATAATCCGACCCAAATAGGTAAACAAGGACATGGATAACAAAAGCTAGTCAATCCTTAGGTATAAATGTGTAATGCGGGAGGAGAATTAAGGAATGAATAGGACAGAAATAGGTCAAAGGACACTTGCCTCCACCAACCGACTGCTGCTCAGGGGCTTCTCCTGTGAATTCCTCGGGCTCTTCGACCGGATCGTTCTCTATGCGAGCGCAAACATACATACATCCACATATTTAATACAAAAGGACAGTACACCATACAAGGGAACAAATAAAGTGAATATGCATCAAGTATGACGTTCGATATCGCATTTATTATGGTTAGAAAGAAACGGGGAAAGGTCTCGCAGGGGGGGTTAAAGCTTATGCACTAATGATTAGTTAAATTATGCGATCTAGTTCCAATTGGTTCTAACAAAAGGATTTAGTTATATGCACTAATGGAAACCTAGTCATTTTTAGTTGATCAACATTGAACGAGATAAACAATTAACTATATATGAAATAACTAGCGTAACGAAATTCTAAATCAAGTTTCCTATTTCAATAACATAAACAATGATTAGCCTGCCTAAAATAAAATAAATAACAATGATAACAGAAATAAAATAAAATAATAAAAAAAATAAAATAAAAAGGGGGGGCGGTTGAACCGGCCCTAGGGCGGTTGAACCGGCGGTGGGCCGGCCGAGCAGGGGCGGCCGAGCGCGGGGGGCGGCTGAGCCGGGGCGGTTGAACCGGCCGGGGGGGGGGGGGGGGGGCGGTTGAACCGGCCGGCTGGGCGAGCGGCTGGGCCGGCCAGGGGCGCGGCCGAACCGGCGGGCAGGGGGGCGGCTGGGCGGGCGGCCGAGCCAGGCGGGCGCGGCCGAGGGCGCGGCTGGGGGCGCGGCCGGGGGCGCGGCCAGGGGCGGCCGGGCGGCTGGGCTGCCGAGGGGAGAGGAGGGGAGAGGGAGAGAGGAGGGAGGAGAGAGGAGGGGGGCTCACCGGGGCAGGCGGCCGACGGCGAGGGCGGCGGGCGGCGCTAGGGCAGGGGCGGCGCCAGGGCAGGGGGTAGGGGCGGCGGCGGCTTAGGGAGAGGATGGGAGAAAAATGAGAGAGAGAGGGAGAGAGAATTGGGGGAAAAGGGGAGGTGGGGGGGGCGGCTGGGCCAACCAAGGCCCAAGAGGGGGCGCGGGGGGCGGCTGGGCCGGCCAGAGACGGCCCACGACGCGGGAGAGAGAGAAAAAGAGGAGAGAGAGAAAGAAAAGAAAAAAAAAGAAAGAAAGAAAAGGTTTTCTCCTTATTTTCGAAATCCGATCTTTCTAGATGAAGGCATTTGCACTTTCAAACAATCAAAGAATGCATAGTTCGGCATGGTGCATCAAACAACATAAAACAACTCTAGGGTTTTTTCTTTACACGGGAATCCCAAACCGAATCCCGTTAGCTTTGGAAAAGGTCAAGGTCTAGCGAGGGGAAAAAGAAAAAGAAAAGGTAACGCCCGAATTTGGCGAGTAAAGAAAAGAAAAAATTCAACTGCAAAATTCGGGGCGTTACACTGTGGCTCGGCGTCGTCCTCAGGCTCCAGACCACCGAGGGGAGTTCCTTCATCCATCGCTTGCCGAACTTGTTGAGATCATTGTAAATCCGAGGCTTGAGCCCTTGTAGAATCATGCCGTTGGCACGTTCTACTTGCCCATTCGACATGGGATGAGCTACGGCGGCCCAGTGTACCCGGATGTTGTGATCCTCGCAAAAATCCAGGAATTTTTTGCCGGTGAACTGGGTGCCGTTGTCGGTGATGATGGAGTTCGGGACCCCGAAGCGATGGATGACGTTGGTGAAGAACGCCACCGCCTGCTCGGATCTGATGCTGTTCAGGGGTCGGACCTCGATCCACTTGGAGAATTTGTCGATGGCGACCAGCAGGTGCGTGTAGCCCCCGGGCGCCTTCTGCAGAGGGCCGACGAGGTCCAGACCCCACACAGCGAAGGGCCAGGTGATGGGTATCGTCTGCAGAGCCTGAGCGGGCAGGTGGGTCTGCTTCGCATAGAATTGGCACCCTTCGCAGGCGCGGACAATTCTAGTGGCGTCAGCCACCGCCGTCGACCAGTAGAAGCCTTGGCGGAAAGCGTTCCCGACGAGGGTTCGAGGTGCTGCGTGATGGCCGCAAGCCCCCGAGTGTATTTCCTGCAGGAGTTCCTGACCTTCGGCGATGGAGATACATCGCTGGAGGATGCCCGAGGGGCTACGGTGGTAGAGCTCCTTCTCATCGCCCAACAAGACGAACGACTTGGCGCGTCGCGCTACCCGCCGAGCCTCGGCTCGGTCGAGGGGCAGTTCTCCTTGGTGGAGATATTGCAGGTACGGGGTCTGCCAATCTTGATCTGGCGTGACCCCGCTCCGCTCCTCCTCGATGTGCAGTGCTTCGCCCTCGGGGGCCGAGGGTTCTTCGGGCTGAACCGAGGATGGCTCGGGCTGAGCCGAGGCCACCTCGGACGGGGCCGAGGGCGCCTCGGGCTCGGGCGTGTCGCCGATCTTGACGGAGGGTTGGTGCAGATCCCGGGAGAAGACGTCCGGGGGAACCGTCGTTCGCCCCGAGGCTATCTTTGCCAGCTCGTCCGCAGTCTCGTTGTAGCGCCGGGCGATGTGGTTAAGCTCGAGCCAGTAGAACTTGTCTTCTAGGCGTCGAACCTCATCACAGTAGGCCTCCATCTTCGGGTCACGGCAGTGGGAGTTCTTCATGACTTGGTCGATGACGAGCTGCGAGTCGCCGCGAGCATCGAGGCGTCGGACCCCTAGCTCGATGGCGATTCGCAATCCGTTGATCCGAGCCTCGTACTCAGCCACATTGTTGGACGCCGGGAAATGGAGGCGGAGCACGTAGCGCAGGTGTTTCCCGAGGGGCGAGACGAAGAGCAGGCCCGCGCCGGCTCCCGTCTTCATCAGCGACCCGTCGAAAAACATGGTCCAGAGCTCCGGTTGGATCGGAGCCGTCGGCAACTGGGTGTCGACCCATTCGGCTACGAAGTCCGCCAGTACCTGGGACTTGATGGCCTTCCGAGGGGCGAACGAGATTGTCTCGCCCATGATTTCCACCGCCCACTTTGCGATCTGTCCCGAGGCTTCTCGGCACTGGATGATCTCCCCCAGGGGAATGATGACACCACAGTCACCGGATGAGACTCGAAGTAATGTCGCAGCTTTCGCCTCGTCAGGATCACTGCATACAACAGCTTCTGGACTTGTGGGTAGCGGATCTTGGTCTCGGACAGCACCTCGCTGACGAAGTAAACTGGCCTCTGAATGGGCAAAGCATGCCCCTCTTCCTGCCTTTCGACCACGATCGCGGCGCTGACCACCTGAGTGGTAGCGGCGTCGTAGACCAAGAGGGCTTCTCCATCAGCTGGGGGTACCAAGACGGGCGCCTGGGTGAGGAGCGCCTTCAGGTTCCCGAGAGCTTCCTCGGCCTCGGGAGTCCAAGTGAAGCACTCGGCCTTCCTTAAGAGACGGTACAGGGGCAGGCCTCTTTCGCCGAGGCGCGAGATGAAACGGCTCAAGGCCGCGAGACATCCCATGACCCTCTGTACGCCTTTTAAGTCCTTGATGGGCCCCATGCTTGTGATGGCTGCGATCTTCTCCGGGTTGGCTTTGATGCCCCGCTCGGAGACGATGAATCCCAAGAGCATGCCTCGGGGCACCCCGAAGACGCACTTCTCGGGATTGAGCTTGACGCCCTTCGCCTTGAGACACCGGAATGTCACTTCAAGGTCGGAGAGAAGGTCGGAGGCTTTCCTCGTCTTGACTACGATGTCATCGACGTAGGCCTCGACCGTGCGACCGATGTGTTCGCCGAACACATGGTTCATGCACCGCTGGTATGTTGCACCCGCGTTCCTCAAACCGAACGACATGGTGACATAACAGTACATGCCGAAGGGCGTGATGAAAGAAGTCGCGAGCTGGTCGGACTCTTTCATCTTGATTTGATGATACCCTGAGTAGGCATCGAGGAAAGACAGGGTTTCGCACCCTGCAGTGGAATCCACGATTTGATCGATGCGAGGTAGAGGGTAGGGGACCTTCGGACATGCTTTGTTGAGACCAGTGTAGTCTACACACATCCGCCATTTCCCCCCTTTCTTCCTCACAAGTACAGGGTTGGCAAGCCATTCGGGATGGAATACCTCTTTGATGAACCCTGCTGCCATCAGCTTGTGGATCTCCTCGCCTATCACCCTGCGCCTTTCCTCGTCGAATCGGCGCAGAGGCTGTCTGACCGGTCGGGCTCCGGCCTGAATATCTAGCGAGTGCTCGGCGACATCCCTCGGTATGCCGGGCATGTCCGAGGGACTCCACGCAAAGACGTCGGCGTTTGCGCGGAGAAAGTCGACGAGCACTGCTTCCTATTTGGGGTCGAGCCCGGAACCGATCCGGATCTGCTTGGAGGTGTCGCCACTGGGGTCGAGAGGGACGGCCTTAACCGTCTCCGCTGGCTCGAAGTTGCCGGCATGTCGCTTCACGTCCGGCACCTCCCGGGAGAGGTTTTCCAGGTCGGTGATGAGGGCCTCGGACTCGGCGAGGGCCTCAGCGTACTCCACGCACTCCACATCGCATTCGAACGCGTGTTTGTACGTGGGACCGACGGTGATGACCCCATTGGGGCCCGGCATCTCGAGCTTCAGGTAGGTGTAGTTGGGGATGGCCATGAACTTCGCGTAGCATGGCCTTCCCAACACTGCGTGGTAGGTTCCTCGGAACCCGACCACCTCGAACGTCAAAGTCTCCCTTCGGAAGTTGGAGGGTGTTCCGAAGCAGACAGGAAGGTCGAGCTGTCCGAGGGGCTGGACGCGCTTCCCAGGAATGATCCCGTGGAAGGGCGCAGCGCCTGCTCGGACGGATGACAGATCGACGCGCAGGAGCCTGAGGGTCTCGGCGTAGATGATATTGAGGCAGCTGCCCCCATCCATCAGGACCTTGGTGAGCCTGACGTCGCCGATGACGGGATCTACGACGAGCGGGTACTTCCCCGGGCTCAGCACGTGGTCGGGGTGGTCATCCTGGTCGAAGGTGATGGGCTTGTCGGACCAGTCTAGGTAGACTGGCGCCGCCACCTTCACCGAGCAGACCTCCCGACGCTCTTGCTTACGATGCCGAGCCGAGGCATTCGCCGCATGCCCTCCGTAGATCATGAAGCAGTCGCGGACCTCGGGGAACTCTCCTGCTTGGTGATCTTCCTTTTTGTCGTCGTCGCGGGCCCTGCCACCCTCTGCGGGTGGCCCGGCCCGGTGGAAGTGGCGCCGAAGCATGACGCACTCCTCGAGGGTGTGCTTGACGGGCCCCTGATGGTAGGGGCACGTCTCCTTGAGTGCCTTGTCGAAGAGGTTGGCGCCTCCGGGGGGCTTCCGAGGGTTCTTGTATTCGGCGGCGGCGACAAGGTCCGTGCTGGCGGCGTCGCGTTTCGCTTGCGACTTCCTCCTGCCTTTCCTCTTGGCGCCGAGCGGAGTAGACGCCTCGGGAGCATCCTCCGACGGGCGGCCCTGGGGCTGCTTGTCCTTTCGGAAGATGGCCTCGACCGCCTCCTGACCAGAGGCAAACTTGGTGGCGATGTCCATCAGCTCGCTCGCCCTGGTGGGGGTCTTGCGACCCAACTTGCTCACCAGGTCACGGCAGGTGGTGCCGGCAAGGAACGCACCGATGACATCGGAGTCGGTGATGTTGGGCAGCTCGGTGCGCTGCTTCGAGAATCGCCGGATGTAGTCCCGAAGAGACTCTCCCGGCTGTTGCCGGCAGCTTCGGAGGTCCCAGGAATTCCCGGGGCGCACGTACGTGCCCTGGAAGTTGCCGGCGAAAGCTTGGACCAGATCCTCCCAGTTGGAAATCTGCCCCGGAGGCAGGTGCTCCAACCAAGCGCGAGCAGTGTCGGAGAGGAACACGGGGAGGTTGCGGATGATGAGGTTGTCGTCGTCCGTTCCACTCAGTTGATAGGCCAGGCGGTAGTCCGCGAGCCACAATTCTGGTCTCGTTTCCCCCGAGTACTTTGTGATAGTAGTCGGGGGTCGGAATCGGGTCGGAAACGGCGCCCGCCGAATGGCCCGGCTGAAGACCTGCGGACCGGGTGGTTCGGGCGAGAGACTCCGATTCTCCCCGCTGTCGTAGCGTCCCCCACGCCTGGGGTGATAACCTCGGCGCACCCTTTCGTCGAGGCGGGCCCGACGGTCGCGATGAGGGTGCTCGTCGCCGAGGTGGCCCAGGGCCGCAGGCGCGGTGTTGCGCGTGCGCCCGGTGTAGACCGAGGCTTCCCGCATGGGTCGGGAAGTCGCGGCACGAGGCTCCGAGGGGTACCCCTGCCTTCGGGAGGCAGAGCTCTCGGCCCGCCGGGCCGCAGCGCCTTCCAGGAGATGCTTGAGCTCTCCCTGGATTCACCGACCCTCGGTGGTTGATGACTTCGGCATCGCACGGAGGAGCATCGCTGCGGCGGCCAGGTCCTGACCGGTTCCACCGGATGCGGGTGGCGGTCTGTCCCTGGCATCGTTGGCGATGCGGCGCTGGAGACCCTGGGGCAGGTGACGTATTTCTCCGGCCGGGGGCTGGCCCGCCCATACCTGCCCGACGTCCCGGCGGATTGCCTCGAGCGCTCCTGCTCCCTCATCGAGCCCGGCCCGCGCCCCGCGGACTTGCTCGAGCTGTGGGTCGTGACCCCCCGCCGGAACGGGGACCACAGCTAGCTCCCGCGGGATGTCGGCGCGAGGCGCTGGCCTAGGGGGATCACCATCCTCCGGCATGCCGAGACAGCTGCCTCCGGAGGGATCCCCTAGCTCGACGTGGAAACATTCGCGGCTCGGGCCGCAGTCCTTGTCGTCAAGGCTGCGGCTGCCGTCGGAACAGTCGGAGAGGCAGTAGTTGCATGCGGTCATGAAGTCCCGCATGGCACTGGGGTTGCCAGATCCAGAGAAATCCCAGCAGATGCTGGGGTCGTCATCTTCCTCGGACCCAGAGGGTCCGTAGGTCGAGACGCCCGTCAATCGGTCCCAAGGCGACCGCACACGAAACCCGAAAGGGGTTGCACTCGCCTCATCGTGAGCGCCCGCCAGAGCGAGGTCACTAGGCGGGTTGAGGTCGAGTTGAAATGACAAAGGATGGGAATCAGCCGGTACCTTTTGGTCGATGAGGAGCGACGAAGTCACATCGGGGGCTGATCGCGCCGTCGTCCTGGGTGCGAGGGCGACGTCCTGCAGGCCCTCCATGAGTGCGCTGGCGTCGTCCACTTGCTCGGGGTCGGCGTGTCGCGGGGGGACGGCGCTCGCCTTCGCCTCAAACGCGAGGGTGATGCCCGACGCGTCCTCCGTTGGGGCGCTGGGGATGTCGATTTGCTCGACAGCCGACTGAGCGCAGCCTCCCGCTCGGCCCTGGTTGCCCCGCCTCCTCCTTCGATGGCGAGGGAGAGGATGGGGCGAGCTCGAAAGTTGTCCTTCCCCCACGCGGGAAAGACGTCGTCGATTCCGCCGCCGGCGGGCGGGCTGTCTGCCACCATTGTCGCTGTCGCGCGGCGGTGGAAGGAGTATCATGTCGTAGCTGCCGTCGAAAGACATGAACTCGAGGCTCCCGAAACGGAGCACCGTCCCGGGTTGAAGAGGTCGTTGGAGACTGCCCATCTGGAGCTTGACGGGAAACTGCTCGTCAACACGCAGCAGGCCCCTACCTAGCGCGCCAACTGTCGGCGTTTCGAGACCGGGGGGTCCCTAGGCCGACGAGTGAGTGTGCCGCGTGCCCCAGCCCAGATGGGTCGAGCGCGTGGGCGAGCGCGAAGGGGGGAAGAGCGAGGTGGCCGGAGCCGGGTCGTGAGGGAGGCGGAGATCCCGCGGCCTTCGTATTCGTCCCGCGCCCAGGTCGGGTGCGCTTGCAGTAGGGGGTTACAAGCGTCCGCGCGGGTGAGGGGAGCGAGCGGCCCCAAGAGAGCGCCTGCCCCTGCCCTCGTTCCCGCGAGGCCAACCTCCTCTAAGAAGGCCCTGGTCCTTCCTTTTATAGGCGTAAGGAGAGGATCCAGGTGTACAAATGGGGGTGTAGCAAGGTGCTACGTGTCTAGCGGGGGAGAGCTAGTGCCCTAAGTACATGCCAAGGTGGCAGCCGGAGAGATCTTGGCACCCAGCTGGTGTGGCGTCGTGGCCGTCGGAGAAGCAATGGAGCCTGGCGGGGGGACAGCTGTCGGAGTGGTTGGGCCCTTGCTGACGTCCCCCTGCTTCCGTAAGGGAGCTGAGAACCGCCGTCGTCATGGGTCCAGCGGGGCACCATCATTGCCTATCTGGCGGAGCTAGCCAGATGGGACGTCGGTCCTGTTTTCTGCGGCCCGAGTCGGCTCGGGGTAGGGTGATGATGGCGCTTCCTGTCGACGTGGCGGACTCGTGCCCTAGGTCGGGCGACGTGGAGGCTCCTCCGAAGCCGAGGTCGAGTCTGTCCTGCATGGCCGAGGCCGAGGCCGAGCTCCTGGGTCGGGCGAGGCGGAGGTCGTTCGGCAGAGGCCAGGGCGGAGTCTGAGCCCTAGGTCGGGCGAAGCGGAGTTCGTCGTCTTCCGGGGCCTTAGCCCGAGTCCGAGCCCTGGGTCGGGCGGAGCAGAGTTCGCCGTCTTCCGGGGCCTTAGCCCGATTCCGAGCCCTGGGTCGGGTGGAGCGGAGTTCACCGTCTTCTGGGGCCTTAGCCCGAGTCCGAGCCCTGGGTCGGGCGGAGCGGAGTTCGTCGTCTTCCGGGGCCTTAGCCCGAGTCCGAGCCCTGGGTCGGGCGGAGCTTCCTATGGCGCTTTTGGCCAAGCCTGGCCGCCCGTTAGTCTCACTCTTTGCGTCAAATGCCCCAGTGACTTGGTCGGTCGGCGCGGTGATTTAGTCAGGGTTACTTCTTAACGAAGGCAAGGCCTCAGGCGAGCCGGAGATGCGTCTGCCGTAAAAAAGGGGGCCTCGGGCGAGACGGAAACACCTCAGGGTCGGCTGTCCTTGCCCGAGGCTAGGCTCGGGCGTGGCGTGATCGAGTCGCTCGTATGGACTGATCCCTGACTTAATCAAACCCATCAGGCCTCTGCAGCTTTATGCTGATGGGGGTTACCAGATGAGAATTAGGCGTCTTGAGGGTACCCCTAATTATGGTCCCCGACAAAGGTGGATCCTTAAAATTCAATTTTATTGTCAGGTTAAGTAAAATTACCTGCAGCTAGAGTTCTTTCTACCCTAGTTCAAACACTTGACCTGCACTAGCCAATTTTCTCGTTAATCCCTTTATCTTCACTGGATTGCTACGTGTAAGTCAGTGGCCAAGTCTCCATAACCGCGGAGGTACGGCGATCCGAATCGATTATACTCAGCTGAGGATCTCCGATCACACGACATATGTAGCACTTAACCCTTGCATATGTCAACCCGCCACCAAGTTTCTTAAGACCAGATCAGGTTCACGCAAACCGAGAGCACAGATACACCACCGTCCAGCCTCTAGCCGCGGAGGGTACACGCTACTCTCGCCACCGCTCCACGCCCATTTCGTGTTATCTTATTCTGGTCTTAGTCCACTCGAGGCAAAGCTTACCCATGACGAGGCATGTGACCAGTTAAAGGGTCCTCGGTTAGCAGGCCTACATCGACAAGGTCCTTAATCGACTCAGACGGAGACACTACACCGAGACTCTCTTCTCGTGCAAGTCACCCGCCCGGTCTCAGCTTAATCATTTAACCCCAAAGATTGGTACCTGGCAGAGGTACATCTTTTCCGATGTTGGACCCATCATGGCCACGATGGATCCACCATCAAGTTTTATTTTCAAAAACATCCCACCCACTTTTGCCACATCAACTTTTGTAAAAACAAAACATTTTGTTTTTCTAAAGCAATGCTAAGCATCAAAAATCTTTTGTAAAACAGGTGATCAAGGAAGGTAATCAAGTTCAAGGAAGGTAATGCAGGAATTGTTTTAGCAATCAACTCCTATCACCTAATGCATCAAGCAAGTGAGAAAGGTTTTAAAACACAAGGGGGTGGCAAATGCACCGGGGCTTGCCTTTGTTTATGGGTGAGTCAGGCTCAGTTCCACAAATATCGAAGTAGATACAGTTTTCAGCCTGTGTTTCCAAAGGTGGTGGTACTTGCTCTTCAGTGGCTTCCACTTCTTCTTCGTGTTCTAATCATAACCATACATATGTATATAAGAATGAATGCCATGTGATGCTCATGAGGGTGCAAAGATAATATAAATCTATTATCAAAGTCTTGAGTACAACTTTCCTTCACGGAACTCCGAGAACTTAGGGTTTTCGGAGTCGGTAAAGGAGTTCACAGGGCAGGGGGGTGTTTTGGGGTTTGGTGATCAAACAAGGTCCAAATCAATCTAATTTCTACCCAAGGCTTCTAAATAATTTGAGGAACTCATATAAAAATTTTGAGCATTTTTGGGATTACCATTTATCTTTTAAAAATCCAGAACTATTTCTTTAAGCTATTTTAAATGCCCTAAAATTCCCTGTTTAAACTAAAAATCATGAAACTATTTTTATTAAATTCTGGGGAAAATAAGAAGGCTAGGAAAATTGGTCTCACAATTTTAGGATTTTTCTACATTTTTCCAGGAATTTCTAAAGTTATTCTGAAAAAGAAAAAGGAAAATACTTCAACAGTATTGGGCTGATTCTGGCCCAGGCAGCCCAACTCAGAAGAGAAAGAGCGCGCCCGCGCCCGTGCTGGCGGCTTTACAGAAAGGCCCTCGGAGTTCTGGCTAACTGAAAACAGGTTCG
Source organism: Zea luxurians (assembly GCA_029449295.1). Lineage (NCBI taxonomy): Eukaryota > Viridiplantae > Streptophyta > Magnoliopsida > Poales > Poaceae > Zea > Zea luxurians. Next base: position 102,433,084 of record JAOPSE010000014.1, on the reverse strand, counting down.
GTTACTATTTTCTTGGGTCACTGACGGTTTGCAGAAAAGACCTCTGCGTTCTATTCCTTTACCGCGTCAAGTCCCCGACGGCGTCGAGCGCTGCCGAGCTCCGGCGAGCCCGTAGACCGGCCGAATGGGGCAAGGACAGGCGTCCTACGTTGGTCTAAACCAGATTCAGGGCCTAGTGAAGGTTTTCCCTAAGTTAATTTCATAAACAACTATACCAATGTCTCTGGCCACGGTGAGCGCGCGGATGAACTAACAATCTACACGTTCCCGGCGATTCATGGGACCTTAGCTCAATTGGGCGAGTTGGTGAGCATCGCCAGCACACAGAGATGCTAAAACAAGAACAAGGATGGCATGATTAAACCTGCGGAGGACTGGCCACGGTGAGCTCGGTTCTGTGGTGTTTTGCATGGATTTGGGGGAAATCCCAAATTGAAGCTCTCGGGTGGATGATTCGGGGCACAGATTGCTGTATGGGTTGCTTGACTACCTTGCGGAGACGATAGCACACTCAATTTATAGGCTCCGGGGGCGGTGGCGCTTGAATTGAAGATGGTGCGGTGGCGGTCGGAGAGTGAAAAGTGCTGTTGCGAGAGATTGATGGCTGTCACCGTGGCGGGGTCACCGGTGATCACCGGATATGCACAAGGTGAGCTACTGCGACGTGGTAAACCACTGAGGCACGTGGCGCACGGTCGCGAGGTGGCTAACTCCGACGAGCTTATCCGAAGTGGTCATGATCCAGGCTTGGTACGACGGCCGGAGTAGAATAGTGGCCGGAGTTCACCCAAAACGCGTTATTTCCTACCCTTATGAGTTATCTGCAACTCATGACGCACGAATCGCAACGGCGACGAGGATCACGGCGCGGGATCACCGGCGGCGAGGGGATCTGAACCTGGAATATTTGGGTAGTACTGTACCATCGAAAACTTGTTCAGAGCGTCTGACAGACAAGATTGCAGAGCCTAGATCATGGATTTTAGTGTGAAAACTTACCAATCCATCAGCAACAAACTTTTAGCTCTATATACCAGCAACAATTCTGCTATAGGGATCATGCACATTTGCTTATCCCCCTGAGTAATAATCGAGTCCAAAGTTCCTCAGAGCTCACTGTTAGTCCATGTTCAGTCCCAGGGCGGTCTGACAACCAGACTTTAGAGCTAATTATCTCCACCTTTTGCATAACAACAATGCTTAATCACTTAAGCAAAGTTGTACTCCTACAGTAGCTTTACAAGTTCAATGTGTTGATCCTAGGCAAATTCCTTATATTTTTAAAACTACAGAGCTCCAAAGTCAGCTCTGTTTACTGGTTTTAGACTTAGGCATATGAGAGGTACAGTGTGACCTTTTTGCAAATAAGCCCAAATCTCATGGTTTGATTTGCAAATCCTCAAATATGTGAAGCATATGATTTGAGGTGCCCTAATACCTTGGTTTTTGCGCTTTAGTCACAAAAGTGGGCAAATTTTGCACATAGGTCCCTAGGGTTTGGTTTTAGGGTTTTCCAGGGTTCTAATTGAGATTTTTGGTATCCCAGGGGTATAAATGTAACTCTACTTAAGTCTTGGGATCATTTTATGACTATTCCCCTAAACTCTTTAGGTTTTCTTCATTTGGGTTAAGTTTTGCCCCTTTGAGCCTTATTTGGAGTCAGGTTCCCTATCCAGGGTCCTATTTGCAAAATGCTATAACAATACAACTTGTTTGAAATTTTTACCTAGTAAATGCACTCTAGGTGTGTCAAACATATGCAATGCCAATGTTTATGATGCCATGCTCAAGTTTTAGTTACAGTAACACCAGGGGTGTTACAATAATGATCTCCATCATTTCCCAAAACGAAAGATTCATTGTTCCGAATTCCCAGCACAATGATATTGTGCGCATTGCTAGGAATTTCATCATCAAGATGAACCTCTTCATGAGGCAAATCACCATTAGGGTGAATTAATCGGAGGAGAATTATCAGAGACCACGTGAATCTGTAATCAAAATATATGCTTTGACTAAGGCCAATGGTTCATATTCACAGGCGTCCCCGAGAATATATCAAATGCCAATAAGTCAAATATGGATATGATATTAATCCCGGGTATATCCACATCTACATTAGGTAGAAGCATCCAAACCAATATGGTTACTCCTTAACGATTTCTGGCAAACTCCATATACACAGGAGTACACACTGAACGACAGGTTCAGTTTGGCTTTTGTGCGTTTTATAAAATATTGAGGCATTACACTATATGGGCATTCCTCCCCCTAATGTCGAGATGTTCTAAAAGCATACAGATAAAATCCCCAACCACAATCATCCAGTTATGGGCAATGTATGCTATTGTGGTGATTTATTTGGGAAATCTTACGCACATTACAGATAGGGGTTTTATGCGGTGAGCTTTGGACTTAGATTAATGTAGTGGCATGAATACTACATATTTGTCCTTCAACACGAAGGGTTAGTCTCAACATCCAGCTAGACACGCAACAAGTTGCTTCATGGTTACAATTCTGCAAACTTATTGTTATTACTACCAAATACATAGTCAATCATTAAGATTTAGACTGATATGCGTAACACTATGTTATCCATAAGGGTCCTTCAGGGGGCTCATGCATACCATTCGTCATTTGGAGCTATTAGTTGACTTCAGATCAACAAGTAAAATGACCATCAGGGTCTAGCACTCACAAAGACATTCACTAGTTGCATTATGCTTTTAAGCACATAGGAAAAATGTGTGTGTTTATATTGGTAGTGAAGTGCACGGCATCCGGCCAATGCTGCCAAGCAAAGATTTTTTATATGCAGAGATGTATAGTCCAACTCATTTTATTATTGCCCATGGTTTACCCAATTACTCATACCGTTCTGAAATTGGGTATCGATTTATGCAACATTTTTAGGTATTATAATTTTGAGAGAGAATTTATAACAATAGTTAATAAATTGTGATGCTGCCAGCAGGGCAAACATTTCTTCTCATATTATATACCAATTTGTTCTATAAAGCATTATTTCGATCTCTTCGTTGTTTGGCAAAAAGAGAAGCTTTGGAATATAACAGACAAGGCCAAGAATTCATTTTTATCTGGAAAAAATCACCATATAACTAGCTTTTCATGAAACAAATGGTGATAACTGCTTGGCAAGAACGAAAACAAGACTAGTATCAGGCTAGGATCCGTCTTCAACAACAGATAGTCCTACTCTCATACGAAGGAGTCATCAGGACTAGGGAGAATACAACAGGTTTCCATATGATTTTTATATTTCTATCACAAATTACCATCACTGACAGTATTGTGGTCGAGAATTCTGGCTTTTCCAACACCAAGAACCAAGGATAGATTAATGCCTAATGTAGCTTCAAGCTCTGTGGTGATGTGGGATTCCATGGCTATTTTTGTACTCTTCTTACTTCTGGTAGATCAGATATAGATTATGGTAAGCATGCCAAGGGGTGGAATAAAATGTAGTTTTGCTACATAAACCCCAGATATATGTCTATTTAGAGTCGACCATTACCATTTGGTTTATAGTATATACCATATCAGTCAAAGGACTATCCCAAGTCAATTCAGCGGCTATAAGTATTTAAATTCTGAGAGATGTATGCAACACAAGCATAGAGGTCCTAGATAGGCCGAGTAAAGTGGTTCGACGAGAACACACAATGTTTTTTCACACCAACGTTGTGAAAAAATTCTCAGAATTATCTTTTGATGTACTCGCAACTTCGTGTTGCTAAGGTACTAGCCATTTATCTTAAAGTTCGCTTCATGCCGTTCAGCGACAAAGAGCAACGTGCCAACATCTGGTTGAGCAATGTATGACTGAGATTCTAGCATTTATTCATCTGACAAGGTCTTATTGCTTACTAATAAAATCCCAATTTGTGATATTTTCTGTGCCAAAAAGGCTTTCATGCATTAATATTGAATTTCTTCAGGTTACTTCGGGTAAAACTTTATGCACGAGGAGAGAGCAGAGATTTAACTTATCTGTGTTTCATTGTATTTCAATTTAATTTCCAGATTTAATATAGTTGTTATGGCCACTTGGCGATATATATAAATATACGATGCCACACAACACAATCAAACAAATTATAAAGTGAAAACAAAATTGTTTACGAAGGTTGCACAAAATGTGACTTCAGGACCTTGAACAACCCACCATAATCCACGCGAGTGCAAGCTCTAGCGTCTGGTGTCAACGAGTGTGCGGCCATCAGGGCTACGACAACACAGCAAGCCTTCGTAATAAGCGCATCAGACACAATTATGGCTTGGTAATCGGGGTACACGATAAGTCCAAGCAACGTTTGCAACCGACACAATTGTGGCTCGATGATCACGACAGACAGACAGTGCGTACAGGTCATGCGAAAAAAATACGCGACTCGGCGATGGCGGTCCGACTCAACGGGAGCGGTCCGATTAAACGAGAGTGTAACATAGCAATACATGACGCAGCCAAGTTCGTACGACACAAATACTGCATCGTATTGCCAGGGCGCAGCCAATGCCAAAACTCATCCGATTAATAATTTAGTCTGATTGATATATCCGGATACCAACTATACAATTTAATCAATCGGCGTGAGTATGAAGGCTCCACGTATTAGAAATATTTAGAGCGATATGAAAAAACGTAGCATAGCCTTCACATGCATTTTAATAATTTACTGCTAATTATTTACTACGATAAATAAAAGCAGAAAAAATAAACTCCAAAACTAATGCATGAACATAGCACACCAGGTGTAAGAAGCATTTTACCACATTCAAACATGTATTTGTCTACTAATTATTTACGACAGGAAATTAAATTAGAAGCTGCAAAATAAAACATGCTGCCTTGTTACCGTATATAGGTTATCCTCTAGTCACCCAAATCCTTGTACTAAAACATTTTAATATGTAAATAACACATATAACCGAGTGTCATGCACGCATACCCCTTGCATGCGGCCATGCACGAAGTGGGTGACCGTGCAGGAGATAAAGCATGTGATCCGTGCTTTTCGTCCAAAGCCTACGACTGCCATACAACTTGCGGCTGCAGGGACACTGCGAGTGTCGCCCGTGCATGTGTAACTAGGCCACGATATCGTTCGGCCGGAAGAATAGGAGGGCTATGCGGGCCGTCCAACGACTGCGGCTCCTGCGTCCTAATCAATGCGCAGCCGGGCACCTCAGGGTCTCCAGCGACGGCGGTAGGTCACGTGCAACGAGCGAGGCGACGGACGTTTTTTTTTAGTTTCAACGAGATGCGACGATCAAGCAGGCGTCGACGAGAAACAGACGCGTTCACGTTCGACGCGATCATGCAGGAGGTGGTCACGGGACAACTAGCGCTGCGCACCGGCAACATCGGATGCCGGCTGCTATCAAACTGGGCGTGGCAGACGCACGACCACTACGTGCTGCTGGGCGCCGTGGACCAAGGCCTCAGCGCCGCCGAGTTCAGCGAGAAGACAGTACGTTTTTTTACTCTGAATAGTAGTAGATCGCGGATTCCATACCGTGTTTCTTGATCCAAAACGGAAGTGAAGTCTGTCGCGTAGGATAGTTCGGCTAGGCCGGAGGACCTGTCGGCTTGACGAAGAGTTGATGCAGATCCGATTCCGCAGCAACGTTAAGGTAGAGCGTGCTGATAACGTGTTGAGAACTACGTCACCACGGATCACCAGATCCGCTCTCTTCCCTCCCATCAACAGTAGAGGCGCGAGAAGCGGTAGAGAACCTGTCTCCCTTCCCAAAAGCACGACAGAGTAACACATGATATAGAGTTGGGCCTTTGACCTCTTTCTCTTCTCTATCTTATGAGGGGGTGTACAGTTTCCTTATATAAAGATGTGAGACCCCTCAGGAACAAAGCAGGTATTTGTCCACATAACCCTAACTAGGGTTACTTAACATAAACAACAAGAAACGTCCCACCTCACTTCTCATGCTCCAGATGCAGCTACTGCGCGACGGTCCGCCTCGCTCGCTCGTGTCCTGGTGCAGCAGCAGTAGCGCGATGCAGCGTTCAACTTCACGTGTTCAGTGCCACCTCGCTCAGCCAAATAGTAGGTGGCATGAATTCTTCTACACAAGGACGTGCCCTGCGGATGCCATTTGTTAGACCAACTCCAGCAGTCTCCGCATGCGGCTTCGTATCTCGTTTTTTGCACAGCGAAGCACACTATTCATCAGTCCAGTAGACTCCGTATCCGTCTCGCTAAAAAGCACGCCGTGTACCTGCACTCCCCTTTTCCACGGTTTCTCTCTCCTCTCCGCACAAGACCGCATACGCTCGCGGCTGCTCGCGGGCCTCAGCTGTCATAGACTGCATGCGGAGTGCAAATACGAAGTCTGCTGGAAACGGGGACGGATACAGAGACTCGTTGTATACTGTTAGTCGTGCTAAATACGGATAGGGAGAGGGAGTCTGCTGGAGTTGGTCTTAAAGGCCCCAGCCGGACCCGAGTCAGAGAGCTTTGGGCCAGGGGGCAGTTTGGACCTTGGGGCTTGGGCTGCCTAATTTGTTTTTTATTTTTAGAAAATTCTAAAACATAAGTTCGGTAAATTTTGAATAAAATGGTAAACGAAGAAAACGATTAGTAAAACACTAAACTGATTCTGATATCGATCTTGATATAAAATTTTGATGATCGATTCTGTTTTTGAAAAAATACAATTAGATGTGAAGTTGATCTAAAAAATTGAAAACGGTTTTTTCGAAAACACGATTTTGCGAAAAAATTGAAAACGGTTTCCGAAAAAATCGATTTCGATGATTCTATTTTCGAAAAATACCATTATCAGTGAATCAGGTTGAAAAAATAAAATTCGGAAACGATTTTCGAAAAATTTAAAAACTATGAAATTGTTTTCATCACCACTCCAATCTATCGTCTTCGCTCAAGACCTCAATCTACAACCTAATTCATCACTGGTGTAGACTGCGTGTGTAATCTGATTCGCTGTTGTGCATAGGTGTGGGCGGTGTCATCTCGTCTTCTCTGCTCCTTTTTTCATACCTCGGTAACGCACGAGGAACAATGAAAGTCATAATGAAGGACCCAAACGACGCAATGGGTCAATGCTCCTGCCTTGATAATGTGCGGATAATAGTGCACCCCATATGTTGCAGACTAGGCGTACCACATGCATTTAATGAGGGGATACACCACCTATCACTATCGTGGGCACGTGTGCATCCCGCGCCACACCTAATACTGGTGGGCCCCATGCTAGGGCTTAAGACAAGCTCTACCCGATGGCTTACGTTGGACATGCCTGGCCACGTGCTAGTACCGGGCCCCTTGCCCGAGTGGGGAACAAGCCCAGTGTTCCCGACTAAGAGTTCGGATTATGCCTTGCAGAGGTGCGGACGCGTGGCAGCACCGCACCTCTTCTGGCTCGAGGTCCACATGGCGTACACGGGGTCTGGAACCACCTTGGAGGTCCGGAACCGATCTTGCATCTGTAGAGTGCTTCTTCTCCAGGGTTATGGGGTCCCTTGGGCCCCTTTCTCCAAGGATCCGGTGGGTCCCTTATAGAGGTCCTGGTTCCGGTAACGAGACCCAGTCCTATGTTTGATGTCACCGAGTCCTTCCTTTATAAGACTCGTGGTGATGGGGGTCTAGGCCAGGGATTAGCCTAGCTAGATCGCGGCTTCTTAAGGCGAGCGTTAACCTAGATCTGGACTATCCACATGGCGAACTCATGGCTATGATAGCCATTATTGGAGTCTTTTATTGTCTCAGGATGAGTGGGTACCCTATGTTTTGGATATTGACAATATTGTACTTGTTATTTGATGGTCGATGGACATATGGATAAAGGAATCTCCGGTCTAAAGCTAGATTGCCAGCACAGCAACTAATAATTGTGCCACATCACACCTACCGAGCATCATGAGCTGGGAAGATCAATCTAAAGCCGAGAAGAGAGAGCAAGCAGGCAAGCAAAGTAAGTTCACGTCGTTACCACCTAGCTAGGTCTCCAAGGTTGCATGCGGCACCAAGAACACGACTGCTGGTCGCGGATTGAGATGAGGAGTCGGAAATCCAATAATCGTCGCACTCGTCTACTGTCATCTGGCAACCTAGCTAGATGAGAGCCTGTACCCTGTTGGGCTGACCAGGTAACAAAACACATTATCTAGCTAGCTACGTGACTACACGTTAATTACAACCTAGACTATAGGAGTAGATGATAGTGTATATATATACCTAGGGCCGGCCGGGGCCCTTGCAGTGCGATGCCATTCCAACAGTTCAGCTCTTATCCGTTGGAGAGCGGCCTGCTGCTGTTCATAGGAGGTCTCCGTCGTCTAGCTACTGCGCTTAGCCTGCTGCAGTGCTGCTTTACCTACAAGTGAGCCGGACGACGGTTTCCGTGCTAACCCTAGCTAACGGCCTAGCTGACTGCTGACCTTTTCCTTTCCGTCTAGCTCTGACGACGGACGCCCGGCCTGCCGCTTTGCGTGGATTACAATCCATAACGACGCTTTGTCCGGGCATTATTATTATAATTATCGTTACCATTAGCGCAGACTGTGGTCGCTGTGGATCTTATCTCCTCTCGCTCTGTGTTGCACAAGCTATAGCACATCCTTTGGCATGACACGTCGGCGGGCATGCATATGGCCTTTCGCACTGGTGTGTAGGTCTGTAGACTGTAGGTAGACAGTAGACTGGTAGAGAGAGCTGGGCTCGACAATGCGCTGGGCACATGCATGCCAATATCCGCTTGCCGTCGTTCGTCCGCCCGCGTAGGAAAGCATCGATCGCCGTCGGTCCTGAACGGCTGATTTCTGGTTGTTCTGAATTCAAAGCAAAGCACGTGGCCTCCCTTTCTTTTACTACTGTGCCCAAGTTGACCGCTTGGATCACCCGTTGAACGGCGACGACAACGCTGGCCAGTCTCGTTAGCACGTAGAGTGCTCTTGATTGGCGCCCAAGGATTGACAAAAAGGAGTAGGCTCGGCAGAGCTGCGGTTATTCTACTCTAGTCTACGTTCTGTCTGTCTGCTTCGTACACGGCAACCATGCAGGCATATACTCCATCGAGACATCATATCGATCACATCCGCTAGTGTGTGTGAAGGCCCCGTTTGGTTACCCCAAACTAAAGTTTAGCCCCTGTCCAATCGAATGTTTGAACCTCCGTTTCGGGTATTAAATGTAGTCGGATTATAAAACAAATTTGTCAGCCGAAGATTAAAAGACGAGACGAATCTAGTCCAGTTGGTTGGGTCTATATTTCATACTCCTATTTGAAAGTCAAACGCTTGATGTGACCCGGGCTAAACTTTAGCAGGGGCAACCAAACACCCCCGAACTGTGAAGGCGGAGGAGGCATTATTGTCCATCGGCGCGCGTGTACGCGTCGCTGTCACTTGCTCCACAATTTCAGCTCCACTTAACCGCTAGCGACGGCCACCTTCGCCGTGCTTCTCAAGTGCAGACACAATAACCATGGCCCAGTACGCTCGGGCTGCGCAGACAAATACATCTCTCGATCCGCGTTGCGTGTTCTTCCTCTCCCACTCTTAGAAACAAAAAAAAAACCTCGCGAGAGAGAAGATCAGAAAAGGAAGAGATGCGATCAATTTGCTCGCATCTGCAGAGCCTGGTCCAGGGTGCTTTAAGTATTGTGTAAGTCTGGCTCCACATCTGCACGCAGGTAACCAAACACATACCTCGCACGTGTAGAGTCTGGTTGACAACAACGAAACACCAGTTCATTGCATTCCACGATGCAAGCACCAACAAATACAGACAACCAAACACACGGAGAGTGCATCTGAAGCGTGGTTTCTTATTTTTTCATAGCGATATGCTGCTGCTCTAGACTCTAGTTTGTCGTCGAGCGAGATAAGGATAACACAGCAACAACGGGTTCGCTTTCCACTCCATTAATTAAGCTACCGTATGTATCATCCGCCAGCCCATATCTTAATCAGAAAAAGCTTCCGCATTTGCATGCATGGGCGGGCGGGCGAACAGACCGCTGGATGGACGATGGACGGCTAAGAATGTAGAAGCAGATAAGAAAGAATCTGCTTGCTATACTATATTGCTATGCTAGCTGCCTGGGCTTCGAATCGATCGAGTGCCTGTACGTACCTCGACGGGAGAAAAAGGCACAGTCACTTGGCTGTGCTGCACACACGTGCACGCATGCTTTTTGTGACATAGAACTAGTGAACTACAAACTGCTGGTCAGACACTCAGACTCTTGGCCGCACCAGCGGCGGCCGTGGTATGGTACGTAGCATACTTAAACAAGGCAGTAGCGTTGCTTTATTTATTTATTTAATGTTCTAAGCGACTAGCTAGTGGCTGCTATTGCGTGCAAATGGTATCCTATCCATGTTGCCTGGACTTACAATATTGTACTAAGCTGCTCAGGGTAGTACGTGATGGCCATGTGATGGGGGCATCTGGGATGGAACAGGACAACAACAAAAAAAGCCACGCCGCTGCAATGCCAAGGACGACGGAGGAGAGGATAGAGATGGACGTGCCGAGCATGCAGGTCGTGGGTGTTTTGCGCTGGGCAACCCCGCTTCGGCGCTAATTAAGCAACCTCGCCACATCTTGTAATTTGAATTGGGGCTTGTAGGTTATTTGCTGAAGAGTTTGTCTATGGAAGAAATCGCGGGATTAAAAGAGAAACGTCAATGTGTCTTGTCAGTACCTCTGACAATAATGTGCCCCACCTCACCTCAGGCTATGTTCGGTTAGCCCATTCCTGGACGGGATCAAGGCCATATCCCTGTGGATGCCTGGAAAGAATCCTGACTCACAAGAAAATAGGTGTTCGGTTAAGCCCCACCTGGACTGCATCCCTATCGATCCCGTTCGTTCCCCGTTGCTCCCGCCTGGGAACGACACCCGGTCCTTGGTGGGTAGAAAATATCCCGAGCGCATGCGAAGGAACCGTGGGACAACACGCGCAGAGGGGCAGCTGCGACGGTGGCGGCAAAGGTCGCACGGACATGGGATTTCTCTCTCCAGCGTTGTTCTCCTCCATCGGCCGTCTTCACAACAGTATTCTTCTTCCTCCCTGTCTTGATCTATCGCATATAGGGTGTTTAGGGTTCTTGGTTCTTGCACCTCTTCTTGGATCTAGAGTATTTGGGAGATCAGATTCTTGGGCCCGCCGTCCGTCGTCACCATCATCATTGTATACATGCACGTCTCAGCAACGCACTGTTGCCTGTGAAGCAGCGCAGCGCAGAGCGGAAGGGTCCAGCGATAGGGACAACTACCATGACTGATGAGGACCTAATTTCGAATTAGTGGCTTCTACCACGAAGACAAATATGTTTTAGTTTATTTTCATTGTATATACACTGTATTATCCTAAAACTATGGACAAGTAGAGGGAGAGATCGAGCGATGATGCCGCGCATTCCAAATTGTATGTGTGTACAAGCCTATGTTTTAGATATATTACACATTCCAAACTGAACAATCAGCCTATGTTCACCAGTGCTGTCCAAACTGCTATTGTTGGAGACTTGCTTCGACAACAACATATGGGATGGCAAAGGTTGTTCAAGCTAGATAGTTGTTGAAGCATCAAACATTTGTAAAACCAAAATTTCAGTAAGCTGCAATAAACTAAAGAAAGATGCAATTCTTCTCCTTTGGGACATCTCACTACATTGTTAATTGTAGAAATATAATGCTAATCTACTCTTTTGAATAAATATATGGAAGGATCATAATAAATAAAATATCTTTGCGTCTCACTTTGGTTAAGTAAAGACTACACTTGATGATGAAAAATTACAGCTAGGTCTGATTCGCTATGAAAAATCAACTAGGACTAAACTTGATGATGAACCAAAAGTTTAGTCTTACCCAATTTACATCAGACCTAAGGTTAAGTAAAGATTGAACTTGATGATGAAAAGTTACAGGTAGGTCTGATTCGCTGCGAAAAATCAGCTAGGACTGAACTTGATGATGAATCAAAAGTTTAGTCTTACCCATCTTAAACAGATGCAAATCTGAGCGTGAAAATCATGTTCATAACCACGTTTTGCTGAATAATTAGCAATTCTGAATTCGTGAATCTTGATCAAAGAATCCAATACATCAAAGCTGAATATTTAAATGTTATGTTTTGCTGAAAACTCATGTTTTCTTAGGATAACTTACCATCTGTTGTTTGAATGGACAATAGCTTCAACGAGGAAACGCCGGAGAGCATCATTTAGGCTCTATTTGCTTTCAAGTTTCTGATTTTGTCTCAAATTTCTGCACTCCAAACATTTGCTTTCAAGTTTCTGTTTGGGACCATCTGTTATAAGTGTTGGACCTTCAATTCATTATAAATTCCTTGTTTATGATCTAGGATGTAGAGGCTAATTCTTTGTTTCTCACATACATATTAGATGGTAAGATGATGGCTAGATGTGGCCATAGTTGATAGAGAGCTGAGAATGTCTAGGCCAGTTGGACAACAATGTTGATGTATAGATGATGAAATGTTAGAACCTACGAATATACTGCTTGTTAAACTGTAACCAGATCTCCTTGCTTTGGTACTGTTGCTTATGTTCTCATGATCCAACTTATCTTATCACCAGCATAGGTCAAGCCTAGTGGTTCTTTATACTGTTTTCCCATCAGTTGGCCATGCTTGTTAAACTGCAACCAGATTTCTTTATCAGTTGGTCTTGCTTTAATTTTGCCGTCAAGCAATGTATACTGTTTTGACGAGGATTTTTTTGCTTTAGATTAAGCCTAGTGCATTGGCCCTGCTTTATCAGTTGCTATTTTCAAAGAAAACTAGATTTATGTAAACTATTTATTTTTTAGGGAAACTATCGATTTATTCATGGTTTTTTTATGAAGTTAAAAATGTTGCCTAAAACATGAGTAATTTCTTTAGGCTCTTTGACCACTGACAAGGACACGAGCAGGCACGGTCTTCAGTCCAAGTAGTGCTAACCGAACAAGAAATAAGAGGCAGGGAATCAATGAATAGGGAATTAAACCACGTCTGGAAAGAGTGACAGGTAGGGAATCCATTCAATCCACGTCTGGAATAATTCCACATGAGGATTGAATCCATGCCTACCGAACATGGCCTCAGCGGGCTGGCTGGCAGGACGGCGCTGCCCCCCCCCCCACCTTTGATGATCGGACAGAGCGACGCACTCGGATGATCCCGGACTAGTCAAAGGCGCGTGCGCGCCAAACACATAGTTATATAGACAAATTACTATATCATATGACATAGATCATAGAAGATCATGATTACTATATAACTGGAGTCTACAGTATATTTCAAGTAGCATTTAAGTGTCCTCACATTACCATCAAATGTAGTAGGTAATTTAAATGGTTCCGGCCTCACCTATATAGGGGCAATTTTAAAGGGAACGACAACTTGAAAGAAGAAAGAAAGTAGCATTCACTTAGACATTAAGAAATAACACGACTTGTTTGCTGGAAGAATCATTTCCTGCAAATACGTGCCTGACCCTAAAATACAAACAACTACAGATGAAAAGATAGAGCATAAAAAAGAGAACAAAAAATTAGAATGCAGCTCCAAATAGATGCAATGATAGAGGAGGATATTAAGCCAAAACACTGGACTGGTATAGCAATGTAACTATAGCAATTAAGGACTTTCAACTTTTAAGCAATATCCCTTTTAACAGAGCTTTTAAAGAACCATTTGCAATATAAAATCATACAATATCCTTTTAAGTGATCAGGGAGCATGGAAACACATATTAAAGACTTAGAAAAGTTTCTTGCCGATAGTATTTTAAACATGAATTAGAAATACCTTTAGAAGCCAATCCAATAAGTTGAAATAACATAGTTAATCCATAATTATATAAAAAGGAGTATCTCCTGCACGTGACCAAAGGAAGAAAGGTTAGTAAGAACTCTTTCCTTATAGGAATATATTGCACCATAGACTCACCTTTTTAGCGGTAAAATAATCTCCATTCCCTTTGGAAATATTATATCTCAATCTCATTTTGTATGAGAGAAAACGACATCTAAAAAGCTAGGAGTCAGCATACAGAAACATGAAAGAAACATATTTACTGGAAGTGTACGAACGAATGGATGGGGTCTCGGTTGGAGCAGCAAAAGGCTAAGGTATGTGGATAGTAAACTCTCTTAGATTTTGCAATATTTTAGAAAAAAACATATAGGGTTTGCAATATTTTAGAAAAAAGGGAGAAAACGTGTGCATGCTTGCTACTGTAGATGGTTAGTGCAACGCGAAACTGAATTTTACAGCTGGACTAACATTGAGTTTTGCAAAGTAAAAATCAGAGAGATGAATGAATCACGCATGGAAGCTACAGACCTACAGTAAGCAACGAAAAAGGAAAAATGAAGGCAACATATCTCTTTACCTTAAAAAGCAACGGTCGAAGGAAGCAGAAGCCGATGGAAGCAGCTGCGCTGCCACTGTCGTCCTCGACAGCGTCGTCACCTCCTGCTAGTGATACCGTCAAGGAGACGTCGCAAGCGGCAACAAAGACGTGGCCAAGATCCCCCCTTCTAACACAATTCAAGACGTGGTAGAGAGTTCTAGACATTTTGCTTACGTGGGAAGCAGCCAATACGGTGTGTTCATGCGTGTTACTGTTTTTTTTATTGGAAAAATACCACAGCACAAGAGATGAAGCGGCAAGGGACACTACCGGAAACGAGCGCTTTGTCGAGTGCCTGAAGCACTCGGCAAAGCCTTAAAAACACTCGGCAAAGAAGGCTCGGCACACAGTGCATCGGTAAAGCCTTCTTTGCCGAGTACTTTTTCTCGGGCACTTGGCAAAGAGGTTTGCCGAGTGCCAGGGAGCACTCGGCAAAGAAAAGCAGCCGTTACGACGACGGGTGATGGAGACGGCGCCTTTGCCGAGTGTCCTGGGTGACACTCGGCAAAGGAGTTACCTTTACCGAGTGTCTGCCCAGCAACACTCGGCAAAGAATCAATCTTTGCCGAGTGCCACCTTGGACACTCGGCAAAGAACCCGCCAGGGAGGGTCCCCATGTCAGGTTCTTTGCCGAGTGCTACTTATGGCACTCGGCAAAGCGTGCCTCTTTGCCGAGTGTCAGAGACATTACACTCGGCAAAGAACCTATACTGGGGCCCAGGTCTTGGTTCTTTGCCGAGTGTTATGGCCCTGACACTCGGCAAAGAACCTCTTTGCCGAGTGTAACACTCGGCAAAGTGACCAGTAGACACCTTTTTTATTTGTTTTTTATATTCCATCCACACAAACAAAAGATATCATATATATATCACATATATACATCACAGATATCATCACAAACATAAATAGCCAAAACAAACATAAATATCCATCACAAACATAAGTGTTCAACACAAGTATCCAACACAAACATAAGTCTCATACGTCTCAAGCTCTGACATAAGTATCAAACACAAACATAAGTATTCTACACAAGTTCTGAAGTCTAAACACTGAAAATATAACACTCATGGAGGTGGGCGGTTCGACTGGTGCTGCGTTGGGCTGAACCCTTCCGGAGGGTTGTTGGATGCTGCCCCAGATTGGCCCTGCACAGAGAAGAGATTGCATGTGTTATACCAGATGCATTACCAACATCTAACTACAATTTTGATACTCACAGGAGTATGGAAGAGAGCACGGTCAACTGGAGGGAACAATGGAGGTGGCGGAGCGATGCCCTGTGCGGCGCCAAGGCTCTGCATGTACTGGAACATCTCTGCCATCCTCTGATGATCTGCCAGGCGAGCCGCCTCCCGCTCCGCCATAATCCTTGCCTCCATATTGTGACGTTGCCTCCTCTGTTCTTCTAGTTGAGTCTGTAATATTACAAGCCAACGTTATAGTAACTCAAAGAGAAGGTATATAACTCAAGGAAGGACGAGTTACAGAAGCACTAACCTCGAGTTGCTGTATGTGAAGCTGTGAGCTATCGTGCTGAGGTCGTATGGCTGGACTCGAGCCCGTGCTCCTTGCTCTCACCTGAGACAAAGTGGGAGTGGAGGACGAGTCGATTGCCCCGTCGGCAATCCAGTACTGTCCATGTCTCTTGCCTCCTCCGACCCTCATGAGCACATCGGGGTCGATCGGCTCGGTGCTCGGATCATAATCTGGGCCATGGACCTCCTGCGCCATGGCGATGTAGTCATGGAGGAGGCTGTAGACGGTGGGGTTGGTGTAGGCCTCGGGCCCGTCATCCGGGTTGTAGGTGACATCGGACGTCGCCTTACCCTTATGGGCCATAGCATAGGCCGAGAAGGTGGAGCAAGGTCGGCCACCATGTGACGCCGACTGCAAGAAAACCAACGAGATAGTTAGAAATAATATCTAATCCAGTGCTATATACCTAAATAAAAAAGAGGGCGTACCCATGCTTCAGCATATTGGCCTAGGCTCCGGCTGCCTTGGTGGTGGGAGGGACCTTGCATCATTATACGCCATTCCCGGCTAGCGTTGTGCGCCTGGTCCCACTCAGCCAAACACCACATATCCACCATCTGCTCCCAGCATAGAGGATGTGCGGCGCACAAATAAGGAATCATCTACAAAGTAAACACGTAAAGTGCATATCAGAAGATAAAATAAAATTCATGCATGGAGTACTGGTACCAAACATGCATGACTTAACCTGCAGGTACTGGTCCCTGGTCAACGACATGGTTCGGGCTTGAGTTTTGGTCACCCTCTCCCCAAGGACGGAGCCGTAGTAGGTGACGATGGCCTGGATTCGGGCCTCATAGTGCATGTCCACGACGAGCTTCTTACAGCTCGTGGTGGCCACCACATCCGCCCAAGCCTCGTATCTAGCCTCGCATCTGAAGAAATCCTACATACAAAAACGATGTATCCATACATTATTTCAAGAATTTGCAACGAATGCGACATATTTTACATCATACTAAGACTTACCCACAACTCTTGCTTCACTCGCTCCGCCTTATTATTGAATTCTCGGCCGTCCCGGTCTACTGCATCGGGGGCGACGGCGTAGTGGTCGAAGGTGAAGGCTGGGCCCATCACTCCGGCGTACTCCACCAGTCCAGGGAAGTTTTCCCTGCACAGCAGGCCGAGGATGCCATGGGGGGGGGGGGGGCGACGATGACCCCCAGCATAATCCACAACCGTCTAAGACCTGTCCAAGTGATAGATAAAAAGTATGAGTTTATATTATGATTTTGAACACATAATACGAACAAGAATGAAGAACATAAAGTTACGTACCTCTCCCCATCCGGTCGAATCAACGGTCGCCTGTCCCGAAGTATTGGACGCTGACAAATATGGTCGTCGTCGTCCTGCTGCTGGTCTAAGTCGTCCTGAGGCATCGCCTGCTGCTGGACAAGGTCGTCCTGTTGCGCTGCCTGCTCTGCCTCGTCCGCCGTCCTACTCCTCCTCCCCTCCTCCTCCTCAGCCAATTACCGCCGACCATATTTGTCCAAAAACCTGCAATTAAGAGTAAACAAATAAGCATATTGTCGGGGACCATAATTAGGGGTACCCTCAAGACGCCTAATTCTCAGCTGGTAACCCCCATCAGCATAAAGCTGCAGAGGCCTGATGGGTTTGATTAAGTCAGGGATCAGTCCATACGAGTGACTTGACCACGCCACGCCCGAGCCTAGCCTCGGGCGAGGGCAGCCGACCCTAAGATGACTCCGTCTCGCCTGAGGCCTCCTCTTTCACGGCAGACGCATCTCCGGCTCGCCCTAGGCCCCGCCTTCGATAAGAAGAAACCCTGACTAAATCACCGCGCCAACCGACCGAGTCACCGGGGCGTTTAACGCAAAAGGTAAGACCGACGGGCGACCAGACTTCGCCAGAAGTGCCACAGGAGGCTCCGCCCAAGGGCTCGGACTCGGGCTAAGGCCCCGGAAGACGGCGAACTCCGCTCCGCCCAAGGGCTCGGACTCGGGCTAAGGCCCCGGAAGACGGCGAACTCCGCTCCGCCCAAGGGCTCGGACTCGGGCTAAGGCCCCGGAAGACGGCGAACTCCGCTCCGCCCAAGGGCTCGGACTCGGGCTAAGGACCCGGAAGACGACGAACTCCGCCTCGCCGACCCAGGGCTCGGACTCTGCCTCGGCCTCTGCCTAACGATCTCCGCCTCGCCCGAACCCAGGGCTCGGACTCTGCCTCTGTCTTGCAGGACGGACTCGACCTCGGCTTCGGAGGAGCCTCCACGACGCCCGACCTAGGACACGAGACCGCCACGTCAACAGGAAGCGCCATCATCGCCCTGCCCTGAGCCGACTTGGGTCGCAGAGAACAAGACCGGCGTCCCATCTGGCCAGCCACGCCAGATAGGCAAATGATGGCGCCCCGCTAGACCATGACGACGGCGACTCTCAGCTCCCTTACGAAAGCAGGAGGACGTCAGCAAGGGCCCAGCCACTCCGACAGCTGTCTCCCCGTCCGGCTCCGTTACTCCTCCAACAGCCACGACGCCACACCAACAGGGTGCCAAGATCTCTCCGGCTGCCACCTTGGCATGTACATAGGGCGCTAGCTCTCTCTCGCTAGACACGTAGCACCTTGCTACACCCCCATCTTGTACACCTGGATCCTCTCCTTACGACTATAAAAGGAAGGACCAGGGCCTTCTTAGAGAAGGTTGGCCTCGCGGGGACGAAGGGCAGGGGCAGGCGCTCTCTTGGGGCCGCTCACTCCCCTCACCTCGCGCGGACGCTTGTAACCCCCTACTGCAAGCGCACCCGACCTGGGCGCGGGACGAACACGAAGGCCGCGGGAATTCTCCGACTCCCTCACGACCCGGCTCCGGCCACCGACCTCTCTCTCTCTGTTCCCCCCTTCGCGCTCGCTCCACGCGCTCGACCCATCTGGGCTGGGGCACGCGGCACTCTCACTCGTCGGCTCGAGGACCCCCCGGTCTCGGAACGCCGACAGTTGGCGCGCCAGGTAGGGGCCTGCTGCGTGTTGACGTTCGATTTCCCGTCAAGCTCCAGATGGGCAGTCTCCAACGACCTCTTCAACCCGGGACGGTGCTCCGTTTCGGGAACCTCGAGTTCATGTCGCTCGACGGCGACTACGACATGATACTCCTTCCACCGCCGCGCGACAGCGACAAAGGTGGCGGACAGCCCGCCCGCCGGCGGCGGAATCGACGACGTCTTTCCCGCGTGGGGGAAGGACAACTTTCGAGCTCGCCCCATCCTCTCCCTCGCCATCGGAGGAGGAGGAGGCGGGGCAACCGGGGCCGAGCGGGAGATCGCGCTCCGACGGCTGTCGAGCAAATCGACATCCCCGGCGCCTCGACGGAGGACACGCCAAGCGTCGCCCTCGCGTTCAAGGCAAACGCGAGCGCCATCCCCCCGCAACACGTCGACTCCGAGCAAGTGGACGACGCCAGCACGCTCACGGAAGGCCTGCAGGACGTCGCCCTCGTACCCAAGACGACGGCGCGGTCAGCCCCCGACGTGACTTCATCGCCCCTCGTCGACAAAAAGGTACCGACTGCTACCCATCTTTCGTCATTTCGACTCGGCCTCAGCCCGCCTGGCGACCTCGCTTTGGCGGACGCTCACATTGAGGCGAGTGCAACCTCTCTGGGGTTTCGTGTGCGGTCGCCTTGGGACCGATTGACGGGTGTCTCGACCTACGGACCCTCTGGGTCCGAGGAAGATGACGACCCCAGCATCTGCTGGGATTTCTCCGGATCTGGCAACCCTAGTGCCATGCGGGACTTCATGACTGCATGTGACTACTGCCTCTCCGACTGTTCCGACGGTAGCCGCAGCCTTGGCGACAAGGACTGCGGCCCGAGTCGCGAATGTTTCCACATCGAGCTAGGGGATCCCTCCGGAGGCGGCTGTCTCGGCATGCCGGAGGATGGTGATCCCCCTAGGCCAGCACCTCGCGCCGACATCCCGCGGGAGCTAGCTGTGGTCCCCGTTCCGGCGGGGGGTCACGACCCACAGCTCGAGCAAGTCCGCGGGGCGCAGGCCGGGCTCGATGAGGGAACAGGAGCGCTCGAGGCAATCCGCCAGAACATCGGGCAGGTATGGGCGAGCCAGCCCCCGGCCGGAGGAATACGTCACCTGCCCCAAGGTCTCCAGCACCGCATCACCAATGATGCCAGGGACAGACCGCCTCCCGCATCCGGCGGAACCGGTCAGGACCTGGCCGCTGCAGCGATGCTCCTCCGCGCGATGCCGGAGTCATCAACCACCGAGGGTCGGCGAATCCAGGGAGAACTTAAGCATCTCCTGGAAGGCGCTGCGGCCCGGTGGGCCGAGAGCTCTGCCTCCCGAAGGCAGGGATACCCCTCGGAACCTCGTGCCGCGACTTCCCGACTCACGCGGGAAGCCTCGGTCTTCACCGGGCGCACGCGCAACACCGCGCCTGCGGCCCCGGGCCACCTCGGCGACGAGCACCCTCATCGTGACCGTCGGGCACGCCTCGACGAAAGGGTGCGCCGAGGCTACCACCCCAGGCGTGGGGGACGCTACGACAGCGGGGAGGATCGGAGTCCCTCGCCCGAACCACCCGGTCCGCAGGTCTTTAGCCGAGCCATTCGGCGGGCGCCGTTTCCGCCCCGATTCCGACCCCCGACTACTATCACGAAGTACTCGGGGGAGACGAGACCGGAATTGTGGCTTGCGGACTACCGCCTGGCCTGTCAACTGGGTGGGACGGACGATGACAACCTCATCATCCGAAACCTCCCCCTGTTTCTCTCCGACACCGCTCGTGCCTGGTTGGAGCACCTGCCTCCGGGGCAGATTTCCAACTGGGAAGATTTGGTCCAGGCTTTCACCGGGAACTTCCAGGGCACGTACGTGCGCCCCGGGAATTCCTGGGACCTCCGGAGCTGTCGGCAACTGCCGGGAGAGTCTCTCCGAGACTACATCCGGCGGTTCTCAAAGCAGCGCACCGAGCTGCCCAACATCACCGACTCCGATGTCATCGGCGCGTTCCTCGCCGGCACCACCTGCCGCGACCTGGTGAGTAAGTTGGGTCGCAAGACCCCCACCAGGGCGAGCGAGCTGATGGACATCGCCACCAAGTTCGCCTCCGGCCAGGAGGCGGTTGAGGCCATCTTCCGAAAGGACAAGCAGCCCCAGGGCCGCCCGTCGGAAGATGCTCCCGAGGCGTCTACTCCGCGCGGCGCCAAGAAGAAAGGCAGGAGGAAGTCGCAAGCGAAACGCGACGTTCCCGATGCAGACCTTGTCGCCGCCGCCGAGCGCAAGAACCCTCAGAAGCCCCCCGGAGGCGCTAACCTTTTCGACAAGGCACTCAAGGAGACGTGCCCCTACCATCAGGGGCCCGTCAAGCATACCCTCGAAGAGTGTGTCATGCTTCGGCGTCACTTCCACAGGGCCGGGCTGCCCGCAGAGGGTGGCAGGGCTCACGACGACGACAAAAGGGAGGATCGCCAAGCAGGAGAGTTCCCGGAGGTCCGCGATTGCTTCATGATCTACGGGGGGCATGCGGCAAACGCCTCGGCTCGGCATCGTAAGCAAGAGCGTCGGGAGGCCTGCTCGGTCAAGGTGGCGGCGCCAGTCTACCTAGACTGGTCCGACAAGCCCATCACCTTTGACCGGGACGACCACCCCGACCACGTGCCGAGCCCGGGGAAGTACCCGCTCGTCGTCGACCCCGTTATCGGCGACGTCAGGCTCACCAAGGTCCTGATGGATGGAGGCAGCTGCCTCAACATCATCTACGCCGAGACCCTCAGGCTCCTGAGCGTCGACTTGTCGTCCGTCCGAGCAGGCGCTGCGCCCTTCCACGGGATCATTCCCGGGAAGCGCGTCCAGCCCCTCGGACAGCTCGACCTCCCTGTCTGCTTCGGAACACCCTCCAACTTCCGAAGGGAGACTTTGACGTTCGAGGTGGTCGGGTTCCGAGGAACCTACCACGCAGTGTTGGGAAGGCCATGCTACGCGAAGTTCATGGCCATCCCCAACTACACTTACCTGAAGCTCAAGATGCCAGGCCCCAACGGGGTCATCACCGTCGGCCCCACGTACGAACACGCATTTGAATGCGATGTGGAGTGCGTGGAGTACGCCGAGGCCCTCGCCGAGTCCGAGGCCCTCATTGCCGACCTGGAAAGCCTCTCCCGAGAGGTGCCGGACGCGAAGCGACATGCCGGCAACTTCGAGCCAGCGGAGACGGTCAAGGACGTCCCTCTCGACGCCAATGGCGACGCCTCCAAGCATGTCCGGATCAGTTCTGGACTCAGCCCCAAATAGGAAGCAGTGCTCGTCGACTTCCCTCGCGCAGACGTCGACATTTTTGCGCGGGGTCCCTCGGGCATGCCCGCCATGTCGAGGGATGTCACCGAGCACTCGCAGGATATCTGGGCAGGAGCTTGACTCGCCAAACGGCCTCTGCGCGAACGATGCCCGGGGGCTGCGCCCTTTTCCCACTCACACATAAGAATCGGTCATCAAGGAAGGGTCGACCTCGCCCCGGCAGAGCCCGACCCTCCCTCGGGGGCTAGAAAGGGGGAACCCCTCTCATCGAGTTTGGACGTACCGTTCCGCGCCAGAAAAACTCTTTTTCGGTCAAGAAGGGTTTTTTTTTTGCGTTCTCCCGGATGCGTCAGAAGCAGGGTCCCGAGGAGCGAACTTGGGTACGAGTAAATGGCGAAACCGACTGAGCCAGGGAACACCTATGCCTCCGGGCTAGGGACACCTCACTCGTCGCTTGCCACGAAAAAGGACCCAGCTCGGGAAATCACCCTGTTGTCGACACTACGGGCCAGGCGCGAAAATCAAAACAAAAAGAAGCATGACTTCACGGAAGAAGAAGTAAAATGTTCAGGCCTCAGTGGCCGCGGCAAATCACACATCCAACAGAAATTGTCCCAACTAAAATCAGGCGTCGCCTCGGGCAGGAGCCGCGCCCTCAACTCCGCCCCCGCCGTCGGTAAGGTCCACCTCCGCTTCCGGCGGCGACGCAGGAGGAAGAATCTCCGCCTCGAAGACGGTCGCCAGCGCCGCGCTCGGACCCGCAGCGACCGCGTCGAGCCGCTGAACCTCCGCCAGGGCCGCCTCGTCTTCGTCAGGCAGGCAGTACCCCTCGCTGACCCGCTCCAAGTCCACGACGTAGTGGGAAGCAAGCACGGCAAAGGCCCGCCTGACGCCGTGGTGCAGCGCCCCGCGGACTTTACCGCGCGCGTAATCACCTAGGGCTTGAAGACGGCTTTGGGGAGAGCTCCCTGAAGGGACGTCGCCGGGACCGAGTTTCCGATAGACCTCCGAGACGGCCTCGGACATAGCCGCGAGATCGGCCTCCCTTTGCTCAGCAGCCCCGTCGAGCGCCTCGGCAAGCGCCTTGGCAGACTCGTCGAGGGCAGACTCGAGCTCTGCGAACAACCAGAAGAAAGACTTCAAACCCAAGCGGAAGAAACGGACAAGATTGAAAACCGAGGACGGTCGAGCCATACCTCTGGCTCGGACGTGCTGCTCCGAGGCTGCGACTTGGGCTGCGGCCAGATCGGCCGCAAGGACCTTGGCCCGGCTCTCGGCCTCGGCAGCCTGGCCCCGAGTTTGGTCCCGCTCCTCGGCAACCTGGGCGAGCTCTGACCGCCGTTGTAGCACCTCCGTGCGCGCTGCCGCCGCCTCGGCCTTCAGGTCAGCGCAGAGCAGCTGGAGGTCCGCTATCTTAGCGTCTTGCTGAGAGAGGCGCGCGGTAGCCCCGGCGAGCGAAGTCCTCAGGGACCGCAGCGAGCCCCAGACGACGGCCTCGCGGCGAATGAACGACGACTTGGCAGCGCTCCGGTCCGTCAGGTCCTAGAAAGGAAAACAAAATATCACGACGAACGCCTCACTCGCAGAAGCAAGAAGGTATGCCTGAAGCCATTACCTGAAGGATCTTGGGGACGTCCCCGCAGAGAACCTCCAGCGACGATCGGAGCAACCCCACCGACGCCTCCGCACGCTTGCGGAGCTCGTCCCAGGACTGGTCCTCCTCTTCGTCGTCAAGAACGAAGATAGGGCCCGAAGCCTCACGGGTCCGGAATCGGAGCAACTGGCCCCGGGCCTCGGGGCTCCGCCCCACAGCGACAAGGCTGCCGCCCGCCTGGGAGCACTGCGCGTCCGCGCCCACCTCTTCCGAGGCTCCGGGCGCCGACGCCGCGGCCGTCCCGACGTCGGCGGCGACCGTACGCTCTCCGACCAGGACGGTGCCAGCTGCGGTAGCGGCAGACGCTGGCATGGCCAACATGGCTGGCGAGCTCGGGACCGCATCGGCGCCGGCCGCCTCCCCGATCGCGATGGCCACCTCGGCAGAGGAGCCCGCCTCGGGGACCTGCTCCCCCAGAACATGCGACGCCTGAGCCCCGTGCGGCGGGGCACCCTGCGAAAGGGTCGGCTGAGCGGCAGGACCCGAGGTGGCGCCAGCTGCCTGGACCAGCGCCGTCTTGAGGGCCTTCCGAGGCGCCAGGTCGGTAGGGCCATGGCTCCGTTTGCTGAAGAAAACAAGAAAGGGAAAATCACGGCCCAGACACATGAATTAAGCGCCGGGACGGAGGGATTCCAAGGTACCTACCCGCTCCGGATCATGATCCACGGTGTCTGGGGGGAGGTCTCTTGGCTCCCGCTTCCTGGAACCACTGCCGAGGTCCGCTTCACCAACAGCCCCGGCGCCGCCCTCGCCTCAGACGCCTCTGAGGCCCGAGAGGCGGACTGCCCAGGCGCCGCCATGGCAACCTGAGGACCGCTCCCCCATGCTGCCGGCACGGGCGACGGTTCCCGAAGAACGGACCCCTCGGCCCGGCTCCCTGGAGTGGCGTCAGCTCCCCCAGCCGAGGAGTCAAGAACCCTCTCGGGTTGCCCCCGCTCCTCAGGTTGGGGATCCGGCACCTCGGCTCTAGGGACCGACGATGTAGGCCCGCTCGGGGGCTGGCTCGACGACCCCCGGCCACATCCCAAGCCGGGGCTGAAGCCGAGACGGGCGGCCATGTCGTCCTCCTCCTCTTCGTCGTCGGCGTCGTCGTCATCATCGGACGTCTCCGGCGACAGCTCCCTGGGAAGCCCTTCCCTCTCCTGCTGACGGCGGCGTTTCTCCAGGGCGTCCCGAGCCCGCCTCCGCCTGCGGGCCCGAGCCTTCTCCGCATCCTTTTTCTTCTTCTCCTCCTCCGCGGCGACCCGCCTCGCCGCCCGACCCACCGCGTCCTCCGGGACCGGCGGCAGGGAGGGTTTGTGCCGCCCCACCTCCTAAAAAGGGGGAGAAAGAAAGCCGATAGTGAGAATCAGGAGCAACCCGGCATGTGAAGAAGGGAGGGACGAATACTCACCAGAGTGACGCACCCCTGGTCGGGGCGCATTCGAGGCTGGGAGAGGGCGTGGGGGTCCGGCTTCCCCATCGCGACCGACACCCGCCGGTAGAGGGCGTCGTGGGGAAGAGGATCAGGGGACATCCGTGACCCCTCCCAGTCGGCCTCCTGGGTCATCTCCCAAAGCGACAACCGCCGCTCCGCCAGGGGGAGCACCCTCCGGCGGTGGATGGCGGCAACCACTCCCGCGGCGGTGAGCCCTTCCTCCCGCAACGCCTTCAGGGCCTGGAGAAGAGGTTCGAGTTTCTTCTGCCTCTCGTGTGGAGTCCCGTGGCGCCAGGCGTCGGGGGCGGCGGTGACGACCCGCTGAGAGAACGGCGGGAGCAACCCCCCGTCATTCCGGAGGTAAAACCACCGGCGATGCCAACCCTTGTTTGAGGATGAAAGGACGGCAGGGATATACTGCAACGACCGCGACTGCCTCAGCAAGAGGGTGCAGCCGCCGGCCCGCACTGCCGCACGGACCTTCCTCTCCCCCGTCGACGAAGCAAAAAGCTCGGCAGAGAAGAGGTGAGTCCACAAATCCCAATGGGGGGCGATCCCCAGATACCCCTCGCACACCGCTACAAAGATAGCGGCTTGCGCGATGGAGTTGGGGGTGAGGTTGTGCAGTTCCACCCCGTAGTGGAACAGGATGGCCCGCATGAAGCGGCTCGACGGCACTCCAAATCCCCGCTCATGGAAGGAGATGAAGCTCACAACATACCCCGGCGGAGGGGATGGAACGACTCCGCCCGCGGGAGGAATCCATTCCGGCCGCTCCTTATCGGTGAGGGGGCGGAGCAAACCCTCGTCAACGAGGCCCTCCAGGTCGCCCGCCGTCACCGTGGAGAAGGGCCACGGGTCGCGCGGCGAGAGGATGGTCACCCGGTCAGCCATCGCCAAGGCAGAAGGGGTGGCGGCGTGAAGGACAGGGGAGGGCGGTTTCCTTTTCCTGGCTAGATCTCTCAGGCTGCGAAAAACCTGAGAAGAAGGCGAGAAGTGGAGTCGAGAACCGTCACTGGACCCTCTCAGGGGCACATAAAGGCCAAGGTCGAGACGGTTCCAACGTACCGCCCGAACCGGACGCGGGGTTCAAAAAACGCGAAGCAAAACAGCCGTTCCTCGAACGGCTCGCGCACGCAACGGCAGCCTCGCCGACCGTTTACCCCGGCACATTAACTCCGCGGCGGAACAGGTGACGTTTCTGGCAGGGGCAGCTGGCGACGCTTCACCTTCGCCAAAACGACCACGCCGGAAAAAGGTACGCCACGACGTTCAATTTCGAACCCTTTTTCCCTTTTCCTTCTTTCTCTATCTCTTGCAACAGGGACCGAGAAGGGGGATAACCCCAAAGGGATCCTTCCCCGTGAAGGAACTAGGCTCCGAGCCTCCCTACTGATCAGGGGTTCGAAGGCTGGCCCCCCGAGGGGTTCAACAGCCGCCTCAGATCGCGTGGGCCCGACACCCACTACTGGTCAGGGGTTCGAAGGTCGGCCTCCCGAAAGGTTCCATGACCGCCTCAGGCTACTCGGGCTCCGTGCCCCCTACTGATCAGGGGTTCGAAGGCTGGCCTGTCGAAGGGTTCACAGCCGCCTCAGACGCCGAGCGAGGGATGACCAGGGGTACGTTCGATACATAACCAAGGCTCGGGCTGCGCTCCCGAGGTACCCTAGGACATTTCCGAGACCAGCGGGAACGACTCTGTAACGGAATCCCATCGGAGGGAGGCAACGAGCCCTCGGACCCCGTCGCTAGGGGACCGGGTCCGGCAGATCACCCGCAGGTACTTTTGGGCGTGCCTCCGGGCCCCTAGCCGACCCCCAACGAACGGGGCACGGACGTCCACTCGGATTACCCGATTGCAGCTCACCGGAGACACCATGTTCGGTGCCCATCGAGGGTAACATGGCGCACTCCCCCCCTCCTCCTTGCGGAAAGGCGACGTAGGGGCGTATATAAAAAGTCGAGTCTGTCCCTGATCGTCCTCTCGCTCCGTGCGAAGGCTCGGGGGCTGCTCTCGCAAACCCGGCTCCGGCCAAACCGTTGACAGCGTCAACATACCAGCCCGAGAACTTGGGCCCCGACAGTGCACCTGGGTTACGCCCTGCTCGCATGAGGGAACCGCTAGTCCAGCCGAGGCATTACGCAAGGCATTAAGACCTCGAAGGAGTGAAACCACTCCTCCGAGGCCTCGGGGGCTACACCCGGCGGGTGCGCTCGCGCGCACCCACCGGAACAAAGTACCACCGAGAAAGGTTGGTCCCCTTGCAAAAAAGTGCGACGCAAGCCTCCAAGCGAGTGTTAACACTCCCTTCGAGGCTCGGGGGCTACTGTCGGGGACCATAATTAGGGGTACCCTCAAGACGCCTAATTCTCAGCTGGTAACCCCCATCAGCATAAAGCTGCAGAGGCCTGATGGGTTTGATTAAGTCAGGGATCAGTCCATACGAGTGACTTGACCACGCCACGCCCGAGCCTAGCCTCGGGCGAGGGCAGCCGACCCTAAGATGACTCCGTCTCGCCTGAGGCCTCCTCTTTCACGGCAGACGCATCTCCGGCTCGCCCTAGGCCCCGCCTTCGATAAGAAGAAACCCTGACTAAATCACCGCGCCAACCGACCGAGTCACCGGGGCGTTTAACGCAAAAGGTAAGACCGACGGGCGACCAGACTTCGCCAGAAGTGCCACAGGAGGCTCCGCCCAAGGGCTCGGACTCGGGCTAAGGCCCCGGAAGACGGCGAACTCCGCTCCGCCCAAGGGCTCGGACTCGGGCTAAGGCCCCGGAAGACGGCGAACTCCGCTCCGCCCAAGGGCTCGGACTCGGGCTAAGGCCCCGGAAGACGGCGAACTCCGCTCCGCCCAAGGGCTCGGACTCGGGCTAAGGACCCGGAAGACGACGAACTCCGCCTCGCCCGACCCAGGGCTCGGACTCCGCCTCGGCCTCTGCCTAACGATCTCCGCCTCGCCCGAACCCAGGGCTCGGACTCTGCCTCTGTCTTGCAGGACGGACTCGACCTCGGCTTCGGAGGAGCCTCCACGACGCCCGACCTAGGACACGAGACCGCCACGTCAACAGGAAGCGCCATCATCGCCCTGCCCTGAGCCGACTTGGGTCGCAGAGAACAAGACCGGCGTCCCATCTGGCCAGCCACGCCAGATAGGCAAATGATGGCGCCCCGCTAGACCATGACGACGGCGACTCTCAGCTCCCTTACGAAAGCAGGAGGACGTCAGCAAGGGCCCAGCCACTCCGACAGCTGTCTCCCCGTCCGGCTCCGTTACTCCTCCAACAGCCACGACGCCACACCAACAGGGTGCCAAGATCTCTCCGGCTGCCACCTTGGCATGTACATAGGGCGCTAGCTCTCTCTCGCTAGACACGTAGCACCTTGCTACACCCCCATCTTGTACACCTGGATCCTCTCCTTACGACTATAAAAGGAAGGACCAGGGCCTTCTTAGAGAAGGTTGGCCTCGCGGGGACGAAGGGCAGGGGCAGGCGCTCTCTTGGGGCCGCTCACTCCCCTCACCTCGCGCGGACGCTTGTAACCCCCTACTGCAAGCGCACCCGACCTGGGCGCGGGACGAACACGAAGGCCGCGGGAATTCTCCGACTCCCTCACGACCCGGCTCCGGCCACCGACCTCTCTCTCTCTGTTCCCCCCTTCGCGCTCGCTCCACGCGCTCGACCCATCTGGGCTGGGGCACGCGGCACTCTCACTCGTCGGCTCGAGGACCCCCCGGTCTCGGAACGCCGACACATATATAAAAAGATGTATTTAAAAACAGGTGCGAAATAAAAAGTCATATAGCATTACATCGATTAAAAATAATCTTCATATGTGACGGGGTTAGTCGGATCATAACTCTCATCATCACTATCAACCATTTCAATCTCAACACCATCGGAAGACGCAAGTTCATCATTAATGTCATTACCTTCAAGGATTACTAAGTCATTATCATTTTGTACCTCATCATCATCCTCATCAACAACCATTTCAATATCTACGTCCATTCCGATAGCTTCGGTTAAGTCTATCTCAAATCGCCCTTCTAGCCCATCTTCTTGGAAGAACTCTCCATCATATGTGTCCGGGTCTAAGTTGTAATCTTCATCGTTAGGAACAGGTAACCTCCCGTGCGGCGATACCTTATACACAACATCCCAACCCTTAAGATGTTCTTTCGTTTGGCACGCATATGAGAGATAATACACTTGTGTGGCCTATTAGGCCACGATATAGACATCGTCTCCTGGTAAGGTGGAATCTTGTTGAATTTCGACTATCCCAAGATTGGAATCTTGTCGAATTCTTACTCTCAAAGCCTTGTAAGCGAAGCAAGAGACACCAATTGTGTGGTGGTCCTTGCGGGGTCTAAGTGACCCGGGAAATCAAGGAAGGAAGCTCACTCGGTCTAAGTGACCGTTTGAGAGAGGGAAAGGGTTGAAAGAGACCTGGTCTTTGTGACCACCTCAACGGGGAGTAGGTTTGCAAGAACCGAACCTCGGTAAAACAAATCACTGTGTCTCACTCTTCATTTGCTTGTGATTTGTTTTCTCCCTCTCTTTGGACTCGATTATATTTCTAATGCTAACCCCGGCTTGTAGTTGTGCTTAAGTTTATAATTTTCAAATTCTGCCTATTCCCCCCCTCTAGGCGACTTTCAGCAGCGCTCATTCCATAGGGATTGAACCCATCTGTGGCCAACGCAACACGTACATTACGAGCCTCTTTGGCTTTCTCACGGTGAATGGCATCAAAGTGTTTCCATGCTTCACCATCGGATGCGTGCACCATCTTGTCAGGATTGTATCGTTTTCCATTTTTGTGCCATGTCATCTGTTTCGCAGATTCCTCTGTCATGTACTGACGCTAGATCCTCGGTATGAATGGAAGGTGCCGTAGGATTGTCAAGGGGATGTCGAGCTGCCTCTTCTGTCCATCACCAGAGTCTACCTCCATGAACCTAGACGATGTACACTTGGGACAGTACTTTGCCTCAGCGTATTCTTTCCTAAATAGCACGCAGCCCTTCGGACAAGCATGAATCTGCTCATACGTCATCTTGAGTGCACGAAGGAGTTTCTGTGCCTCGTACATGCTCTTTGGCAGAACGTGATCATCCGGAAGCAGGCTCCCAATGACCGTCAACAAGCCATCGAATGTGTCTCTACTCATGCTGTACTGCGACTTGAACGCTATTACACGCCCAATGGCATCCAGTTTTGAAACCTTTGTCTGGCCGTGAAGGGGCTTCTGTGCCGCGTCGAACATGTCGTAGAACGCCTTTGCAGTCGGCTCTGGCTCATCATCCATACATCCTCCCATGTACTGTGCCTCCTGATAGTCGTTCAACATATCCGCTACCCCCGCATCCGCGTCATAATCCTCGACACGTTGTCTCAGCACCTCCTCTCTTGTACGATGCGCTTCACCATGAAATATCTACCGAGTATAGCCCGACGTAAATCCATTCTTCCAAATATGTTCTACCATGACCTTCTTTGATTTTCTTTTCCGGTTGGCATATTTGCTGCAAGGGCATGGGACTAGACTCACTCCTTTAGCAGCTTCGCCATATGCCCGTTCCACGAAATCATCGGTCTTTCTAGTCCATTTAGTGGTGACATCGTTCTTCCTCTACGGCCAGTGTACATCCACTCACGGTCCTCCATCCTCTAACAGAAGCCTAGTAATAGAAAATTTCGGTAGCACCTCCCCTGCACGGGGAGGTTTCAAAATCCTGCAAATAAAACTATCAGCACGATGACTGACATCCACACATAATTCAGCGGCACGATGTCCGACAATCAATAATACTACATATTAACCTAATCATACACGTATATAATTAACTCAATATTAAACCTAATCATTTCATATAAATCATACACGTAGAACATAAAGCAAGCAATCACCTTGGAGGTTTGGTCGCGGGCGAGACGACGGGTCACGGGCTAGACGACGCGTCGTGGGCGAGGCGTCGGGCGAGCGAGGGCACGGCGGGGGCGCGGCGGGGGCATAGCGAGGGGCGCGGCGGGGGCACAGCGAGGGGCGCGGCGGGGGCACGGCGGCGCCGGCGCGGGCACGACGGGCGCGGGTTAGGGGCACGACGGGCACGGTGGGCGCGGCGCGGAGCGAGGGCATGGCGGTGATGGGCGAGGTCGCGGCGGTGGGCGAGGGCGCGGCGGCGATGGGCAGGGGCGCGGTGGGCGAGGGCGCGGCGGCAACGGCGCAGCGGCGTGGAGAGCAACGGCGGCGGGCAGGGGCGCGGTGGGCGAGGGCGCGGCGGCGATGGGCAGGGGCGCGGTGGGCGAGGGCGCGGCGGCAACGGCGCAGCGGCGTGGAGAGCAACGGCGGCGGGCAGGGGCGCGGTGGGCGAGGGCGCGGCGGCGTGGAGAGCAGCGGCGCGTGAGAAGAGAGTGAGAGAGTGAGAAAGAAAGGACTGACAGTTGCTATGTACGCGTGCTTTACCGAGTGCCCGTGATTTGGCACTCGACAAAGATTTTTTTTATTTTTGAAATACGCTTTGCCGAGTGCCAGATCGGAGACACTCGGCAAAGTAGTCTTTGCCGAGTGTCACTTGGGCGACACTCGGCAAATATTATTTTACAATTCTTTGCTGAGTGTTTCCCAGGAGACACTCGGCAAAGCATATTTTTATTTTTTTATTTTTCCAACCAAAATTTTTGTTGTGTGTTCGTACACTATATAGACCTACATGTACCATTTTGAGACAATTAGAAAAGGTGTTTTCTATAGCTAGTAGATTTAGTTCGTTTATTTGAATTTTTTCGAAAAAATCACATTTGAACTGCAAGTTAGTCGAAACTTGGAAAACCATGAATGCAAAAATGATATCTATGTTACTTAGCACAAGTTACGACCGATTTCAGGAGCGGACCGAAAACTTCGAGCACCATGCTCACTTAACATGCCCGTGAACTTGCCATCCAGCTGTTTAAAATTTGTGTAAAACATAAACAAAGTCAGAAAATTATGAAACTTGTCCACGTGTCATGATATCATATGTAGAGGCTATATAAAAATTTAGAATGTTTGGAGAAAGTTGTAAGATATTATGTGTAGAAACCTAAGAGAAATACACATGAAATCATAGAGTTTAAATGTGGACATAGCGACGCACTCGGGTGATCCCGGATATATCGGCCACATCCTCTGCAGTCCGCACCGCAACCGTAGCCGTTGCTATGGATTTGATCATCATCCATGTCTACGAACACTCAAGCCGCTGCTACAATGCCGAGCGCTGCGGAATCGATGTACTCCCTCCGGTGCAGTAAAAGAAGTCATCCTGCGCGTGACCGAGCGAGCACAAAAAGAAGTCATAGCGCGCGTGGGTCTGGGATTTGGACGTTGTTGCCCCTAGTAATTGCACAAAAAAAGATGCATTTAAGAGGAATCGAACTTGAGACCTCCAGTCTAGAATGCCTTGGAGCTGCTGCAGCAACCAATCAAGCCTGATTGTTTTAGTGATGTTAATGCACCCATATCCCTATTTAATAGGGGCAAACAGGGAAAACTCTATGATAATTAATCACTCCTTGGTATGCACAATCATGTCCTAAACGACTACCTTTACTGCACTGGAGGGAGTAAGCTGCATTCCAGTAGATTATTGCTGGCGATCCGGTCAACTTTTTGCCTAATCGACGAACCAAACGGCACCACAGAGAGCCGTGGAGCAGCCAGTCATGGCGTTCACGTGACAGGTGACACGCGGTGAGCTCTCCCGCGGTTCGGACGGACGGCACACCAAACTAGACAAGGGGCGTCCAGCCAGCGTCACGTGGAGGGCATCAGGCAGCGGAGCCGGAGTACTGCCAGTAGCATGGGCCACTACTGCTCTGCTCCCCGGTGTTGGTCAGCATTCATCTCCAACAGCGCCTGCCTATTCAAAGCACCGACGGATACGGCACACGGGATCCAATCCAACTACAGCACCGCTGCAAGCACCGTACCGTGCGGCTACGGAGCACGTACCGCTGTTGAGAGCAGCGGCCACGTCTGTCTCTCTCTCTCTCTGTCTCGTGCACGCACCCGTTCGTTTTAAAAGTTCTGGCCGCCACGATGTCGTGCTCTGATCTGCCTGCGCGCCGAGACGTGTAGAGAGACAGACGGGCAGTAGAGTTTTTCGTTTGAGTTCGTGTTCATTCATTCATCACTCGGTCGGACATGATCCGTGCACGCGTACGGCTAGACTCGCGCCGCTGCGGAAGCGCTCGCCGCGGTCTCCGCCGCTGCAGCAGCGCCGGGCGACGGGGCTACGAGACCGGCAAGCGGGAAGGGAAGTGTCGGTGACTGTTCCTGTCCTGTCCTGTCCTGTCCGTCCTGTCCAGAGGGGAAGGGGCAAGGGCAGGAGGGGGACCCGCGGCAGTACCGGAGGCGCCACGCCTCGTGATTGCCCCTGTCCGCGTGGAGCGCCATCGTACGCCGCCCAGCCCTGTTTCGCTTTCGTCTGCTCTCCGATCCACCTCGCCGCTGGATGCTGCCGGCTGTCCTATAGGAGCGCTAGGCCGGAGCGTGTCGGTACGTACGAAGGGGCAGCATCTAGATCTAGGGAGTACCGGGCAGCGGATTGATGATGATCGCACAGGCCCAGCTGATCGACGGCCGGACATATGGTTTACGTTAGCCAGTTTCGTCCGTTCCCGCCGCGGACGTCGCCGCGTAAGCGTTAGACTGACTTCAACGGTTTCCCCTAAATTTATCCCTCTATATCCCACTCACGTGCCACGTCAGCGTTCTCTCTCCCCCTATTTCTCCACACTCTACAACGGTTCCCCCTATATCAATCCTCTATACCCCACCACAACAATATTATATACTTTCTTCATCAACTAACTCAACTACCATACAATATTAATATTATTTTTATTTCTTATATCTACTGTATAAGGGGATAATTACCATTAAATATTAATTAAATTTTTATTTCTTATTTGCACAGTACAAGAGCAATCGTACCATGACATATTAATTTTATTTGTATTTGTTACTTGAACAGTACACCGGCTTCACGTGTTCCACAATTAATTACCAAACCGACGTTATTAGAAATACGTTTCCATTTTCTGTATTTTCAAAAACCGAATTAACATTCTTCTCGTACACGACACGATTGGCTTCCAGCACACGACTGTCTTCTCCGGCAAGCCACGACCCTCTGGCTTCCTTCACACACCGAAGCTATCTTTAAATAAGGTCCCCCTGCGGCCATGCTCCACCCACCTACACATTCGTGTCTTCTGTTTCATCCGACATTCCATCAACAATACATACTACGTAGTCTGCATTGAGTTCTTGATGGACTCATTGCGAAGCCTGGTGTTGTCTTCATCGTCCGATGAGTCCGACGATGAGCTCGATAACTGTTTGCTTTTGCACCATGTTGAGCACCATGTCATCGGAGACACGAGCATGCGTCGTAGGCGCTCCTCATTGCCTCGCCGTGTTATCCATAGGGATCACGCTGCTGGAGAAAATCTCATCAAGCACCACTACTTCGGACCTAATCCAGTGTATCCATCCCATGTATTTCGTCGACGGTACGTTTCCTAAGTTATATTTTGACTTTCATTTGGAGCTTCACATTCTTATTTGTTGCGTTGTTCTCGATTTTAGGTTTCGGATGCAACGTCCTTTGTTTCTACGTATCCTTCGTGCCGTTCAACGAGAAGACGATTACTTCACAGTAAGATGTGATGCAACTGGTTTAGCAGGTCTTGGTCCATTGCAAAAAGTATGTGCTGCTTTGCGAATCCTTGCGTACGGGTTACCAAGCGATGCCATCGATGAGTACATACAGATAGGACAGACTACGGCTAGGGACCGCCTTATCCGTTTCTGTCGCGCAATCATATCTTCCTTTAGCGAACAATACCTCCGTATCCCTAACCACGACGACATTTCTCGCATACTTAGTGTTAACGCGGACAGGGGGTTTCCGGGTATGCTAGGCTCCATCGACTGTATGCATTGGGAATGGCGCAACTGTCCTACTGCATGGCGCGGACAGTTTTGTGGGCGCAATTCGAGGCCAACAATGATACTAGAGGCAGTCGCAGGATACAACCTGTGGATTTGGCATGCCTTCTTTGGAATGCCAGGTACTAACAATGATCTCAACGTCCTTCATCGATCACCAGTGTTTGATCCGTTACGTAATGGATCCATGCCACCTGTGCACTTCACTATTAATGGTACCACGTACAATTTCGGATACTACTTAGCCGATGGTATATATCCCAATTGGCCTACCTTTGTAAAAGCAATTCGGCACGCTTTTGAGGAAAAAAAGGTTCACTTCACAACAAAGCAGGAGAGTTGTCGAAAGGACATAGAGCGAGCATTTGGGGTTTTGCAGGCGAGGTGGGCAGTTCTACGTGGACCTGCTTATGGTTGGGATCGTAATCACCTCGCAGACATGATGACTGCTTGTATTATTATGCACAACATGATTGTCGAGGACGAAGGTGATGGTGCAGCAAATCTGGATTTCGTTGGCCCCACAGGTCCCCCCGAAGTTTGTAACAATATTCCTGAGGTCCACAACGAGTGGCTAAACAATCATATCCGTTCTGAATTACCAAACGACCCCGAGCAGGACATCACATCTCAGACCACATACTTGTCTTTGCAGCAGAACCTGATAGAACACCTTTGGGCACGTCGAGGCTCGATGGGTTGAATGTCTTCATCCATGTTATGTGCTTCGATAATGTTGTAACTTTCGATTATGAACTACGTACAAGCAGTTGTAGCAATGCAAGTGATGTATGTTCGGCGTCAGTGCAGCAGTCATGGTAACTATCCGCTGTAATGCATTTGCTTCAAATAATTTGCATATGTTGCCAAACGTTTAGTCATGTATGCCAACGCTATTATGAATATCAATTTTATTACAATAAACATTGTTCAAATTCCATGCTCATGTTCTCAATATAGTAAGGAAATGTTCAGAGAGGTCCAAATTGTATAAAGTGCAAACACACATGAATTTGGGTACGCCGATACAAAGGTGAGCAACACCTTATCAAATAAATAAGTACTCTTCAGATAGGATTGTTGATGAAATAATCAATTAAACTTTTTCTCATCGCCATGTACACAGCTCTCAACTCTTCTGGTAAAGCTTCCATATCCATGGCATAAAGTTTGTTGAGCTCTTCAACCTTTTGCTTCCTATCTTCCATCATCAATTTTTTCTGCTGCACTTCTATTTCCTTGGACTGAACCTCCAACTTCTTAAGTTCAACTTCCTTCATGAACTCAATGTTGTGTTGTTTGAGGTCTGATTTTTCTTCACTGTGCTTCAATCTTGCAATTTGAATGTCATGGAGTCTTGACAGGTAGTCAGCAGACTGGGATGAACTCGACATTGACTTCTTCCTGGATGCTTTAGTCGAGTCACGACCTAATGGTCTCTTGCCTTTCGAACCTCCGTCGTCAGTTTCCACTTCATTCACAGAACCGGTTGGAGTTATACTACGCACAGGCTCGGTCCCCGCATTGCATCTCCATGGGCTTCCATGAACCATGGCATCCCATTTGGGTTCGTCTTTCAGTCGCGTCCAGCAGTGCATGAAATGAAATGGCTTTTTCTGTGATGTTGCATACAAAGTTGCTGCTTTTGAAGTCTACAGTTCATGTACAACCAGTTGTCAGTGCATGAATAATAATAAGTTCACATAATCCAGGACCACACATACAGTATTAGAAATTATTGGAAGTGTACCTTGTCGTTATCTGTGAGGCCACTCTGGTTTTCCCTTAGGACTCTTGCGTAGAATCCAGCAAATTTGCCTGTTTCAGCTCTGATTTTGTCCCACCTACTGCTCAGGGCCCTATTCAGTCGCATTGGAAACTCACCTCTAAGTTCATTATACCTTTTCTCAATTCTAGCCCATAACCCCTCCTTTCTCTGGCCTGTGCTAATTACTGGGTCACTACTAATCTCTAGCCATGTTTTGCAAAGCAACAGGTCTTCAGCTGGTTTGAAGTTCTGTTCCTTTGTCCTTCTAAATGTCGTAGGTGTGTCTGAAGGTTTGGTTGGGCTGTTTACTTCCTGGACACTATGTTCTGCTTCGGATTCAAAAGTTATTGGGTCAGTATTGTTCGGAACATGAGTAGAACCCTGTGGACATGGAATGGGTGGTGCAAACTGGGGTTGACCGAATGATGGTTGTTGTGGAGGACCCCCAGGATTCATCATACCGAAAAATGGGTTCCATGGACTACGAAAGGTATATGTAGATGGGTCATTAGCTCCCTGGGACCAGGTAGGATTGGTGATATGGTTTGTAGGAGTAGAAAATGTAGAAGGATGGGTTGGGTCGAAACCTTGGCCGTGCCACATCTGAGGATCCCACATGGGTGGGGGGAAACACTGGTTACCTGAATTGGGGCTGGCACCAGTAGGTCGAATAGGTGTGTTTGAGTTGTTGTCAGCCATTCTGGAATGAAACATAGGAATACATTAATTTGGACAACATAAAAAGACTTGTACTGTAAATTATGAACTGTAATGCATACGAAACCAATGACGCTTTGCACATAAAGGTTCATACGAAACCAACATAATGATTAAGCATTCGTCATAGGACTCATAGAGAAGGAACACATAAGGATGAACCATTGCACATAAGGTTCATACAAAGGAAACATAAGGTACGAGCAGTCGTACATCGGTCACCCATGCATGACATACAGAACACAGAAGTCCTTATTTCATTTCGATGCAGTACTAGTACTAACAACGTAGTCTACGTACCACAATTACAGGTTCCAAATGCTATACCTAGTGGACCTGTCCGAGTCGTACGAGTCATTATCACTGGCCTCATACAGTTCTGGGGAGGAAGGTGGGGTGAAAGTTATTTGTCTAGGCACTGGCCTCACAGGCTCCGCAAGGCTAATTTGTTCCTCCATCCTCTCCTTCTCTGGGTCAGACCTTGCTTTGCTCTCAAGTGCATCCTGCTCCATCTGGTCTACCTCCTTTCGAATTGCAAGTAGAGCATTGAGAAGGTAATGCTCGTCACCCAAATGCCGGAAAGCCTCTTCTAGAAAGCTTCTAATATTGAAAGCATTAGTTTCCACTGATGATGCAAGATTGAGGACCAAGTGTTGCAGCAGTTTGGCATCGTGACTGCTCATCTTGATTCGTGTACTCAACCAGTACCTAATTGGCTCTACAAGGTGCATACATGCAAAAAATTAGGGGCAGTGTTGTTACTAATTGGTGACATTAAAGTGTTCATGAGAGTTAGCAAACAACTGTGGGTTGCAATAATAAACTAATATTCTAATGTAATAAACTACTTTGGTCATGGCAGGTACCAAATAACCGTTGGTTGCAATATAATAAGCTACAGTATGTGTACACATTAATCGTGGCAGTTGTACATCTGTTGGTTGCATATAGTACGCTAAAGTTGCAGAACAAACATGAAAACACAGACAACATACATGGAAAGTAGACTTATGCAGTTGATTAAAAACAATGAACTATAGCGAAAAAGGATTTAGAACCTCAATTAGTTGAAGTGGACGTCAAATAATCAAATATTTTTATGAAGCTGCATAATAAGTAAAGGTTCCGTCAGTTGCATGCAATGTTAGTCCTGTAAGGAAAGACTAGTCGAAAGTGTAGCGTGATTGAGTGCAATTCATAGACAGAGTAACTTAGTCCAATTCAAAGAAATGGATATCGAACAAAGAAGGGTTAGTGTTCGGGAATTGAACGGTAATGGTACTTAGTTGTTCCAATAGGAAGAGTAACATGCAATTGTGTACCAGCAACATGGAGCAAACAACATACAAACAACATTACTGCAAATGAATTCACATGCGACAAAATTGTTGGTACAAACCAAAAGTCTTAACGTTGTTTCGTATGTATCATACTAAAAGTACCTTAAATGTTGAACATGATTAGCACGGATCAGTAAGCTATACGGGATGGAGTATAGGTTCAGATCTAAGTTAACCCTAATATCAAACTTGCTTGATGTACATAAACAACAGGGGAATCATAGATCGGACTTAACCATAACCCTAACTATCAAAGTTGCCGAAGAACACATAAATCATACGGGTAAAACAAGTTAAGTACATCTAAACCCTAGTGCAAATCGAAGGGATGTTTTTTGGGGACACGGATTGAATCCGAGGTGTACAACTTGGGGAAGCGACGAACCGTACCTTCGACCTTGAAGCTCGAATGAGGCAGATCGGCTGAGCGTAGATCTGACGCCGAACCGATGAAGTCCCTTCGACCTCGACCCCGAAACCGACGTGCCGGCGGAGAGAGACGAGCGGCGCCGCCGTCTGCGCACGGATCGGCCGGGTCGCCGGTCCGAGAAGCTGGACGGTGGATCCGCGTGGGG
This sequence comes from Zea luxurians, assembly GCA_029449295.1. Taxonomy (NCBI): domain Eukaryota; kingdom Viridiplantae; phylum Streptophyta; class Magnoliopsida; order Poales; family Poaceae; genus Zea; species Zea luxurians. Next base: position 102,393,353 of record JAOPSE010000014.1, on the reverse strand, counting down.
GACGCCCACTGCTTGTCGCCGCCCGGAGCAAGACAACGAAATCGCTGGCGAGGGCGGATCCACGGGCACCTTCTCCGGCGGCGGTTCCGTCGCCCTTGGATCGCCGGACGCTCCCTCCTCGGAGTATTCCGCGCGCCCGCTTGTGTGCGAAGGAAGCTGCTGTGGGGGAGGTCTCCGCCGTAGCGTGCCGCTCCATGTAGGGGGAGAGAGAAGGAATCGGGAGGGGAGAGGAGGAGGAGGAGGAAGCCGGTGAATGCGATAGAGGCACACTGTAGCCCCTAAATCGGCTACAGTGTTAGGGGAGGGGGAGTCCAGGGTTCACCGTTGAAGATAGTCGCCGGACGGACGGACGCGCGCGCGTCGATGAGACGGGGACGACGGGACGCAGGGTCGTGCGGTGCCTGCCACTTGCGTTGCACCTGCGCCACCGCGTGCGGTCCGGTCCGTGCCCGTCCCGTCTCTTCTGAGGAACTGAAACTTCGTACGTACATACATACTGATACACATCCGCTGCATTTTACGCTTGCTTTGTTTTTCACCTACGGACCGACGGCGGACCTCAGGGCGGCGCAGCCACCAGTTTTTAGGTAAAGAAACCCGATCCTATGGACATGCACCCAGCCTACTGCGCGAAAACAAAACAAGCCCGTCGACCACTTGCGCTTGCACTGGGTACTAGAACATTTTACACCAGGACAAGCAAACAAATCTGGGTGAGACCGTAACCATGGACGGACCAAGCTTCACCGTTCCCACGGGATGCCATTGCCACCGCGGCACCACCGGAGTAGCAGCCCCTGGTCTTTTATCCACCAAACGCCAAAGCTTTTCCCAACAAACAAGAGAGTCCCCGCCCCTGGACAAAAATCACGTCCACGACCACGACCACGCCCACGTACCAACCGTTGTGGCGGCTATAGATGGCCAAATGGGCGGCCCGGCACGGCACTGGCACGACCAGGCACGGCACGGTTAGGGCACGGCCCGTTTAGCACGATTATTAACCGTGCCGTGCCGGCCCGGCACTAGTGCCTGAACCCAGGCCCAGGCACGGCACTAAGGGTCCTTAGCCGTGCCGTGCCGGCACGGCAGGCACGACCAGCCCATAGTGCCAGGGCCGGCCCGGGCACTACAACAGAAAACACACAAACCACAGAAAATCACATAAACACATATCCATTCACTGATTCACAAATGAACACACAGTTAAACATACTAAAATACCTAATATTGAGTTGTTTAGTGCAATGGCTGCCTCATTAAAAACCTATCTAGGTAAAAACTCATCCTTGTGAGAAAACCCTAGATAGGAAAAAAGAGTACAGCCCACAGCTCTTTTAGTTTTCTTACATATCACAGAGTTACAGTGTACAGTTTAGTTACAGCCTTACAGGCACAAGATGAAGTATGCAAACTAGCTAAATAAGATCACTCTTGGACATGTGGTTGTGGATCAGTAGGTGTCTGAGATTGAGATTGAGAGGACCCTGGAGTGTCAACTGGAACTTGTTCATCATCAAGATATAGATCAGAGAATGAGTCTTCAAGTTCTTTGTTCTCAACAGTATGTTGGGTCCTTGCATTCCCTTCCTCCCAGTCCTTGATGCAGGTCAGCATCTCGACCATCTCCGAGGTCAGTCGACGTCGACGCTCCTCGATAATCCTGCCAGTGAGACTGAAAGCACTTTCTGATGAAATGGTAGAGACAGGCACAATTAGTACATCCTTAGCCAACATAGAAAGAGATGGGTAGGTCAGCTTGTGATCCTGCCACCACGTCAACAGATTAAAGTCATCATCATATTTCTGGACAGTATCACTATCCAAATATGCTGATAACTCAGAACCAGCCCCAAGAGATGCACAATTGCTTGCTGCTTGCAGCAAAGCACTAGCTGAAGTGTGTCTAGATAGAGAAGCAGATGGAGTGGGGTTGGAAGAAGAACCTGTTCCACCAATTGGGGTTGAAAACAAATCATCATCATCATCACCATATATCATACCCCAGTTAGTCCTTTTCTTACCAGTCCTTGTTGTTTGTGAGGGTCTAACTGAGGGCACTGCACCAAACTTAGCTTCATACTTGTTAAATACCTCAGTTAATTGTGCTCTCACAAGAGTTAAATAACCAGAGTAATCATGGTGTGTGACACCAGCTAAAATAGATAGAACTCTATTGAAGCCCCTCAATTTAGCTCTAGGATCAAGAATGAATGCAAATGAATAGAGAAGTGGAATATCCCTCCAGTACTTAAGGAACTTAGTTTGCATAGGAAAAACAACAGTTCCAAGCAATCTATCATGTTCATATGAATTTAGATGTTTAGCAATATGAATTATATGATGCATCATCAATGAAGATGTTGGATAGTAGACACCAGATAGAACACAAGTTGAGTCATAAAATAGTTCAAGGAATACCAGGATTTTTTCAGCAACATACCAGTGATCATCAGACAAAAGCAAAGGTTCACCTACAACTCTAGGGTAGTGAGTTTGAATGAACACATCAAATGTGTTCCTGTAAGGCAGTAGATGCTTAAGCATAAGGTAAGTGGAGTTCCACCTTACCTCCATATCCAATCCAAACTTACGAGGACGTGTATTCATAGCAATGCAATATGATTTGTATAAAGCAATGCGTTGATTAGAAGAGTTCAGAAAAGATATAGCAGTTCTAAATGATTCTAGATAAGGTTGAATCCTTTTTAAACCAGACTTAACAATCAAATTCAAAATATGACATGCACACCTTTGATGCAAACAAACATCCCCAACATAACCACTAAGTAGAGGAGTAAGTCTCCCCATAGCAGAGGTATTAGCAGAAGCATTGTCCAGGGTTACAGAAAATGTTTTATCATTAAGACCATATTCTTTTAACACCTCTAATATTCTCTCAGATATGTTTTCACCACTATGTGAGACATCAATTAGCCTTAGTCCTATTATCCTTTTTTCCAATTCCCATGCAGAATTAACATAATGCACAACAACACTCAAGTAATCCTCTTTAGCATTCCCAGACCATATATCAGATGTCACAGCAACAGAAGAAACAAAATTTTTAAATGTGTCAACAAGCTTAGCACGTGAATCATTGTAATACTTTTTAATATCTCTAGTGGTTGTTTGCCTAGAGACAGCAGAAAATCTAGGATTATGAGCCTTTTTAATGTACTCTTCAAAAGCAGATGATTCAGCCAAGCAAATAGGTAGATCAAGCCTACATATCAAACGACACATCTCAGACCTAGCAACATCAGCATTGTACTCCCACAATCTAGCACTACCATCAGGATTAAACTGGAGCAGGGACTGGGCAAAGGCATTTCTGCCATGCTTCAGTTTGCATGCATTTCTATGGCGATTAAGATGGCCAGTGCCACCAGTTGATTTAGCAGACAAAACACACTTGCAAACTTTGCACTTAGCCTCACACCATCAACAACCTTATATATCTTGTCAAAATCATTCCAAACATCAGATGTGGAAGCTCTATTTCTTACCCGAGAACTTGTAGGTGTGTCTGTCCCCCCAGCCTGTTCCACAGTAGGGTCAGGATCTATATTGATGGGCTCCGTTGAAGGAACTGCAGCCTCACTGCCGCCAGTTTGTGCAGGCACAGGCACGGTGTCGTGGTCGGCCATCAAGCACAGATCACAAGCACAGAGGCACAGAACACCAGATCACAATCACAGAGGCACAAAGCTGGAGCACCAGATCGGCCCCTCACGGCTACAATCACAGAACAAAGAACAGATCACACAAACAAGCATCATATTACACATACTAACAAAGAACAGATCAAGGAACTAGAATAGATTAGGGTCAGATTAATAACTTACCAAAGCCGGAGCACCAGATCGGTCCCTCACAGCTACAACCTCCAATCACAGAGCAAGGAACTAGAATAGATTAGGGTTCATCGGTTTGACCAGAGATCCAGAGGCGACAAACACAAATCAGAAGCACAAGCAAAAGATTAGCAACTTACCAAAGCCAAACGCCCAGACCAGAGCACCAGATCGGTCCCTCATGGCTCCAATCACAGAACATGCAGGCAGTATAATAGATTAGGGTTCGAACACAGCTCACAGATCACAAGCACAGATCACAAGCACAGATCACAAGCATCAGATTAATAACTTACCAAAGGTCCAAAGCCGGAGCACCAGATCGGTCCCTCACGGATCCAACCTCCAAACACAGAACAAGGCGGTATAATAGATTAGGGTTCGTCGGTTTGAACAAGATCCAGAGGCGACAAACACAAAGTAGAAGCACAAGCAAATCGCAAATGATTAGCAACTTACCAAAGCCGGACCGGAGCACCAGATCGATACCTCACGGCTCCAACCTTCAATTCGGGTAGGGTTAAAGCACGGTTAGGGTTCGTCACAGAACAATCACAGAACAATCCTCAGATCTAGACGCGAAAAACACAAATCAGAAGAACAAGCACGTGATTAGCAACTTACCAAAGCCGGAGCACCAGATCCAACCCCGACGGCACGGTGATTAGGGTTAAAGCACGGTTAGGGTTACGCACCGACGCAGCGTTACAGGGAGAGGGAGCCGTAGAGGGGAGACCGGGAGAGAGACCAGAAGAAGAACAGAAGTTCAAGATCAGAGCACCAAACTTAGGGTTTCGAACTAGATCCAGAGGCGACACGAGCAAGAGAGCACAACCGGCCAAGAGGATAGTGTTACCAGCAGAGGCGCCGGAGAGGGAGAGGACCAGATGAGGCGGCGGAGAGGCGGTGAGGGAGAGGATGGAGGCGTCGCTTTCCAAATCGCCGGTGAGTCGCCAGGAGCGGAGGAGCCGAGGAGTCGCGGAGCGTTCGAGAGAGAGTGAGTGAGCCGTGAGAGTGAGAGAGTGACGCGGGGGACGGGGGTATGTGTTATTTCTCTCGTGCCTAACCGTGTCTAAACTCTAATCGTGCCGTGCCCGTGCCGACCCACCGTGCCCCACACTCGGCCCAAGCACGGCACTAGAGGTCGGGCCGTGCCGGCACGAGCCCGCCTCCAGTCGTGCCGTACCGTGCTTGGGCACGGTGGGCCGTGCCGTGCCTCGTGCCGGCCCGGTTAAGGCGGCACTACTGGCCATCTATAGTGGCGGCTCACGTGGTGGCGTTCCCGGTACGGCCGCGGCGCCGGCGTGCCACGTCGCCTCCGTCGGATGGCGACGGTCTCTCTCTGTCTTCTCCCCTGAGGTTGCTGGATTGCGTGCGCCATTCTGTTTGCTGCTTTCCAAGTTCCAACGCCCCAGTTAGCAAGCTTGGTATTATTCCAGGAGTTTTCTTTTCCCCCGAGCTAGCTAACAGACTGTTCCTGACTTCCTGCAATGCAACTAAAGTCTGCTGGTTGCTGGAACTGTGTAGGCGCCTCATTATTAGCGTGTAGCATACGTGACACAAACAAATATTAGTACTATTTCCTTTCTAACATATATTTGATAAAAAAATTTAAGAACCGTTTGATTCCTTAAAAATGGAACTTCCATGTCACTCTTTCACGTATCGATCTTACAGTACTATTTTCAATACCGAAGTGGGGTTCTTTGAAATAGGGCTGGACAAAATACTCGTGGCTCGTGAGCTCGCTCGACTCGTGATCAGCTCGGCTCGTTTCAATTTTATCACGAGCTGAGCTAACATCTAAGCTCGGTTCGTTAACGAGCCAGCTCGACACCAGCTCGAGCCAGCTCGTTAGCTCGAATGAGCTAGCATTTATCTATAAAACAAAACATATACTTGTATTGGATGAATTAATAAGTGACAAACTATGTTTGTTTAGAGTTTAAATGATGTGATATATAAAATTATGAGTATTGTTAGTCTTTTCTAGTGGTAAATTAGTATAAAATTAACTAGCAATTGATTATATTGTTGTATATATACATGTATACTATTTTTTGTTATGGCTCGCGAGCTAAACGAGCCAGCTCGAGCTTGCAAACGAGCCGAGCCGAGCTGATTCTCCAGCATGTGTATATTACTTGTGCCTTTTCATATACTAGAAAAGACAGCGCCCTATCGGCGCTATATCAAACATATATATACACATGACCATTTCGTGTTACATGATCATTTCGTGTTGCTGGTGGCTGCCAAAACTAAAGCATGTTGCAGATATAACAATTTGTTTGTTTGCTTGTTCTACTGTAGTGAAGTGGTTGAGATGGCAAGCTGTGCACCCCTTTTGTAAATGACAATAAGCTCAGGTAAGGACACAATACCATAAGGATGTGCCTAAGTGAATTCATCTATATCAACAAATTAGCATCATTAAAATCCACCAACAGGAATTTCAGCAGTGCCTATGAGACACTGATCACTGTCCTCAACTGAGTAGACCTACAGAGCAAAGTGCAAGAAATCATTTTAGCACACGTCAAACAATAACAACTAAAATGTATCTCTTGAACGAAGAAGTAACTTAAATGGTTCAATTGAACAGCATATAACACCGCACAAACAGACCTATTGTGTCTAACAGTGACAGCTGACAGCATAATGATCATAATGCTTTTTCGCCAAACATGTACAAGTACCTAGCTAGCAATCTTGTTTTTATAATGTTAAACTCAAATAACTGAATTTGTAGACTATTGTGTCTAACACAGTGATAGGATTGCAATTGTAAAATAAACTACAGCTTCATTCAAACATCAAGTTATCACCAATATACCTTGATCATCCTTCGGCGTGAAGACTCTATCAAACTTAAAGGTATTTTTAGTTGTTCTGCCATTTGCATTCTGGCCTGATGACACCTCATCTTTGCTTAAGGGCCGGCATCAACAAAAAAACTGATATTTCATGAAATAGTTGAGAAGACAAATAGAATGAGAATACAAAATACATTCTCTCAGGTGAATGTTAAGAGTAAGCACAAAGAACCGGATGCACACAGGATAATAGATACCTTTTGTCTCCTGAACAATATTATAAAGTTTCTTCCTCTTATCCATCTCTTCATAGTACTTCAATTTTAAATCTTCACACTGAGCAACTGCAATAACTAAACCATACACTGTTTATTTTATAATTGTAAGGCTGCAAAATTACACTTCAGACATTCAAATGTTACCTAGGCCCTGAACTGCTCTGATCATATTGCTCAAATCAGGAATTGCATTCGCACAATCATGTGCTTCAAGGGACAACAATTGCTGCTCTTGTTTAATGGCTCATGGATTAAAGAGTGAAAAAACATTCAAGTTACTCTTCTTTGCCTTCCCTCCCCCTCTGATGCTGGTGGGGTCCATGGCTGCAGTTGCGCCTGTGGCTACTCAGGTCAGATGAGATCTTAGGAAAGAGAAACACGAGCCAAACTCTGTCGGCCAGCAGCGAGGCTACGAGCGCAGAGTTAGCGTCGTAGACCTTCTCAAAGCTACGGCGGTGCTGCTGGCGAGCCGCCATTGTTGGGACACGGGGGTGGTGTGGTGAGAGCAAGATCTATGGGTTGAGGATCCAGAGGTTGCGCTCCAGCTTCAGTAGTGGCTCCGACCAGGCTTCAGTGGGCAAAGGTGGAAGGGGAAGGGATCGAGCCGGGTAGAGGAGGACGTCAACGACCACGACACCGACGTGGCTGCCTCACCGTCGTTGGATCCACGGACTTCGCTGCCGGGGTAGGCGGCTATGGCGACGAGACCCAGTGGATGCGAAATAGGGAGAGGGGCGGCGACATCGGGGCTGCGGCAGAAGCGACGCAGCAGCGAGGAGTGGGAACCCGAGATCTAGAGATGGGAGAAGTGGGAAGGGAGAGAAGGCTTAAACCTCAAAGGTGAATTGCGTAAAAACTCGAGTCTAGGAGTTCAGTCGCTCCGTACCTTTGGCACGTGTCGTGGAGTCACAGCCGAGCGGCCAGTGAAGTGCGGGCAGCGCTTGAAACACCTTCAGGTTTTAATAACTTAGATTGCTCGATGCAGGTTTTAAAAATACACATCTAGCAGGGGAAATCCCTTTGGTGCTAAATGGTATAGAAGTTGAAAACATAAAAATATGTAAAAAGATAAAATCCAACTGTTACCCACCCTGATAATTAGAGTAATGAACTCAACCAAGAAAGATGGAACTTTAAAAGAGACTGCTAGAATGAATGGATGAAGTTGATCAACAACCATTTGATGTGCGAGCCATCATGATCCATTGTACATCTAGAGAACCTAACATGTAAAACAAATACAGGAATAGCATGCTTGTGTGTTACATTCAGTTTGTGGGATACTGTAAGTCTGTAACATCAATGATCTTCTAGAAAACATGGCTCAAATTTTGCAGTGAACTTTAATCAAGATCTGAACTTCTCATGATAAATTGTCAGTACTCTAATGTAGTAGCATGAATCACATAAGGTAGTATATCAGAAAAGTTGAAAAATAAGGAAATCACGTGATCCCTAGGCTCTAATGTGCTTCTACTACAGTTCAACCGGAAAGTCCTTGTTTTCTATAACTTTTTATAAAAAGGAGGAAGAAACCAGAGCAAGTGTGAAAGGGAAATGTGCCCTTGGGCCATTTCTAAGTATTTTGGTGATTGAGTGCCAACGCAAGTGCTTTTGTATTGATCTATGCAATGTGGTGAACAAAGTGCAAATCAAGTCAAAAGGTATGTTTCTAGACTTAGTACATTGTTTATTGGACTAATGTATTGTGTCTAAGTGCTGGAAACAGGAGAAATTGAATTGGAAATGAGATGGCTTTGTTCAGCCAAAGTTTGCTCAGTCTGAGTGCACCGGACAGTGTTCGGTGCGCCAGGCTGGCTCTGGCGAACAGGCTGCTCTCGGGACTTCGACGGTGGTGTACGGCTATAATTCACCGGTCTGTCCGGTGGTGCACCGGACTGTCCGGTGAGCCGTTCACAGGCGAACTCGTCGCTCTCGGGAGATGATTAACGGCGTAGGCTAAAATTCACCGGTCTGTCCGGTGGTGCACCGGACTGTCCGGTGAGTCAACAGTCAGCCGGGGCGCCAACGGCTCTCAGACTCCAACGGTCGGCTTCGCCAAATAAGGAAGGATATCTGCACCGGACAGTGTCCGGTGGTGCACCGGACTGTCCGGTGCGCCAGTCGACAGAAGGCAAGATCTGCCTTCCAGGATTGCTCTCAACGGCTCCTAGCTGCCTTGGGGCTATAAAAGGGACCCCTAGACGCATGGAGGAGAACACCAAAGCATTCCTTGAGCACTCTTGATCACTCACACTCCATTCTTGCACACTTGTTCGACATTCTAGTGATTTGAGCTCCGTTCTAGTGTGCTAGTCTTTTGAGCTTAAGTCTGGGTCTTGTGTGTGCGTATTTGCTGTGATCTTAGTGTCTTGTGTGAGTTGCTAATCCCTCCCTTGCTCCGTGCTTCTTTGTGAACTTCAAGTGTAAGGGCGAGAGGCTCCAAGTTGTGGAGATTCCTCGCAAACGGGATTAAGAAAAGCAAGCAAAACACCGTGGTATTCAAGTGGGTCTTTAGACCGCTTGAGAGGGGTTGATTGCAACCCTCGTCCGTTGGGACGCCACAACGTGGAGTAGGCAAGCGTTGGTCTTGGCCGAACCACGGGATAACCATCGTGCCATCTCTGTGATTGATCTCTTGTGGTTATTGTGTTTTGTTGAAGACTCCTCTCTAGCCACTTGGCGATTATTGTGCTAACGCTTAACCAAGTTTTTGTGGCTTAAGTTTCAAGTTCTACAGGATCACCTATTCACCCCCCCTCTAGGTGCTCTCAATTGGTATCAGAGCCGTTCTCTTCACAAAGGGACTAATCGCCCGAAGAGATGGATCCTAAGGGGAAGGGAATCGTGATCAACGATAAAGAGAAGGAGTCCTTCGTCAACGAGCCTAAGGATGACAAGCCTACCGACTCGGGCTCGGGCCACAGACGCAAAGATGGAAAGAAGAAGAAGACGAGACACATCAAGGAGATCGTCTACTACGACGACAGTGATGAGTCCACTTCTTCCCATAAGGACAACGACGACAACGACTACGACAAACGAAAGACGGTTAACTCAAACTTTTCTTTCGATTATTCGCGTATTTCTCAAAGTTCAAATTCACATTTGCTCTCCATTCCTCTCGGCAAGCCTCCACACTTTGATGGGGAGGACTACGGATTTTGGAGCCACAAAATGCGTAGTCACCTGTTCTCTCTCCATCCAAGCATATGGGAGATTGTTGTGAATGGAATGAAATTTGATAGCTCGGATAGTCCTATTTTTATTAATGAACAGATTCATAGAAATGCACAAGCTACTACTGTGTTGTTAGCCTCCTTGTGCAGGGACGAGTACCATAAGGTGAGCGGCTTGGACAATGCCAAGCAAATCTGGGACACACTCAAGATCTCTCATGAGGGGAATGATGTCACCTTGCTCACCAAGATGGAGTTGGTAGAAGGCGAGCTCGGAAGATTTACGATGATAAGGGGCGAGGAGCCAACCCAAACATACAACCGGCTCAAGACCCTTATCAACAAAATAAGGAGCTACGGAAGCACGCAATGGACGGACCACGACGTCGTCCGACTAATGCTAAGGTCCTTTACCGTTCTTGATCCACATTTGGTGAATAATATTCGTGAGAATCCCAGGTACACCAAAATGTCGCCCGAAGAAGTCCTTGGAAAATTCGTAAGCGGGCGAATGATGATCAAGGAGGCGAGGTACGTGGACGACGCACTGAATGGTCCAATCAATGAGCCTCAACCCGTTGCTCTCAAGGCAACGAGAAGCAAGGAGGCGTTACCTAGCAAGGTGGCGCAAGTTGAGGCGGCAGGGCTCAATGATGAAGAGATGGCCCTCATCATCAAGCGCTTCAAGATGGCGCTTAAGAGTCGCAAGGGACAGCCAAGCAAGACCAAGTCAAAGGGGAAGCGCTCATGCTTCAAATGTGGTAAGCTTGGTCATTTTATTGCTAACTGTCCCGATAATGATAGTGACTAGGAAAAAGGAAACAAGAGGGAGAAGAAGAAGAATTACAAGAAGGCCAAGGGCGAGGCACATATCGGAAAGGAGTGGGATTCGGATTGCTCCTCCTCCGACTCCGACAATGAAGGACTCGCCGCCACTGCCTTCAACAAGTCATCCCTCTTCCCCAACGAGCATCACACATGCCTCATGGCGAAGGAGAAGAAGGTATGTACTCAGGATACCACTTGTGCTTCTTCAAGTGATGATTCTAGTGATGACGATGAGATAGACTATTCTAGTTTATTTAAAGGTTTGGATAGAATTAAAATTGGCAAAATTAATGAGTTAATTGATGCCTTGAATGAAAAGGATAGACTTTTAGAAAAGCAAGAGGATTTGTTGTATGAAGAACATGATAAATTTGTAGAGGCACAAAAAGCTCATGCTTTAGAAGTTAAAAGAAATGAAATGCTTTCTTATGAACTATCTACTTGTCATGAAACCATTGCTACCTTAAAAGGTGTTAATGATGATTTAAATACTAAACTAGAAGTAGCTAGTAAAGCTAACTCTTGTGTAGAACATGTTTGCACTAGGTGTAAAGATCTTAATGTTGATACTTGTAGTAAACACCTAGAGTGCATTTCTAAATTAAATGATGAAGTAGCTAGTCTTAATGCCCAACTTAAGACTAGCAAGAGTGAATTTGACAAACTAAAATTTGCAAGGGATGCCTACACAATCGGTAGACACCCCTCAATTAAGGATGGTCTTGGCTTCAAGAGAGAAGTCAAGAACTTAACAAGCCATAAGGCTCCCATCTCCGCCAAGGAGAAAGGGAAGGCCCCTATGGCCAGTAGTGTGCAAAAGAATCATGCTTTTATGTACCATGATAGGAGACAATCTAGAAATACTTATAGGAGTAGTAATGCATATGATGCTTTTGATTCTCATGCCATGTTTGCTTCTAGTTCTTCCTATGTGCATGATAGAAATGTTGGTAAGAGAAATGTTGTTCATAATATGCCTAGGAGAAATGTTGTTAATGTTCCTAGGAAAGTTAGTGAACCTCCTACAATATATCATGCTTGCAATGCTTCTTTTGCCATTTATAGAAAGAATAAGAAGGTGATTGCTAGGAAGTTAGCGGCAAGATGCAAGGGAGATAAAACTTGCATTTGGGTCCCTAAGACAATTGTGACTAACCTTGTAGGACCCAACAAGAGTTGGGTACCTAAGACCCAAGCCTAAATTTGCCTTGCAGGTTTATGCATCCGGGGGTTCAAGCTGGATTATCGACAGCGGATGCACAAACCACATGACGGGGGAAAAGAGGATGTTCTCTTCCTACGTCAAGAACAAGGATCCCCAAGATTCAATAATATTCGGTGATGGGAACCAAGGCAAGGTCAAAGGGTTAGGTAAAATTGCTATTTCATCCGAGCACTCTATTTCTAATGTGTTTTTGGTTGAGTCGCTTGGATATAATTTGTTATCTGTTAGTCAATTATGCAATATGGGATATAATTGTCTATTCACAAATGTAGATGTGTCTGTCTTTAGAAGGTGTGATGGTTCACTAGCTTTTAAGGGTGTACTAGACGGCAAACTTTATTTGGTTGATTTTGCAAAAGAAGAGGCCGGTATAGATGCATGCTTAATGGCTAAGACTTGCATGGGCTGGTTGTGGCATCGCCGCTTAGCACATGTGGGTATGAAGAACCTCCACAAGCTTTTAAAGGGAGAACACGTGATAGGTCTAACTAATGTACATTTCGAAAAAGATAGACCTTGTGCAGCTTGTCAAGCAGGGAAACAGGTGGGAGGCTCTCATCACACCAAAAATGTGATGACCACATCAAGACCCTTGGAGATGCTTCATATGGACCTCTTCGAACCCGTCGCCTATCTAAGTATAGGAGGAAGTAAGTATGGTCTTGTTATAGTTGATGATTTTTCCCGCTTCACTTGGGTATTCTTTTTGCAGGATAAATCTGAAACCCAAGGGACCCTCAAGCGCTTCCTCAGGAGAGCTCAAAATGAGTTTGAGCTCAAGGTGAAGAAGATAAGGAGCGACAACGGGTCCGAGTTCAAGAACCTTCAAGTGGAGGAGTTCCTTGAGGAGGAGGGGATCAAGCACGAGTTCTCCGCTTCCTACACACCACAGCAAAATGGTGTGGTAGAGAGGAAGAACAGGACGCTCATCGATATGGCGAGGACTATGCTTGGAGAGTTCAAGACCCCCGAGCGTTTTTGGTCGGAAGCCGTGAACACGGCTTGTCATGCCATCAACAGGGTCTATCTTCACCGCCTCCTCAAAAAGACTTCATATGAGCTGCTAACTGGTAACAAGCCCAATGTGTCTTATTTTCGTGTATTTGGGAGCAAGTGTTATATTCTTGTGAAGAAAGGTAGAACTTCTAAATTTGCTCCCAAAGCTGTAGAAGGGTTTTTATTAGGTTATGACTCAAATACAAAGGCGTATAGGGTCTTCAACAAATCATCGGGTTTGGTTGAAGTCTCTAGCGACGTTGTATTTGATGAGACTAATGGCTCTCCAAGAGAGCAAGTTGTTGATCTTGATGATGTAGATGAAGAAGACGTTCCAACGGCCGCAATGCGCACCATGGCGATTGGAGATGTGAGGCCACTGGAACAAAAGGAGCAAGATCAACCTTCTTCCTCAACAATGGTGCATCCCCCAACCCAAGATGACGAACAGGTACCTCAAGTGGAGGCGCATTATTAAGGGGGAGCACAGGATGTTCAAGTTGAAGAGGAAGAAGCACCTCAGGCACCTCCAACCCAAGTTCGAGCGATGATTCAAAGGAATCATCCCGTCGACCAAATTTTGGGTGATATTAGCAAGGGAGTAACTACTCGTTCAAGATTAGTTAATTTTTCAGGAACTCAACAACTTCAAGCGCAATGAAGTTTGGACACTGGTGCCTCGTCCCAAGCAAAATGTTGTGGGAACCAAATGGGTGTTCCACAATAAATAGGACGAGCACGGGGTGGTGACGAGGAACAAGGCTCGACTTGTGGCAAAAGGATATGCCCAAGTCGCAGGTTTGGACTTTGAGGAGACGTTTGCTCCTGTGGCTAGGCTAGAATCAATTCGTATCTTGCTAGCATATGCCGCTCACCATTCTTTCAGGTTGTACCAAATGGATGTGAAGAGCGCTTTCCTCAACGGGCCGATCAAGGAGGAGGTGTACGTGGAGCAACCCACTGGCTTCGAGGATGAAGGGTACCCCGACCACGTGTGTAAGCTCTCTAAGGCGCTCTATGGACTTAAGCAAGCCCCAAGAGCATGGTATGAATGCCTTAGAGACTTTTTAATTGCTAATGCTTTCAAGGTTGGGAAAGCCGATCCAACTCTTTTCACTAAGACTTGCGATGGTGATCTTTTTGTGTGCCAAATTTATGTCGATGACATAATATTTGGTTCTACTAACCAAAAGTCTTGTGAAGAGTTTAGCAGGGTGATGACACAGAAATTCAAGATGTCGATGATGGGCGAGTTGAACTACTTCCTTGGGTTCCAAGTGAAGCAACTCAAGGACGGCACTTTCATCTCCCAAACGAAGTACACGCAAGACTTGCTAAAGCGGTTTGGGATGAAGGACGCCAAGCCCGCAAAGACTCCGATGGGAACCGACGGACACACCGACCTCAACAAAGGAGGTAAGTCCGTTGATCAAAAGGCATACCGGTCAATGATAGGTTCTTTGCTTTATTTATGTGCTAGTAGACCAGATATTATGCATAGCGTATGCATGTGTGCTAGATTTCAATCCGATCCTAAGGAGTGTCACTTAGTGGCTGTGAAGCGAATTCTTCGATATTTAGTCGCTACGCCTTGCTTCGGGATCTGGTATCCAAAGGGGTCTAACTTTGACTTGATTGGATATTCAGATTCCGACTATGCTGGATGTAAGGTCGATAGGAAGAGTACATCGGGGACGTGCCAATTCTTAGGAAGGTCCCTGGTGTCGTGGAACTCTAAGAAACAAACCTCCGTTGCCCTATCCACCGCTGAGGCCGAGTACGTTGCCGCAGGACAGTGTTGCGCGCAACTACTTTGGATGAGGCAAACCCTCCGAGACTTTGGCTACAATCTGAGCAAAGTCCCACTCCTATGTGATAATGAGAGTGCTATCCGAATAGCGGAAAATCCTGTTGAGCACAGCCGCACAAAGCACATTGACATCCGGCATCACTTTTTGAGAGACCACCAGCAAAAGGGAGATATCGAAGTGTTTCATGTTAGCACCGAGAACCAGCTAGCCGATATCTTCACTAAGCCTTTAGATGAAAAGACCTTTTGCAGGCTGCGTAGTGAGCTAAATGTCCTAGATTCGCGGAACTTGGATTGCTTTATAGCATACATGTGTTTATGCCTTTGATCATGTTCCTTATGCATTTTGTTGCTTACTGTTGGTGCTCAAGTTGTACAAACACTCCCTGGACCTCACAAGTCCTCTTTGCAAGTGATGCACATATTTAGGGGGAGATGTGCTACAACTTGACCCTTTGAGACTAACCGTGTGTTTGAGTTTGCTTGTTTTAGTCTCAAAGGAGGTTTGAAAGGGAAAAGGTGGACTTGAACCATGAAAAGACTTCCACTGCACTCCGATGAGAGGGTAACTTATTCCAAGTTCATCTCATGTACTCTTATTGCCTTTGTATTCTTATTTGAAGATTTTGGTGAGACAATGGGGTTCAAGGGCCAAGATTGATCCCGTTTTGGTGCTTGAAGCCAAAGGGGGAGAAAATAAAGGCCAAAGCAATAGGATCAGCTACCACTTGAGAAATTTTGAAAATAGTAGATTAGAGCTTTTGGTTTGTCAAAACTCTTTTATTGTCTCTTTTGTCAAAAGTTGGCCTCTTGTGGGGAGAAGTGTTGATTAAGGGAAAAATGGGGAGTTTTTGAAATCCTTGATCAATTTCCTTTGGAATACCTCTCTTTATGTCTCTACAAGTGGATTTGACTTAGAGATAGGAATTTGAGTTTGATTTGCAAAAACAAACCAAGTGGTGGCAAAGAGTGATCCATATATGCCAAAATTGATTCAAAACAACTTTTGGTTTTCATTTGCATTGATATTGCACGTGTTCTAGTTGCTTTATGTTGTGTTGGCATAAATCACCAAAAAGGGAGAGATTGAAAGGGAAATGTGCCCTTGGGCCATTTCTAAGTATTTTGGTGATTGAGTGCCAACGCAAGTGCTTTTGTATTGATCTATGCAATGTGGTGAACAAAGTGCAAATCAAGTCAAAAGGTATGTTTCTAGACTTAGTACATTGTTTTATGGACTAATGTATTGTGTCTAAGTGCTGGAAACAGGAGAAATTGAATTGGAAATGAGATGGCTTTGTTCAGCCAAAGTTTGCTCAATCTGAGTGCATCGGACTGTCCGGTGCGCCAGGCTGGCTCTGGCGAACAGGCTGCTCTCGGGACTTCGATGGCGGTGTACGGCTACAATTCACCGGTCTGTCCGGTGGTGCACCGGACTGTCCGGTGAGCCGTTCACAGGCGAACTCGTCGCTCTCGGGAGATGATTAACGGCGTACGGCTAAAATTCACCGGTCTGTCCGGTGGTGCACCGGACTGTCCGGTGAGTCAACAGTCAGCCGGGGCGCCAACGGCTCTCAGACTCCAACGGTCGGCTTCGCCAAATAAGGAAGGATATCTGCACTGGACAGTGTCCGGTGGTGTACCGGACTGTCCAGTGCGCCAGTCGACAGAAGGCAAGATCTGCCTTCCAGGATTGCTCTCAACGGCTCCTAGCTGCCTTGGGGCTATAAAAGGGACCCCTAGGCGCATGGAGGAGAACACCAAATCATTCCTTGAGCACTCTTGATCACTCACACTCCATTCTTGCGCACTTGTTCGACATTCTAGTGATTTGAGCTCCGTTCTAGTGTGCTAGTCTTTTGAGCTTAAGTCTGGGTCTTGTGTGTGCGTATTTGCTGTGATCTTAGTGTCTTGTGTGAGTTGCTAATCCCTCCCTTGCTCCGTGCTTCTTTGTGAACTTCAAGTGTAAGGGCGAGAGGCTCCAAGTTGTGGAGATTCCTCGCAAACGGGATTAAGAAAAGCAAGCAAAACATCGTGGTATTCAAGTGGGTCTTTAGACCGCTTGAGAGGGGTTGATTGCAACCCTCGTCCGTTGGGACGCCACAACGTGGAGTAGGCAAGCGTTGGTCTTGGCCGAACCACGGGATAACCATCGTGCCATCTCTGTGATTGATCTCTTGTGGTTATTGTGTTTTGTTGAAGACTCCTCTCTAGCCACTTGGCGATTATTGTGCTAACGCTTAACCAAGTTTTTGTGGCTTAAGTTTCAAGTTCTATAGGATCACCTATTCACCCCCCCTCTAGGTGCTCTCAAAGTGCTCTTGAGCCATCATTAGAAACAGCCTCTGATAAGAATTGTTGGAACTTGCACACGGGCGCAAGTTGATCCAACAGGGGGGAGTGATAGCACAAACAGGGTTTTAGCACGTGATGGCAAAAGCACTGTTCAACTAGCCTCTCAAGGGCACTGTGCGGGGGTATTTATAGGTGTCCGGGTACCCAGCGTCCCGTGTTAAGGACGCATGTGCCCTCAGACACCTAGGTTATCCCCGGAATATTCCCATAAAGCAGGGTTACAGACTGTAATTACAGGGATGCCTTCATAAATTAGGCCCGTAACACGCAGCGGCCACCTAGGGCCTGTTACAATGGGCCGGATCACACGTGGGCCTCCGCGCTGGACGAGGCCGCACGGTGGGATGACCTCGCTACGGGTCTTCGTCCGATGTCGTATTGGGCGAAGGGTGTCCCTGACCGTTGTCTTGTCTCCGTTGGGCCGACGTTTCCGGCGAAGTCCCCGAGCGAAGGGTGGCGTCTTTGCCTTCGCCCCAACATTTGCCCTCCGAGGGACCAGTTCGACTAAGTCATCTGGTGCCGAAGACGTCGCTAGATGGCGGAGACGCTGCCCTCGCTCGAAGTGGTTCCACGGGGGTTTTTGACATGACCGTTGATTGACGCCGTATTGTGGGACTGCGGGTTTCCCGAAGCGCCGCGCCCTGTGTATAAAAGGGGGCGGGGGGCGGCACGTTTTGAAATTTATTCTTCCGCGCTCCATGAAAACCCTAGCCGCTTTCTCCACCGTCTCTGCCGCTCGTCTGCCCTCCTTGCTCTTGTTCGCCGGAGATCTGGCTCGAGTGAAGCAGACCGCCCGCTGTCGCCGACGGTACGTAGCGATGTCGACCTCTTCTTCTTCTGCTGCCGCTTCGCCGCCGGCCGACGCGTCGTCTGAGGAAACGCTGAGCACTGTGGCGGCGGAGGAGTTGCACACCGGCGATACTGTGGATTTTGGTGTGTCGCGGATGTCGTCGGCCCGCGTGCAGGATATGCAGCGACTTGGTTACTTTGGCGGCGGGGTCGCTCGTGTCCCGGGGACGGAGGAAGTCCCCGAGCCAGAAGGCGAGTTGGTTGTGTTCGAGGCGTTCTTTGCCGCTGGTCTCCGCCTGCCTACGCACCGATTTGTTGGAGAAGTCCTGCGCAGATTTAATGTTCAGATCCATCAGCTGACTCCAAATGCCGTGGTGGCTCTGTCGAAGTATGTCTGGGCGATGACTTCGTACGGCGGGCAGCCATTAGTCGAAGTCTTCGCGATGTATTATTGCCTGCACTGGCAGAAGAGGATGATTGGAGGTGAAGTTGCCCAGTTTGGGTCCTGTACATTTACGCCGAAGACCAGCAAGACCACGATGCAGGTAGTTGAGTTGGTTCCTTGTGCCCGCAACAAATGGGGCAATTGGTAGGATTTTTGGTTCTACGTCGCGGAGGGTACGGCCGAAGACCATCCGGGGCTCCCCGTGTCCGAGATGTGCTCGCATTTTTACTCAGCATACCCGCCTTTCGAAGTGGCGGATGAGGATGCGGACGAAGGGGCCCTTCGGTGCGCCGCCGGCCTGAGCAGCGGGCGCGATTTGGTTGAGGAGTTTGTGGCGTTCGGGGTATGGCCTTTGGCTCATGGCTGGGCGCTGGGCGAAGTGTGCCCTCACCAGATGCCTTCCCACGGTGGGAAGCTAGTTCGAAGTCCTGCCTTCGCGCTGGATCTGCAGAGTCGCGATCCGGCCGCCTTTGTGCGTGAGGCGGAGGATGGGGCGGTGCGGATCGTGGGTCGATATGTGCCTAGGACAGAGGGCCAGCGCAGCTGGGACATTCGCGGGTCAAATGACCGTTTGAACAGGGTTTTTGAGTTGAATCGACTGCCGTATGGCGGTTATCCCGGCCAAGACGATGTGGATCGTCGCGGGAAGAAACCGGTGGTGGAGTCTGGAGACGACCCCGCGCCGGCGGCCGCCCCGTCCTCTAAGAAGAGGAAACTAGGTACTGCTGTGGAAGGACTTGGGGTTTCTGATGGTTTTGCTAGAGAATTGATGAGGACATGCGCGGCCCCGGGGGGAAGGATGTCTTCGCCCGAGCTCCGGGAGTCTTCGGCGCGGATGCTGAGGGTTACCGGGGGTTGGTGGCCTAAGAATATTCCTGTCCCCCGCGCGGCTGGCGAAGACTTTTTTACATCTCGCATGGTTCATGCTTAGAAAGTGTTTTCTTACGGGCGGAATATTGCTGCTGTTGTGTCGGCAGTGATGGATAAGGATCGCCAGGGAGCTGCACAGAAGCGCCAGGCGGTCGTCAGGCTGCATGAAGCCAGGCCGAAGAGGCAGCGGGGGGCTACAAAGGCTACTGCCCCCGGCGGAGGCCAGCCGCCGCTGGCAGCTAAGTCGGCCGTCCCTGCGTCCAGTAGGGCGCCGGACGCTGCGAAGGCGGCTGCGACCGGTGGTCCCAAGTCAGCGAAGGCTGCCCCTTCGTCCGGCGGGTTGCCGGAGGCTGCAAAGGCGGCTCGAGGGTTGCCGCCCCCTGGCAAGCGCGTTGCTGACTTCGCCACCGACATTAGTGTGGAGGATTATCTTGTTGGTAAGTCGTTGGCTCGAGTGTTTTTTTTTAAATTTGTTGATGCGTCGCAGGGTCGGACGAAGACCAACTTCTTGTTGTTCCGCCTGCCGCGGCGGCCACGGCGGCTGCCATGGTGCCAAGGGCGAAGGGCAGTGCACTTTGTGCCGGTGGCGAGATACCGGCGCTCACTGCCGTTAGGGACGAGGCGGGTGCCATGTCCCGCCGGCTGGAGGAGATGAAGGAGGCGCTAAGTCAGGTCCGTTGAGCTAGACCTCGGTTCGGTTTTTTTTAACGGCTTCGCCGGGGCTGTGGTCTTATGTGTGTCTTGTAGGCGGCTGACTTCGCAAACCACGCGGCGTCGGGGGCCCTGACGGCAGTTGTGTCTGCCGAAGTCAAGAGACTTCGGACGCAACATGCTGACGCCGTCCGGGAAAAGTCGGCCGCCGACAGTAAGTGCCGCAAGCTGGTGGACAAGGTGGCTGTTCTGGAGGGGGAGAAGGCTGACCTCCGGCGCCAACTGGCGGCGGAGAGGGAGGAGGCTACTGAGGCCCTCGCCAAGGCGCAGGCTGCGCAGGCGGAGGCCAACTTGGCGCGGGCGGAGGGCAGCCTCACCAGGCAGTGCGCCGAGCAGCTAGAGGAGCGGCTCAACGCGCTGCAGAGCCGTGTGGAAAGGGCCGAGGCCTCGGCGCGCACGGAGGCTGAGCGGACGCGCAAACAGCTCATGGATTCATACCGTGAACTGGGCGCGCGGACCGATGAGTTTGAAGTGCCGGACCGAGAGCCCGGACTTCGCTGCCTTGAGTGGGTGAGGAGGAGCTGCAGGCGCTCCCCACCATCGTGGAGGGGTTTATGTCTTATGCTTCTCTGGTCACCTGTGAGGGGGCGATGAACGCGCTCTCTCGCGAAGGGTGCCGGCACTACGAGGTCTTCGACCAAGCTGATGAAGATTTGGAGTGTGATATCTACAAGGTTGAGGACCCCGTAGTGAAGGAATCCGCCGGAGCCCTCTACGACCGGATGTGGGGCCCCCACGATCGAGAGGTGGTCAGGGAGCGGGCTGAGACGGTGAGGAGTCAGGTAATGCTTGGCTTTTGTTTGGTGTTTGTTTAATTTGGGTTAAATGTGGGTTTGCTGAGTCTGTGTGCTGTGTCTCAGGCGGCGCGTGGCGAGAGGGTGGATGACTTGGGGGCTTTGAACAGCGCGCTGCCTGACCCGGAGCTGAACCCGGCGGCGGTTGTGCCCGAGGCCGCTCCGGAGCCGCCCCCAGAAATCGCCGAAGGCGTTCCCGATGCCCCTGCAGCCACTGCGGCCGGCGGAGACCCGTCGTCAACTGCTGCGCCGAAGGCTGAGGATCCTGTGGCGGAGGCTGCGGAGGCGACGACGGAGGCTCCCGCGATGGCTGGGTCTTTGCAGGTGGCCTAGTGGGTGTGGGTAGTTAGGAAATTTTGGATATTGTTGCTGAACCTTGGTTGCTGCGCAGGTTCAAGATTTTGGGCCTGCGCACGCAACCGCTACTGCTAATTTTTGGGCGGCTTCGACCGTGGATGATGGGAATAAATCGGATGAGTCTGCGTCTAAATTTTCCGAGTTCGGTGACTCTGGGAGCTCTGTGGAATGGACCGAAGAGTCGTCGGATGAGGACTTGGACTACTTTGCGGCCTTGGATATAGCAGTGGCAGAGGCTTCATCGCAGGCTGCGGATGCTGATGTTGTGTCTGGTCCGAGCACTAGGCGTAGGCGGCGAAGGGCGGTTGCGAAGCATAGAGTGAGCGGGGCGGACGCCGGTCGGCTTCGCATGAGTGGGGCTGGCAGGCAGGAACTGTTGTCCTTGCCGGCTGCTGTGAGTGCAGGTGAGGGGGAGTTACGAAGCCTTTTTGCGGGTGAGGAGCTTAGGATAATGTTATTTAACTATAGGGAGATGGGAATTATTCCGAAGGTCGAACCGATGTAGAGTGCGATGCCCTCGCTTGTACATGAGTAATGGCTTGTATGATGAGGTTGTGTGCCTTCGCACACCCGGCTATGTTTGCGAAGGCGTTAAGTGCTTGGTCTGGCGTGTTTGTTATGTTGGTCTGGTGCGCGTGTAGTCGGCCTTTGAGCGGATAGTTTGGTGTAGCCGTTTTTGCACTTGTTAGGCTTCGTGCGGCTGTACCATTGTAATTGGTTCGTTGGTCTTGACGCGCTGTCCGTGCTGCACCCTGAGGCGACTTCTGCAGGGATAGTGTTCGCGGCAAATTAGAATTTTTCACACTTATTGCGCTAGTCCGGCTGCACCCTTAGGCGACTTCTGCGCGGATAGTCTTCGTGGAAGACTTCGATTTTTCGCACTTGTTGTGCTGATCCGGCTGCACCCTTTAGGCGACTTCTGCGCGGATAGTCTTCGTCGAAGACTTCGATTTTTTGCACTTGTTGTGCTGATCCGGCTGCACCCTTTAGGCGACTTCTGCGCGGATAGTCTTCGTCGAAGACTTCGTTTTGTCGCACTTGTTGTGCTAATCCGGCTGCACCCTTAGGCGACTTCTGCGCGGATAGTCTTCGCGGAAGACTTCGATTTTTCGCACTTGTTGTGCTAATCCGGCTGCACCCTTAGGTGACTTCTGCACGGATAGTCTTCGCGGAAGACTTCGATTTTTCGCACTTGTTGTGCTAATCCGGCTGCACCCTTAGGCGACTTCTGCGCGGATAGTCTTCGCGGAAGACTTCGATTTTTTGCACTTGTTGTGCTAATCCGGCTGCACCCTTAGGCGACTTTTGCGCGGATAGTCTTCGTCGAAGACTTCGTTTTTTCGCACTTGTTGTGCTAGTCCGGCTGCACCCTTAGGCGACTTCTGCGCGGATTTGTCACCCGCGAGGGTGGTTGCTGCCGGGCCTCGCGGTGACTTTGTATTAGTCGAATGTCGAAGACCGTTGATGCGGTCTTTTTTCGACGTGGATTTTGTGGGGGATTTTTCTCTTGTATATTACATGACTCCGCCTTGTTAAAAACCTCACCCCCCGGGAGGAAAAGAGTGCGGGCCAGAACAAAATTGTTTTTACAAATTACAAGGGCGGGCTGGCCCTGATGAGTCAAACAAAAAATTTGCGCAGATTATCAATGTTCCAGGAATGCTCTAAGTCTTCGTCGTTTGGCGTTGCAAGCCTGTATGCGCTGGGGGAGGCCTTCGACTTGACAATGTAAGGGCCCTCCCACATGGGCTCCAGCTTGCCTCTGGACTCCGTTCGAGCTGTCCGGATGAGGACGAGGTCCCCTTCGCTGAATTCCCTTGGGATGACTGCCTGGTCGCGCCATGCTTTTGTCTGGGCTTGGTATTTGTCCAGGGCCTGCAGGGCGAAGACGCGGTCTCCGTCGATGAGATCCTTCGAAGTTGGCTCATCTACGTCTGGGACGGCCGACGCGGCTGTCCAAGGCGACCCATGCTTTATTTCTTGCGGGGTCATGGCCTCCGACCCGTATAATAGGCGAAAGGGGGTAAACCCAGTCGCCCTGCACTCGGTTGTATTCAGTGCCCAGACCACTTCGGGTAACAGGTCGGGCCACTTGCCTTTTTTGTCGTCAAGGAGCATTTTCTTGACAGCTGTGAAAATTTTGTCGTTGGCGCGCTCCACGACTCCGTTGGACTGGGGGTGGTACACGGAGGCGAAGGCAAGCTTGGTGCCGATGGAGAAGCAGAAGTCTTTGAAATCTTGATTGTCGAACTGCTTGCCGTTGTCGACCGTGAGTTCGGATGGTACTCCGAAGCGGCAAACAATATTTTGCCAGAAGAATTTCTGGGCCGTCTTCGATGTGATGGTGGATACTGCCCTCGCTTCAATCCATTTAGTGAAGTATTCAACGGCTACGAAGGTGAACTTAAGGTTCCCCTGAGCCGTGGGCAGGGGCCCGACAATGTCTAGGCCCCAGCGCTGAAGGGGCCACGCGTGGGCGATCAGCTTCGTGAACTGCGAGGGGTGCCCCGAGCGTGGGGAAAATTTCTGACAGGCTTCGCAAGATCTGACAACCCGATTCGCGGCGCAGATAATGGCGGGCCAGTAGAAGCCTTGTCGTATCACCTTTGCCGCTAGGGCCCTGGGGCCTGCGTGGGAGCCGCAGGTCCCCCCTGTGGACTTCGCGCAGGATTTGAATGCCCTCGGTCTCGGTGACGCACTTAAGCATCGGCTGGCTGACCCCCTTTTTGTACAGTTGGCCCTCGATCAGTGCGAAGTCCCGGCTTCTGTGGTGGAGGCGCTTGGCCTCGTTGCTGTCGACTGGGTGATAGAACCCTTGCAGGTACAGGGTTATTGGCGCCCGCCAGTCTTCGGTCATGATAAGGTTAATCATGCGCTAGCCCTCGCTGTCGTTGGTTATTTGGAGCCCTTCGGGGCTGCGGACGGCTGGTGTGCCGATGACGTGATAGAACACGTTGGAGGGGAGGGCTTCACCCCTGGCGGCCGCCTTGGCCAATGCGTCAGCTTCTTCATTCTTGGCTCGGTCCACATGCTGCACAGTGAATCCCTTGAATTGTTTCTCGAGGCTTCGGATGGCCGCGAGGTACTGCATAAGTGCGGGGTCCTTTGCTGCATAGTCCTTTTCGACTTGGCCGGCGACTACCCTGGAGTCTGTTCGGACTATGCAGGTAGTGACGCCGAGGGCTCTTAACTTGCGGAGGCCGAGGATGACAGCTTCGTATTCTGCGATGTTGTTTGTGCATCTGTCAGACTCCAGGGCGAAGCTTAAGCGTGCCGCGTATCTGTGCTTGACCCCGGCAGGTGAGGTGATGACTGCAGCAGCGCCTGCCCCCGCATGGCACCAAGCGCCGTCGCAGTGTATTGTCCAAACCTTCTCTGCGGACGGCTCTGGCTGTGTTATTGGCCCGGTCCAGTCGACGACGAAGTCTGCTAAAACTTGTGACTTGATCGCAGTCCTGGGCTCAAAGGTGATGTGGTAGCCGGAGAGTTCGGCCGCCCATTTGGCAATCCGTACCGATGCCTCCGGGTTTCTGAATAGTTCACCGAGTCCCCTATCTGAGGTGACGCGGACCTTGAATGCTTCAAAGTAGTGGCGCAATTTGCGCGAAGACATACTGACTGCATATGCAACCTTTTCGAGCTCCGTCATGTTACACTTTGATGGTGTGAGCACCTCGGAGACATAATATACTGGGCACTGCCTGATTACGCCCTCTACTGTCTGCTCCTGAACCAGTGCCGCACTGACCGCGTGCGGCGAAGCCGCGACGTAGAGCAACAGTGGTAGTGAAGAGTCGGGGCTCGTAAGGACGGCCAACTCCATCATGTACTGCTTTAGTGAGGCGAAGGCCGCCGCCTGCTCTGGTCCCCAAGCGAAGTCTTTTGCGCCGCGGAGTGTTTTGAGGAAGGGAAGACTTCGCTCAGCAGACTTAGAAATGAATCTGTTGAGGTCGGCCAATCTGCCCGTCAGACACTGGACCTCTCTGGCTGACTACGGGGGCGCCATGTTGATGATGGCCTGGATTTTGGTTGGGTTGGCCTCGATGCCGCGGTGTGATATCAGATAACCCAATATTTTCCCCTGGCGGACCCCGAAGACGCATTTATCGGGGTTGAGGCGAAGCCGTGCATCCCGCATGTTCGCGAATGTCTCGGCGAGGTCTGCGAGATGGTCCTCTTTATTCCTGCTGGCGACGACGATGTCATCCACGTATGTGAATACATTTCTGCCGACTTGCCTTTCGAGCACTGTTTTGGTGAGCCGGGAGAAGGTGGACCCGGCGTTCTTGAGTCCCTCTGGCATTCTGATAAAGCAATATGTGCTGAAGGGTGTTATGAAGCTGGTGCTGGCCTTGTCCTCCTCCTTCATGTATATTTGATGATAACCAGAGAAGCAGTCGAGGAGTGACATGACCTCGCACCCGGCCGCGCTATCGACTATTTTGTCGATCCGGGGCAAAGGGAAGTTGTCCTTTGGGCAGGCCTTATTGAGGCTGGTGAAGTCTATGCACATTCGCCACTTGCCGCTCTTTTTCTGCACCATTACCACATTGGAGAGCCACGTGGGGTAAGCCACTGGCTCGATAAATTTGGCTTCCAGGAGGCGGTGTACCTCTGCCTTGGCGGCCTCTGTCTTCTTGTCGGACATTTTGCGAAGACGTTGTTTTTTCGGTCTTACCGAGGGGTCGATTCCCAGGCTATGCTCAATTATGGACCGGCTGACCCCGACTAGGTCGAGGGCTGACCAAGCGAAGACGTCCTTGTTCTTGGACAAGCAGCACAGGAGCTTTTCCTCGTCATGCGAGGTGAGGTCTTCGCTAATCGTGACTGTTTGCTTGGGTGTGGCCAGGTCGAGGGGGACAGTCTTGGTCCCGTCGTTGCTTTGCAGCTGCGCCTTGTGCTGTTTTTCAGTTGAGCTGGCGGGCGCTAGGACTTCGCGCTGGGCAGTGAGGCAGTGGACGTTTCTTTGCCCGGGGACGAAGTCCTGCTCTATGTTGCGCGCGGTCTGCTGATTGCTGTAGACCGAGATGGCGCCCAACGGACCTGGTATCTTCATGCACAGGTACAATCCGTGAATGGCTGCCTCAAACTTGTTGATGGAGCCCCGGCCCATGATAGCGTTGTACGGATACACCATGTCAACGATGTCGAAGGTTATTTGCTCACTTCGGGCATTGGGCGCTACACCGAAGGAGAGAGGCAACTCTATTTTGCCGATAGGAAAAGTGCCCTTGCCGCCGAAGCCGTATAATGGATTGTCCGAAGGCTTGAGCAAGTTGTGGCTTATGCCCATGCGGTCGAAGGCATGGAGGAATATGATGTCTGCCTGGCTGCCATTATCAACGAGGACTTTGTGCAGGTCCCAGCCTGCCACGCTGCAGTTGATGACCATGGCGTCGATGTGGGGGGCGCTGCGCAGGTCGACGTCTCGGGCGTCGAAAGTTAGCGGTACATGGGACCACTTCGTCTGCACGACTGGACCGGTGATGGCGACATGGTTGATGATGCGGTAGTGGTCCCGCTTTTGTCGCTTGGTGTCGAAGTCGACACTGGACCCACCAGTGATCATATGAATGACTCCGCGATATGGCTGATCGGCGAAGTCTTCTTGCTTGGGGGCGTGGGGGTGGGGGATGTTTTGTTGTTGCTGATGTGGAGGCGGGGTGGGGGAGGTACGATTTGTACTTCCTGATGGTGTTGGTAAGCGTGGTGCGGTGGATGCGGAGCGGGGGCGTGGATATATGGTGGAGGGTGTTGCTGATAAGTGTGTGCGACGACCCTTGGGTTGTCGGCTGGTTGCGCCCGTGCCATCCTGTCTCTGGTGGCCTTCGTTTCTGGGCAGTCTTTTGTTTGGTGGGCACAGTCTTCGCCGTGGAAGAGACAGTAGAATCGGAGCGGCGACTGCGCGCGTCCCCGGCCCCTACCGCGAGTTCCACCTCCGCGGCCCTGGGGGGGATACTCCTGGCGGCGAGGGGCATCACCAGCGGGGTGCTGGTTGGCGATGTTGTGCACCTGCTGCTGGTTACGGCCGTCTCGGCCGGAGTCTGGCTGCGGAGTCCTCGTCCACGTGCGGCTAGACTGTGGAGCATCT
This sequence comes from Zea luxurians, assembly GCA_029449295.1. Classification (NCBI taxonomy): domain Eukaryota; kingdom Viridiplantae; phylum Streptophyta; class Magnoliopsida; order Poales; family Poaceae; genus Zea; species Zea luxurians. Next base: position 102,365,952 of record JAOPSE010000014.1, on the reverse strand, counting down.
TTGGGCTTTCTCTGGGACTCAACCTTGCGCTGGTGGAGCTCTTCGGATTTGGCGTATTTTTCAAATAGTTGATATAACTCCTGAAGGTTCTTGGGCGGGTCCCTGATACAATGACTGTAAAGGACGCCGGCGCGAAGGCCACTGATGGCATAGTGAATGGCGATCTGGTCAACAACTGAGGGCAGCTGTGACTTGAGTGTTAGAAACTTGCGGTAATATTCCCGCAGAGTCTCTTTTTCCAGCTGCTTGCAGAGTGAGAGTTCGGCCAAGGCGTCGGTGTCTGGGCGGTACCCTTGGAAGTTGAGCAAGAATTTGTCCCTTAGGCTTCTCCAGGAGTCAATGGACAGCGGGGGCAACCTGGTGAACCAGGTGAGAGCTGGGCCTTCGAGGGCGATGATGAAAGACTTGGCCATTGTGGCGTCGTCCCCTCCGGAAGATGCAACGGCGACCTGATAGCTCATGATGTACTGTGCAGGGTCCGTGCTGCCGTTGTACTTGGGATAGGTCCCTGCCCGGAAGTTGGCAGGCCAGGGTGTCACTTGCAGATGCGGCGCCAGGGGACTTCGCTCGTCGAGGTAGTTGACCCCTTGAAATGGTGCGGCGGCTGGGAAGGTGTAGTCGCGCTGGGGGAAGTGCGGGTCTTCCGCCTGCGCGCGCTGCTGCAGGGGTGCCCCATGCTGCAGCCCGCGGTGGCCTTCGCGTGTGTCTTCCATTTGTGCGCGGTGCTGCAGGGGTGGCCCATGTTGCAGGCCGAGGTGGCCTTCATGCTGCATCAGCGCGATCTCCCGCTCGAGGTCCTGGGCCTTCTGCTCTTCGTCGCGTATCATTTGCCGCACCTTGGCTAGTGCAGACACACGCTGGCGCTTGGCCTCTAGTATCTCTTTTTGCCTCTGGAGATTGCGGTTCTTGAGGCGCAGTGCGCGCAGCTGTAGCTGTTCTTCCGCTAAAACGCCAAGGACTTCACCGTCCTCAGTGAGGTCCGCGCCCTCCGGTGGAGCGAAGCCGAGGACCTTATCGTCCTCGGTGAGGTCCGTGCCTTCCGGTGGAGCGAAGCCTGGGGGAGGCTGCGGTTGTCCTTCAGGGCCGCAGGTGCGGAGGGCGTCGTCTTCAACAGCCTCTTGGTGAGTGGAGTGGGTGAGTGCGAGGGCCTTGCCTTTCCTTGCGGCCAGCAGTGCTGCCTTCGCAGCCTCGTCAGCCTTCGAGCTAGCTTTCTTGGGTGCCATCGCGGGTGGTTTTTTCGAAGCATGAACGGTGGGCGCCAAATGTTGGAACTTGCACACGGGCGCAAGTTGATCCAACAGGGGGGAGTGATAGCACAAACAGGGTTTTAGCACGTGATGGCAAAAGCACTGTTCAACTAGTCTCTTAAGGGCACTGTGCGGGGGTATTTATAGGTGTCCGGGTACCCAGCGTCTCGTGTTAAGGACGCATGTGCCCTCAGACACCTAGGTTATCCCCGGAATATTCCCATAAAGCAGAGTTACAGACTGTAATTACAGGGACGCCTTCATAAATTAGGCCCGTAACACGCAGCGGCCACAGGGCCTGTTACAATGGGCCGGATCACACGTGGGCCTCCGCGTTGGATGAGGCCGCACGGTGGGATGACCTCGCTACGGGTCTTCGTCCGATGTCGTATGGGGCGAAGGTGTCCCTGACCGTTGTCTTGTCTCCATTGGGCCGGCGTTTCCGGCGAAGTCCCCGAGCGAAGGGTGGCGTCTTTGCCTTCGCCCCAACAAGAATCATCATCTCCAAAAGTAGAAGGAAAAATCTTCTGACTTGATTTTTTGTAGATAAAATTTATAGAAAAATTCTAAAAGCAGATGAGCGAATCCTTACTGATAATTTTCAGCTGTTTATATTTATAAAAAAACAATAGTGAAGATATAAAAAAAGTCGTTCCATGAATAAGCAGGCAACATGTGTTTTGGATCAGAACAGCAATCAGTGATCTTCCAGCACAGGGAGAGCTCTTGGCTCCCCTCGGAAACAACCTCTGACTCTGATAAGAATCATCATCTCCAAAAGCACAAGGAAAAATCTGAAGACTTGAATTTTTGCAGATAAAAGTTACAGAAAAAATCCTAAAAGCAGATGAGCCGCAAGGAAACCTTACCGATAATTTTCAGCTGTTTATATTTATAAAAAACAATAGAAAGATATAAAAAGGTCGCTCCATGAACATGTAGGCAATGTGCTTTGGATCGGAATGGCAATTAGTTGTCTTGCAGCACAGGGAAAGCTCTTGGCTCCCCTTGGAAACAACCTTTGATAAGAACCATCATCTCCAAAAGCACAAGAAAAAAAATCTCAGGACTTGTTTTTTTGCAGATAAAATATAAAATATACATGGAAAATTGTAAAAACGTGCATTCCACCAACTCAAACAGCAACGACACAAAGCAAGATCTACGCTTTCTGCTTGTTCTTTTAGTAACTGTATATAAGTCAAATAAAGAAGTCCATAATGGTAAGGTACCAACAGCATAGAAGGATTATGTCATGTACCTTCTTGGGGTACATGATGGAGCAAAGGTGCAAGTGTGTAATCATCTCTTGATACGCACACTCATCCATCTCTATCACCTGAATAACCCGACCTAGCTGCTCCTAGAACCTAGAGTTCAGAGAAGAATGGCACAAATCATTACCACAAAATGAAGTATCAAAATATGGAAATGAATGCACTTTAAAAATGGAAATATCAGTAAAATCAATTGAACAAGAGATTCATTCCTATTTTTTTCTATCCAGGGAGTCCAAGAAATTACCAACAGACATTGGCTCAAACAGCGCATGTGGACCTAGCTCAGAAATTGAGGGTACAGTTTTAGACTGCAAACATAACATTGTTTTTTCATTGAAGCATGTATTTTGCAAGTAGGTATATTACCACTACATGGCAATGCACATTAATACCATGTTACCTGGACAGTATTTAACAAAAGCAATTAATATCAAAGTGAACAAATCAAGTAATATCAGTAAAATCTGTTGAAGAAGAGTTTTTACTCCTATTTTCTCTCTACCAAGGGAGTCTAAGAAATTATCAACAGAGTTTGGCTCAAATAGAGCATCTGGACCTAGCTCAGAAACTGGGGGTACGAATTTTGTCGGCGTTTCGACCCGGGGGGTCTCTGGACCGACGAGTAAATTGTCGCTGCGTGTCCCAGCCCAGATGGGTCGGCGCGAGTGAGAGCACCTAGAGGGGGGGGGTGAATAGGTGATCCTATGAAACTTGAAAACTTAATGCCACAAAAACTTGGTTAAGCGTTAGCACAATAATGCCAAGTGGCTAGAGAGGAGTCTCAACAAAACACAATAACCACAAGAGATCAACACAGAGATGGCACAGTGGTTTATCCCGTGGTTCGACCAAGACCAATGCTTGCCTACTCCACGTTGTGGCGTCCCAACGGACGAGGGTTGCAATCAACCCCTCTCAAGCGGTCCAAAGACCCACTTGAATACCACGGTGTTTTGCTTAGTTTACTTTATCCCGCTCGCGAGGAATCTCCATAACTTGGAGTCTCTCGCCCTTACACTTTGATGTTCACAAAGAAGCACGGAGTAAGGGAGGGATGAGCAACACACACAAGACACAAAATCAGAGTGACAACACACACACAAGTCGCAACAAAAGCTCACAACACAACCCAACGAGTTCACAACTCAAATAGAGCTCTAGATGCTATCACAAAGAATCAAATGCGCGGAATCGAGGTCTTGGTGCTTTAGAATGCTTGGGGAATGCTTGGTGTACTCCTCCATGCGCCTAGGGGTCCCTTTTATAGCCCCAAGGCAGCTAGGAGCCGTTGAGAGCATTCCAGGAAGGCAATTCTTGCCTTCAGTCGCCTGGCGCACCGGACAGTCCAGTGCACCACCGGACACTGTCCGGTGCGGATTTCTTTCCTTCTTTGGCGAAGCCGACCGTTGGAGATTCAGAGTCGTTGGCGCACCGGACACTATCCGGTGCACACCGGACAGTCCGATGCCCCCTTGTGACCGTTGGCTCGGCCACGCGTCACGCGCGGAATCCTCGGCCGACCGTTGGCCCGGCTGACTGTTGGCTCACCGGACAGTCCGGTGCACCACCGGACAGTCCGGTGAATTATAGTCGTACGCTGTTAATCATCTCCCGAGAGCGACGAGTTCGCCTTTGAATGGCTCACCGGATAGTCCGGTGCACCACCGGACAGTCCGGTGATTTATAGCCGTACACCGCCGTCGAAGTCCCGAGAACAGCAAGTTCGCCAGAGCCAGCCTGGCGCACCGGACACTGTCCGGTGCACCAGACCGAGCTGACTTTAGCTGAACAGAGTCATCTCTTTTCCAATTCGATTTCTCCTGTTTCCAGCACTTAGACACAATACATTAGTTCTCAAAACAATGTACTAAGTCTAGAAACATACCTTTAGACTTGATTTGCACTTTGTCCAACATTTGACATATATTTTCACTTGAGCACTTGTGTTGGCACTCAATCACCAAAATACTTAGAAATGGCCCAAGGCCACATTTCCCTTTCAATCTCCCCCCTTTTGGTGATTTATGCCAACACAACAAAAAGCAACTAATAGAAATGCAACATCAATACAAATGAGAACTCAAAATTGTTTTGATTCATATTTGGTATATATGGATCACTCTTTGCCACCACTTGGTTTGTTTTTGCAAATCAAACTCAATTTCCTATCTCTAAGTCAAATTCACTTGTAGAGACATAAAGAGAGGTATTCCAAAAGAAATTGATCAAAGATTTCAAAAACTCCCCCTTTTCCCATAATCGACTATTCTCCCCACAAGAGGCCAACTTTTGACAAGAGAGACAATAAAAGAGTTTTGACAAACCAAAAAACTCTATTCTACTATTTTCAAAATTTCTCAAGTGGTAGCTGATCCATTTCTTGCTTTGGCCTTATTTTCTCCCCCTTTGGCATCAAGCACCAAAACGAGATCAATCTTGGCCCTGGAACCCCATTGCCTCACCAAAATCTTCAAGTAAGAATACAAAGGCAATAAGAGTACATGAGATGAACTTGGAATAAGTTACCGTCTCATCGGAGTGCAGTGGAAGTCTTTCATGGTCCAAGTCCACCTTTTCCCTTTCAAACCTCCTTTGAGACTAAATCAAGCAAACTCAAGCACACGGTTAGTCTTAAAGGGTCAAGTTGTAGCACAGCTCCCCCTAAATATGTGCATCACTTGCAAAAGGACTTGTGAGGTCCGGGGAGTGTTTGTACAACTTGAGCACCACAAGTAAACAACAAAATGCATAAGGAACATGATCAAAGCATAATACACATGTATGCTACAAATCAATCCAAGTTCCGCGAATTAAGACATTTAGCTCACTACGCAGCCTACAAAATGTCTTTTCATCTAAAGGCTTGGTAAAGATATCGGCTAGCTGGTTCTCGGTGCTAACATAAAACACTTCGATATCTCCCTTTTGCTGGTGGTCTTTCAAAAAGTGATGCCGGATGTCAATGTGCTTTGTGCGGCTGTGCTCAACAGGATTTTCCGCTGTTCGGATAGCACTCTCATTATCACATAGGAGTGGGACTTTGCTCAGATTGTAGCCAAAGTCCCAGAGGGTTTGCCTCATCCAAAGTAGTTGCGCGCAACACTGTCCTGCGGCATCGTACTCGGCCTCAGCGTTGGATAGGGCAACGGAAGTTTGTTTCTTAGAATTCCATGACACCAGGGACCTTCCTAAGAATTGGCACGTCCCCGATGTACTCTTCCTATCGACCTTACATCCAGCATAGTCGGAGTCTGAATATCCAATCAAGTCAAAGTTAGACCCCTTTGGATACCAGATCCCGAAGCAAGGCGTAGCGACTAAATATCTAAGAATTCACTTCACGGCCACAAGGTGACACTCCCTTGGATCAGATTGAAATCTAGCACACATGCATATGCTAAGCATAATATCCGGTCTACTAGCACATAAATAAAGTAAAGACCCCATCATTGACTGGTATGCCTTTTGATCAATAGACTTACCTCCTTTGTTGAGGTCGGTGTGTCCATCGGTTCCCATCGGAGTCTTTGCGGGCTTGGCGTCCTTCATCCCAAACCGCTTTAGCAAGTCTTGCGTGTACTTCGTTTGGGAGATGAAGGTGCTGTCCTTGAGTTGCTTCACTTGGAACCCAAGGAAGTAGTTCAACTCGCCCATCATCGACATCTCAAACTTTTGAGTCATCACCCTGCTAAACTCTTCACAAGACTTTTGGTTAGTAGAACCAAATATTATGTCATCGACATAAATTTGGCACACAAATAAGTCACCATCACAAGTCTTAGTGAATAAAGTTGGATCGGCTTTCCCAACCTTGAAAGCATTAGCAATTAAAAAGTCTCTAAGGCATTCATACCATGCTCTTGGGGCTTGCTTAAGTCCATAGAGCGCCTTAGAGAGCTTACATACGTGGTCGGGGTACCGTTCATCCTCGAAGCCAGGGGGTTGCTCCACGTACACCTCCTCCTTGATTGGCCCATTGAGGAAAGCGTTCTTCACATCCATTTGGAACAACCTGAAAGAATGGTGAGCGGCATATGCTAGCAAAATACGAATGGACTCTAGCCTAGCCACAGGAGCAAAAGTCTCCTCAAAGTCCAAACCTGCGACTTGGGCATAACCTTTTGCCACAAGTCGAGCCTTGTTCCTTGTCACCACCCCGTGCTCGTCCTGTTTGTTGCGGAACACCCACTTGGTTCCCACAACATTTTGCTTGGGACGAGGCACCAGTGTCCAAACTTCATTCCGCTTGAAATTATTGAGCTCTTCCTGCATGGCCAACACCCAGTCCGGATCTAGCAAGGCCTCTTCTACCCTGAAAGGCTCAATAGAAGAGACAAAGGAGTAATGCTCACAAAAATTAACTAATCTAGAACGAGTAGTTACTCCCTTGCTAATGTCACCCAAAATTTGGTCGACGGGATGATTCCTTTGAATCGACGCTCGAACTTGGGTTGGAGGTGCCGGTTGTGCTTCTTCCTCCATCACATGATCATCTTGTGCTCCCCCTTGATCACACGCCTCCTTTTGATGAACCTGTTCATCATCTTGAGTTGGGGGATTCACCATCGTTGAGGAAGAAGGTTGATCTTGCTCCTTTTGTTCCTGTGGCCGCACATCTCCAATCGCCATGGTGCGTATCGCGGCCGTTGGAACGTTTTCTTCATCTACATCATCAAGATCAACAACTTGCTCTCTTGGAGAGCCATTAGTCTCATCAAATACAACATCGCTAGAGACTTCAACCAAACCCGATGATTTGTTGAAGACTCTATACGCCTTTGTATTTGAGTCATAACCTAACAAAAACCCTTCTACAGCTTTGGGAGCAAACTTAGAATTTCTACCTTTCTTCACTCGAATGTAACATTTGCTCCCAAATACACGAAAGTAAGATACATTGGGTTTGTTACCGGTTAGAAGCTCATACGAAGTCTTTTTGAGGAGACGATGAAGATACACCCGGTTGATGGCGTGACAAGCCGTGTTCACGGCTTCCGACCAAAAGCACTCCGGAGTCTTGAACTCTCCAAGCATCGTCCTCGCCATATCGATGAGCGTCCTGTTCTTCCTCTCTACCACACCATTTTGCTGTGGTGTGTAGGGGGCGGAGAACTCGTGCTTGATCCCTTCCTCCTCAAGATAATCCTCCACTTGAAGGTTCTTGAACTCGGACCCGTTGTCGCTCCTTATCTTCTTCACCTTGAGCTCAAACTCATTTTGAGCTCTCCTTAGGAAGCGCTTGAGGGTCCCTTGGGTTTCAGATTTATCCTGCAAAAAGAATACCCAAGTGAAGCGGGAAAAATCATCAACTATAACAAGACCATACTTACTTCCTCCTATGCTTAGATAGGCGACGGGTCCGAAGAGGTCCATATGCAGCAGCTCCAGGGGTCTCGACATAGTCATCATGTTCTTGATGTGATGAGCACTTCCCACTTGTTTACCTGCTTGACAAGCTGCACAAGGTCTATCTTTTTCGAAATGCACGTTAGTTAGACCTATCACATGTTCTCCCTTTAGAAGCTTGTGAAGGTTCTTCATCCCCACATGTGCTAAACGACGATGCCACAGCCAGCCCATGCAAGTCTTAGCAATTAAGCATGCATCTAGACCAGCCTCCTCTTTTGCAAAATCAACTAAATAAAGTTTGCCGTCTAGTACACCCTTAAAAGCTAGTGAACCATCACACCTTCTAAAGACAGACACATCTACATTTGTGAATAGACAATTATATCCCATATTACAAAGTTGACTTACAGATAACAAATTATATCCAAGTGACTCAACTAAAAACACATTAGAAATAGAGTGCTCGGATGAAATAGCAATCTTTCCTAACCCTTTCACCTTGCCTTGGTTCCCATCACCGAATATGATTGAATCATGGGAATCCTTGTTCTTGACGTAGGAGGTGAACATCTTCTTCTCCCCCGTCATGTGGTTTGTGCACCCGCTGTCGATAATCCAGCTTGACCCCCCGGATACATAAACCTGCAAGGCAAATTTAGGCTTGGGTTTTAGGTACCCAACTCTTGTTGGGTCCTACAAGGTTAGTCACAATGGTCTTAGGGACCCAAATGCAAGTTTTATCTCCCTTGCATCTTGCCCCTAATTTCCTAGCAATTACCTTTTTATCCTTTCTACAAATAGCAAAGGAAGCATTGCAAGTATGAAAAATTGTAGAAGGTTCATTAATTACTTTCCTAGGAACATGAACAATATTCTTTCTAGGCACATGATGAATATTTTTCCTAGGCATATCTTTACCATGCACAACATGAGAACTGGAAGCAGTCATAGCATATGAATCATAAGCACAGGTCCTATACGTATTTCTAGAAAATTTTCTATCACCGTAAATGAAAGCATGGTTCTTTTGAACACTACTAGCCATAGGGGCCTTCCCTTTCTCCTTGATGGAGATGGAAGCCTTATGGCTTGCTAAGTTCTTGACTTCCCTCTTGAAGCCAAGACCATCCTTAATTGAGGGGTGTCTACCAATCGTGTAGGCATCCCTTGCAAATTTTATTTTATCAATTTCACTCTTGCTAGTCTTAAGTTGGGTATTAAGACTAGCCAATTCATCATTCAATTTAGAAATTGAAACTAGGTGATCACTACAAGCATCAACATCCACCTATTACAAATTGTAACATGTTCTACACAAGATGTTGATTTATTTGCTATTTCTAACTTAGCATTCAAATCATCATTTATGCTCTTTAAGCTAGAAATAGAGTCATGGCATGAAGACAATTCACTAGAAAGCATTTCATTCCTTTTAATTTCTAAAGCAAGGGATTTTTGTGCCTCTACAAACTTATCATGTTCTTCATACAAAAGATCCTCTTGCTTTTCTAATAACCTATTCTTATCATTCAAGGCATCAATTAATTCATTAATTTTATCAACCTTGGTTCTATCTAGGCCCTTGAATAAACATGAATAATCTATTTCATCATCATCACTAGACTCATCCTCACTTGAAGAAGCATAAGTAGTATTCCGAGTACATACCTTCTTCTCCTTCGCCATGAGGCATGTGTGACACTCGTTGGGGAAGAGGGCCGATTTGTTGAAGGCGGTGGCAGCGAGTCCTTCGTTGTCGGAGTCGGACGACGAACAATCCGAGTCCCACTCCTTGCCAAGGTGTGCCTCGCCCTTAGCCTTCTTGTAAGCTTTCTTCTTTTCCCTCTTGTTCCCTTGTTCCTGGTCACTATCATTATCGGGACAGTTAGCGATAAAATGACCAACCTTACCACATTTGAAGCATGAGCGCTTCCCCTTTGTCTTGTTCTTGTTAGGCTGCCCCTTGCGTCCCTTTAGCGCCGTATTGAAGCGCTTGATGATGAGGGCCATCTCTTCATCATTGAGCCCGGCCGCCTCAACTTGTGCCACCTTGTTAGGTAGCGTCTCCTTGCTTCTCGTTGCTTTGAGGGTGATGGTTTGAGGCTCATGGATTGGGCCATTTAGCGCATCATCCACGTACCTCGCCTCCTTTATCATCATTCGCCCACTTACGAACTTCCCAAGAACTTCTTCGGGCGACATCTTGGTGTACCTAGGATTTTCACGAATATTGTTCACCAAATGTGGATCAAGTACAGTAAAAGACCTTAGCATTAGGCGAACGACGTCGTGGTCTGTCCATCGCGTGCTTCCGTAGCTCCTTATCTTGTTGATGAGGGTCTTGAGCCGGTTGTATGTTTGGGTTGGCTCCTCTCCCCTTATCATTGCAAATCTTCCAAGCTCGCCCTCCACCAACTCCATTTTGGTGAGCATGGTGACGTCGTTCCCCTCATGTGAGATCCTGAGGGTGTCCCAGATCTGCTTGGCTTTGTCCAAGCCGCTCACCTTATTGTACTCTTCCCTGCACAAAGATGCTAAAAGGACAGTAGTAGCTTGTGCATTTTTATGGATTTGTTCATTTATAAACATGGGACTATCCGAGCTATCAAATTTCATTCCACTCTCTACAATCTCCCATATGCTTGGATGGAGAGAGAACAAGTGACTACGCATTTTGTGACTCCAAAATCCATAGTCCTCCCCATCAAAGTGTGGAGGTTTGCCAAGAGGAATGGAAAGCAAATGTGTATTTGAGCTATGCGGAATACGAGAATAATCGAAAGAGAAGTTTGAATTAACCGTCTTTCTTTTGTCGTAGTCGTTGTCGTCATTGTCCTTTTGGGAAGAAGTGGACTCATCGCTGTCGTCGTAGTAGACGATCTCCTTGATGCATCTTGTCTTCTTCTTCTTCCCGTCTTTTCGTTTGTCGCCCGAGCCTGAGTCGGTAGGCTTGTCATCCTTCAGCTCGTTGACGAAGGACTCCTCCTTATCATTGATCACAATCCCCTTGCCCTTAGGATCCATCTCTTTGGGCGATTAGTCCCTTTGTGAAGAGAACGGCTCTGATACCAATTGAGAGCACCTAGAGGGGGGGGGGGGGTGAATCGGTGATCCTGTGAAACTTGAAAACTTAATGCCACAAAAACTTGGTTAAGCGTTAGCACAATAATGCCAAGTGGCTAGAGAGGAGTCTCAACAAAACACAATAACCACAAGAGATCAACATGGAGATGGCACAGTGGTTTATCCCGTGGTTCGGCCAAGACCAACGCTTGCCTACTCCATGTTATGGCGTCCCAACGGACGAGGGTTGCAATCAACCCCTCTCAAGCGGTCCAAAGACCCACTTGAATACCACGGTGTTTTGCTTAGTTTACTTTATCCCGCTCGCGAGGAATCTCCACAACTTGGAGTCTCTCGCCCTTACACTTTGATGTTCACAAAGAAGCACGGAGTAAGGGAGGGATGAGCAACACACACAAGACACAAAATCAGAGTGACAACACGCACACAAGTCGCAACAAGAGCTCACAACACAAACCGACGAGTTCACAACTCAAATAGAGCTCTAGATGCTATCACAAAGAATCAAATGCGCGGAATCGAGGTCTTGGTGCTTTAGAATGCTTGGGGAATGCTTGGTGTACTCCTCCATGCGCCTAGGGGTCCCTTTTATAGCCCCAAGGCAGCTAGGAGCCGTTGAGAGCATTCCAGGAAGGCAATTCTTGCCTTCAGTCGCCTGGCGCACCGGACAGTCCGGTGCACCACCGGACACTGTCCGGTGCACCACCGGACACTGTCCAGTGCGGATTTCTTTCCTTCTTTGGCGAAGCCGATCGTTGGAGATTCAGAGCCATTGGCGCACCGGATACTGTTCGGTGCACACCGAACAGTCCGGTGCCCCCTTGTGACCGTTGGCTCGGCCACGCGTCACGCGCGGAATCCTCGGCCGACCGTTGGCCCGGCTGACTGTTGGCTCACCGGACAGTCCGGTGCACCACCGGACAGTCCGGTGAATTATAGCCGTACGCCGTTAATCATCTCTCGAGAGCGACGAGTTCGCCTGTGAACGGCTCACCGGATAGTCCGGTGCACCACCAGACAGTCCGGTGATTTATAGCCGTACACCGCCGTCGTAGTCGTGAGAATAGCAAGTTCGCCACAGCCAGCCTGCACCACCGGACACTGTCCGGTGCACCACCGGACAGTCCGGTGCACCCAGACCGAGCTGACTTTAGCTGAACAGAGCCATCTCTTTTCCAATTCGATTTCTCCTGTTTCCAGCACTTAGACACAATACATTAGTTCTCAAAACAATGTACTAAGTATAGAAACATACCTTTAGACTTGATTTGTACTTTGTCCAACATTTGGCATATATTTTCACTTGAGCACTTGTGTTGGCACTCAATCACCAAAATACTTAGAAATGGCCCAAGGGCACATTTCCCTTTCAGCGAGACGGGACACAAAGGGGGGAGAACAGTAACGGGAAACTGCGGTCTTCGTGTTGTCCTGCGCCCAGGGCGGATGGATGCGCTTGCAGTAGGGGGTTACAAGCGTTCGCGTGGGAGAGAGAGAGCGGGAGCCTTATGCGTCGGCCCGTTCTCCCGCGCGGCCAACCTTTTTCGTACGAGAGCCCTGAACCTTCCTTTTATAGGCGTAAGGAGAGGGTCCAGGTGTACAATGGGGGGTGTAGCAGTGTGCTAACGTGTCTAGCAGAGAGGAGCTAGAGCCCTAAGTACATGCCGTCGTGGCAGTCGGAGAGGTTTTGGCACCCTGTTCATGTGATGTCGTGGCCGTCGGAGGAGCGCTGGAGCCCTGCGGAAGTACAGCTGTCGGAGCTGTCGGATCCTTGCTGACGTCTCCTTGCTGACGTAAGGGGCTGGGAGCTGCCGTCGTCATGGAGTGTGCGGGGTGTCATCATTACTTGTTTACTGGGACGAGCCAGATGGGACGCCGGTCTTGTTCCCCATAGCCTGAGCTAGCTAGGGGCAGGGTAATGATGGCCCCCCAGGCGACGTGGCCGGTGCGGACCCGAGTTTGGGCGAGGTGGCGATTCCTCCGAGGTCGAGGTTGAGTCCGAGCCCTGGGGTCGGGCGAGGCGGAATCCATCGTCTTCCGGAGCCGAGGCTGAGTCCGAGCCCTGGGGTCGGGCGAGGCAGAGTTCGTCGTCTTCCGGAGCCGAGGCTAAGTCCGAGCCCTGGGGTTGGTGAAAGGGAAATGTGCCCTTGGGCCATCTCTAAGTATTTTGGTGATTGAGTGCCAACACATGTGCTTAATTGTGAATTTATGACATGGATGAACAAGGTGCAAATCATGAGATAAAGGTATGTTTCTAAGCCTTAGTACATTGGTTTTGTGTACTAATATATTTGTCTAAGTGTTAGAAACAGAAAGAAGAAGAAGAGAGAAGAGGAGGAAAGACTTGGCTGTGTGCAGCCAAGACCCAGCTCGGTCTGGAGCACCGGACTGTCCGGTGTGCACCGGACAGTGTCCGGTGCGCCAGGCCGACTTGGCTCGAACTGGCCGCTCTCGGGAATTTGGCCGGCGGCGTACGGCTAAAATTCACCGGACTGTCCGGTGTGCACCGGACTGTCCGGTGAGCCAACAGTGGGCCGGGCCAACGGTCGGCCGCGCAATCTGCGCGGGACACGTGGCGGAGCCAACGGTCGGAAGACGGCACCGGACTGTCCGGTGTGCACCGGACATGTCCGGTGCGCCAACGGCTCCCAGATCTCCAACGGTCTGCAACGGTCGGAAGTGCCAGTTAAGGAAAGAAATCGGTCACCGGACATGTCCGGTGTGCACCGGACTGTCCGGTGCCCCCGTCGACAGAAGGCAAGGATGGCCTTCCGGATTTGCTCTCAACGGCTCCTAGCTGCCTTGGGGCTATAAAAGGAGCCCCTAGGCGCATGGAGGAGACACACAAGCAACCTTTGAGCATTCTTGATCATCCACACTAAGTCTCTGCGCATTCGTTTGTGTTTCTAAGTGATTCGAGCTCTGTTCTAAGTGAGAACTCTGAGATAGTCTTGTGAGCTCGATTCTTGGCCGTGTGTGCGCGCTTTTGCTGTGGATTTGTGTGTGTTGCTTCCCTCCCTTACTCTGTGCTTTCTTTGTGATCATATACTTGTAAGGGCAAGAGACTCCAATTTGTGGAGATTCCTTGCAAACGGGATAGTGAAAGGAAAAACAAAACACTGTGGTATTCAAGTGGGTCTTTGGACCGCTTGAGAGGGGTTGATTGCAACCCTCGTCCGTTGGGACGCCACAACGTGGAAGTAGGCAAGCATTGGCTTGGCCGAACCACGGGATAAACCACCGTGTCACCTCTGTGCTTGATCCTTTGTGGTATTGTGTTTTGTTGAGACTTCACCTTAGTCACTTGGCAATAATTGTGCTAACGCTTAACAAGTTTTTGTGGCTTAAGTTTGAAGTTTTTACAGGATCACCTATTCACCCCCCCTCTAGGTGCTCTCAATTGGTATCAGAGCCGTTCTCTTCATAAAGGGACTAACCGCCCGAAGAGATGGATCCTAAGGGGAAGGGTATTGTGATCAATGACAAAGAGAAGGAATCCTTCGTCAACGAGCCGAAGGACGATAAGCCTACCGACTCCGGCTCGGGCCAAAGACGGAAGGAAGGGAAGAAGAAGAAGACAAGGCGCATCAAGGAGATCGTCTACTACGACAGCGACGAGTCTACTTCTTCCCAAAAGGACGAGGACCACAACGACTACAAACAAAAGACGGTTAATTCAAACTTTTCTTTTGATTATTCGCGTATTCCGCATAGCTCAAATACTCATTTGCTCCCCATTCCACTTGGCAAACCTCCTCACTTTGATGGAGAGGATTACGGATTTTGGAGCCACAAAATGCGTACTCACCTGTTTTCTCTCCATCCAAGCATTTGGGAGATTGTGGAAAGTGGAATAAAATTTGATAGCTCGGATAGCCCTATGTTTATTAATGAACAGATTCATAAAAATGCACAAGCTACTACTGTGTTGCTAGCCTCTTTGTGCAGGGACGAGTATCACAAGGTGAGCGGCTTGGACAATGCCAAGCAGATCTGGGACACCCTCAAGATCTCTCATGAGGGAAACGACGTCACCTTGCTCACCAAAATGGAGTTGGTGGAGGGAGAGCTTGGACGGTTCGCAATGATAAGGGGCGAGGAGCCGACGCAAACATACAATCGGCTCAAGACCCTTATCAACAAGATAAGAAGCTACGGGAGCACGCGATGGACGGATCACGACGTCGTCCGCCTAATGCTAAGGTCATTTACCGTTCTTGATCCTCACTTGGTGAACAATATACGTGAAAATCCCAGGTACACCAAGATGTCGCCCGAAGAAGTTCTTGGGAAATTCGTTAGCGGGCGAATGATGATCAAGGAGGCGAGGTATGTGGACGACGCCTTGAATGGTCCGATCAACGAGCCGCAACCCCTTGCTCTCAAGGCAACACGAAGCAAGGAGGCGCTACCCAGCAAGGTGGCACAGATTGAGGCGGCCGGACTCAATGATGAAGAGATGGCTCTCATCATCAAGAGATTTAAGACGATGCTTAAAGGTCACAAGGGACAACCAAGCAAGACCAAAGCCAAGGGGAAGCGCTCATGCTTCAAATGCGGTAAGTTTGGTCATTTCATTGCTAACTGTCCCGATAATGAAAGTGACCAGGAAAAGGGGAACAAAAGAGAGAAGAAGAAGCAATACAAGAAGGCAAAAGGCGAGGCACATCTAGGAAAGGAGTGGGACTCGGATTGCTCCTCCTCCGACTCCGATAATGAAGGACTCGCTGCCACCGCCTTCAATAAGTCTTCCCTCTTCCCCAACGAGCGTCTCACATGCCTTATGGCAAGGGAGAAGAAGGTAAGTACTCAAGACTCCACTTATGCTTCTTCTAGTGATAGTGAGACTAGTGATGATGATGACATAGATTATTCATGCTTGTTCAAGGATTTGGATAGATCTAAGATAGATAAAATCAATGAGTTGATTAATGCCTTGAATGATAAGAATATACTTTTAGAAAAGCAAGAGGATTTGTTGTATGAAGAACATGATAAATTTGTAGAAGCACGGAAATCTCATGCTCTAGAAGTTAAGAGAAATGAAATGCTTTCTTGTGAATTATCTTCTTGTCATGAGACAATTTCTAAATTAAGGAGCATTAATGATGATTTAAATGCTAAGTTAGAGATTGCTAGTAAATCTACCTCTTGTGTAGAAAATGTTGTAACGTGCGCTAGGTGTAAAGATATTAACACTGATGCTTATAATGAACACCTAGCTTGCATTTCTAAATTAAATGAAGAAGTAGCTAGTCTTAATGCCCAACTTGAGACTAGTAAAAATGATTTTGAGAAACTAAAATTTGCTAGGGATGCCTACACGGTTGGTAGACACCCCTCAATTAAGGATGGGCTTGGCTTCAAGAGGGAAGTCAAGAACTTAACAAGCCATAAGGCTCCCATCTTCGTCAAGGAGAAAGGGAAGGCCCTTATGGCTAGTAATGCTAAAAAGAACCATGCTTTTATGTATTATGATAGGAGAAATGCTAGAAATGCTTATAATGATTTTGATTCACATGCCATGTTTGCTTCTAGTTCTTCTTATAAGCATGATAGGGATATGTGTAGAAGAAATATTGCTTATATGCCTAGAAAGAATGTTATTCATGCTCCTAGGAAAGTAGTGAATGAACCTTCTGTAATTTATTGTGCTTTAAACACTTCCTTTGCTATTTGTAGAAAGGGTAAGAAGGTTGTTGCCAGGAAATTAGGGGCTAGATGCAAGGGAGATAAATCCTGCATTTGGGTCCCTAAAGATATTTGTGCTAACCTTGCAGGACCCAACATGAGTTGGGTACCTAAGACCCAAGCCTAAATTTGCCTTGCAGGTTTATGCATCCGGGGGTTCAAGCTGGATTATCGACAGCGGATGCACAAACCATATGACGGGGGAGAAGAAGATGTTCACCTCCTACGTCAAGAATAAGGATTCCCAAGATTCAATTATATTCGGTGATGGGAATCAAGGCAAGGTAAAAGGGTTAGGTAAAATTGCAATTTCTAATGAGCATTCTATATCAAATGTATTCCTAGTGGAGAGTCTTGGATATAATTTGCTATCTGTTAGTCAATTATGTCAAATGGGATATAATTGTTTATTTACAAATGTAGATGTGTCTGTCTTTAGAAGATGTGATGGTTCACTAGCTTTTAAGGGTGTACTAGACGACAAGCTTTATTTAGTAGATTTTGCAAAAGAAGAAGCCGGTCTAGATGCATGCTTAATGGCTAAGACTTGCATGGGCTGGCTATGGCATCGCCGCTTAGCACATGTGGGGATGAAGAACCTCCACAAGCTTCTAAAGGGAGAACACGTGATAGGTCTAACAAATGTGCATTTCGAAAAAGATAGACCTTGTGCAGCTTGTCAGGCAGGTAAACAGGTGGGAGGAGCGCATCACAGCAAGAATGTGATGACCACGTCAAGACCTCTGGAGCTGCTGCATATGGACCTCTTCGGACCCGTCGCCTATCTAAGCATAGGAGGAAGTAAGTATGGTTTAGTTATTGTTGATGACTTTTCCCGCTTCACTTGGGTGTTCTTTTTGCAGGATAAGTCTGAAACCCAAGGGACCCTCAAGCGCTTCCTCAGGAGAGCTCAAAATGAGTTTGAGCTCAAGGTGAAGAAGATAAGGAGCGACAACGGGTCCGAGTTCAAGAACCTTCAAGTGGAGGAGTTTCTTGAGGAGGAAGGGATCAAGCACGAGTTCTCCGCTCCCTACACACCACAGCAAAATGGTGTGGTAGAGAGGAAGAACAGGACGCTAATCGATATGGCGAGGACGATGCTTGGAGAGTTCAAGACCTCCGAGTGCTTTTGGTCGGAAGCTGTGAACACGGCTTGCCACGCCATCAACAGGGTCTACCTTCATCGACTCCTCAAGAAGACTTCGTATGAGCTACTAACCGGTAACAAGCCCAATGTATCGTACTTTCGTGTTTTTGGGAGCAAGTGCTACATTCTAGTGAAGAAGGGTAGAAATTCTAAGTTTGCTCCCAAAGCTGTAGAAGGGTTTTTATTAGGTTATGATTCAAATACAAAGGCGTATAGGGTCTTCAACAAATCATCGGGTTTGGTTGAAGTCTCTAGCGACGTTGTATTTGATGAGACTAATGGCTCTCCAAGAGAGCAAGTTGTTGATTGTAATGATGTAGATGAAGAAGATGTTCCAACGGCCGCTATACGAACCATGGCGATTGGAGACGTTCGGCCACAGGAACAAGATGAACGAGATCAACCTTCTTCCTCAACGACGGTGCAACCCCCAACTCAAGACGATGAACAGGTTCATCAAAAGGAGGCGTGTGATCAAGGGGGAGCACAAGATGATCATGTGATGGAGGAAGAAGCGCAACCAGCACCTCCAACCCAAGTTCGAGCGATGATTCAAAGGGATCATCCCGTCGACCAAATTTTGGGCGACATTAGCAAGGGAGTAACTACTCGATCTCGATTAGTTAATTTTTGTGAACATTACTCTTTTATCTCCTCTATTGAGCCTTTCAGGGTAGAGGAGGCCTTGCTAGATCCGGACTGGGTGTTGGCCATGCAGGAGGAACTTAACAACTTCAAGCGCAATGAAGTTTGGACGCTGGTGCCTCGTCCCAAGCAAAATGTTGTGGGAACCAAGTGGGTGTTCCGCAACAAACAAGACGAGCACGGGGTGGTGACGAGGAACAAGGCTCGACTTGTGGCAAAAGGTTATGCCCAAGTCGCAGGTTTGGACTTTGAGGAGACTTTTGCTCCTGTGGCTAGGCTAGAGTCCATTCGTATCTTGCTAGCATATGCCGCTCACCATTCTTTCAGGTTGTACCAAATGGATGTGAAGAGCGCTTTCCTCAACGGGCCAATAAAGGAGGAGGTGTACGTGGAGCAACCCCCTGGCTTCGAGGATGAGCGGTACCCCGACCACGTGTGTAAGCTCTCTAAGGCGCTCTATGGACTTAAACAAGCCCCACGAGCATGGTATGAATGCCTTAGAGATTTCTTACTTGCTAATGCTTTCAAGGTTGGGAAAGCCGATCCAACTCTTTTCACAAAGACATGTGATGGTGATTTGTTTGTATGCCAAATTTATGTCGATGACATAATATTTGGTTCTACTAATCAAAAGTCTTGTGAAGAGTTTAGCAGGGTGATGACGCAGAAATTCGAGATGTCGATGATGGGCGAGTTGAACTACTTCCTTGGGTTCCAAGTGAAGCAACTCAAGGACGGCACCTTCATCTCCCAAACGAAGTACACGCAAGATCTGCTAAAGCGGTTTGGGATGAAGGACGCCAAGCCCGCAAAGACTCCGATGGGAACCGACGGACACACCGACCTCAACAAAGGAGGTAAGTCCGTTGATCAAAAAGCATACCAGTCAATGATAGGGTCTTTACTTTATTTATGTGCTAGTAGACCGGATATTATGCTTAGCGTATGCATGTGTGCTAGATTTCAATCCGATCCTAAGGAGTGTCACTTGGTGGCGGTGAAGCGAATTCTTAGATATTTAGTCGCTACGCCTTGCTTCGGGATCTGGTATCCAAAGGGGTCTAACTTTGACTTGATTGGGTACTCAGATTCCGACTATGCTGGATGTAAGGTCGATAGGAAGAGTACATCAGGGACGTGCCAATTCTTAGGAAGGTCCCTGGTGTCATGGAACTCTAAGAAACAAACCTCCGTTGCCCTATCCACCGCTGAGGCCGAGTACGTTGCCGCAGGACAGTGTTGTGCGCAACTACTTTGGATGAGGCAAACCCTCAGGGACTTTGGCTACAATCTGAGCAAAGTCCCACTCCTATGTGATAATGAGAGTGCTATCCGAATAGCCGAAAATCCTGTTGAGCACAGCCGCACAAAGCACATTGACATCCGGCATCACTTTTTGAGAGACCACCAGCAAAAGGGAGATATCGAAGTGTTTTATGTTAGCACCGAGAACCAGCTAGCCGATATCTTTACCAAGCCTTTAGATGAGAAGACCTTTTGCAGGCTGCGTAGTGAGCTAAATGTCTTAGATTCGCGGAACTTGGATTGAATTGTAGCATACATGTGCTTATGCCTTTGATCATGTTCCTTCTGCATTTTGTTGCTTATTATGGTGCTCAAGTTGTACAAACACTCCCTGGACCTCACAAGTCCGTTGCAAAGTGATGCACATGTTTAGGGGGAGATGTGTTACAACTTGACCCTTTGAGACTAACCATATGTTTGAGTTTGCTTGTTTTAGTCACAAAGGAGAATTGAAAGGGAAAAGGTGGACTTGGACCATGAAAGACTTCCACTGCACTCCGATGAGGGGTAACTTATTCCAAGTTCATCTCATGAACTCTTATTGCCATTTGCTCTTAATTGAAGATTTTGGTGAGGCAATGGGGTTAAAGGGCCAAAATTGATCCTGTTTTGGTGCTTGATGCCAAAGGGGGAGAAAATAAAGGCCAAAGCGATAAATGGATCAGCTACCACTTGAGAGATTTTGAAAATAATAAAATAGAGTTTTTGGTTTGTCAAAATTCTTATGTTGTCTCTCTTGTCAAAAGTTGGCTTCTTGTGAGGAGAAGTATTGATTATGGGAAAAGGGGGAGTTTTTGAAATCTTTGATCAATCTCTTTTGGAATGACTCTCTCTATGCTTCAACATGTGTGTTTAACTTAGAGATAGAGATTTGAGTTTGATTTGCAAAAACAAACCAAGTGGTGGCAAAGGATGATCCATATATGCCAAAATTGATTCAAAATAAATTTAAGTTGTATTTGAAGTAAGTTTGCACTTGTTCTAGTTGCTTTATGTAGTGTTGGCATAAATCACCAAAAAGGGGGAGATTGAAAGGGAAATGTGCCCTTGGGCCATCTCTAAGTATTTTGGTGATTGAGTGCCAACACATGTGCTTAATTGTGAATTTATGACATGGATGAACAAGGTGCAAATCATGAGATAAAGGTATGTTTCTAAGCCTTAGTACATTGGTTTTGTGTACTAATATATTTGTCTAAGTGTTAGAAACAGAAAGAAGAAGAAGAGAGAAGAGGAGGAAAGACTTGGCTGTGTGCAGCCAAGACCCAGCTCGGTCTGGAGCACCGGACTGTCCGGTGTGCACCGGACAGTGTCCGGTGCGCCAGGCCGACTTGGCTCGAACTGGCCGCTCTCGGGAATTTGGCCGGCGGCGTACGGCTAAAATTCACCGGACTGTCCGGTGTGCACCGGACTGTCCGGTGAGCCAACAGTGGGCCGGGCCAACGGTCGGCCGCGCAATCTGCGCGGGACACGTGGCGGAGCCAACGGTCGGAAGACGGCACCGGACTGTCCGGTGTGCACCGGACATGTCCGGTGCGCCAATGGCTCCCAGATCTCCAACGGTCTGCAACGGTCGGAAGTGCCAGTTAAGGAAAGAAATCGGTCACCGGACATGTCCGGTGTGCACCGGACTGTCCGGTGCCCCCGTCGACAGAAGGCAAGGATGGCCTTCCGGATTTGCTCTCAACGGCTCCTAGCTGCCTTGGGGCTATAAAAGGAGCCCCTAGGCGCATGGAGGAGACACACAAGCAACCTTTGAGCATTCTTGATCATCCACACTAAGTCTCTGCGCATTCGTTTGTGTTTCTAAGTGATTCGAGCTCTGTTCTAAGTGAGAACTCTGAGATAGTCTTGTGAGCTCGATTCTTGGCCGTGTGTGCGCGCTTTTGCTGTGGATTTGTGTGTGTTGCTTCCCTCCCTTACTCTGTGCTTTCTTTGTGATCATATACTTGTAAGGGCAAGAGACTCCAATTTGTGGAGATTCCTTGCAAACGGGATAGTGAAAGGAAAAACAAAACACTGTGGTATTCAAGTGGGTCTTTGGACCGCTTGAGAGGGGTTGATTGCAACCCTCGTCCGTTGGGACGCCACAACGTGGAAGTAGGCAAGCATTGGCTTGGCCGAACCACGGGATAAACCACCGTGTCACCTCTGTGCTTGATCCTTTGTGGTATTGTGTTTTGTTGAGACTTCACCTTAGTCACTTGGCAATAATTGTGCTAACGCTTAACAAGTTTTTGTGGCTTAAGTTTGAAGTTTTTACAGGATCACCTATTCACCCCCCCTCTAGGTGCTCTCAGTTGGGCGAGGCGGAGTTCGTCGTCTTCCGGAGCCGAGACTGAGTCCGAGCCCTGGGGTCGGGCGAGGCAGAGTTCGTCGTCTTCTAAGTCGTGGTTGAGTCCGAGCCCTGGGGTCGGGCGAGGCGAAGTCCATCTTCCGAGGCCGAGACGGGGGCCGAACCCT
Source organism: Zea luxurians (assembly GCA_029449295.1). Classification (NCBI taxonomy): domain Eukaryota; kingdom Viridiplantae; phylum Streptophyta; class Magnoliopsida; order Poales; family Poaceae; genus Zea; species Zea luxurians. Next base: position 102,343,741 of record JAOPSE010000014.1, on the reverse strand, counting down.
GGGGTCGGGCGAGGCGGAGCTTCCTATGTCGCCCGAGGCTGGACTTAGCCGTTGTCGACCTCACTCTGGCGAGTGGTACGGCAGTCGGAGCGGGGCAGGCGGCGCTGTTTTCTTGTCAGGTCGGTCAGTGGAGCGGTGAAGTGACTGCGGTCACTTCGGCTCTGTCGACTGAAGAGCGCATGTCAGGATAAGGTGTCAGGCGATCCTTGCATTAAATGCTCCTGCGATACGGTCGGTTGGCGTGGCGATCTGGCCAAGGTTGCTTCTCTGCGAAGACTGGGCCTCGGGCGAGCCGAAGGTGTGTCCGTTGCTTGAGGGGGCCCTCGGGCGAGACGTGAATCCTCCGGGGTCGGCTGCCTTTGCCCGAGGCTGGGCTCGGGCGAGGCGAGATCGTGTCCCTTGAGTGGACTGAGCCTTGACCTTAATCGCGCCCATCAGGCCTTTGCAGCTTTGTGCTGATGGGGGTTACCAGCTGAGATTAGGAGTCTTGGGGGTACCCCTAATTATGGTCCCCAACAAATTTAGACTACAAATATAATATTATTTTTTCCATTCTAAGCATGTATTTTTCAAGTAGGTAGATTACTTCTACATGCCAATGCACATTACCATGTTACCTGAATGGTCTTAATAGCCAGATCTATATGCTCGTTATTGCCCTATCATCACCTATTTAATGAAGTCACCCTAATTACACACACATTTTAGAAACATGCAAGGTTCCTTAGCTCGATACAATACATATCATTAAATTGGAATGCAGCACTCTCTTAGGGGAAAGGTCGCAGGAATTTGTAAATATATATTTTGCAAGTATAGAAATCTGGCATCTCACTTTAACTAAATAAGAAAGGCAAATCAACAACAGTATACATAATCCAAAAAACAAGCGATTGAAAGACACTTGAGTAAGGAGCGTACCTCTAGTGTAACAGCATGGTCCATTATGTGTGACCTCATTGCAGTAGTCCATAGGATCAACCTTCTTTGGAATCAGTTTGTCATCCCAAGTAATAAAGTAGAGGTCACCATCCAAATCGCCCCAGAAGCATCCATTAGGATGAGGCCTAATTAATTTGAAGGTTTCAAGTAAGGATAGTGCAAGCATTAACCCCAATCCAAATGGCTAACTGTAAGCTACACAACTGGATATTAACATAATATGGATATCATTGCTAACATAGACAAATATAGTGTCTCAATTCAGTATATAGGTTGCTTCATAGGCATGGACAGAGAAATTGAAATCCACGTTCTGAAATAGTATTTTTTTAGCTTCAGAACAGAAATCATACATTTCCCCTCTCTGAGGAAATACAACACACAATCAATATGGCCCCTAACATCCAATCAAGGGTCATATACAACTTCAAGTACTCTTGCTACGCAGAGCAGACAAAAGGACGTTGCATGTGCTCCTTTTGGCAAATACTAACACCCAACAGGCAAAGCGCATGAGCTGGTGGTATATTCCATTATTCCACACACACAAAAAAATGTCCGTGTTTGATCTTTGCCGAGTCCCTACGTTTACTGATTATTGCTTGCTAACCCAACACTTGTACGGTATTAAGGGTGCACAACAAGACTTCCAAATTAGGCATTAAACTAAGGCATACGTCTAGGCAGGTGAAGGCAATCCAGTATCCCCGCAGGATTCAATTTTTTTTATGGCCATAGCTATTTTCGGCAGTTTAAGAGGACACCCGAAAATTAAATCATAATTTGCAGCGGTAGTATAAGAGAACCGAAAATTAGCACCTATGGCCCTAAAGCTCCTTGCATCAACAAGGCAATCCAGTATCCCCGCAGGGATTTAATTTTTTTTATGGCCATAGCTATTTTCGGCAGTTTAAGAGGACACCCAAAAATTAAATCATAATTTGCAGCGGTAGTATAAGAGAACCGAAAATTAGAACCTATGGCCCTAAAGCTCCTTGCATCAACAGCTTCAACTCTAGCTTTTCTATCTCTGCGAAAACAACTCCCTCCTCTATTTTTTCATGAAAAAACTCTAGATAAGCATCCCATCTGGTTGAAAATGTAGCTCACCTCTTATTTTCGTGGGAGAGGGGAGAACTAAAGAGAGCCCGAGAAACCTCTTTTTTGGACTCTCGGTTTCACTTGATTTCCCTCCCAATTTTATGGACAAGCGGGCTGAAAAACTTTCCATTTGATAATCATTTTAAAAGGAGCTGTTGGAAGAGCATTGAAAAGATATATATATACCAATGAGAGGGCTTTACGTTTCGGAGGTCGTCCAAACTGACAGCAAGAAATTAGCTCTTCTATGGGTCGAACGATTTCAGACGCTCCATTCACCAATTTCAACTTGCCAATGCACTGAACAAGCCACTCTCGGCTCATCCATACATTCAGCAAGTTCAGGCGCAATCTGAACCTGGTATCTCTGCGTTCAGGTTGAGAGAGTGTTAAAGATATAAAAGTCTATATTTGTTTATAGTAAGCAAATTCTCTGTTTATCCCCTGATTTTCTAGAGCTGTGCCTTGAGATTTTTTTCTTGTGGTTGCTACCAAACATCGTGCTTAGCTTGTATTTTTTATGTAATTATCAAGATACCGTGATTTTCCTTGGCCAAATAGCACATACCAATAACAAATGTCCACCGGCCGCCCAGGCACCCACAACAGATCTTGTGCGAGGGGAGGTGCACCAGTAGCGAATTCCACGTACAAATCATAATTAAGCCCCATTACCAAAATGGAGTAATTATAGAAAGCTAGCTCGGCGGCGAGCGAAGGTCGTCTTGCGATTCCACGTACTACGCCACGACGCTCACAAAAAAGATCTCGGAACCTTCTTCGAACGCCGGCACCCAGGCCACCCCGAATCCAGGCCGTCACGGCTCACTGGCTTGCCACCGCTGCCCTGGCTATCTGCGGGATGCCAAGGTAGCGCGCGAGGGGCCCAGGAGCAGGAGGAAGCAAACACATGGGAAATATGGAGTGGGGCGATGATCCGCGCGCGGGTGACTGTGACGTAACCCTAGCGAGCCGGCGACCAGGATTGAGGGGAAGCGGGGTCAGGTGTGGGGAGAGGAGGAAAGGGTGGAGACTCACCTAAACCTGGAGCCGTGTGTCGATGACGGTGGTGGGGACGAAGGAGATCCGAGGTGCGTGGAGGTGTGTCAACAACGAGGTACCTCCTCCGCCTCCCCAAAACCACCTCTCCGAGTGGCGAGAACACCAGATCGGCTAATCTCGCCTCCCACGGTGACATGCACCAAGCAGGCCGCAGCGAGCGCGAGGGGGAAGCGAGCGCCGGTAGACGCTTAAGCCGCTAACGAGCGTGAGGGGGAAGCGGGAGGCGGCGTGGGACAGTGGGAGTGAAAAGCAGGCAGGGGAGAGTAGATGCTACACGGGGTGTGGTGATTTTATCATTTTAGAAAGTGAGTCTGTCCCTAGATATAGGCACAAATCTTAGCAAGTTCCCTGTGAGTCTGTCCCTAGATATAGGACTGCATACTCATGTTGATCTTTTTTTTTAAAAAAACTTTAAGGCAACCGGTGCGTATATTGAATCAGAACAGTAGCTAGGTCCAAAGTTCTCTCTTCGATATGGTGCCGAAATTTTGTCTTGACAAAAAAACATGTATGTCTTCCCTCTCTGCTTGGCTTGTGCCTGTCACGAGAAAATTTACTGCACAGACACTAATCCAACGTAATGTTGTAATAGGGAGTAGCGTGAGGGACTGTAACTCCGACGTAGAACAAACTCAAACAACTTTCACAAACATGTGTGACTTGTATTGGCGTTTAAAAATGGCAGTGCTTCATGTCTGTCGTGGAGCACACGTGCTTGTTTGATTCATTTGTATTTGTCTCGATTTACATATAAACTAAAACTAATCTTTTATCATAGGCCACCACGATATCTCTACCACTCCTTAAGTCTCTACTGTAGGCGTACACACACAGTATTAGTGCATGGTTCTGCCTGCTCGCCCCACGGCAACCGCCCCCGCCTCTGTCTCCCGCAATCGCCGCTCACTACTGCGATACCCGCCCGTCCATCCCACGCCCGCACGGTCGCGTCCGCCATCTCCTCCTCGCCCGTGCCGTCGCGTCCACCATCTCTCCTCGCCCCACTCTCATCTCTCCCGCAATCCCCGCAGTCTCTCTCAGATCCGCGTCTGCGACATCCTCTGCCCTAGATCCCGCGTCCGCGACATCCTCCGCCCAGATCCCGCGTCCGCGACATCCTCCGCCCTGGATTGCCACGCTTGGCTCTCTCCGCGTCCGCCCTCTCCATGGAGTCGTGCCCCCGCCTGCCCTCGCGCGAGCGACCCCTCCCCTGGTGCACTGTGCCCCCGCCCGCCTTGCTCTCTGTCGCGCCCTTCTAGGGATCCTCCATCGCCGCTCCCGCCATCACCGCACCCGCGCTCCATCGATGGAAGGTGCCGCCCTTGCCATCCTCGCCCCACTCCCCACAATCCCCTTCCATCGGCGATATACCCACACGACGCGCGGCGCCAGGTACTACTCCGCCTTCTCGACCTCGGCCTCTGCGGTGCCCTCCTGGTCTGCTGCGGTCATCGTCGCCATGCTCGAAGCGGATCCAGCACCCCATCCCAACATCTTCCTAAAATCCTCGGATCCACCCCCTTCCTCCGCAGCTTGTGTCGCATCTTCTATCTATTCACCAGCAAGGTACCTGGCGCAGAACACATTCTTTTGTCTGTATGTGAAATGTATCCTGTTAACATACAATGAGATTTGGTTATGTTATGTGGGTATTACAATCAATTAGAGAAATGGAAGTTTGATTCTGAGAAAGATTTGGTGTTGGTCATATTTCAGAAGAGATAAATCTCATTGGAATATCCTATTCTTTGTTTTGGTTGAGAGAGAAACTCGGTTCTCATTTAGCTTAATATCCATGTATTTAACTTCTTTATTTTTTGCAGGATGATGTAGATGGTAATTCATGGGTTCTGAACAATAAATTGTGAAATATTTTGGCAATGTCAAGCACTTTTGATATAAGGGTGATTCTACTCTAATATGGAGTTAACAGAAAGGTAAATAGAATGGAAGTCCATTTCATTTAGCTCGATCGGTTCCAATTTTCTTTGATGCTTGGATCCCTGCTAATCTAATGTAATCCATCCATCTATCCTTGGTTCGATTAGGTTCTCGTTCTTCAGTGCGCGATATCAATCCACTGAGGCGCTAGGTGCAGTTATTTTCCCAAACTATATTTGGGGGGTGTTCAGCAAAAATCACGTCAACTGCGTCGTGCGGGTTAGGGATCACTAGAGGCTGGACTCGCGCTAGAGATGGTCAAGGCAAAAGCAAGGGTCCGGTATGATATTGGCATTCCCTTAGTTCCTTTGCGTTACTGCGGTGGTGTGAATGGGGACGCTTCGAGTGCTCAGTATTCTGAATAATTGGCAACAATTATGAGTATGTAATACCCAAAAATGTATACAAAGAGAATATAGTGCGTCTCTTTATTTTGTGTACCATATTTTCATTATAAAAAGAGCGTGTCTATAATTAAGAGATGAATTAAAACAAATGATACTAAAATGGAATGTGCATCATGCTGGACTTTTTCTTGTTTGTGCATCAAAAACAAGAATTGTGATTAAGGCAAGTCTAATTTGAGTTCAAAATTAGAGCACAAAAAAAACAAAAAAAGAGAGAGAGAAATTAGAATTTGAAAGTAAGAAAAAGGAAGGAGAAGAATAAAATAAAGGTTATAAAAATATAAATAATATATAAATAAATACCCCCAGCATTAGTACTTCTAATTTCACAGATATAATTTGTAATGGTGAACCACAAAGTTTGAATTCAAATTGGATTTGAAAATAGAGAAAAAAAAAGAATAGAAAAAGAAAAGAATAAAGCAAAACCGACCTAAATGGGCCGCCCACCTCCTTTCTGGCCTAATTCCTCTTCTCTACCGCGCGGTCAGCCCAAGTCAACACCCGCGCCGATAGGCGGGGTCCAGTCATCAGTCGCTGCACGTTCGCCGTGATCTACTCACCCTCTCACCGTCACACTGCTGCATGGGCCAGTGATGTCAGCTCTTCCTTCAACAGAAACGCGCGCATGGCGGAAGCCGCCGTCGCGTTCTGTTGCGTGTATCTCGCGCAGGGGAATCTGCAGCCCTCCTTCCGACCCGTCCACGCGGAGGATAAAGGCCCTCCCGAGGACTCAGTCGCCGCGCATCCCCCATCCCTCTACCTTTACCGTGAACCGAGAAAGAGAAAGAGGGAGCTGAGAGCCGCCGCGGGGGAATCTCCGATTCGATCATCGTCCACGCCGTCGTGGGTGCCTAGGATCTTCCTAGGGCTTGGGGAAGAGTTGTCGTGACCGTTTCACCGGGGATTGGACACTTGCGACGCCGGGATTGCTCGCCGGACATTCTGCTTCCGCTGCGGACTCTCCACGACGTGGTCAGGCCCCATTCGCGAACCCCTTTCCCCTATAAGTCCGTCCTTAGCGTTTGGCTTGTCCTCTACTACGCGTAGAACGTTTCGAGGTTAAGCTTCATTGTGCAGGGACGAGTCTTGCGGGTGCCGGTGATGGCCGCCGCCGTGCTCGCGGGGCGGCGCCGCCGTCAGGCTGGGTAGAAGATAGAGTGCACTGTGGACCGTTGATTCGTGAATGTGCAGCCTAGATTTATCTGGGAATAGCTCTTCGCGTATCTTGTTCTAGTTCGTTGGATAGGGTGTGTACGGGTTAGATTAGAAGGTGGATACCGGTTCGGCCAGAGGGAATCCAGGCCGTTGAAGCAGATCGGAGGGTGTGGATCTGATCGCGTCTAATTAAATCCAAACCGCTGATGTTGGATCAAAGGGGCGTGGTTGGATACCGGTTCGGGCGAAGGGAATATTTAATCTGAGCCCAAGGTTTCTAATCGGACGGCTAGAGTTTACCCGTACCCCTTCGTCCTGTCGTTTTTGCATAAGAGACCTTATGAAATTAGAAAATGAACCCGCCGTCCAGAGCAACAGCGCTCTTAGTCTCCGGAATATTTGTAGAATAACCCCTGCCTTCTCTGGGAATTGAGGCCCAGTCCAGGAATTAAATAAAACCGGAAAATAGATTTAGAAATTGATTTTGTGTATAAAAATAATTGTAAACCTTGGGTAATTCATAGAAAATTCATATTAAGCCCAAATTAATCCGTTCCAATTCCTATAATTTTGTAATATTATTGTCTATCATCTAGTACCATTGTTTTGACATGAAAGTCACATTAAAATTTATATCCCATTTAATCTTGTACAAAACACATAGAATCTTCAGAAAATCATAACTCCTCCGTTTTGACTCCGATTTGATCCGTTCAAGTTCCGTTAGTCTCATAGCAACGCGTAGATTATTATTACTCAGTTTGTTCTTATGTTTGGTGTAATGTTTATTTTATCTATACCATGTTTGTTTGTATTGCTATGACTAGCGCGAGGACACGTGTCATCTGAAATGCAAGTTGGTACCTAGAATCTCAAGTGCCAGGCAAGTTGTGCCCTTGATTCACTTTTGTTACCCAATAATGTTCTTTATAATCATTTACCATGCATAGGCTTAATTTTGATGGGACCCGATAGGTCACCCTAGATTGTTTATCTCATTACCTTGTTTACCCCTGAATCATATGGGTAGTTCTACTATTGCTTTATATGGTTTTGGGTTAATATTTCAGTATATCCATGTTCCAGTTATTCTGTTATTTTACTTATGTTCATGTCAAGATCATATTTGATGTTAATTGGAACATGGAGCTTAACATGAGAAACACGTGCCACCATAAGGGAGGAATGGGACCCCTTGGCTAAGTAATTAGGAAAGCTAGTGGAAGACTACCTTACCCGAAAGGGGCAAGGGCAGTAGGGTAGTTGCATGCAAGGAGGTTCTCGGAATGATTTGCTGCGATGGCGGTCAGACGGGGGATTCTTGCAAGTGCTCTTCCCATAAACTGTAGCGGGTTTTCGGAAGCTAGTGGAACTTTGTAAAGGCCTCGTAGTGGATCCCTAGCCATTCACCTCGGTAGTGTCTAAGGGCCTAGCTAACCCTAGCGACATGGGAAACACGACTTGTGGGTAAAGGGTACAACCTCTGCAGAGTGTAAAACTGGTATACTAGCCGAGCTCACGGTCATGAGCGGCTCAGGACTCTCCGATGATTAAATTATGGAACTTAAATTCAATTCTGTCATTCCCATATGCATGGGTTTATTATTAATTTTGTTCTTTATTATTATTTAAGGTTTGGTATTCACTTACATTTAGTAACTGCTAATAAAATTTTGACCAACTACTTAAAAGCAATGCTCAGCTTTAACCCCTATCATTGATCAGCCTTACACTTCATGAACTCCCCACCTTTGGTGAGTTCATGCCACATTATTCCCCACAACTTGTTGAGCGATGAACATGTGTGAGCTCACGCTTGCTATCTCACACCCCCACAGGTCAAGAACAGGTATCACTAGAGGTGGCGCATGGTGGAGATTGCGCTGTGTTCGTGAGAGGTCTAGGTCGTCGTCCCCCAGTCGACTTTCTAGCGCCAAGGATGGATTTTAGTTTGATCCTTGTACATTTATCGTTTATTTTGTAAGTCTTCTGCTATGTAATAAATACTCTGATTATTTTGTGACATTTATCTCTATACATTCTGTTATTATATATGTTGTCTCCTTTGGCGCATGTATGAGATTGACCCGGCTTTGCCCTTTAAAGCCCGGGTGTTTCAGAAGTGGTATCAGAGGAAATGTTGACTGTAGGACAAAACCTAGATAGAAATGGACAAAACCCTTATCTACTTACCTTACTCTGATTCATTCCATACTTACCTTATCTTGATCATGTCTCACCTTTTGCTGTAATACTCTGATTACTCTTACCTTTTCTACTCTAAGACAAGATGGATTTCACACCTTGGAATCCTACAACTATGATCTTTCCAAGAGATAGGGAACCTAAGACAAAATTAAAATTATTTTCTCTATTTTTTAAAAAAATTGGTTGATTGTTCTGATGATAAATGCTTGATTTGCTTCTTTGATTGATTGAAATAGTATAGACGAGCATCTTAGCATGTACCACCATAAGGTATGAATTAATAACTTTAGTAGGTGACACTCCAATCTACTTAACTAATAAATCCCCCGCAGTAACATGCCTCGTAATTACATGCCTTGTCTACAATCCTTTCTTTCTTACCCTGTATTTCTAACCTAGATGGACTACCCCTATAGTGTTAGAAGAGAGCACTATAGACGTGATCCTTGGTATGTCATGGTTAAGAAAGGCAAAGGCAGTATATACACGGTGCTAAGGGAACCGTAGAACTCACCAGTTCCAAAGGACAAAGATTTGAAGTTGAAGTTATAGTGACTACCACCATCAGACTAGCGACATTCTTAGAAGATTAGAAGTTTGTGGGTGACAACATCCGTGCAGTTAGGGATTTTCCGGATGTTTTTCCAGAGGAGTTATTAGGGATGCCACCAGATAGGGAAGTTCAGTTTGTCATTGATCTCTTACCTGGGACTACTCCTACTCCCAAACGGCCATACAGGATGTCTGTGGAAGAATTAAAGGAACTTAAGAAGCAAATAACGAAATTACAAGAGGCTAGGTACATTCGTTCGAGTTCCTCACCTTAGGGGGAGCGCCAGTTCTATTTGTACAGAAGAAAGATGGATCGCAAGGGATGTGCGTGGATTATAGGTCCCTTAACGATGTCACTGTGAAGAACAAGTGTCCATTACCCCGCATTGAGGATTTATTTAATCGGTTGAGAGGTGCAAGGGTATTCTCGAAGATTGATTTCTGATCGAGATATCACCAAATGAAGATTAGGCCATCAGATATTCCCAAGACGGATTGCTCGACCCAATATAGATTATATGAGTTCACTGTTGTGTCATTTGGACTAACTAATGCACCAGCTTATTTTATGGATTTGATGAATAAGGTGTTTATGGAGTATTTGGACAGATTCGTCATGGTATTCATCGACGATATTCTTATCTATTCTAAGAGTGAAAGTGATCATGAGGAACACCTGAGATTGGTGCTACAGAAGCTGCGAGATAATCAACTCTACGCCAAGTTTAGCAAATGCGAGTTTTGGATTGACAAGGTGCCATTCCGTGGACATATCATTTCTAATGGAGGGATATCAGTGGATCCTGCTAAAGTCAAGGAGATAGTGGTGTGGAGCATACCCACTACAGTTACAAAGATTCAGAGTTTCTTGGGACTTGTAGGATATTATCGGAGATTTATTGAAGGATTTTCTAAGATTGCTAAGCCTGTGATCTCGCTTTTGGAGAAGGGAAGAGAATTTAAGTGGGATGAGAAGTGCCAAGATAGCTTTGATCAACTAAAGAAGAGGTTAATGTCACCACCAGTGTTGGTTATGCCAGATCTACAGAAGGGATTTGACATTTATTATGATGCATGTGGCCAAGGCTTGGGATGTGTGCTCATGCAAGAAGGACATGTGATTGCCTATGCTTCGCGTCAGTTACGGAAACATGAATTGAACTACCCCACTCTTGACTTAGAACTGGCAGCCGTTGTGCATGCGCTTAAGATATGGAGACATTATATCATGGGAACCAAGTGCCAAGTATATACGGATCACAAGAGTTTGAAGTATATATTCACTCAGAAGGATCTCAACCTTAGGCAATGTTGTTGGTTGGAGCTTATTAAGGATTATGATTTGGAGACTCACTATCACCCGGGCAAGGCAAACTTGGTTGCAGATGCCTTGAGTCGAAAAGAGCATGTTCATTCAGCTGTTGTTGCCCAGCTACCTGATGAGATCGTTGAGGATTTCAGGAGATTTAACTTGGGGATAGTTGCTCACACTGGAGGAGCTACTATTGATGTAGAACCTACCTTGGAGCAAGAAAAATCCGCAAAGGACAGGTTGGTGATGCTAAGATACAAGAGATTAAGGATCTGATTACTGAAGGTCGAGGTCCGGAATTCACGAAAGATGAGCAAGGCACGGTATGGTTCAAGGATCAGATATGTGTTCCGGAAATTGATAGCCTTCGTGAAACTATCAAAAAGGAGGCCCATGACTCGGATTATTCTAGTCATCCTGGTAGTACCAAGATGTATCAGGATTTGAAGTAGAAATATTGGTGGTATGGATTGAAGAGAGATGTGGCTGCACATGTGGCTATGTGCGATGTGTGTCAAAAAGTTAAGGCTGAACACCAGAGGCCAGCTGGACTACTGCATCCACTGAAGATACCCGAATGGAAATGGGAAGAGATTGGTATGGATTTCATTACTGGATTGCCTCGTGCCTCGAAAGGATATGATTCTATATGGGTTACTGTGTATAGACTGACCAAAGTGGCTCATTTCATTCTGGTCAAGGCTACTTATAAGTGATCTCAATAGGCAGAATTATAGAGGATCACAGTTTACCTCCAGATTTTGGAAAAGTTTCATGAGAATATGGATACGAAGTTGAATTTTAGTTTGGCCTACCATCCTTAGACTGAAGGACAGACTGAAAGGACTAATCAAGTAATGGAAGACATGTCGAGAGCTTGTGCCCTTCAGCATGGTAGTAGTTGGGACAAGAGTCTACCTTATGCTGAGTTCTCATATAATAATAGTTACCAGGCCAGTCTGAAGATAGCATCGTTCGAGGCCCTATATGGCAGGAAATGCAGGACTCCTCTATTTTGGACTAGACTAGAGAAAGACAGTTCTTTGGGCCTGAACTAATTCAAGAGGCAGAAGAACAAGTCCGTATGATTCGAGAGAATTTGAGGGTAGCTCAAACCAGACAAAAGAACTATGCTGATAATAGAAGAAGACCACTGGAATTTGAGGAAGGATATCATGTGTACCTCAAGGTGTCACCACTTCGTGGAATGAGGAGATTTAAAGTTAAGGGCAAATTGTCCCCTCACTTTATTGGACCATTCAGAGTTTTTAGGCGAGTTGGAGAGATGGCCTATCAACTTGAGCTACTTGATAATCTATCTGATGTGCATAATGTATTTCACGTATCTCAACTGAAGAAGTGTCTCCATGTCCCTAAGGAACAGTTACCAATGGAAGAGCTCGGTGTTCAGGGTGATTTGACTTAAATGGAGTACCCGATCAAGATTCTCGATACTTTGACACGAGTTACAAGAAATAAGGTGATAAAGATGTGCAAAGTGCAATGGAGTCACCATGGAGAGGATGAAGCAACATGGGAAAGAGAAGAAGAGCTTCGTATAGATTTTCTCCATCTTTTCCCTCGTTCTTCCTAAATCTCGAGGACGAGATTATTTTTAAGGGGGCTGAATTTGTAATACCCAAAAATGTATACAAAGAGAATATAGTGGGTCTCTTTATTTTGTGTACCATATTTTCATTATAAAAGAGCGTGTCTATAATTAAGAGATGAATTAAAACAAATGATACTAAAATGGAATGTGCATCATGCTGGACTTTTTCTTGTTTGTGCATCAAAAACAAGAATTGTGATTAAGGCAAGTTTAATTTGAGTTCAAAATTAGAGCACAATAAAAAACAAAAAGAGAGAGAGAGAGAAATTAGAATTTGAAAGTAAGAAAAAGGAAGGAGAAGAATAAAATAAAGGTTATAAAAATATAAATAATATATAAATAAATACCCCCAGCATTAGTACTTCTAATTTCACAGATATAATTTGTAATGGTGAACCACAAAGTTTGAATTCAAATTGGATTTGAAAATAGAGAAAAAAGAATAGAAAAAGGAAAGAATAAAGCAAAACCGACCTAAATGGGCCGCCCACCTCCTTTCTGGCCCAATTCCTCTTCTCTACCGCGCGGTCAGCCCAAGTCAACACCCGCGCCGACAGGCGGGGTCCAATCATCAGTCGCTGCACGTTCGTCGTGATCTACTCACCCTCTCACCGTCACACTGCTGCGTGGTCCAGTGATGTCAGCTCTTCCTTCAACAGAAACGCGCGCATGGTGGAAGCCGTCGTCGCATTCTGTTGCGTGGATCTCGCGCAGGGGAATCTGCAGCCCTCCTTCCGACCCGTCCGCGCGGAGGATAAAGGCCCTCCCAGGGACTCAGTCGCCGCGCATCCCCCATCCCTCTACCTTTACCGTGAACCGAGAAAGAGAAAGAGGGAGCTGAGAGCCGCCACGGGGGAATCTCCGATTCGATCATCGTCCGCACCGTCGTGGGTGCCTAGGATCTTCCTAGGGCTCGGGGAAGAGTTGTCGTGACCGTTTCACCGGGGATTGGACGCTTGCGACGCCGGGATTGCTCGTCGGACATTCTGCTTCCGCCGCGGACTCTCCACGACGTGGTCAGGCCCCATTCGCGAACCCCTTTCCCCTGTAAGTCTGTCCTTAGCGTTTGGCTTGTCCTCTACTACGCTTAGAACGTTTCAGGGTTAAGCTTCATTGTGCAGGGGCGAGTCTTGTGGGCGCCGGTGATGGCCGCCGTCGTGCTCGTGGGGCGGCGCCGCCGTCAGGCTGGGTAGAAGATAGAGTGCACTGTGGACCGTTGATTCGTGAATGTGCAGCCTAGATTTATCTAGGAATAGCTCTTCGCGTATCTTGTTCTAGTCCGTTGGATAGGGCGTGTACGGGTTAGATTAGAAGGTGGATACCGGTTCGGCCAGAGGGAATCCAGGCCGTTGAACCAGATCGGAGGGTGTGGATCTGATCGCGTCCAATTAAATCCAAACCGCTGATGTTGGATCAAAGGGGCGTGGTTGGATACCGGTTCGGGCGAAGGGAAGATTTAATCTGAGCCCTAGGTTTCTAATCGGACGGCTAGAGTTTACCCGTACCCCTTCGTCCTGTCGTTTTTGCATAAGAGACCTTATGAAATTAGAAAATGAACCCGCCGTCCAGAGCAACAGCGCTCTGAGTCTCAGGAATATTTGTAGAATAACCCCTGCCTTCTCTGGGAATTGAGGCCCAGTCCAGGAATTAAATAAAACCGGAAAATAGATTTAGAAATTGATTTTGAGTATAAAAATAATTGTAAAACTTGGGTAATTCATAGAAAATTCATATTAAGCCCAAATTAATCCGTTCCAATTCCTATAATTTTGTAATATTATTGTCTATCATCTAGTACCACTGTTTTGACATGAAAGTCACATTAAAATTTATATCCCATTTAATCTTGTACAAAACACATAGAATCTTCAGAAAATCATAACTCCTCCGTTTTAACTCTGATTTGATCCGTTCAAGTTCCGTTAGTCTCGTAGCAACACGTAGATTATTATTATTCAGTTTGTTCTTATGTTTGGTGTGATGTTAATTTTATCTATACCATGTTTGTTTGTATTGCTACGACTAGCGCGAGGACACGTGTCATCTAAAAAGCAAGTTGGTACCTGGAATCTCAAGTGCCAGGCAAGTTGTGCCCTTGATTCACTTTTGTTACCCAATAATGTTCTTTATAATCATTTACCATGCATAGGCTTAATTTTGATGGGACCCGATAGGTCACCCTAGATTGTTTATCTCATTACCTTGTTTACCCCTGAATCATATGGGTAGTTCTGCTATTGCTTTATATGGTTTTGGGTTAATATTTCATTATATCCATGTTCCAGTTATTCTGTTATTTTACTTATGTTCATGTCAAGATCATCTTTGATGTTAATTGGAACATGGAGCTTAACTTGAGAAACACGTGCCACCACAAGGGAGGAATGGGACCCCTTGGCTAACTAATTAGGAAAGCTAGTGGAAGACTACCTTACCCGAAAGGGGCAACGGCAGTAGGGGAGTTGCATGCAAGGAGGTTCTCGGGTTGATTTGCTGCGATGGCGGTCAGACGAGGGATTCTTGCAAGTGCTCTTCCCATAAACTGTAGCGGGTTTTTGGAAACTAGTGGAACTTTGTAAAGGCCTCGTAGTGGATCCCTAGCCATTCACCTCGGTAGTGTCTAAGGGCCTAGCTAACCCTGGCGACATGGGAAACACGACTTGTGGGTAAAGGGTACAACCTCTGCAGAGTGTAAAACTGGTATACTAGCCGAGCTCACGGTCATGAGTGGCTCAGGACTCTCTGATGATTAAATTATGGAACTTAAATTCAATTTTGTCATTCGCATATGCATGGGTTTATTATTAATTTTGTTCTTTATTATTATTTAAGGTTTGGTATTCACTTACATTTAGTAACTGCTAATAAAATTTTGACTAACTACTTAAAAGCAATGCTCAGCTTTAACCCCTATCATTGATCAACCTTACACTTCATGAACTCCCCACCTTTGGTGAGTTCATGCCACATTATTCCCCACAACTTGTTGAGCGATGAACATGTGTGAGCTCGCCCTTGCTGTCTCACACCCCCCCCACAGGTCAAGAACAGGTATCACTGGAGGTGGCGCATGGTGGAGATTGCGCTGTGTTCGTGAGAGGTCTAGGTCGTCGTCCCCCAGTCGACTTTCTGGCGCCAAGGATGGATTTTAGTTCGATCCTTGTACATTTATCTTTTATTTTGTAAGTCTTCTGCTATGTAATAAATACTCTGATTATTTTGTGACATTTATCTATATACATTCTGTTATTATATATGCTGTCTCCTTTGGCGCATGTATGAGATGCACCCGGCTTTGCCCTTTAAAGCCCGGGTGTGAGTATCATTTGATAAACTGCTCAGTACTTTGAATTGGAATTCATTGTTTTCACTGCATTTTCCTACATTTTGCTGCCCATTTAATTCAATGTGAGTAGGAGTACCACATTTGCATATCTTTTTCCTACCATAAAGCTTAACAAGTTCGGCTTGCCTTCTTGCCACAAATTGAGTTACTGTATACTTTCGACAGCGCACCTTGTCTACTTGTATGTTGTGTTCTTTGTCATCTGAACTTTGTGTGAACTGCTATAGCTATGAGCTTGGACCGGCTTTTGAGGAGGTCAAAGAAGAAGCCATGCTTGATATATCACCAACAGACTCGACAGAGTTTTGGTTAATTCAGTAGCCTAAAGACCAGGTACCATTGAACTTTTGCATAAAATTCAGATGACAAAGAACATATAAAGAGAAGCAAGATGACAAAATTGAGGTAGGGAATGGCCTATCTCTCAAAATCGAGGTAGGGAATGGCATATCTCTCAAAATTGAGGGACTAAAGAAGTAAAGAGTAAAGAAATACTTGTGCCCTTTATTTTATTTTTTGTTATAATAGGTTTTATTGTACTGCTACTTTTTTCGTGTAAAAGAACTTTTGTTTCTTGTACTTCTCTTTTCATGTAGGCATATATCAGTATATCAATCTATGTTTCGTTTACTCTCAGTTCTTTCTTCCTTTTGACCAACAACTCTTGTCTTTATAGTCTGAGCTAGAATATCTATCCTTCATGTACGTTAACCCCACTGGTTTTGCTGAACTAAGAAAAAGAGTTGAAAACTTGTACAAGGCCCATAGAATTTTCTCATGTTTGAGATTCTTCAATTCCAGGCAAATCGAATTTTAAGGCAAAAGATTGCTGAGGATCAGTTTCTCGATCTTGTTAGTGTTGAAACAGAAGTGCACTCAATTTACAAAGAGCTCTACAGGTGAGCGCATGACATCTCATTAAACTAAAAATTCTAGTGGCTTTAGACTCTAAAGAGAAATTTTTCTATTTTCATTAGGAATCAGATTACGGTACTATAACACTACATCTACTTGATGTAGTGTTGTGCTAGCATGCTCTGGTGTTCCCTAGATATTTCTTACACAGTTTTCTAACTCATTTCATATGAGATCGTACAATTAACCAGTCTGCTACATATTTTCATCAGTTTATTTTCTTTTAAAAAACTTTGGTCAGTGAACCATGTTTGTTGCTGACTAAATAACACTCTGTAATATGATAATACTTTGTGGTACGGTTTCCTGCTTATTTGCTTAGTTGTGCGTCTCAATTGCTTTTTAAATCAAAAGTTATTATTATAATGGCGTGAGTGTCTCGGTCAAAAAAATGGCGTGAGTGTTATGTTGTTCTTACTTTGAAATGTTGTGTAAGGCTATTTATTTGTTGGATTATTTGTTATTTGACCCATCTTTCAGCATTTACAAAACTACACTCAAATCCAAGAGTTCAATAAATGAGGTGAGTCAGGTTGCTCAGGTATGTATTTTTATATTCATACTATTTATATTACTCTGAATATCCTGTTATTTGTAAAATAATTAACCTTAGTACCTTACACTATTTTCTTAGCTGAGGATCATCATAAAACCAAAATCCTGCAATGGTGTTGGGCCATTGTGCACTGCACAACAGGTACCACAATGGAACATATTTCTGCTAATGTGACCGATAAAAGCAAGATTCCAACCCTTTTTTCATTGCGACTTAGCTGTAGAACACACACATTCAAGTTTATACTGCAGGGAGAACACAGTCCCTTTACCTTTCAGCTTTGTTGTTACATTTCACCAGTCACAGATGGCGGCGGCGTGTCTTCTCTATGCATGGATGTACCTGAGAGAGAGCTATGGCTGGAGCCCAAGTACATCAGGTTGTGTTTCCATAACCACCGGACACAGATGAAGGTGTAGATGCACTTGCTATTGTTACCTTCTCCTTGTCTCTTTGGTTGCCACCCTTTCAAGTTTCTTCACTTCTTTTGCGTGTTGGTCATCTGTCTGGTTCACGCCTAATCCTGTTTGTGTATAATAACTTATGTCAAATGTAATGTACCATGTGTCAACATAATTCTTCCTTTCTTGGTATCCGAAAACCATAGATCTGGTGTATTGATACTATTGTCATGCCTAATAATCGAAGATTTTCTTCAGGTTTGTGTTTTTAGCTTACAACAATGTTATTTGATCGACTAATCAAACCTAATTGTATGAGGACCGATCAGACGATTAATTGTGATTAGAGAAACAAAGATGTTGAAACAACTGAACTCTGATGTGAAGTACAAACATCCTAGAATTATCAAATGAAACAATACACCATGGGCATCTACACCATGGGCATCTGCACTCTGTGTTTTTGCCCCCTTTTATAAGGAAGCAGGTATGTATTGGTATGTATTGTTTCATTTGATAATTCTAGTATGTTTGTACTTCACATCAGAGTTCAGTTGTTTCAACATCTTTGTTTCTCTAATGCAGCTACTACTACATCCTGAATCTGATGATTCAGCTCAACTTTCCTAGGTACAATAGAATATGGAAATGTAAACCATCAAATTTGTTTTAAATTGTTGCTTCTGGTTGACCTCGATTTTTTTCTGTGCAATTGTGCAGTTGGGACTGAAAAGTTGCTAGCCTAGTTGGTTGAGACTGAGATGAACAGACGTTTGGTATGCTTTCTTTGGACTCTGTTGTACACAAGCAAACAGTAGATCTTTATCACTGTAAGTTCATAATGTTCTCAGCCATTTTTGCAGAAGGAGGACACTTACAAAGGAAAGAAGTTTAATGCAATCTGTCACTTCTTAGGCTACCAAGCTAGGGGAGCACTGCCTTCAAAGTTTGATTGTGATTATGCCTACGCAAGTCCCTCACCAGCTCAATTAATAAAGAATATTGATTGTTGTTGGTTTAACACGTGGGTTGTTGGTCTCAGGTTTTGGGGCATGTGTGCTACCACATCATAGCTGTCGGATAGAACGGATAACGGATACATGGCTACAATGACAAATCTTAAGAATCCAGTGAACAAGTGGTGATGTGGTGCGACTCCTATTTCGGTAAGATTTGTGTTGATATGCTTAATAGTTTAGGAAAAGTAAGAATGTAGCGTCTAACCCATGTCTATCCCTGCAGTCCATGATGACTGTGAAGCGATGATCAAGTGATTGTTTTATGTCTATTTTATATGCAAAAAATATAATCAAGTTTTACTGAAGATGCTACCAAAAGTTTTTTCTTATGAATTTTAATTACTGAATCTAATTTCTGATCCGCCTTGTGTCTTTACTCTAAATGATAGTATTACTACTTTATTCGCCTGATGGGACACAAGGCTTCTCATGTGGCATTGGAATGTGCTCTTCAATCACATCCAAACATGGTATGTTTTTTCCTTACTTGCCTGTGACCTGTCACATTTTTTCTCATACTATTTCGAACTTGTATCATGTGCTCAGGTTATCCTAGGAGAGGAGGTGGCTGCTTCCAAACTTACAATTTTTGATATTACGAAGCAGATTTGTGATGTAGTTCAGGCAAGGGATGAAAAAGGTTGGTCTACATCTCTCTTGTCTATGAGAAGATGAGATGTTCCATGTGTTATTTTATCTTTATAACAACAATTTATTGATCGTCCTTGTACCTTTCCTAGGCAAGAACCATGTGGTTATTCTTTTCCTGAGGGCCTTGTGGAGAATATTCCTGAACTATGTCTTTTGCTTTAGGTACGTTTACACGCTTATGACTACTCATTTATGATTTTACTCACTGGAGCTATTTGTTTATAGGAAATCCATGGCCTCCATGGCAAAGGTGTTTCTGTTGAGAATATCTCTTCTCAGCTTTCACCATTGGCATCTGCACTCTGAGTTTTTGCCCCCTTTTATAAGGAAGCAGGTATGTATTGTTTCATTTGATAATTCTAGGTTGTTTGTACTTCACATCAGAGTTCAGTTGTTTCAACATCTTTGTTTCTCTAATGCAGCTACTACAACATCCTGAATCTGATGATTGAACTCAACTTTCCTAGGTACAATAGAATATGGAATATGTAAACCATCATATTTGTATTAAATTGTTGCTTCTGGTTGACCTCGATTTTTTCTATGCATTTGTGCAGATTGAGACTGAAAAGCGTTGACTTGAAAGGAAAAGCATACTGAAAGCTCTCTTGTGGGTTTTGGTGTTTAGATGACAACCCAATTAAAGGACTAACAAGTGTTGAACAGGTGCTTAATGCAAAGCTAACAGGGTTCAACACAAGTGAAGAAGTGTGATGGTCCAAAGACTAGATTATCTATAGATAATGGACATCACAAGTAAGATGGACATTGCTTAAGTGAGACTCAATGTGCGTAACACAGAGACAACCGATCAAGCCAAGGATGGAGGCAAGAAGAGCTTCGAGGTACCGAGTGCACGGGAGAAGGTAAAGGAGACCAGGAACCCAAAGCCAGGGGTGAAGAAGAAGACTTGCAAAGTCAAGGTTGATCGAGTTAAGAAGAGTTATGGTGCATCAAGGATCACTACATAATGACATGACTTACAACCAATAAGGTAACATCTACAATAATGTGGTGTAAGTCATATAGATCAAGATCATGCTCTAGAAGTGAACAAGGTATGTTTCTGGACTCAGTAAATTGTTTTTGTTCACTAACATGGTTATCTAAGTGCTAGAAACAGTGCCAATAAAAGAAGAAAAGATTTGGAGAAGATATGGCTCTGTATAGCCAAAACCAGCACTAGCCTGGCACACCGGACTGTCCAATGGTGCACCGGACAGTGTCCGGTGCCCTAGGCTGACTCGGCGGTGAACTACCAGCTCTCAGGAATCTGCGGGGAGTCGTGGCTAAAATTCACCAGACTGTCCGGTGGTGCACCAGAATGTCCGGTGTGTCTGTGCCGCCCGAGCCAACGGTCGGCAGCGAAATCAGCGGGCGACGCGTGGCCTGAGCCAACGGTCAGTTGGCGCACCGGACAGTGTCCGGTGCGCCAAGCGGTCCGAAGGCGCAACGGTCGGCTTCGCCAGAAAAGGAAGGAGATCGGGCACTGGACAAGCACTGTTCATGTCCGGTGGTGCACCGGACTGTCCGATGCGCCACCCGACAGAAGGCAAGGATTGCCTTCCAAAAGGAATTCCAACGGCTCCTAGGCCCCTTGGGTCTATAAAAGGGACCCCTAGGCGCCTCCAACAAGTACAGAAGTGCAACCAACAAGTGTATACATCATTTGGATCAATTCTCTCTCTCTCCCTCTCTTGTATATCTCTCTAGTTTGCGTGGAGACAAAGCTATAAGCCTTTAGAGAGTGGAGAAGTGCTGCTGGGAGCTAGAGCAAAATCTTGAGCGCGTTGTTACTCTGCCGGAGTGCTGTCAAGAAGACTATAAGCAGCCACGACATTGTTGTGACCAATATTAACATAGTGGAAGGCTCTATCTGTCATACTGATAGATCTGAGCAAATGGAGGAAGAAGTTGAAATAGACTCCATGCCCAGGTGTGGCTAACTCCAACGAGGACTAGGCAAGCATTTCAGGCTTGGCCGAACCTCGGGATAAATCCCTGTGTCTGTGTGCTCTGCTCTGTATTGTGTGCTGATTCTCTGCCTTACTCACTCTTTATATCTGCACTTCAATACTTATTTGTGGTACAAGCTATATTTGAAGTGTAGGGTATTTTAAAGACAGGAACTTCTATTCCACTGTAACCTACTCGAAGGGTCTTTCATTCCACTGCGATCCAGCCTTCGAGTGGAGTAAGAATTTCAGTTTTAAAGTGATAATTTTTATTCGCCTATTCACCCCCGCCCTCTAGGCGACATCCAGATCATGTTCCCGGGCAGAGGGAACTTTCAATTGGTATCAGAGCTAGGCCTCTCCAGTGTGGGCTTAGCCGTTCGGAGATGACGATGTCGTCACGAGAGGTACCTCTAGAACTACTTCTAGGCGATGGTTCTAATTATAGATCTTGGTCTGTCTCTATTTATAATGCTTTCATGCATATTGATCCTGAGTTGAGACAGATCTTTAGTAGAAGTATTTTTCCCTCTGATATTAGTAAAAATCCTTCTAATGCTGAACTAAGATGTCTATCTCTCAATCACCATGCTTGCAACATCTTAGTTGACTCTCTTTCTAGAGGTGCTTATTTTGCCATCATGAGTAGTGATAGTGATTTATTTGTTGATGCTCATGATCTATGGACTAAAATTAAGTTGAATTTTTTTAAGTCCATGCGCACTGCTTCTGCTCCCTCTATTGCTGGTGGTACTAACTTGTCCAAGGGAGAAGAACAAGAACGATGGACACCAAGCGATGGATCCACCTCACCGACAGGTTCATCTCCCACTAGTTATACATGTCTTGTTGCTGACGATGATAGTGGAGATGAGGAGGAATATGAGGATGATAGCATGGATGAGTCTTCATCACCACAAGGTACATTTTCCTGTATTGCTTCCACTGATAATAATGACAGGGAAAATGAGACCGACGATGTGAAAGAAGAGGAAATACGCCGGTTCTACACCCATCTCAACAAAGAAGACAAAGTGCTCTTGGTTAAGCTATTGAGGAGGAACAAGGAACAAGGTGAGATGCTCCTCAGGCTAGAGGAAACTCTCATCAAAACCAACGACAGCCTGGAGAAGAAGACCAAAGAACATGAGGAGCTAAAGTGTTCTCATAATAATTTGGTCCGACGGTATGAATCTATTTTATTTAAGCAAAGAAATAATCTTGATGTATTATCTGATGTTGCTCAACTTAAAACCGAGAATTCTATACTTAGGAGTCAAGTAGAAATGATGAATTTGGAAAAGCTTGGTCTAGGCGAAAAGTATGATATGTTGTCGTATTCTCATAGTAAATTAGTTGATGACCATATCATGCTCGATATTGCTCATGAGGTAGTAATTACTAGTTTAAACTCATGTGAACCTCATTCTTGCACAAGTGATCAATTAGTTGAAGTATTATCATGTGCTGACCTCCACTGCCCCAAGAAAGGCCAATCTTTGATTGAGAAACAAGTTGTAGGGTCAAAAAGAAAATTGCTTAGGAACAAGAAACAAAGACAATTGAGGAGAAGACACCATGCTCGACTTCCTCAAGATATTTACAAACATGTGGTGAATAAGCTTGAGGAAGAAGGAACTGCAGCAAGGGTCAAACTCTATGAGAAAGAAGCTCCTAAGGCAATAAGTGAAGCAATCAACATGAACAAAGAAAAAGGTAAAGATTCAATTAGTCATGTTGTTTGCACTGATCATCTCTCTATGTTATCCAAGAGCAAAAAGAGAAGAGGAAAAAGGAGGTGCTTCAAGTGCAATGAGTCAAGCCACCTCATTGCTTCTTGTCCATACAAAGACAAGGATGAAGGGTTGAGGAGATGTTTTGGATGCAACGATAAGGACCATATGATCACTTCATGTCCGCTCATGAAGAATCAAAGACGTGCACCCTCCAAGATGACCCTCACTAAGAAAAAAGACAAACAGCAAGTGTCATGTCAGGTTGAGCGACGCTTCTGCTACATGTGTGGTGAGCATGGTCATCTACCTAAGGTATGTAAGAAGGGTAAGGTTCCTAAACGAGTAAATTTATCTCAATCTTATTCGCTTAGGAGACCCAAATCATACACTTGTGCTAGATCAGTAACGAGATCACCTAGAACTAGCACAATTGCTATTTGGGTACCAAAGGCCCTTTTAGATGAACGTTATGGACCCATCTTAAGATGGGTACAAAACCGTGCCAACTAGACCATGCAGGTGCCTCGAGATGGACTGGAGACTCTGAGAGAGCTTAAGATGGTTAATTCAAACTCTATGTTTAAGCTGTCAATTTTATTGTCTATTTATTGACCCAAGATTAAATTATTATGCAAATACTAATCCCATGTTCATCTCGAGTTAAATAAGTTGTAGAGGTCCTCAACCATTATTGGTGAATCAAGCAAATGACTCTGATGAGAATCTGCAACTCGCTCTCCAAAGGACGGTACACGTGTATCTTAAGTGCATTATTTCCAATCAGTATTGCTCTTAAGTTGGATTGTCGTGCTTTACCTATTCTTGGAGTAGTTATGCTTTTGAGATTGCCTGTGTTTGAATATCTTTCAATTAACGATCCATGATTTCTAAGTTCATAATCATGCTTGCTCAATCATGACTATGTGCTTTATAGGTTATATCTCTTGAATCATTCAATGGGCAGCTTTTCATTTGATATATCTACCATGATTAACTCTCTTGGTATATGTGGCTAAATCTGTATCTTTTTGTAAATCATGTTATGTGGTTTTCAATGATTATGTATTAACCTATGTGCAAGCATGATAGTTTTGTTTAGTCCATGTTCACATGATTACTTTGTCTTGGTACACTGTGTATACCAAAACAAGAAATCCATGTTGTGCCTCTAATGCACCCTCTCGAGCTATGAGGTGCATGAGCAAAAGGAGCCCTCAATTGGTGACAACAGGTGATCTCACTCCACACTACCTAAAAGAATGGATCTCATGGCATTCAGGTAAAAGGCAAAGGTATGGAGAATGAAACTATGCAATTTCTTCGAATATCTTGATGTTCTGTTGATTGTGATCATAGCTATGTTCTTGCCTTTCAATTGGTAGTATCTTGGCTTAGGTGCTTTATGCTTTAAAATGTTGTTTCCTTTAGTGTACCTAAGAAAATACTTCTTAATCATGGTGTGCTTAGACACTGTGCTTTTTATGCATGATCTTATCGTTTTTCAATTAGTATATGTGTTACAATGATCATCATGTGTGAAGCGTGCCTAGGTTGCTTTTAAAATGTCATATATCTTAAGGCATGCATTGTTTCCACTAGTCATAAGTTGTGTTATGTCATCTATTCAATTGGTATCTTTTTGTGATGCAATTGATATATTATGCCTAGACCAAGGTATGTTGTGATCCCCTCTAGTTCTAAGGACGCTAGAATGTGCAAGGTGCAAGTCATTCAAATACTTGATGCACAACTTTAGGGGGAGCACACATAACTTATGTCTTTTGAGTCTAACTGTTTCTTGAGTGATCCTATATAGTCTCAAGGTGGAAAAGGGAAGATGAGCGAGAAATGGAGCAATCAGGACTTGGATACCTCCACAAGTCGAGTAATTGGTACCTAAAGTTGTGAGTAATTGCATATTTAAAGATTGCTCATGCTCTATAATAGTTGGTGATCCTAGATGCTTATCTTTAAATATCATGGAGCTATCACAGCGATGATGTTTCAATTGGTAGCCTTGGTAGTGTGCTTCAAATGGTATCTTTTGGTAATCACTAAAATAAAAGCTTCATCTTGTGCCACAATACTATAACTTGTTCTAAGTTTGGTGTCTTAGCAACAAGAAAAGGTCAGGATAAAGGATCAGGTACAAGTGTAAAGAAGCTCTCTAGAGATAAAACTTTCAAAATGGAAATCTTAAATTGATGGCAAAAGCAACTCCGCCTACTTAGATGGAAAGTACACCATAACATGGTAAAGGTATAAAAGGAGGTATTGACCTTTCTGCATATTTGTACCTTAATCTTCCTCCAATGCTTGTGTTGCATATGTTTAATGTGTAAGGGTGAGTAATGTTAGTGTGTTGCATTTTTACCTACTTAATACACTGTTGTCCCTTAACATCATCCTATGTTCTTGCTTGAATATGGTTTTGGTGTTTGATGTCAAAGGGGAAGAATTTGTGCATTAAAGCTTACCTCAACCTGAGAGGAAAGCTTATCTTATCATCCTAAGTGTGAAGAGGGTGAAGATTATTTTTAGGGGTTTCCTTGAGTTCCTTTGATCTTAAGGAAGAATGTGTTAGTTTTGTTAATAATACTTATCATATGCTTCTTGTTGTATTATATGGTGACAATGCATAATTAGTGCTTCTGTTGATATGAATCAATTGTATCTATTGTGTTTGTCCTGTAATAGATATTCATGTGGTTCTGGTGCTTTAAATTACTTTAAATTGGTA
This sequence comes from Zea luxurians, assembly GCA_029449295.1. Lineage (NCBI taxonomy): Eukaryota > Viridiplantae > Streptophyta > Magnoliopsida > Poales > Poaceae > Zea > Zea luxurians. The sequence goes on along the minus strand of JAOPSE010000014.1, from coordinate 102,318,127 downwards.
TCTTCATGGTGAATAGTTGTAGGTTGATATTCCTATGGTATATCTATTTAATTGGTGTTTAACTCTTATTCTGTGCATTTGTGTGTTCTATGCATCAAAGTTTAATTCTTGACACAATACATCCCACGGGTGCTAAGGTGTAGATATGCTTCAAATTAGCCTAAGTATGTGCAATTTGGCATATAAGGCCAAAGTTGAGATTTTAATGTAAGCATATATTTAGGGGGAGCATTCTATAAACTTAGAATTCAAAATTTATGCTTTAAATCTTATTCTTGTGTAAGCTTTAATTGTGTTGCCATCAATCACCAAAAAGGGGGAGATTGAAAGCTCTTTTGTGGGTTTTGGTGTTCAGATGACAACCCAATTAAAGGACTAACAAGTGTGCTAAGTGTTGAACAGGTGCTTAATGCAAAGCTAACAGGGTTCAACACAAGTGAACAAGTGTGATGGTCCAAAGACTAGATTATCTATAGATAATGGACATCACAAGTAAGATGGACATTGCTTAAGTGAGACTCGATGTGCGTAACTCAGAGACAACCGATCAAGCCAAGGATGGAGGCAAGAAGAGCTTCGAGGTACCGAGTGCACGGGAGAAGGTTGTAGGAAACGGGTGACGCCTAAGAGAGGGGTGAATTAGGACTTCTAAAACTTTTACTAAACTAGGCCACAATTAAATCCCTAGAGCAAAACCTACGCAAATAATGAAACTAGAATGTGCAAACTAGGTTTTGTCTAAGTGTTGCTATCTCTACCGCAAAGACTAAGTTTCAATCTACACTAAATAAGTATGAATGCAAGATTGAAACTTAAATGCTTAATATAAATGCGGAAACTTAAAGAGCAAAGTAGAGAAGCAAACTCTCGTGGATGACGCTGGTATTTTTACCGAGGTATCCGGAACCATGCAAGGTTCCGACTAATCCTCGTTGGTGCCCCTACGCAAAGGGAAGCCCACGCGAGGGCCAAGCACCACGGTCGAGTAACTCCGTAGAGAGCCGCAGGCCTTCTCCACGCGCAAGTGGTGCTCTGCTTCTGGCTCCTCTCGGATGCTCCCCGCCGTCTCCACTATCGAGCTTCCGGCCGAAACGCCGCGGGCCTCGTTCCCTCCGGTACACGGTGGCGGCCGTGACACAAACGCGGTTGTCACGGTCTCGCAAGACTCTCGCCCCACTCGGTACAATTACAACGACTCACGCAAGAGCCGAGGGGTTGTGTGGTTTCACAAAACTCACTCAACTAACTAGGGTTCACCTAGAGCAAGCGCTAAAAGCGGTCTAACTAACCTAAGCACTTCGCAAAGCACCTACGCTAATCACCAAGTGATTCTATTAAGCACTTGGGTGTTTGAGCTCATGGAAATGTGCACTATATGCCTTGGTATGTTGCTTGGGCTCCCACACCTTCAAATGGCCGGTTGGGTGATGTATATATAGGCTCCAACTCAATTCTAGCCGTTGGAGAAAAGCTGCAGTTCTCTACGGCACACCGGACAGTCCGGTGGTGCACCGAACAACACACTGTAGCATGTCCGGTGCGCCTAGCCGTTGCCCTGTCAGAGCAGGTGACCGTTGGCGCCGCAGGCTTTTCCACACCGGACAGTCTGGTGCTCACACCGGACAGTCCGGTGGTCTTCTCTCCCGGTGCCACCAGGAACTAGCCGTTGGGCTGGAGTTCTCTGGTGCACCGGACAGTCCGGCGTGTGGGCACCGGACAGTCCGGTGCGCCTTCGCACAGACAGTCCGCAACAGCACACTTGGACTTTTCTTGGATCTTCTTAATGTCTTCTTTTGAGGTGTTGCTTTCCTCAATTCCTTAGTCCAAGTAAATCTTGCATCCTGGGAACTACAAACACAAACACTGGAAAACTTATTAGTTCACGGATTGTGTTGTTCATCAAACACCAAAACTCAATTAGCCAAATGGCTCGGGGTCCATTTTCCTTACAATCTCCCCCTTTTTGGTGATTGATGACAACACAACCAAAGCAAGCAAATATTACAAGTATTTGAATGAAAATATGCAATCTACTTGCTAGGATGCATGTTTGTCCCCACAATGTGATATTATGGACTTAAGCTTCCCCCTAACTCCATAATTCACTTATTTCCTGTTTTTGGACCAAATAACCAAAACCACTTGAAAAACCATTTGTAGATATAAAATTTTAAATTGGTGGTGTTTGGTGTTTGATATAGTTTTCATTGCTTTGGTCCCTAAACTTCTCCCCCTTTGGCATCAACCACCGAAAAGGAAGACATTAAAAGCATGTAGGAAGTAAATAAAAGCTTGTCCTCAAAGGATTACTCCCCCTAAGTGAGTGTTCTCCTTTAAAAAGAGTTTTCTCCCCCTTTAGAGATGAAGAAAAGCTCCCCCTAGCAGAGATCTTAGGAAAAAGCATGTGAAAATTAGAGGTGCAAGACATGATTTGAAAAGACTAACTTCCCTTATGCATAGGTAACAGAATATGAGTTAAGTACTTATGCATTTTTAGCAACATGGAAGTATATGATATGAAATATAGTCTAATCAAATATTGGAGAAGACATGTAAATGATACTAGATGTAGTCTCAAAAGATACCAATTGAAAGTCAATGGCAAGCTTGAGAGACATGAGAGTTCTTGGAGATTTTGCAGTGGAAGATTGTTGTCTTTCTCTGGGGACCTCATTTTCCTTACAATGAGACTATCACATGAAATAGACTTGAAAAGGTGTTAGTCTCAAAGTGTTAGATTATAGAGTAACCTCCCCCTGAAGGTGTGCATACAAGTTTTGAATACTTGTAGGAGACATGCACTTTGATTTGATATCAAGAGGGGCAAATTATCTATAATCTGAACTTTGGCACATATAATTTAAATGATACAACTTGTAGAAATAAAAAATTTTCAATTGATGCATCATTTACTATGGAGTGATATAGAAGCTATGTGCCATGCTTGTAACTAAACATTTTAAACCATGTAGGTTTGCTTAAGTATATGAATTGAAAGCAAGCAATCCTACCATGTGATTTACCTAGTACGCATGATTTTAAACAAAAGTAAATAACAAATGTAATACTAGGCAAGAGAGATAAACTAGATACAAGGTAAACAGATACGCATATCTAAAAACAAGAGATACAACAAATCTAGTTACCTTAGTCCTGGGTGGGAAATTTGGGTCCAAATTTTTCACTAACCCACATGGCAAGTAAACTTGATCCAATATGTTGTATCCCATGATATACATCCCAAATTTGCCAAGTCTCCAAATTTCCTGCTGACCTTCGGTCTACTCACTTCCCTTTCGGGATCCAAACCTTCTTGGTGCTTTTCATGGTTGAAATTATTTCCTTTGGCACCCAGATGCGTTTGGCCCCCTTTCCTTTGTTGGCTTGCTTGTTGGCCTTGATTGCTATCACCTTTCCATTCTTTTTCTTCTTGATCAAATATGGTGTAGCAGTCTTTTTATCCACCTTTTTGATATAGGTGTTGGAGATTTTGCTTGATGGCTTTTGCTTGAGCTTTTGCATTTGTTTATCTCGGGTCATCGCCTTGCATTGGAAAGACTTGTGGCCTTCCATGTGGCATAGCCTACAAATCACAGTTTCTCCCTCTACAGGCTTGTTCACTCCCGCAGTGGTGTTATCCTGTGGAGGTCAGATTTGTTTGGCTTTGCCTTTCTTGTCATACAAAGCCTTGACAAGGCGAGTCACTTCTTGCTTTAATTGTTCATTTTCCTTTGCAACCTTTTCCTAACATGTTTCTACAACAATATTCTTTACAAGAACTTGGTTGCAGGGGTTAGAATCATCAATTAAATCAAAGCAGGAAGTAGAAGCATCTTTCTTAATAATTTCAGGTATTTCCACTAAAGATGCTGCTGGGGTGCTACCAATGTTTTCTAGCTTAGTAGTTAGCTCATTATTGTGTATGCTAAGAATTTCCATTTTCTCTAGCAAATTTTCAATAGCTTTTTGGGAGCTAGCTAACTTAGCCTTAAGTTTTTCATTCTTTTTAATAAGGCTATCATCTGTAGCAGTGGATGGAGCACTAGATTCTAATAGCTCAATTTTAGTTGATAGCTCACTATTTAAGTTTGCAAAAGTTTCAAATTTTTCTAGCAAACCTTTGTAATCATTTTGAGAGCTAACCAACTTATTTTTCAAGGTTTTAAGTTGAGCTTTTTGTTTAGTGCAAACATCCTGAAAAAAATTCAACGGCTTCCGCAAGCTCATCCATGGAGGGCTTTCCCTCACCTTCATCATCACTACTGCTATCATCACTAGAGGATGGAATGCTTTTGTTACCTCTTGCCATAAGGCATTTGTGTGATGACCGTGATGAGCGTGATGAGGACCGGTGGCTGCGCGTCCTTGGAGGTTCATCTTCACTTGAAGAATCATCCCAAGTTCTAACACTTGTTAGCGCCTTGCCTTTGCTCCTCTCCTTTTTGGGTTTGGCCATATTTGTACAGTTGTCCCTGAAGTGGCCCTTCTCCCCACATGAGAAGCATCCTCTCTTCCTTTCCTTTTTCTGTCAATGTTAAAAAGAAGATCTTCGTCCTGCAGGGGCACACCCATTAGATTAATCATGCGGATCATCCTCATTACCTTTCCGACGCGCCGGATTGTTTCTTCGTCTTTGGAGGATGATGTGCAAGGTTGATTATCTTCATCATCACTTTCTTCTTCTTCCTCTTCTTCACTTGAGGAACTTGGAGTAGGAGCCTTCTTTTTGCCCTTCCTTTCATCACATGCAAAAGCATATGGCCTTGAGGAAGTTGGCTCCTCTCTCCGACACATTTTTCGCGACATCTCAAAAGCCGCGATTTTCCCAATCACAATGGTCGGGGTCATGTTGCTCAAGTCCTCCATGTTGTGAAGGATGGTGATGATGCTCCCATATCTTTGTTGTGGTAGCAGGGAGATAATCTTCCTCACAATGTCCGCATCACCTAGCTAATTAATGCCAAAAGAGTTGAGCTCATTGATAATTAGATTTAAACGAGAATACATGTCTCTAACAAGCTCATCATCTTTTGAATCGCCCCAATCCTCTGGGACTCAAATGTGATACAATTACTAGTCCCAGGAGGCTAGTAAACACATTTATACATCAGATGATACCAAATCTGCTTAAACGAGACAAACCTACAAAGGTGGCGAACAACTTTAAGAGTTGGTCCACAACTCGGGACACATCATCAGAGTGGGGCTGAAGCAGCCCGATATACGCAGCGAAGCAAATCAGCGGTCCAACAGCCACAGGCAAGGTTGGGAACAGTCGTAACTCTTACCCGATCTCCTTTTTCTGAAAAACAACAAATAAGCAAGGGTGAGTACAAACGTACTCAGCAGCCCACCTTCACCCGCGGAATGGGGAAATCAGATATAATGCATGGAATATGTGGAGCTCAGGATATTTGCAGAAACAGCAATATTTTATGCAGAGTTGTTTTGAAAAACATTTTGTATTTTTGCAAAGCGCATCCTCTCCAAAAGGAGCAGGAAGTTTTTCAGTATTATAACAAAATCCCCTAGACCAAACCATCCAGGTATCTCAACATTTTCCCACTGGTTCTCATTTCCAAAAACAGCTACTGGACTTCCCGTCCACCATAGCTCACGGTTCAACAGCCAGACCTTTTAAAAACCACTTTTCAAAAGCATCTCTTTTTTGGAAAACAAAACATTAATTGCCATACCATACCAGACTCGTCCATTCCTGTGGACACAGACTATTCGAATAGGTTTGAACTCTTCGCAGAGGTGTACACTTTACCCACTAGTCCGGCTCTGCGATCTCATAGCTAGTGAGACCCGAATCCGAATCTCTTTCTTTCCCCGCACGTCCTAACCTTAACGGTTATCCAGAAGGAGTCAGGCCACCACCATGTCCAAACCGGACAAAACTTTCCCCCTCCTTATCCTCCCGGTGCTCCCCAGCCTTCATAACCCTGGGGTTGGACCGTACGAGTTCAGATTGAGTGACTGCCCACACAGTCTCGAGTGGTTGTACTATTAAAGAGTACAGGTAGTGAAGATGACAAACCGGTCCTTATATGAGGGGACAATCCTTCTGCTCACGTCTAAACCAGCTGAGCCAACACCTTAGGCCCTCCCCTAAACCAGGGAGTCCCTGATCATCCCTACTCAAAGGTGATAAGGGTGGAAACCCTTCATCATACACATTTTGAAAAGCATTTTCTTTTGAAAACTCACACCTTTTCTCAAATCATTTGTAACAAATATATCAAGTATTGATTGCGGCAAGCGGCTGGGTGGCCATAATAACTTGTCTCAAAATCATATCATGCATAAAATAACAGGCTGAGGGTTGTGGTTGTAAAAGCATAGGTAATTTATGCATCAAAGGGATCCAGTGAGCTTGCCGTGCTTATTCGGCGAAGGGGGAAGGGGAGCTCGCGGAACTGGCTTCTAGCTCCACTGCCTGGCGTAGACTTGCAGATCTGGCCTCCACGAGACGGCACGAACGCTCCGATAACTATGCAACATGAATAAGCAAACATACAAACAAGCAAGTATACCAACAAATATTTAGTATAGTGGTCAGAATAGTGATACATGGATGGGTAGAGTCTTGAGTAGAATATGTGTCATGTGGTGTTGAGATACTACTAGTGGTGGAGAGGAGGTGCTTACCAGGAGGGTGGACTGGAGGCGAAGCGACACTATGCGTGTAGCCGGCAAAGCAGAGTAACTGAGTGGGTGGGGTGTTTGCCTTGGCTGAGGGTGTTGAGTGTGTGTGGAGAGGGAGAGGGTAGCTGGGTGTATTTATAGCTGAGTGTATGTGGTGTAGCACAGTGAAGTTCACTGTTGGTGAGAATAGTGACGAATGAATCGTCTGACTTAGTATGAACAGGAGAGTTATAGGCAGAATATGGGACAAGAGTATTTTGGGAGTTTTCTGGAATATGGACCATGCTTAAGGGATGACATGGTTGGATAGGGAATAGTTTGATAAGAATTTAGAAACGAGAATTATTGGAATCTGAGTTTGGGAGCCTGGTTCGAAGGAATCTCAAAGTTAAGCGTGCTCAACTTGGAGAAACCTAGGATGGGTGACCAGATGGAAAGTTCCCTACTGGAAGGAAAATCACAGTCACCGGAGTTCGTATGACTGGAATATGGGTCTGGCTGGTCTTAGGTGGACTGGACAGCATGATGTATGAGTAGTTGAAATTTGGGGTGATCGGCTAACCGATGAATAGTAAAAATGAATAGTAACGACAAAAAAGTTACTAGATATCATCGATGAGTAGTAACGATGATGAACAGCAACGATGATGAATAGTAACCCTGAATAGTAACGATGGTGAATAGTGTCAATGAATAGTAATGATGAATAGTATCAGTGAATAGTGATGGTGAATAGTCGTATGAACGAACGATGAATAGGAACTATGAACGATGAATAGGAACTATGAACGAACGGACAAACGATCGAATGATCGGACGAACGAACGATCGGAATTTCGGCAGCATAATGGCAGGACAAAGATTATCTGGAAGAACGATGAATAGGGACCATGAACGAACGACGAACGATGAATAGGAACTATGAACGAACGATGAACGATCGAATGATCGAACGAACGAACGATCGGAATTTCGGCAGCATAACGGCAGGACAAAGATTATTTGGATGAACGAACGGACGAACGATCGAATGATCGGACGAACGAACGATCGGAATTTCGGCAGCATAACGGCAGGCCAAAGATTATCTGGAAGAACGATGAATAGGGACTATGAACGAACGATGAACGATGATAGGAACTATGAACGAACGATGAACGATCGAATGATCGAACGAACAAACGATCGGAATTTCGGCAGTATAACGGTAGGAAAAAGATTATTTGGACGAACGAACGGACGAACGATCGAACGATCGGACGAACGGACGAACGAAACATGAACGATCGGACGAACGATCGAACAATCGGACGAACGAACGAACAAACTAAGAACAGGGGACGAACGATCGAAGAACGATCGAACGATCCTTGTGCTAGTGTGTGCTTGTGTGGAACATGGAGTGGGTGTGGGGGGGGGGAGAGAGTTGCCATGAAATGGCTTGGGGTGGGATGAGAGGAGGCCCTTGCCCCTCTATTTATAGCCATGGTGGGGGGATTAGGGGGAGGGATGAGAGGATTAGTGGGAGGATGAGAGGATTAGTGGGAGATTAGCATGTATTTGTCTTGTATAAGTGTAATTAGCTTGTAGAGCTCACCGTATGACACTGGAGGCATACGTATATGTATGGGCATGAGGAAAGTTATGAAGAAAATATTTGTAGGGACTTTAAAAATGATTCTGAAGGTATTTCTCAAGAGGAAAATATCTGGAGATATATCGGTGGAATATTTGGGCAGTATTTCTGGAAAGAACTTGAAGGGGATTACTCAGGAAATATCTGGGCAGTATTTCTGGAAACAATTTGAGGGGGATCACTGGAGAAACATTTGTAGGATATTTGAGGAGGATTTTGGAGAGAATATAGACCACTATATTTTATTTGTTGATATTAACTCACAAACAAACATTTTGAAATGAAATTTGAAATTCATTTTGAATTTAGAGGGAGTTTGAGAAATTTTCAAGATTTGAATTTTTGGGATGCTACAGATCTACCCCACTTAAAAGGAATCTCGTCCTCGAGATTCGGCTTAAGAAGGCTTATGGGTATAGCTTTACTTCAACTACATATATTCACTTTGCAACTCTTCGAGGAGATGGAACTTCAACAAAATCTGGCCCTTGCGGAGCATCCGGCTGCTGATTGCAAACGTTGATTCTGGCTACTCAAAGGTCATCTTCAGGCTTCTAGCTTTTGCTTGGCAGCTAGCTTATTGAAGAAGCATCGATGCCAACACGCAAACCTTCCTCTTGCGAACTCCCACATGGATTCCTTCCTTGATTGGTCTTCTGTTGCTTCATCAACGGAACTTGGGTGACCACTTCTCATCCAGAAACTTATAAGCTTCGATGATCTGGTCCTCCATAAGCTTGCTACAGGCCTTCTTCTCTTTCTCCATAGGAACCTTACTGGAACACTACCCCACTTAAAAAGAATGAGGTAGAACTCTTGAATCTTGGGGATTTGAACTCCTTGAAGTACCTCATAACAAGGGTGTTACGGGGCCTTCTTCTGTTGTTGCTGCTTGAGCAGGCTGCGGAGAAATGACTGACACAGGGTTGATTCTGGGAGAACCTCCTTCTTATCTTCTCTTCACTATCTTCTTTTCACTGACCCTTTCTTTCTCTTTGCTCTTCCCACTGGAGGATTCTATCAAAGAGTATTACCATCACACAAAGGAGGAAACCAAAGATGTTGAACCATATACAACAGTCTTCAACCCAAGAATCACCAAGCATTGTGATCTTAGGAGCAAGGGAGTGGAAAAATGGAGTTGCTTGCGATTTGGCAGAGGGGATTTATCTGGAGTGTGCTTTGAGCGAGTTGGGCGTTGAGGGGGTTGGTGGGGGGAATTTATAGGCGAGCGGGGGTGTCCGGTTGCGGAGTAGTGATGATGGAGTAGGTGCTACGCGGCAGCGGGTGCGATAAGGGGAGGGGGGCCTGGTGTTGCCGGCGATGAGGGTGGCGGTGGGTGCGCTGTAAAGGTGGCGTGGGCGGCGGTAGTGCGCTGCAAAGGGGGGCGGTGGTAGGGCGCATGGAGGCGAGGCATGAGTGCGGGGGGGCACGGGTGAGTGGTGGGGTCAATGACCCTAATGTTTGTGGTCTCTGGTTCCAAGAATCTTTGCATCTTTGTATGGTAATAACTCCTTCTGTCCTCTTTTCCTGTTTACTTTGACTCAGGGGCAGTGCTTTGATTCCCACGGTCGGTCCTTTTGAGCGGCTAGACTGGTTTCTTCTGTAGCTTGTTCCAGGCTTCAAGGGTAAGCTTCCCGGTATCTTCTTGGGTAAGGCACTTTTCTCTTGAGATGGGTTAAGATGAGAATGGAAGAATAAGGTGAGGATTGGATCTAATTTGTGATCTATGTTTTTAGAGAAAACCTTTTTTTTAAGACAAACGGAAAGAAAACACACAAGCTCAACAATGATAAGCACAAACAAATCAAATGTTTTGAATAGGGGAAGAATAGAGTTTTTCCAAAGCACGGACTACTCAGATTCGGGGGCTAAGCATAACTACTATTGCTTGGCTCCTGAATTGAGAACTATGCTAAATGCAACTTATGAGCACTAACGTTAAAGCATCACATATGCATTCAAAAGGGGAGAAAACATCAAGCGAAATTCATTTTGAAATGCCCTAGGGGGCCACACAATTAGAGTTTTTCAAAACACGAGACTACACGATTACCTCTCAAACATGCAGGGCTCTAGCCAAAGTGAAGAAAAACTTCACTACCCGATGCATGCAGAGGACTGGGCATACTAACTTCAAACCAGGCAGCTTCTCTTCTGGCAAGGCTGGCGCACAACTTCAATCTGAGACATCTCCTGGATGGGTTAAGAGGGAGCTAATGTTGATGACTTCTTCTGGCGGCAACTGAGATGTCATCATGGGGTTGAACTCTTCTTCAAGCTGGACTGGCTCTTGTAGCTCCTCAAAGGGTGGCGTTGCTAGCGGGGTGCTTGCAGCTCCTTCCTTGACTTCAAGGGATGGTGCTAGAATCTTCTTCATGGCGAGGGGCTCAAACAACTCTGGTGGGGGATCCTGGGAGGATTCAGGGTGCTCTTGCTTATCCATAGCCTTAGGGGAGACTGGAATTCCTTCCAAGACTATGGCTCCTTTCGGGAGTTCCCAAGCCTTCTTTTCTCCTCTGGTAGAGACCGGGTGACCTTCAAGAATCTGGGGGTCTTCAGCTTTGATGGTTTGAACAGGGTTGGATGAAGCGGGCTCTTGGATCCGCAGGGCTCTACGTTGGTTGTGGGTTACCAAGTAGGCCTCCATCAACTTCTGGACGTGCTCATCCTAGGCCTGCTTCAGGGCTTCAACAGCAATGGCTTCACGACATTCCAAGGCAGCTACACGGGCTTGAGCTGAGGTGAGATCCACATGGAGCTTACGGTTGAGCTTCTCTGCATCTTCTGCTCGGGCAATCATCTGACGGTGGTGTCGAGCCAAGAAATCATACTGGCATCTAGGGTGAGCAGGTATGCAGTGAGGTACACGACTGTGGGGTCGTCCTCAAGCAGCTGCTCCTCTTCCAATGCACGCATCCTGGCCATCCAAGCGGGACGGTCTCTCTGAAAGGGCGGAAAGAATCTGAGCGGGTGTCGGCCACTTCTTCTTCATAAAGTTGACACAGGGTCCTCAATGCCTTACGAGCGACGACTTGGCAGGTGTCTTTGAATCTGTGCCCAGCAGCAGTGACACTCCATTCCACATGGTGCGGACTGGATCCAATGTATATAGTCACGACACACTTCTCTGTGCCATGCTCGATGAATTCACGACCATCATACTCTGGCTGGCTCCTGATTCCGAGGCGAACTATGCATGCTCTCAGCAACTTGGGGAAACCATCTTCATTCTGGCAAAAGCTGGTTTGGCAGCGAACCTCCATCTGACTTCTGAGAGAAGGAAAGGAGGAAACCATTTTTGAAATGAAGGGATAAGAGCAAGAATTTTTTTAAGAAAATAGTTTTGACTCAAAAACTTTTGGATCAGGCTAAGGGTTACATCCTGCGGCCAACCTAACAGCTCTGATACCACCTGAAGCGCCCCAATCCTCTGGGACTCAAATGTGATACAATTACTAGTCCGAGGAGGCTAGTAAACACATTTATACATCAGATGATACCAAATCTGCTTAAACGAGACAAACCTACAAAGGTGGCGAACAACTTTAAGAGTTGGTCCACAACTCGGGACACATCATCAGAGTGGGGCTGAAGCAGCCCGATATACGCAGCGAAGCAAATCAGCGGTCCAACAGCCACAGGCAAGGTTGGGAACAGTCGTAACTCTTACCCGATCTCCTTTTTCTGAAAAACAACAAATAAGCAAGGGTGAGTACAAACGTACTCAGCAGCCCACCTTCACCCGCGGAATGGGGAAATCAGATATAATGCATGGAATATGTGGAGCTTAGGATATTTGCAGAAACAGCAATATTTTATGCAGAGTTGTTTTGAAAAACATTTTGTATTTTTGCAAAGCGCATCCTCTCCAAAAGGAGCAGGAAGTTTTTCAGTATTATAACAAAATCCCCTGGACTAAACCATCCAGGTATCTCAACATTTTCCCACTGGTTCTCATTTCCAAAAACAGCTACTGGACTTCCCGTCCACCATAGCTCACGGTTCAACAGCCAGACCTTTTAAAAACCACTTTTCAAAAGCATCTCTTTTTTTGGAAAACAAAACATTAATTGCCATACCATACCAGACTCGTCCATTCCTGTGGACACAGACTATTCGAATAGGTTTGAACTCTGCGCAGAGGTGTACACTTTACCCACTAGTCCGGCTCTGCGATCTCATAGCTAGTGAGACCCGAATCCGAATCTCTTTCTTTCCCCGCACGTCCTAACCTTAACGGTTATCCGGAAGGAGTCAGGCCACCACCATGTCCAAACCGGACAAAACTTTCCCCCTCCTTATCCTCCCGGTGCTCCCCAGCCTTCATAACCCTGGGGTTGGACCGTACGAGTTCAGATTGAGTGACTGCCCACACAGTCTCGAGTGGTTGTACTATTAAAGAGTACAGGTAGTGAAGATGACAAACCGGTCCTTATATGAGGGGACAATCCTTCTGCTCACGCCTAAACCAGCTGAGCCAACACCTTAGGCCCTCCCCTAAACCAGGGAGTCCCTGATCATCCCTACTCAAAGGTGATAAGGGTGGAAACCCTTCATCATACACATTTTGAAAAGCATTTTCTTTTGAAAACTCACACCTTTTCTCAAATCATTTGTAACAAATATATCAAGTATTGATTGCGGCAAGCGGCTGGGTGGCCATAATAACTTGTCTCAAAATCATATCATGCATAAAATAACAGGCTGAGGGTTGTGGTTGTAAAAGCATAGGTAATTTATGCATCAAAGGGATCCAGTGAGCTTGCCGTGCTTATTCGGCGAAGGGGGAAGGGGAGCTCGCGGAACTGGCTTCTAGCTCCACTGCCTGGCGTAGACTTGCAGATCTGGCCTCCACGAGACGGCACGAACGCTCCGATAACTATGCAACATGAATAAGCAAACATACAAACAAGCAAGTATACCAACAAATATTTAGTATAGTGGTCAGAATAGTGATACATGGATGGGTAGAGTCTTGAGTAGAATATGTGTCATGTGGTGTTGAGATACTACTAGTGGTGGAGCGGAGGTGCTTACTAGGAGGGTGGACTGGAGGCGAAGCGACACTATGCGTGTAGCCGGCAAAGCAGAGTAACTGAGTGGGTGGGGTGTTTGCCTTGGCTGAGGGTGTTGAGTGTGTGTGGAGAGGGAGAGGGTAGCTGGGTGTATTTATAGCTGAGTGTATGTGGTGTAGCACAGTGAAGTTCACTGTTGGTGAGAATAGTGACGAATGAATCGTCTGACTTAGTATGAACAGGAGAGTTATAGGCAGAATATGGGACAAGAGTATTTTGGGAGTTTTCTGGAATATGGACCATGCTTAAGGGATGACATGGTTGGATAGGGAATAGTTTGATAAGAATTTAGAAACGAGAATTATTGGAATCTGAGTTTGGGAGCCTGGTTCGAAGGAATCTCAAAGTTAAGCGTGCTCAACTTGGAGAAACCTAGGATGGGTGACCAGATGGAAAGTTCCCTACTGGAAGGAAAATCACAGTCACCGGAGTTCGTATGACTGGAATATGGGTCTGGCTGGTCTTAGGTGGACTGGACAGCATGATGTATGAGTAGTTGAAATTTGGGGTGATCGGCTAACCGATGAATAGTAACAATGAATAGTAACAATGAATAGTGACGACAAAAAAGTTACTAGATATCATCGATGAGTAGTAACCCTGAATAGTAATGATGGTGAATAGTGTCAATGAATAGTAATGATGAATAGTAACAGTGAATAGTGATGGTGAATAGTCGTATGAACGAACGATGAATAGGAACTATGAACGATGAATAGGAACTATGAACGAACGGACGAACGATCGAATGATCGGACGAACGAACGATCGGAATTTCGGCAGCATAACGGCAGGACAAAGATTATCTGGAAGAACGATGAATAGGGACCATGAACGAACGATGAACGATGAATAGGAACTATGAACGAACAATGAACGATCGAATGGTCGAACGAACGAACGATCGGAATTTCGGCAGCATAACGGCAGGACAAAGATTATTTGGATGAACGAACGGACGAACGATCGAATGATCGGACGAACGAACGATCAGAATTTCGGCAGCATAACGGCAGGCCAAAGATTATCTGGAAGAACGATGAATAGGGACTATGAACGAACGATGAACGATGATAGAAACTATGAACGAACGATGAACGATCGAATGATCGAACGAACAAACGATCGGAATTTCGGCAGCATAACGGTAGGAAAAAGATTATTTGGACGAACGAACGGACGAACGATCGAACGATCGGACGAACGAACGAACGAACCATGAACGATCGGACGAACGATCGAACGATCGGACGAACGAACGAACAAACTAAGAACAGGGGACGAACGATCGAAGAACGATCGAACGATCCTTATGCTAGTGTGTGCTTGTGTGGAACATGGAGTGGGTGTGTGGGGGGGGGAGAGAGTTGCCATGAAATGGCTTGGGGTGGGATGAGAGGAGGCCCTTGCCCCTCTATTTATAGCCATGGTGGGGGGATTAGGGGGAGGGATGAGAGGATTAGTGGGAGGATGAGAGGATTAGTGGGAGATTAGCATGTATTTGTCTTGTATAAGTGTAATTAGCTTGTAGAGCTCACCGTATGACACTGGAGGCATACGTATATGTATGGGCATGAGGAAAGTTATGAAGAAAATATTTGTAGGGACTTTAAAAATGATTCTGAAGGTAATTCTCAAGAGGAAAATATCTGGAGATATATCGGTGGAATATTTTGGCAGTATTTCTGGAAAGAACTTGAAGGGGATTACTCAGGAAATATCTGGGCAGTATTTCTGGAAAGAATTTGAGGGGGATCACTGGAGAAACATTTGTAGGATATTTGAGGAGGATTTTGGAGAGAATATAGACCACTATATTTTATTTGTTGATATTAACTCACAAACAAACATTTTGAAATGAAATTTGAAATTCATTTTGAATTTAGAGGGAGTTTGAGAAATTTTCAAGATTTGAATTTTTGGGATGCTACATCTTTCATAGAAAAAGAATTATACTCATTTAAGACTAGGCAATATTTTTGCTCACGGACATTGGATGTGCCGTCATGGAGCTCATGCAATTTTAGCCAAATCTCATTAGCAGTTTTCAAGGTAAATACTTGATTAAAAATATCCATGCTAAGAGATTCATACAAGCAATTTATGGCTCTAGCATTTAAATGAATTTCTTTTTCCTCACTCGTGGTGGGTTTCTCGGGATTCTTGAGGGGTTTCATCCCGTCACGAGTGACTCTCCAAACACCTAGATCAATGACCTCTAGGTAACAAGCCATTCTAGCACTATAATATGGGAAGTTAGTGCCGTCGAAGTGTGGTGGCATATGGGTATCCATCCCTTCTTCTAAAAAGCGTCGGCTCTTTTAGCGGTGAAGCTAAAGCATTTCAAATGAGCCAAACCGGGCTCTGATACCACTTGTAGGAAACAGGTGACGCCTAAGAGGGGGGTGAATTAGGACTTCTAAAACTTTTACTAAACTAGGCCACAATTAAATCCCTAGAGCAAAACCTACGCAAATAATGAAACTAGAATGTGCAAACTAGGTTTTGTCTAAGTGTTGCTATCTCTACCGCAAAGACTAAGTTTCAATCTACACTAAATAAGTATGAATGCAAGATTGAAACTTAAATGCTTAATATAAATGCGGAAACTTAAAGAGCAAAGTAGAGAAGCAAACTCTCGTGGATGACGCCGGTATTTTTACCGAGGTATCCGGAACCACGCAAGGTTCCGACTAATCCTCGTTGGTGCCCCTACGTAAAGGGAAGCCCACGTGAGGGTCAAGCACCGCGGTCGAATAACTCCGTAGAGAGTCGCGGGCCTTCTCCACGCACAAGTGGTGCTCTGCTTCCGGCTCCTCTCGGATGCTCCCCGCCGTCTCCACTATCGAGCTTCTGGTCGAAACGCTGCAGGCCTCGTTCCCTCCGGTACACGGTGGCGGCCGTGACACAAACGCGGTTGTCACGGTCTCGCAAGACTCTTGCCCCACTCGGTACAATTACAACGACTCACGCAAGAGCCGAGGGGTTGTGTGGTTTCACAAAACTCACTCAACTAACTAGGGTTCACCTAGAGCAAGCGCTAAAAGCGGTCTAACTAACCTAAGCACTTTGCAAAGCACCTACGCTAATCACCGAGTGATTCTATTAAGCACTTGGGTGTTTGAGCTCTTGGAAATGTGCACTATATGCCTTGGTATGTTGCTTGGGCTCCCACACCTTCAAATGGCCGGTTGGGTGAAGTATATATAGGCCCCAACTCAATTCTAGCCGTTGGAGAAAAGCTGCAGTTCTTTGTGGCACACCGGACAGTCCGGTGGTGCACCGGACAGCGCCCTGTAGCATGTCCGGTGCGCCTAGCCGTTGCCCTGTCAGAGCAGGTGACCGTTGGCGCCACAGGCTTTTCCACACCGGACAGTCTGGTGCTCACACCGGACAGTCCAGTGGTCTTCTCTCTGGGTGCCACCTGGAAAGCCGTTGGGCTGGAGTTCCCTTGTGCACCGGACAGTCTGGCGTGTGGGCACCGGACAGTCCGGTGCGCCTTCGCACAGACAGTCCACAGCAGCACACTTGGACTTTTCTTGGATCTTCTTAATGTCTTCTTTTGAGGTGTTGCTTTCATCAATTCCTTAGTCCAAGTAAATCTTGCATCCTGTGAACTACAAACACAAACACTGGAAAACTTATTAGTTCACGGATTGTGTTGTTCATCAAACACCTAAACTCAATTAGACAAATGGCTCGGGGTCCATTTTCCTTACAAAGGTCAAGGAGACCAGGAACCCAAAGCCAGGGGTGAAGAAGAAGACTTGCAAAGTCAAGGTTTATCGAGTTAAGAAGAGTTACGGTGCATCAAGGATCACTACATAATGACATGACTTACAACCAATAAGGTAACATCTACAATAATGTGGTGTAAGTCATATAGCTCAAGATCAAGCTCTAGAAGTGAACAAGGTATGTTTCTAGACTCAGTAAATTGTTTTTGTTCACTAACATGGTTATCTAAGTGCTAGAAATAGTACCAAGAAAAGAAGAAAAGAGTTGGAGAAGATATGGCTCTGTATAGCCAAAACCAGCACCAGCCTGGCACACCGGACTGTCCGGTGGTGCATCGGACAGTGTCCGGTGCCCTAGGCTGACTCGGTGGTGAACTACCAGCTCTCGGGAATCTGCGGGGAGTCGTGGCTAAAATTCACCAAACTGTCCGGTGTGTCTGTGCCGCCCGAGCCAACGGTCGGCAGCGAAATCAGCGGGCGACGCGTGGCCTGAGCCAACGGTCAGTTGGCACACCGGACTGTCCGGTATGCACCGGACAGTGTCCAGTGCGCCAAGCGGTCCGAAGGCACAACAGTCGACTTTGCCAGAAAAGGAAGGAGATCGGGCACCGGACAAGCATTGTTCATGTCTGGTGGTGCACCGGACTGTCCGGTGCGCCAACCCACAGAAGGCAAGGATTGCCTTCCAAAAGGAATTCCAACGGCTCCTAGGCCCCTTGGGTCTATAAAAGGGACCCCTAGGCGCCTCCAACAAGTACAGAAGTGCAGCCAACAAGTGTATACATCATTTGTATCAATTCTCTCTCTCCCTCTCTTGTATATCTCTCTAGTTTGCGTGGAGGCAAAGCTATAAGCCTTTAGAGAGTGGAGAAGTGCTGCTGGGAGCTAGAGCAAAATCTTGAGTGCGTTGTTACTCTGCCGGAGTGCTGTCAAGAAGACTATAAGCAGCCACAGCGTTGTTGTGACCAATATCAACATAGTGGAAGGCTCTATCTATCATACTGACAGATCTAAGCAAACGGAGGAAGGAGTTGAAATAGACTCCAAGCCCAGGTGTGGCTAACTC
Source organism: Zea luxurians (assembly GCA_029449295.1). NCBI lineage: Eukaryota > Viridiplantae > Streptophyta > Magnoliopsida > Poales > Poaceae > Zea > Zea luxurians. Next base: position 102,299,959 of record JAOPSE010000014.1, on the reverse strand, counting down.
CAACGAGGACTAGGCAAGCATTTCAGGCTTGGCCGAACCTTGAGATAAATCCCTGTGTCTATGTGCTCTGCTCTGTATTGTGTGCTGATTCTCTGCCTTACTCACTCTTTATATCTGCACTTCAATACTTATTTGTGGTACAAGCTATATTTGAAGTGCAGGGTATTTTAAAGACAGGAACTTCTATTCCGTTGTAACCTACTCGAAGGGTCTTTCATTCCACTGCGATTTAGCCTTCGAGTAGAGTAAGAATTTCTGTTTTAAAGTGATAATTTTTATTCACCTATTCACCCCCCTCTAGGCGACATCCAGATCCTATTCCTGGGCTGAGGGAACTTTCACATACGAGTAAGTATAAGAATTGGCTTTTGCTATATTTTCATATGTGGATATATTTACCATGTTATTACGTAGTTACTCTTGGTCTTTGGCATCTACCTTAGCTTCTTATCTAGAAGTATCTTGTACATATGGTGTGGCCTTTGGTGTCAATAATACTTGAATTTTTGCAGTGTGTTGAGACAGTACAGAAACCTAGGCCTGCTCCAGTTTGAAGGACCAGGTTTCGATTCAAATCCTATTTCATTGTGCGTTGAGGATCAAGACTATATGGGCAGAATAAAAAAGTTGCAAGAATACTTGGAGAAGGTAGTTTTGATGCCCCTCCCCCTGCATATTTTTTGCTTTAGACTCACAGGAAGCCACACTTGAGTCTCATCTATTCATGCGAGCAGGCAAAACTTATACTGGTGAGGAGTATATCGATAATGCATCTCAGCCCTCTCTGCATTGTAAACTCATACATTGAAGTTAGACAAAATTCTCATCTATTCATTTTGGTTTAAGCTGGTTGAGCACTTCTTACAATCTTCGGTGAACACATATAGGATGACTCTTCACATCCGTCAGGTACATACTGCTGCCCAGTCAATTCAAATTCTCTTCAAAACATCTAATCTCGCTCCATATTGTCTTTTGAAGCTTCCTGGGAAAAAATGTCTTTTGAAGCTAATCTCGCTCCATATAGCTAATCTTCACAGCTTTCAAAGCATTTGCTAGGGCCCTTCGGTGAGCAATAGAATATGACTTGTGCTACCAAAGCATTGTGAAAGGGAAATGTGCTCTTGGGTAATTTCTATAATGTTTTGGTGATTAAATGTCCAACACGTTTGATTAAGTTCTTATGTGCCAAATAAAGTGAGAAGTACAAATCAAGGCACAAGGTATGTTTCTAGACTTAGTACATTGCTTTTTGAACGCTGATGTGTTTGTCTAAGTGCTAGAAATAGTGATAAAAGAAGGAGAAAAGAAAAAGGAAAGGACTTGGCTCTATGTAGCCAAACTTCAGCTCGGTCTGGCACACCGGACAGTGTCCGGTGCGCCAGGCTGGTCCGCGGTGAACTCGCCGCCCTCGGGACTCAACGACGGCGTACGGCTAAAAATCACCGGACTGTCCGATGGTACACCGGACTATCCGGTGAGACATCTGCGACGAACTCGTTGCTATCGGGAATGAAGGAAGGCGACGTGGATATAATTTACCGGACTGTCCGGTGGTGCACCAGACTGTCCGGTGAGCCAACTATCGCCAAAGCCAACGGTCGGCCGCGAAATCTGCGGGCGACGCGTGGCAGCTCCAACGGTCGGCGGGTGGCACCAGACTGTCCGATGTGCACCAGACAGCGTCCGATGCGCCAACGGGCTTGGAGCTGCAACGGTCGTCTGTGCCCGATTTGGAAGGAAATCGTGCATCGGACAGGCTACAGTAGTTGTCCGGTGGCGCACCGGACTGTCCGGTGCGCCACTCAACAGAAGGCAAGATTGGCCTTCCAAGTTGGTCTTCAACGGCTCCTAGCTGCCTTGGGCTATAAAAGGGGTCCCTAGATGCATGGAGGAGTCATCTAAGCATTCGCTAAGCATCCTAAGACTCCAACTCCACGCTTTTGATTCTCTGTGTTAGTGATTTGAGCTCCATTTGAGTTGCGAACTCCGTGTGTTGTGTTTTGAGCTCAAGTCGTCACTTGTGTGTGTGGGTGTGCTGTGATTTCGAGTCTTGTGTGTGTTGTTCTCCCAACCTTACTCTTGTGTGTTCTTTGTGATCAATATTGTAGGGGCGAGAGGCTCCAACTTGTGGAGATTCCTCGCAAACGGGAAGAAGACTATAAGGAAGAAAGCCGTGGTATTCAAGTTGATCATTGGATCACTTGAAAGGGGTTGAGTGCAACCCTCGTCCATTGGGACGCCACAACGTGGAAGTAGGCAAGTGTTACTCGAACCACGTGATAAAAATCGCGTGTCTCTTGTGTTGCTTTCTCTGTGATTGTTTTTGTAGGAAACGGGTGACGCCTAAGAGGGGGGGGGGGTGAATTAGGACTTCTAAAACTTTTACTAAACTAGGCCACAATTAAATCCCAAGAGCAAAACCTAAGCAAATAATCAAAACTAGAATGTGCAAACTAGGTTTTGTCTAAGTGTTGCTATCTCTACCGCAAAAGGCTAAGTTTCAATCTATACTAAATAAGTATGACTACAAGATTGAAACTTAAATGCTTAATATAAATGCGGAATGTAAAGAGCTAAGTAGAGAAGCAAACTCTCGTGGATGACGCCGGTATTTTTTACCTAGGTATCCGGAACCACGCAAGGTCCCGACTAATCCTCGTTGGTGCCCCTACGCAAAGGGAAGCCCACGCGAGGGCCAAGCACCACGGTCGAGTAACTCCGTAGAGAGCCGCGGGCCTTCTCCACACGCAAGTGGTGCTCCGCTTCCGGCTCCTCTCGGACGCTCCCCGCCGTCTCCACTATCGAGCTTCCGGCCGAAACGCCGCGGGCCTCGTTCCCTCCGGTACACGGTGGCGGCCGTGACACAAACGCGGTTGTCACGGTCTCGCAAGACTTTCGCCCCACTCGGTACAATTACAACGACTCACGCAAGAGCCGAGGGGTTGTGTGGTTTTACAAAACTCACTCAACTAACTAGGATTCACCTAGAGCAAGCGCTAAAGCGGTCTAACTAACCTAAGCACTTCGCAAAGCACCTACGCTAATCACCGAGTGATTCTATTAAGCACTTGGGTGTTTGAGCTCTTGGAAATATGCACTATGTGTATTGGTATGTTGCTTGGGCTCTCACACATGAGAATGGCCGGTTGGGGTGGTATTTATAGCCTCCAAGCCCCCAACTAGCCGTTGGACAGAAAGCAGCAGCTTTCTGTCGTCGGGTGCACCGGACAGTCCGGTGCACACCGGACACTGCACTGTAGCATGTCCGGTGCACGCCACGTCAGCCGACCGTTGGCGCCTGTAGCAGTCGACCGTTGGATCCGACCGTTGGATTCGACCGTTGCCGTCTGCCCGTTGGCACACCGGACAGTCCGGTGCACACCGGACAGTCCGGTGCTACAGCCAGAGAGCACCTGTCTGCGGCCTCTCTGCGCAGACTGTCTGGTGTCTCACCGGACAGTCCGGTGCACACCGGACACCGATGTCCGGTGCGCCACCAGGCGCTGGCTGACAGCCCTTCGTCTTGGATTTCTTTGCTGATTTCTTCGGGCTTCTTTGTTCTTGAGTATTGGACTCCTATGCATCTTTTTATGTCTTCTTTTGAGGTGTTGCATCCTCATTGCCTTGGTCCAATTCTCTTCGCATCCTGTGAACTATAAACACAAATACTAGAAGACTTATTAGTTCACGGATTGTGTTGTTCATCAAACACCAAAACTCAATTAGCCAAATGGGCCGGGGTCCATTTTCCTTACAATCTCCCCCTTTTTGGTGATTGATGACAACACAACCAAAGCAAGCAAATAAAACAAGTATTTGAATGAAAAAGTGCAATCTACCTGCTAAGATGCATGATTGTCCCCACAATGTGATATTATGGACTTAAGCCTCCCCCTAACTCCATAATTCACTTACTTCCTATTTTTAAATTGGTGGTGTTTGGTGTTTGATATAGTTTTCATTGCTTTGGTCCCTAAACTTCTCCCCCTTTGGCATCAACCACCGAAAAGGAAGACATTAAAAGCATGTAGGAAGTAAATAAAAGCTTGCCCTCATCAAGAATTGTATCAAATGATATCACTAGAAGGATATTAAGTTAAGCCATGAATGATACCACATGAAGGAATCCTTAAAAGATTACTCCCCCTAAATGAGTATTCTCCTTTAGAAAGAGTTTTTCTCCCCCTTTAGAGATGAAGAAATACTCCCCCTGACAGAGATCCTCTACTTAGGAAAAAGCATGTGAAAATTAGAGGTGCAAGACATGATTTGAAAAGACTAACTTCCCTTATGCATAGGTAACAGAATATGAGTTAACTACTTATGCATTTTTAGCAACATGGAAGCATATGATATGAAATATAGTCTAATCAAATATTGGAGAAGACATGTAGATGATACTGAATTTAGTCTCAAAAGATACCAATTGAAGATCAATGACGAGCTTGAGAGACATGAGAGTTCTTGGAGATTTTGCAGTGGAAGATTGTTGTCTTTCTCCGGGGACTTCATTTTCCTTACAATGAGACTATCACATGAAATAGACTTGAAAAGGTGTTAGTCTCAAAGTGTTAGATTTTAGAGTAACCTCCCCCTAAAGGTGTGCATACAAGTTTTGAATACTTGTAGGAGACATGCACTTTGATTTGATATCAAGAGGGGCAAATTATCCATAATCCAAACTTTGGCACATATAAGTTAAATGATACACTTTATAGAAATCAAAATTTTCAATTTATGCATCATTTACTATGGAGTGATATAGAAGCTATGTGCCGTGCTTAAACATTTTAGGCCATGCAAGTTTGCTTAAGTATATGAATTGAAAGCAAGCAATCCTACCATGTGATTTACCTAGTATGCATGATTTTAGACAAAAGTACATAACACATGTAATACTAGGCAAGAAAGGTAAACTAGATACAAGGTAAATAGATACGCATATCTAAAAACGAGAAATACAATAAAACTAGTTACCTTAGTCATGGGTGGGAAATTTGGGTCCAAAATTTTCACTAACCCACTTGGCAATAAACTTGATCCAATATGATGTATCCCATGATATACATCCCAATTTAGCCAAGTCTCCAAATTTCCCGAAGACCTTTGGTCCACTCACTTCCCTTTCGGGATCCAAACCTTCTTGGTGCTTTTCATGGTTGAAATTATCTCCTTCGGCACCCAGATGCGTTTGACCCCTTTTCCTTTGTTGGCTTGCTTGTTGGCCTTGATTGCTATCACCTTTCCGTTCTTTTTCTTCTTGATCAAATATGGTGTAGCATCCTTTTTGTTCACCTTTTTGATGTAGGTGTTGGAGATTTTGCTTGATGGCTTTTGCTTGAGCTTTTGCCTTTGTTTATCCCCGGTCATCGCCTTGCATTGGAAAGACTTGTGGCCTTCCTTGTGGCATAGCCTACAAATCACAGTTTCTCCCTCTACAGGCTTGTTCACTCCCGCAGTGGTGTTATCCTGTGGAGGTCGGATTTGTTTGGCTTTGCCTTTCTTGTCATACAAAGCCTTGCCAAGGCGAGCCACTTCTTGCTTTAATTGTTCATTTTCCTTTGCAACCTCATCCGAACATGTCTCTACAATAATACTCTCAACAACGACTTGGTTGCAGGGGTCAGAATCATCAATTAAATCAAAGCAGGAAGTAGAAGCATCTTTCTTAATTATTTCAGGTATTTCAACTAAAGATGCTGCTGGGGTGCTACCAATGTTTTCTAGCTTAGTAGTTAGCTCATTGTTGTGTATGCTAAGAATTTCCATTTTCTCTAGCAAATTTTCAATGGCTTCTTGGGAGCTAGCTAACTTAGCCTTAAGTTTTTCATTCTTTTTAATAAGGCTATCATCGGTAGCAGTGGATGGAGCACTAGATTCTAATAGCTCAATTTTAGTTGATAGCTCACTATTTAAGTTTGCAAAAGTTTCAAATTTTTCTAGCAAACCTTTGTAATCATTTTGAGAGCTAACCAACTTATTTTTCAAAGTTTTAAGTTGAGCTTTTTGCTTAGTGCAAACATCCTGGAAAAATTTTACGGCTTCCGCAAGCTCTTCTAGAGAGGCCTTTCCCTCACCTTCATCATCACTACTACTTTCATCACTAGAGGATGAAATGCTTTTGTTACCTCTTGCCATAAGGCATTTGTGTGATGACCGCGATGATCGTGACGAGGACCGGTGGCTGCGCGTCCTTGGAGGTTCATCTTCACTTGAAGAATCATCCCAAGTTCTAACACTTGTGAGCGCCTTGCCTTTGCTCCTCTCCTTTTTGGGTTTGGCCATATTTGGACAGTTGTCCCTGAAGTGGCCCTTTTCCCCACATGCGAAGCATCCTCTCTTCCTTTGCTTTTTCCTGTCAATGTTAAAGAGAAGATCCTCGACCTGCAGGGGCACACCCATTAGATTAATCTTGCGGATCATCCTCATTACCTTTCCGACGCGTCGGATTGTTTCTTCGTCCTCGGAGGATGATGTGCATGGTTGATTATCTTCATCATCATCACTTTCTTCTTCTTCTTCCTCTTCTTCACTTGAGGAACTTGGAGTGGGAGCCTTCTTTTTGCCCTTCCTTTCATCACATGCAAAAGCATATGGCCTTGAGGAAGTTGGCTCCTCTGCCCGACCCATTTTTCGCGACATCTCAAAGGCCGCGATTTTCCCAATCACAATGGTCGGGGTCATGTTGCTCAAGTCCTCCATGTTATGAAGGATGGTGATGATGCTTCCATATCTTTGTTGTGGTAGCAGGGAGATAATCTTCCTCACAATGTCCGCATCACCTAGCTTATTAATGCCAATAGAGTTGAGCTCATTAATTATTAGATTCAAACAAGAATACATGTCTCTAACAAGCTCATCATCTTTCATGGCAAAAGAATTATACTCATTTAAGACTAGGCAATGTTTTTGCTCACGGACATTGGATGTGCCGTCATGGAGCTCATGCAATTTCAGCCAAATCTCATTAGCAGTTTTCAAGGTAAATACTTGATTAAAAATATCCATGCTAAGAGATTCAAACAAGCAATTTTTGGCTCTAGCATTTAAATGGATTTCTTTTTCCTCACTCGTGGTGGGTTTCTCGGGATTCTTGAGGGGTTTCATCCCGTCACGAGTGACTCTCCAAACACCTAGATCAACGGCCTCTAGGTAACAAGCCATTCTAGCACTATAATATGGGAAGTTAGTGCCGTCAAAGTGTGGTGGCCTATGGGTATCCATCCCTTCCTCTAAAAAGTGTCGGCTCTTTTAGCGGTGAAGCTAAAGCGTTTCAAATGAGCCAAACCGGGCTCTGATACCACTTGTAGGAAACGGGTGACGCCTAAGAGGGGGGGTGAATTAGGACTTCTAAAACTTTTACTAAACTAGGCCACAATTAAATCCCTAGAGCAAAACCTAAGCAAATAATCAAAACTAGAATGTGCAAACTAGGTTTTGTCTAAGTGTTGCTATCTCTACCGCAAAAGGCTAAGTTTCAATCTATACTAAATAAGTATGACTACAAGATTGAAACTTAAATGCTTAATATAAATGCGGAATGTAAAGAGCTAAGTAGAGAAGCAAACTCTCGTGGATGACGTCGGTATTTTTTACCGAGGTATCCGGAACCACGCAAGGTCCCGACTAATCCTCGTTGGTGCCCCTACACAAAGGGAAGCCCACGCGAGGGCCAAGCACCACGGTCGAGTAACTCCGTAGAGAGCCGCGGGCCTTCTCCACGCGCAAGTGGAGCTCCGCTTCCGGCTCCTCTCGGACGCTCCCCGCCGTCTCCACTATCGAGCTTCCGGCCGAAACGCCGCGGGCCTCGTTCCCTCCGGTACACGGTGGCGGCCGTGACACAAACGCGGTTGTCACGGTCTCGCAAGACTTTCGCCCCACTCGGTACAATTACAACGACTCACGCAAGAGCCGAGGGGTTGTGTGGTTTTACAAAACTCACTCAACTAACTAGGATTCACCTAGAGCAAGCGCTAAAGCGGTCTAACTAACCTAAGCACTTCGCAAAGCACCTACGCTAATCACCGAGTGATTCTATTAAGCACTTGGGTGTTTGAGCTCTTGGAAATATGCACTATGTGTATTGGTATGTTGCTTGGGCTCTCACACATGAGAATGGCCGGTTGGGGTGGTATTTATAGCCTCCAAGCCCCCAACTAGCCGTTGGACAGAAAGCAGCAGCTTTCTGTCGTCGGGTGCACCGGACAGTCCGGTGCACACCGGACACTGCACTGTAGCATGTCCGGTGCACGCCACGTCAGCCGACCGTTGGCGCCTGTAGCAGTCGACTGTTGGATCCGACCGTTGGATTCGACCGTTGCCGTCTGCCCGTTGGCACACCGGACAGTCCGGTGCTACAGCCAGAGAGCACCTGTCCGCGGCCTCTCTGCGCAGACTGTCTGGTGTCTCACCGGACAGTCCGGTGCACACCGGACACCGATGTCCGGTGCGCCACCAGGCGCTGGCTGACAGCCCTTCGTCTTGGATTTCTTTGCTGATTTCTTCGGGCTTCTTTGTTCTTGAGTATTGGACTCCTATGCATCTTTTTATGTCTTCTTTTGAGGTGTTGCATCCTCATTGCCTTGGTCCAATTCTCTTCGCATCCTGTGAACTATAAACACAAATACTAGAAGACTTATTAGTTCACGGATTGTGTTGTTCATCAAACACCAAAACTCAATTAGCCAAATGGGCCGGGGTCCATTTTCCTTACAGTTTTGTTCACAAGAACTCGCCTTAAAGCTACTTAGTCTCACTAACTCTTTCATAACTAAGTTTTGTGGCTATTTAGTGTTTGATTTTACAGGATCATCTATTCACCCCCCCACTAGGTGCTCTCAATTGGTATCAGAGCCGTTCTCTTCACTTAAGGGACTAATCGATCAAAGAGATGGATCCTAAGGGAAAGGGGATGGTGGTCAACGACAAGGAAAATGAGTCCTTCCTCAACGAGCCTAGAGACGACAAGCCAACCAACTCAGGCTCAAGTCACAAGAAAAGAGATGGGAAGAAGAAGAGGCGCATCAAGAAGATCATCTACTACGACAGTGATGCCTCATCTTCTTCACCACACGATGACGACGACGACTCGTCAAAGAAGAAAATGGTTAATCAAAATTATTCTTGTATTCTATACAATTTTAATGCTCAATTGCTATCAATTCCACTTGGGAAACCCCCCACTTTGATGGAGAAGACTATTCTTTCTGGAGTCATAAAATGTGTAGTCATTTATTTTCTCTCCATCCTAGTATCTGGGAGATTGTTGAAACGGAATGCACTTTGATAGTACTGACAATGCCGTGTTCATTAATGAATTTCATAAGAATGCCCAAGCTACTACTGTCTTGTTAGCTTCGCTTTGCAGGGATGAATACAATAAAGTGAGTGGCTTGGACAACGCCAAGCAAATCTGGGACACCCTCAAGATCTCATATGAGGGAAATGATGCTACAATGATCACCAAAATGGAACTGGTGGAAGGCGAGCTAGGGAGATTCGCCATGATCAGGGGAGAAGAGCCAACACAAACCTACAAAAGGCTTAAGACCCTGGTCATCAAGATTAGAAGCTATGGAAGCACAAGATGGACGGACCATGACGTCGTCCGACTCATGCTTAGGTCATTTACAGTTATCGACCCCCATCTTGTGAATCTTATCCGTGAAAACCCCAGGTACACAAAGATGATGCCCGAGGAGATACTCAGAAAATTCGTGAGCGGGCGCATGATGGTAAAGGAGGCACGATAGGTGGATGACGCATTGAACAGTCCACTACCTATCTACGAGCCACAGCTTGTTGCTCTCAAAGCAATGAGCAGCAAGGAGGACTCGCTGCTTCGGCCTTCAACAAATCCTCACTCTTCCCCAACGAACGCCATACATGTCTTATGGCCAAGGAGAAAAAGGTACGGGACACTCCTAAGTATACTTCTAGTGATGAAGAGTCATCTAATGATGAAGTAGATTATACTGATTTATTTAAGGGTTTAGATAGAGCTGAAGTAGATAAGATAAATGAATTAATTGATGCTCTAAATGAAAAGGATAGATTGCTAGAAAAGCAAGAGGACATTTTGTATGAAGAACATGACAAATTTGTTAGTGCACAAAAATCTCTTGCTTTAGAAACTAAGAGAAATGAAATGATATCTTCTGAGTTATCTGCTTGCCATGAATCTATCTCTAGTTTAAAGAGTTTAAATGATGAACTAAATGCTAAGCTAGAAGAAGTTAGTAAAACAAGTTCATGTGTAGAGCATGTTAATATTTGTAATAAATGTAAGGATTTTGATGTTGATGCTTGTAATAAACACCTTATTACTATTACCAAATTAAATGATGAGGTGACAAGTCTTAATGCTCAACTTAAGACTTGCAAAATTAATTTTGATAAATTAAAATTTACTAGGGATGCCTACACCGTTGGTAGACACCCCTCAATTAAGGATGGGCTTGGTTTTCGAAAGGAAACCAAGAACTTAACAAGCCAAAGGGCTCCCACTCCCAACAAGGAGAAAGAGAAGGCCCCTAGGTTAGTAATTCTCAAAGGAACCATGCCTTTATTTATGATAGGAAAATTGCTAATCGTGCTCATTATAATAGTTATGATCATGATGCTTTTAATTCACATGCTATGTTTGCCTCTAGTTCTACCTTTATTCATGGTAGAAGTAGGCCTAGGAGAAATCATGTTGTGCATCATGTGCCTAGAAAAATGTGCAATGAATCTACTACTGTTTTCCATGCTTGCAACACTTCTTTTGTTCTTTCATGTAAGAATGCAAAAGTAGTGGCTAGGAAATTGGGATCCAAATGCAAGGGTTCCAAAAACTATTGTGACTAACCTTGTAGGACCCAACAAGAGTTAGGTACCTAAAACCCAAGCTTAAATTCCTTGCAGGTTTATGCATCTGGGGGCTCTAGCTGGATAATCGACAGCGGATGATGCACAAACCACATGACGGGGGAGGAGAAGATGTTTACCTCCTACGTCAAGAACAAGGATTCCTAGGATACAATCATATTTGGACATGGGAATCAAGGCAAGGTCAAAGGTTTGGGAAAAATAGCCATCACAAGTGAACACTCTATTTCAAATGTATTTTTAGTAGAGTCATTAGGATACAACCTCCTGTCTGTAAGTCAATTGTGACACATGGGCTACAATTGTTTGTTTACAAATGTTGATGTATCTGTCTTTAGAAGGAGTGATGGTTCATTAGCATTTAAGGGTGTATTAGACGGCAAGCTCTATTTAGTTGTTTTTTCGAAAGAGAATGCCGATCTAGATGCATGCTTAATGGCTAAGACTAGTATGGGCTGGCTCTGGCATTGCTGTCTAGCACATGTTGGGATGAAGAACCTTCATAAACTTCTAAAGGGAGAGCATGTGTTAGGACTAACCGATGTCTGTTTTGAGAAAGACAGACCTTGTGCAGCATGTCAGGCAGGAAAACAGGTGGGAAGCACTCATCACAACAAGAATGTGATGACAACATCAAGACCACTGGAGCTTCTTCACATGGATCTTTTTGGATCCGTTTCCTACCTTAGCATCGGGGGAAGTAAGTATGGTCTTGTTATTGTTGATGATTTTTCCCGCTTCACTTGGGTGTTCTTTTTGCAGGACAAATCAGAAACCCAAGAGACCATAAAGCGCTTTTTAAGGCGGGCTCAAAATGAATTTGAGCTCAAGGTGAAAAAGATAAGAAGCGACAACAGGTCCAAGTTCAAGAATCTGCAAGTGGAGGAGTATCTTGAGGAGGAAGGCATCAAGCACGAGTTCTCCACTCCCTACACACCACAACAAAACAGTGTGGTAGAGAGGAAGAACAGGACGCTTATCGACATGGCAAGAACGATGCTTGGAGAGTTCAAGACGCCCGAGCGGTTTTGGTCGGAAGCTATGAACACAGCTTGCCACGCCATAAACCGGCTCTATCTACATCACCTTCTCAAGAAGACCTCCTATGAACTCCTTACCGGTAACAAACCCAATGTTTCTTACTTTCGAGTATTTGGGAGCAAATGCGACATTCTGGTGAAGAAAGGTAGACATTCTAAGTTTGCTCCTAAGGCAGTAGAAGGGTTTTACTAGGGTATGACTCAAATACAAAGGCGTATATGGTCTTCAACAAATCTTTGGGATTGGTTGAAGTCTCTAGCGACGTTGTATTTGATGAGACTAATAGCTCTCCAAGAGAGCAAGTTGATCTTGATGATGTAGATGAAGAAGAAATTCCGACAGCCGCAATACGCACGATGGCAATAGGTGATGTGCGACCACAGGAACAACAGGAGCAAGATCAACCATCCTCCTCTACAATGGTGCATCCCCCAACTCAAGATGATGAACAGGTACATCAAGAAGAAGGGCATGATCAAGGGGGAGCACAGGAAGATCAAGTGATGGAGGAAGAAGCACCACAGGCCCCTCCAACCCAAGTTCGAGCAACAATCCAAAGACATCACCCCGTCGACCAGATTCTGGGTGACTTCAGCAAGGGAGTAACTACTCGCTCAAGATTAGCTAACTTTTGTGAGCATTACTTGTTTGTCTCTTCTATTGAGCCTTTCAGGGTAGAAGAGGCCTTGCAGGATCCGGATTGGGTGTTGGCCATGCAGGAAGAGCTCAACAAATTCAAGAGAAATGAAGTTTGGAGCCTGGTGTCACATCCAAAGCAAAATGTTGTGGGAACCAAGTGGGTGTTCCGCAACAAGCAAGACGAGCATGGGGTGGTGACAAGAAACAAGGCTCGACTTGTGGCAAAAGGTTATGCCCAAGTCGCAGGTTTGGATTTCGAGGAGACTTTTGCTCCTGTGGCTAGGCTAGAGTCTATTCGAATTTTATTAGCCTATGCCGCTCACCACTCTTCCAGGTTGTTTCAAATGGATGTGAAGAGCGCTTTCCTCAACGGGCCAATCAAGGAGGAGGTATACGTGGAACAACCCCCTAGCTTTGAGGATGACAGGTATCCTGACCACGTGTTTAAGCTCTCTAAGGCGCTCTATGGACTTAAGCAAGCCCCAAGAGCATGGTATGAATGCCTTAGAGATTTCTTAATTGCTAATGCTTTCAAGGTTGGGAAAGCTGATCCAACTCTTTTTATAAAGACTTGTGATGGTGACCTCTTTGTGTGCCAAATTTATGTCGATGACATAATATTTGGTTCTACTAATCAAAAGTCTTGTGAGGAGTTTAGCAGGGTAATGACTCAAAAGTTCGAGATGTCGATGATGGGCGAGTTGACCTACTTCCTTGGGTTCCAAGTGAAGCAACTCAAGGATGGCACTTTCATCTCCCAAACGAAGTACACACAAGATCTTCTAAAGCGGTTTGGGATGAAGGATGCCAAGCCCGCGAAGACACCGATGGGAACCCACGAGCATGTTGACCTCAACAAAGGAGGTAAGTCCGTTGATCAAAAGGCATACCGGTCAATGATAGGTTCATTACTTTATTTATGTGCTAGTAGACCGAACATTATGCTAAGTGTATGCATGTGCGCTAGATATCAATCCGACCCCAAGGAATGTCACCTTGTGGCCATTAAGCGGATTCTTAGATATTTAGTTGCTACGCCTTGCTTCGGGATCTGGTATCTAAAGGGGTCTACCTTTGACTTGATTGAACACTCAGACTCCGATTATGCCGGGTGCAAGGTTGATAGGAAGAGCACATCGGGGACGTGCCAATTTCTAGGAAGGTCCCTGGTGTTCTGGAGTTCAAAGAAACAGACATCCGTTGCCCTATCCACCGCTGAGGCCGAGTATGTTGCCGCAGGACAGTGTTGCGCAACTACTTTGGATGAGGCAAACCCTCCAGGACTTTGGCTACAATCTGAGCAAAGTCCCACTCCTATGTGACAATGGGAGTGCAATCCGCATGGCGGATAATCCTGTTGAACACAGCCGCACTAAGCACATAGACATCCGGCATCACTTCCTGAGAGACCACCAGCAAAAGGGAGATATCAAGGTGTACCATATTAACACCGAGAACCAGCTAGCCGATATCTTCACTAAGCCTTTAGATGAGAAAAGGTTTTGCAGGTTGCGTAGCGAGCTAAATATCTTAGATTCGCGTAACTTGGATTGATGTATAGCATACATGTGTTCTATGCCTTTGATCATGTTACATTATGCTTTTACATCATTTGTTATCTATTTATGGTGCTCAAGTTGTACAAGCCTCCCCGGACCTCACAAGTCCATATGCAAATGGTGCACATATTTAGGGGGAGTGTGCTACAACTTGATCCCTTTGAGACTAATTTGTTTGGTTGAGAACACTTGTTGTAGTCTCAAAGGTGCATTGAAAGGGAAAGATGGACTTGGTCGACGCAAAGACTTCCACTGCACTCCGATATTAGTGTATCTAATTCCAAGTTCATTCTTATGCTCTATTTGCCTTTTTGCTCTTACTTGACAATTTTTGGTGAGGCAATGGGGTTAAAGGGCCAAAAATGATCCCGTTATGGTGCTTAATGCCAAAGGGGGAGAAATTAAGGCCAAAGCAAATGGATCAGCCAACCACTTGTGAATCTTGAAAACAATAGAGTTAGAACTCTTGATTTGTCCAAAATTCTCTTATTGCAAAATTTGGTCTCTTGTGGGGGAGAAGTTTGATTATGGGAAAAAGGGGAGTTTTTGGCACTTGATCAAATTTTCTCTTGGAATATCTCTCGTTTTGTCCAAACAAGTGTGTTTGACTTAGAGGTAGGAAAGAGAATTTGATTTGCAAAAACAAACCAAGTGGTGGCAAAGAGTGATCCAAATATGCCAAATCATAAGAAAAACAATTTAGTCTTCAATTGCATTTGATGTTGCACTTCTTTTGTTGCTTTTAGATGTGTTGGCATAAATCACTAAAAAGGGGGAGATTGAAAGGGAAATGTGTTGTTGGGCAATTTATATAATGTTTTGGTGATTAAATGTCCAATACGTTTGATTAAGTTCTTATGTGCCAAATAAAGTGATAAGTACAAATCAAGGCACAAGGTATGTTTCTAGACTTAGTACATTGCTTTTTGAACGCTAATGTGTTTGTCTAAGTGCTAGAAACAGAGACAAAAGAAGGAGAAAAGAAAAGGAAATGATTTGGCTCTATGCAACCAAACTTTAGCTCGGTCTGGCACACCGGACTGTCCAGTGGTGCACTGGACAGTGTCCGGTTCGCCAGGCTGGTCCGTGGTGAACTCACCGCTCTCGGGACTCAACGACGCCGTACAGCTAAAAATCACCGGACTGTCTGGTGAGTCATCTGCGATGGACTCGTTGCTCTCGAGAATGAAGGAAGGCGACGTGACTATAATTCACCGGACTGTCCGGTGAGCCAACTCTCGCCAGTGCCAACGGTCGACCACGAAATCTGCGGGCGACGCGTGGAAGCTCCAACGGTCGGCGGGTGACACCGGACTGTCCGGTGTGCACCGGACAGCGTCCGGTGCGCCAAAGGGCCTGGAGCTGCAACGGTCGTCTGTGCCCGATTTGGAAGGAAATCGCGTAACGGACAGGCTACAGTAGTTGTCCGGTGGCGCACCGGATTGTCCGGTACGCCACTCTACAGAAGGCAAGATTGGCCTTCCAAGTTGGTCTTCAACGGCTCCTAGCTGCCTTGGGGCTAAAAATCACCGGACTGTCCGTATCTGCTGCCCACGCCCGCTTGCATCCCGGTCGTCCAACCCTAGCTGGCTGTCGCTGCTCGCTTCGCATCAACCGTATCCACTTCTTGGGAAGGCTCCATGCCTCGCCCCGCCACAACAAACTCCTCCACTCCACACCTCTCGCCAAGACCACCCCCTTCCCTGCCCGCACACGGCGGCGCCCCAATCTCTCCACACGCGTGACGGCAACAGCGCCCCATCCCTCTCCAGCGCGCGTAGAGGCGGCGTCCCTCCCTCTCCCGTGCGTGGCGGTGGCCGGATGCGGTGGAGGCGGAGGGTATCGCCGTCGGTGGTAGCGGCGGCGGAGGAGGAGGCGGTGCCATGAGGGGGCCGCGGGCGGGAGTGGGCGCTGGCTGCGGCGGCAGGAGGTGGGACGGCGAGCCTGTGAGCTCTTAAGGTTCATATCCTTTACATGTCTCCTTCACCATACCAATCCCATTGATGTCAGCGTTTAGGCAGCATTCGGAAGCTGGAAAACGAGGCTGAACTGCTTTCTGGTTAATAAAGAATATGAGAAATTGGTGCGTTCCAAAATCCAAACACGCATGCCCCTGGGATGCTGCAAGTTTCACATGTTACTACTTTCCCTGGGGTAGAGATCTGTGGATGTACTGCCGTCTTCGGAGTGGACAGTTGAAGGAGCCTTTCTTTTGTTTGGATGAGTTATCCTTGCTTAGCGATGATTAGCTGATAGCCACTGGCTCTTGAACTGTGCAGATCATTTTCGGGCTTCAGAACTTTGACAGGAGCAGAGTTGCATCTGTTGTCACAGCTGCAGATATGGTGTGGACAATACATCTACCTGTCAACGCTTACTAGAGTTACTATTTCGTTCTTGCAGACTTCTTTGAGACTATATGATTTGAAAAAGAGAGGTCTCTGTTACACTGTTTTTATCTGTTGTTTTCTTCTAGAGGTACGAATAATCTAAGATTGTGTCGCTGATGATTTTGTCAAGAAAGAAGTCTAGAATCAGACAGCAGTCATTGCGCAGGACTCAATGTTCCTTATTCTTCATCCAGGATGTTAATTGAAGTCATTATCAACACAAGTTAGCTGTATAATCAACCTACTCTCTTCGCATACAATCAACATCTATGAAAACCAGGAAGCAACCTATAATTTTCTCACATGTGTGTATTTTTTTAAGCACTACAGGAAAACAGTTAATTCCCGTCGGCCAGGAACCGACGGGAATAAGCACTAAACCGACGGGAATAAGTAATTCCCGTCGGTTTAGCCCTTATTCCCGTCGGTTGTCAGCCGCCAGGCGTCCCTTGTCGGGGATACGGTTATTCCCGTCGGCCGCCGACGGGAATACGTAATCCCCGTCGGCCAACATCGAGCCGACGGGAATAAGGGCTAATTCCCGTCGGCTCTACAACCGACGGGCGTTACTAATTAATCCCCGTCGGCTGACCTGGCCGACGGGAGTTACTAATTAATTCCCGTCGGCCAGGTCAGCCGACGGGAATTATCTGGGCCGACGGGAGGTAATAGTCAATTCCCGTCGGCTATGGTCAAACCGACGGGAATTAACTGGGCCGACGGGAGTTAACCTATATTTCTGCAACAGCAACACCAAATTAGATATTTCTCACACATAACATACACAAAACATATATATCACAAACATATCACATAAACATATAAATCACAAAAGCATTGACATCACACATCACAAACACATCATTGACATCACACATCACAAACACATTGATATAATTCACACATCACAAACATTTCAGATACGAGAGTGTTTACACAAACATAACGTCCAGGAGTTAAAAACATAACGAGCACGAGTTTAAGTGTTTAAAGATAACCACCACTTGGGTGGTTAGAGCTTTGACCGCTGCCGCCTTCACCACCAGGAGGAGGGTACGCGAAGAGCGAGTCAACAAATCCAGTCCCTGCTGCTGGATCAGACCCACTGCCACCCGCTTCAGGCGTAACCTATGCAAGTTAGCAAATATCAACACGTTAAATGCAAATATCAAAAAGTATACAAGTGTATAAATTAATGGAGAGTTATCAAACATACCCTATCTCCAGGTGCAGGTATATGTGACGGAGGGGTGGTGAACTGTGGTGGTGGAACTGGTGTGTTTGCAAATTGGCTCCATTGTGGTGGCGGTGGAAAATTTGATGTCATGCCTTGTTGCTGCATTAACTGTTAAACACATATGTGTTACTACCGAAGATGTTGTATTGAAATATAATAATTTAGAGTTCGGATTATGTGTACTCACTTGATACATCGCTTGATTATGAGCATTGCAAGCTTCCATAAATTCGCGTTGTTGTCTCATCTCTTCGCGCATCCTCATAATCTCCAACTCCTACTCGTTCGGTCGACGAGAGCATGAGCTACGGGAAGATGAACCCGTCCTCTGAGATCTCACCGACGACGAGTCAATGAATCCGTCGAAGAGTGCGTATCTATAAGTTATTCAAAAAATGTGATTATTGTATAGTCAATTTAGTGTCAACCATATAATTTCATAAGTTAGAGCTTACCGTCCATGCGCTTTGCCACCACCACTTGCGTACACCACCGAGGGATCCACCGGTTCATGGCGCCAGTCGAAGTCAGTGCCATGGCGACGAACCATCTCCTCCCCATATGCCGCCTATACATCATTGACAACCTTACAAATGCAAGAATTTATATACTTTGAACGTTTGAACTTTTGAGCCAAAACTAACCAAGCGATCCGTGGCTGTCTGGCTGCAGAGCTGGTCAGGGTTGTTCGGGTCTGGTCCTTTGTGGCCCTCCTGGTAGACCTCAATGTCACTAGGCTTTTGGCCACTCGTAGCTTCCTGTATAAACAAAAAACATTCATAAGCAATCGTATTATTTGCTGATCGACATAGATAGATCAAACTTACCATTCTTTTAGCTTTTCGTATCATGTCGTCACCGCCAAACTTGTGGTTAGGATTGGTTCCTCGACATTGTCTGTGATGCGCTGACGCTTTCTGGAAGCCTTCGGAAGCCCAATATCGACACCAAGCATAGTACGCATCAGGCACGGGCGCCATCCATGGAACCATCACCTGCACACACACAATGTTACATATTATCAATCACAACAATAAATATAAAGGGTAAAACAAATTGAATACTAACCTCACGATATTGATCCTCAGTCAAATATATCTTTGACGACCCTTCCTTTTTAGTCAAGGGGCCTGCTTCTTCCGGATGCTTTTGAAAATACAGGTTTGTAGCCTGAATTCTCGCATAGTATATGGCATCCTTCACCAGCTTCTTTGCATTGTTTTGGAAGACACGTTCAGCGTGCCCCATGTAATCCTCTCCGTCAGGCAACCGATATCGAAGCTACAACATAAAGAATACAAATACAATGGTATAAGTCATAGATTTACAATATTAAGAAACATAACAAAAATAATAAAGAATTCATACCCAAAAGTCATTACGCACAAGTCCCTGTCTGTCGGTGTGGTTTCGTTCCTTTTTAAACTTGTACTCGTCCCAGGTACTGACGAGCACCTCATCCTCGGTATCACCGTTTGACACCTTCACTATACCAGGGTAGTGAAGGCGGCAAAGAGAACCCAACGTAAGGTTAACCTGAGTGTGGTGTCCCTTGCCGTCAAAGGACAGGTCCTCCCAATTCCTGCATTACACAAAAACATTAACAATACACATAATAGTTATATGAGATAAGTTAATATATTACACTCACCGATCTCCATGTGGCATGATTAAAGTCCTATCAGCCTCTCGCTCTATCGCGTGACGAGGCTTTACTGAGTGGCTTTTTCTTGAGCGACGTGTGCGTGTCGCTGAAGAGCCTCCCGAGCCATCATCCATCGGGTTGTCAGCCGGTTCGCCCTGTTGGCCCCACTGGTCCCACGCCTGTTGCTGCTCTCTCTGGTGGTCCCACTGGTCCCATGGCTGGTGATGCTGTGCGGCCTGGTCCCATGTCACGTGCTCCACCTCCTCAATGTGCTCCACCTCCTCATTGTGCTGCTCAGCCTCATTGTGCTGCTCCTCCTCAATGTGCTGCTCCTCTGTGTGCTGCTCATCCTGGTACATACAACTCAAGATTTATTTGTAAATTTGTAAACAAATTTATTTGTACAAGATATGTTACCTCATCTCCATGTACCGCGCTCAACAGCTCTCGACGTCTGCTGCTGCTCGAAGAACTGCCCTGAAAAAGGCCCAGGCCCTTGAACAACCCTTTCACTGACTTCTTTGATTTTGGCGGCATCCTGCATAAAAAATAAGAAATTATTCATTAGTGCATCAAAAATGACATAATACTTAAAATATAAACAAATGAAATAACAAAACAACTTTACTTGTTAAATATCATCAAAATCAGGATCTATTTGTTCTCTTCTATGCAGAGGTCGCCATGTAACTTTTCTCCTAACAGGTTGTCTTCTCCGCCTCTCCGGAAAAGTTAAGTCGTTAACGTCTGCGACTAGTGAATCTAATGCCGGTGCAGGATCAATATGAAAACTAGTTGGCAACTCTTCTTCTTGAAACACCTCATCAACCTGCTCAAGGTGACCAATTTGATATTCGTCCTCACCAGGAGTGTATAGGCGTTCGCGGGGATTTACATTGTACACAACCCTCCATTTAGACAACTTTTTGCATGGATATGTCGAGAAATAAACTTGGTCTGCTTGATGGGCAAGGATATACGTGTCGTGTCCTTGAAGCAATTTCTCAGGTTGGATCTGTGTCATCCCAAATTCGGTCCTATAATACTTCGGGTCATACCATTTACACTCAAAGAAAACTAGCGCTAAAGGCTTATTTCCAGCAAATGTAATCTCGATTATATTTTTGATTTTCCCGTAATAGCAGGCTTCGTGTCCTTCCATGTCGGTTGCCCTAGTAACGACTCCACTATTTTGAGTGGCGGCCATAGGATGACTTGATTCGAAAATGCTTGAACGAAAGCGATATCCATTGACGTCGTAACGTCCATAGCTTTTGGCAGTTACGCTTCCAATAGATAACTGACGTAAGTCATCATTCAAATTCATTTCCTCCCCAAACTGTCAATCATGCCACAAAGCATTAGCAAATTCTGTAATATTTGTTAAATGAAATTAGCTCTAGGACCCACATAATTAAGACTTACACGGTCCCGAAGCCACATAATGAAATTAGGTCGTCCATGCATACCATCGCGTCGCAATTTGTCTATGTCTCTCGCTGTTGGCCTACCGAGACACCTCATGTTTTGTTCATCAAACTCGCTGTCAAATATTATTGTGTGACATGAGATATTTGATAACATAAACTAATTCACATATGAACAGTTTAAGAAAATAAGTCTTACACAAAGTATTTCTCCACCTCAGGCATATTCGTGAACATGTACAGTAAAGCAGACTTCCGTTCTTCCATACTGAGGTGATATGCCTTGGGTGGACCAACGGCTTTGCCGTTTGTCTGAAAAATCGAAAGATCACTACAAGGAGGCATCTCTCGTTCATCATCATGGTACCTTTTCTTTCGAGCAAATACATTATGTTCTTCTGCAAAGTAACAACTTGTGAAGTGTGCTACCTCCTTTAGTTTAAATTGTTCTGCAATACATCCTTCAACTCTTGCCTTATTGCCCACCATTGCTCTAAGCTTCTTTAATGCTCTTTCTATATGAAACATCCACCTATACTGAACAGGACCACCGACCTTAGCCTCATATGGAAGATGTATAAAGAGATGCTGCATAGGATTGAAGAAACCCGGTGGAAATATTTTTTCCAATTTGCACAAAAGCACCGGTGCCTCTTTCTCCAGCTGTTCCATCACATCTCTTCTGATTTCTTTAGCACACAACTGTCTGTAGAAATAGCTAACTTCAGCTAACGTTTTCCACACAGCTTCAGAAATGTACCCACGAAACATTACAGGCATGAGCCTCTCCATAATTATGTGGAAGTCATGGCTCTTCAGTCCATTCATCTTCATTGTCTTCAAGTTCACAGATCTTCTAAAACCAGCGGCATAACCATCGGGGAATTTAATATCCTTCATCCACTTCATCACTTCTTTCCGTTGCTTAGATTTCAGACAATAGTCAGCTTTTGGTTTGCCTCCGTTTTCTCTAAGCACCAGGGTTGGACGATCACATATCACTGCTAAGTCCATGCGTGCCTTGTCATTGTCTTTCGTTTTATCAGGGAAATCCATGCATGTATTTATGAGGGCTTGGCAAAAGTTACTCTCTTGATGCATGACGTCGATGTTGTGCATCAAAATCAATGACTTAGCATAAGGAAGCTCCCACAAGCCACATATGTGAGTCCAGTTATGCTCCTCACCAAAACCTTGATACCTTTTCCCACTCTCGTCTAGGACAAGTTTCATATGCTCTTCTGTAATTTCTATCCCACTACGTCGCTTGGGCGGTCCCTTCGTGACGATGGTGCCCTTCCTAAATTCCTTTCTCTGCCTTCTGAAGGGGTGATTGAAGGGTAGAAAACATCTATGGCAATCAAAGTAACATATCTTGCCACCAGCACTAAGACGAAAACAATCTGTATCTTTAGCACAATAAGGACACGTCAATCTACCATGCACGCTCCATCCAGAGAAAATACCATACGCCATAAAATCATGAACCGAGAACAGATATGCAACACGAAGATTGAATTTCTGCTTCTTGAAGCAGTCATAGGCTTCCACACCTTGCCATAGCTTCTTCAACTCTTCAATCAGTGGTTGAAGCATCACATTGAGGCGTACGCCAGGATGCTCAGGACCAGGTATAACAAGACATAGGAACATAAACTCATATTTCATGCAAAGAGCAGGTGGAAGGTTGTACGGTATGGCAATGACAGGCCAACATGAATACGACGCAGCGGTCATATTGAACGGCGTGAAACCATCAGTTGCCAAGCCGATACGAACGTTTCTTGCATCGCTGGCAAAATCTGGATCAAATTTGTCAAGAGCCTTCCATGCATCACCATCTGACGGGTGCACCATTAACCCATCTTGTCTGTCCGTACAATCTTTATGCCACCTCATGTGCATAGCGGTCTTCCTCGAGAGAAACAAACGTTTCACTCTAGGAGTGAGAGGCATGTACCGAAGCTGTTTATGTGCAACCTTTGTCACCACCTTCTCCCCATCTTCATTTACAAGCTCCACGTACCTCGACTTCCCACATTTTAAGCATTTCTGTTCTCTGTCATGTTCCTTCCAAAAAAGCATACAGTTGTCTTGGCAAACATCAATCTTCTCATACTCCATACCAAGACCTTCAAGCAATTTCTTGGACTGGTACATGTCTTTCGACATCTTGTGACCCGTAGGAAGAACCTCGCTAATCAAATCCACAAGCTCCTTGTAACAATTAATTGAGAATGCAAACTTGGACTTGATTGACATCAGCCGGGTCACAAATTCCAGTACGGTCACGTCAGTGTGCCCGTGAAGAGGCTCTTCTGACGCTTTGAGAAGGTCGAAGAACTTCTGAACCTCCGGTGTAGGTGAATCATGATGATCTGGTGCCAGTTCAGGCTGCAGATCCTCAAGCATCTGGTCCATCCTATCAACATCATCTTCACCGTCATCAACTTCTACTTCTGCTGCTTGTTCAACATCTTCACCATGGAGATACCAGACCTTATAGCCTGGCACGAAACCATGCGAACACAGGTGTAGTGTGACCTGCCTCTTGGTGTGGCTCGTCATATTTCTACATTTATTGCATGGACACCTAATATTATCTATTTGTGACAAAGCAGCTGCATGGTCCAGAAACATCTGCGTCTTGGCAAACCATTCACTTGTGTGACACCCACCCTTCTTGAAACCTTCATACATCCAATCACGTCTATCACCCATTATTGTGGCTGTGTGTACGAGTAAAGAGTGTGTGTGAGACATTCATGTTTGTACACGTCACACATACATCTATAGGTAAGTAGTAAAACTATATATATATATATACATAACATCACCTTCAACACAATAACATGATATTCATTAATTAACAATAATGCAACATCCAAATTTAGATAAACAATATTTGCAACATTTCCAGAACATCAAATTTACAACAAATACCAATATTAAATAAATTGTAATCGCATTACAGTTAACTCCCGTCGGCCATAAAAACCGACGAAAATAAACAATATTTGCAACATTAAATCCATTAAATTAAATAAAATTTTTAGAACATCAAATTTATTAACAATAGCATCAAATTTATCAATATCGAAACCTTCATACATCCTAATATTATAAGTTAAATCTAATCAATAAACAATTAACAATTTTAAATTAATTCTAATCACATGAAACTTAACTCCCGTCGGCCATAAAAAACCGACGAAAATAAACATCTACACACATATTTAGCTATTATAATCACACTCGTATTCACAATTTAGGATGTATACCTCAACGACAAGGCGGCAACGGCGCTCGGGGAAGCGGTCGGGACCGGCGGCGGCACTCGTGGAGGCTCTCGAAGGCGACGGCGGACTTGGGGCTGCGGCGGTGCTTGGAGAGCCGGTCGGAGCGATGGAGGAGGCCGGGGCGGCGGAGGAGGCCGGGGCGGCGGCGGCGGAGGACGCCGGGGCGGAGGAGGCCGGGGCGGCGCCGGACGGGGCAGGGCCGGGGGCTGCTGGGGCCGCGCGGGGTCGGAGCGACGGCGGTGGGAGGCGCGGTGGGGAGGCGCGGCGGCGGCGGAGCTCTAGGCGATGGCGGCGGCGCTTGGGGAGAGACAGACAGAATGCGTCCGCGCGGCCGAACCCGCGCTCATAAACGGTTAATCCCCGTCGGTTTTCTCCCTGGCCGACGGGAGTTAAGTAATCCCCGTCGGCCTAAACTCTAGCCGACGGGAGTTAAGTTAACTCCCGTCGGCCTACTTTCTGGCCGACAGGAGTTAAGTTAACTCCCGTCGGCTGCGTTTTAGCCGACGGGAGTTACATTATCCCCGTCGGTTTTCTCCCTGGCCGACGGGAATTACCCTGGCCGACGGGAATCAATAGGATTCCTGTAGTGAAGACAAAATAGAATGTGGCCTATAAATTAGTTAAATTTAGAAAGTGCCTGTTAAAAGAGCCTTTTTCTGCACAGGTGTTTAACCAAAATTTGTCTGAATCGGTGGAAATAAAGCTGTTATTGGTCTACTCAACCTTATTCATGATCATGTTACAAGTCCATTACTTATTAGCCACCATAACAAACTTGCTGCAGGGAGGTGCAACCCATGTTGACATAGCATGTGACAAGGACTTAATAAAGCTTGCCATGGATCTTACCAACCTTCCGGTAAGCTATCCATTCATAGGGTGATTGGAACCTGTGGTTGTAATTGCCGTTATGGTTTCGCCTAGCATCAGAGTTGGTTGTGCTAAGTGCATTTCTAGGGAAAACTGCATATTGCAGATCCGTGTCTCATCTGTAGATCCTTCAGTGTTCCATTCTGCAGTACAAGCAGGAGCTAAAATGGTCAGGCACTAAACTTCCGATGCAAACCATGCAAAAATTTCAAAAGAAAGTCATTTTTCTATAACATATGTTTGCACCCTTAAACCATCTTTCTTTATGGTCTTTTTATTTGGTAATTTATCTATCTGATCAGTTTTCAATTTTGTATCTCATTTCAAAATTTTCAGAACATAGGGAGCATCAGCATGCTTGGTAGTTGCCACTTCTTAGTCTTAATTTGAATGTGTTCACAGCTATACTGATATACAATTCTCCAAATTGTTAATGAATATGTTCTCAACAAGTATGATATTGCATCAATTGGATTTAGGAATTATGAATAAGTATATTATATGCCCTAGCATTCTGAACTCTGTACCTAAATTTAGCTTTATTTCTCTAAGCCTGTTTCATTCAGTTACCTTGGCCGCAACAGTTGTAAAGTAAAACTGAATGCTACTAAAAAACATTAGTTCTATTTTTATGTATTTTGATTGTTCCAAGCAGCATAATTAATTACATAGTGATTTTGAAGTGTTCTTTTCAGTTAGTCAGTACTTTGATGTATATCAGGATTAATCTCTGGTGTTTAATACAGTGTTTTGTAGCGATTAATGGTGTTGTCTCAATGAACTCATACATGTGTTTTCTTCGATCGTACCAAGAATCGAATGTGTTGCTGGTTAGATTCATTTATGTTTTGTTCGTGCTCATGGTGTCTTGTAGAATAGATAGAGTGTATGCCTGTGTTCTCTTCGGAAAGTGTATTTTGGTGCAACAACCTCTATTTTTTGAACTCAGGTTGATGCTTCTGTTTTTGAATGTTTCTCCACATATAATGAATATGGGTTGGGTTTAGAAGGTGCTAGACAGAGACCGACTTTTTTAAGGTTGACAGCCTAATTATGAGGCATACAATTTTTTGGCTCTCCTGTATGACATTTCATGGAAACAATAATTTTCTCTGTATCGGTGTTTGAAAGACCGTAACTATTTGTTGATAAGCTCTAGATGGTGTTGGTTGACCTCTTACTGATGCTATTTTATTTTAGAATATTTTTTTGTGGAAGTGGAAGGGTTCTAGCAGGGATTCTCTTCCCTTCCGCCGAAAATCACCAAGGATCTATTCAGGGTGGAACTAACTGACATCGAGGTTTGCTCGAGCTGGCTCAGCACATAGCTGAACAAGGTCCCGATGACCGCTGTTATCTGCGTACACTGGTCCAAATCATCTGCACTAACCAGAAGAGGCTCAGCTACGACACTTGAGGACGATGACAGTGAACTAAATATATTTTCACAATTAGTCTAGATTTATGGATGTGTGCCTTCATTAATGGTGACAGTAGTACTCATGTGGCTCCATTGCTCATTGAGATATGGTGGCATGTTGAATTGTTGACCCCCTACGTTGTATCACATATTCACATCTACTAGCACTGATAGTTATGAACTAGGACAACAACTCTTTTTATTTTTCGTATTAGCCTTCTTTGAAATGATCATGCGAATATTGATATTTTCACATAGTTTTTTTTGCAATTTTAGCCTTAATTTTCATATAACTAGCTCATATTGTCACTGAATATAAGTCTTTAGGTTGTTATGTTTAGGCTGTCTCTAGCATCCTTTGTATCCCACACCTTATCTCATTCCCTATATCGAACTTCACTGTAGTCTACAATGCAAAACAGTATTTTTGCACGGTCATATGCATGCTCTGCTGAGCACGGCCTTAGAGCATCATGCTTCCCAAGTTAACAGTACTCTCATGGCTATATCTTAAATCTGAACATGAAGCTCATTCCAATGTAGAGGTTATCAATGAGTAGAGTTCGGTTACTTAAATCATACAGATTAGTAGTACTCTGCTTTGTAAACTTTGCTTCAAAGCCTTGTAATCCTTTGTGCATGGAGCTTTTACGTCTGAGAAACTGAGCCTACAAAGACTTGACTTCATTTGGCATGTTATGCTTGTTGCTAGCTGAATGAATTAGAATCCAGCCTTTTATGGTTTATGAGCAAGCGGTAGCTTAAGCACATAGTTGTATATCTTCCTGCGATTTTAAACTAAAGATGTTTGATGTGCTACACTTGGTGTTGGCATATATTTTCGGGTGCTAACATTTGTGATTCTGCTGTAGTAAGACACGTGGTATGGGAGCTGGGCGCAAGCTCAAGACCCACATAAGGAACTAGAGGTGGGCTGACAAAGCCTACAAGAAGAGCCATCTCGGCAACGAGTGGAAGAAACCCTTTGCTGGGTCATCTCACGCAAAGGGAATCGTCCTTGAGAAGATGTGAGCTCACGAAACAGTAGATTCCGTTTCTTCTGAACAACAGGCGAGTTAAGCAATACCTGACATGCACTACTTTGTTTCATTTGCAGCGACATTGAGGCTACGCAGCCTAACTCTACTATCCGTAAGTGCGCTCGTGTCCAGCTGGTGAAGAACGGGAAGAAGATTGCTGCCTTTGTGCCAAACGATGGTTGCCTGAACTATATCGAGGAGAACGTAAGTTCTATTCC
Organism: Zea luxurians; assembly: GCA_029449295.1. NCBI lineage: Eukaryota > Viridiplantae > Streptophyta > Magnoliopsida > Poales > Poaceae > Zea > Zea luxurians. The sequence goes on along the minus strand of JAOPSE010000014.1, from coordinate 102,272,302 downwards.
TCCAGCTCATAGGACTCTTTGACCATGGGCAACTCTATTTATCCAGATCATATGACTTTTCACCTTGGGTAACTGATGGTTGTTCATGCCTGCTGTTCGCTGCTAATTGCCGCCACACTCCATCTCTCTGCATAGGCATATATGTTAACCACGATGTTGTTCACTAAAGAAAGAAGGATAACTAATGAAACATACAAATGGTATGCCACTTGCACTAATAGTTTCATATATGCCTATGCATTTTTACAGACTTTGTGTGAGAATATTATTCTCACTTTCTTTGCTTTCTGTTTTTACTCATATATATGCAAACTGGAGTGGAATCTTTGATGCACACCTCTTTCACCTCAGATTTAAAAATCCCTATTTCTGCAGCATGGGGTGCGAGAGCGGGGAAGGGAGCGACGGTGGTGCATGGTGAATAAGCAGGTGAGAGCTGAGAGACGATAGAGATGAGCAAACTAGCAGGAACAAGAATGAACAAAGAACTTAATGATTGTGAATTCAATCAGAGAAAACATTTCTTTTTATGGCCATTGTTCCTTTGGAATGACATGCATGTCTCATTACACTTATTTTTCTATTCTTTTTCAGGTATCTTCCTCTAGAATGCTTTGACCTCAGCAAAACATAATTTATTTCATTATATCAACCAATTGTTCTACCTGTTAATGGGCTAACTGATGAAAATATATATGGCTAGAGTGTTGGTCGGACATCGGTGCTGGACCAACACAAAGGTGATAATCCTTTTTAATATAGATTTGTGTATGCATGTTTTGGATCTGGATCCTAGAATGAGAAGATGAGCCAGTCCGCGTGGGCCGTGTCACCGAACTTGGTGACGTGGCGGACGAAGAGCACCAGGAGGCCCGAGAGGAGGTGACTATTGTCGGTGTTTTGGGTCCGACCGCACACCCGGGGTTGCCCCTCAAGGTGTTTTTAGGAGTAGGACGGTGTCGACGACTGTAGCAAAATGGTTCGTGCCAGTTGCACGAGGGACAGTGGACAATGTTTATAGGTTCGGGCCGCTTAGAGATGCGTAATACCCTACGTCCTGATGAGTATGCTTGGTGAATGAGGTTACAAGAGAGCTCTCTGAATTGAGAATGCAAAGAGTTGAAGTGGGTGGCTAAGTAATAGGGTCGATCGATCTGAAGGGGTGCCCCCTAGGCCTTATATACTCGACCGTGGGGCAATACACGTGGATATGATAACAATGCGTAGCTAAATGATCGGCACTTGTTTGAGTTTATCTCCCTGTAGTTCCGCCGACCTATCCTCGCGTGGCTCCGTTGCATGGGGGCTCCAGCGCGAAAAAGTCGAATCTCTGTTGTGGTCGCTCGCTCGATGTTGTGGGCCGTCCAGGTTTGCACCAATCCAGCCTCGTGTCAACCTGCTTTGCTGATTGTTCCTCCCCAGGCCCACGAAAGAATGGCCTTACGATTTATTGGGCCCTTGGGCCTTTCGTGAGGTCTTTAACTCTTTTAGTGGACCCGGGGGATATCTGTCCCCCACAAGCCCCCGATCTTTGGGTTAATTTAGAGGTAATCAGCCCAAAGAACCCAGGTCCGGCTTGCAGGCGATTTGAAGAGAACGACTTCTTACTGTCTCCTCCTGCTTTGATCTCTCGTAAACCGAGGCTTTGTTTCGTGTTTGTGCCTTAGAGGTTGGCATTTCGTTTTGTAGGGCCCTGACTTCATTGGGTGCACCGGAGGTGCACCCAATGGGTGTAGCCCCCGAGCTTCGAGTAGATTTTAGAAAATAATCTACTCGAAGGTCTTCACCAGAAATTATTTCCATTTTTACTCCTGCGTTTTGGTTGAGGGCCAGCCATGTTTTTAGTCTTGTCCCATGCCTTAGAAGTCGGCACTATCTTGGCTTGGAATGATGATCCATGGGGTGCACCGAAGGTGCACCCAATGGGTGTAGCCCCCGACCTTCAAGTGGATTTTTGAGGATAATCCATTCGAAGGTCTTCCTTTTGTGTCTTTTTGCTGAAGATTATCCTTTCTGCTTGTCAAAATCGGCATGATGTCATCAATATTATGCTTCCGAGGTCAGCATGTATTTTGTCTTTTGCAGCCGAGTTCGCAATCCATCCATATCTTGCTAGGTAGTGTAATTTATTTGCTCTGCAACTGATTGGACATTTGATGGACGTTCTCTGTCTAATCTTCACGTCGCTTCTGTCGACCATATTTTGTACTTCACTGGCTATATTTGGCTTTCCTCTGATCCTCACCGATATCTCATTTTTGTCTTGAGGTATTCACTGCATGCCCTGCACAGATGTGACCGTTTTGAAAAATATACTGATAATTCCTGGGCGTCCCCCCAATGGGTGTGGGCAAGGGACGGCTTGGTACGCTGAGTGTTTTAGCCGGCTGCTTCTGAGTAGTAATGTGATGCGACGGCGGGTGTAATCATATCCTCCGCGCTGTTGACTGGAGTCCCAATGGGTGTTGTGTTGCGTGAAACGGCGTCAGCCGCCTGACGTGTCTTCAGACGGGTTGAAGTGCTTATTGAATGCTTTGCGACTGTTCAGTGACCACGGTTGGAGGTGAGCGGTTGCCTTCTTTTCCTATAAATAGTGCCTTTGCCTGCCTGGTTTTTTCACATCTCTCGCTGTTCTCCACTGCCTGCTTTCTTTCTTCTACCTTCGTTTCCACCATGGGCAAGAAATGCAAGTGCGAGCCAACTCCTCCGTCTGAGGATTTTGGTGACTTGGAGTATTCAGAGGAGGAGTTCTCCTCTGAATCCGAGGGGTCTCCGGCTCCCATCCCTCTGCGTGAGTCGTCTGACGACTCAGACGACTCCCAGGGGCTCGCGGCGGAGGTCTGGACGTACATCCGAGCCGTCGAGCGCTCCGGGCTCGAGGGCTCGGATGAGTCGGAGTACTCCTCGGATGAGGAGGACTCGGACGGTGGCGGCGAGGACGAGGACGGCGACGACGACGACGACGAAGGCGGTGGCGGCGGTGACGGTGACGGCAGCGGCAGCAGCGGCAGCAAAAACGGTGACGGCGGCGGCAGCAAGGGCAACAGCAGGGGCGGCGGCGGCAGTAACAGGGCTAGTGGCTAGATGCCACTGGTCCTTTAGATGTTAGTATAGTATAGTTAAAATAATGTAGTAGTATTTAGTAGTGTAGAGTAGTATAATGTAGTGTAGTAGTAGTAGTAGTATAATGTAATATAGCAGTAGTAGTAGTAATAGGGAAGTATCAACTCATAATGAGTTGATTTGTAAGTATGATATCTTCCCTTTAATGAAGAAACGATGTTGGCTTCTCTGTGATGATTGCTCGCTGATATTCATAACTCAAAGTTCTTAAATCCTTCCTCTTCCCGCCTTTTTCATGAAGTTGATTCCTTTGGAATAGTAAGTGAATAACTCGGACATCATATCGATGCCTTTAGAGATAACTGCCGAGTAACTTGTAGATGATGTTAGAGTTTTAGAGATAACGCCGAGCGACTGAACGCAACATCGGAGTTTTAGAGTTAACTGCCGAGCGACTTGAAGACAACGTTGGCGTTTAAGAGGTAACGCCGAGCGACTGAACACGACGTCGGAGTTTTAGAGATAACTGCCGAGTAATTTGAAGACGACGTCGGCGTTTTATAGGTAACGTCGAGCGACTGAACGCGATGTCGGAGTTTTAGAGTTAACTGTCGAGCGACTTGAAGACAACGTCGGCGTTTTAGAGGTAACGCCGAGCGACTGAACACGATGTCGAAGTTTTATAGATAACTGCCGAGTAACTTGAAGACGACGTCGGCGTTTTAGAGATAACGCTGAGCGACTGAACGCGATGTCGGAGTTTTAGAGTTAACTGCCGAGCGACTTGAAGACAACGTCGGCGTTTTAGAGGTAACGCCGAGCGACTGAACACGATGTAGGAGTTTTAGAGATAACTGCCGAGTAACTTGAAGACGACGTCAGCGTTTTGGAGGCAACGCCGAGTGACTTGAGGGCGACGTCAGCATTTTAGAGGTAATGCCGAGCGACTTAATACTATGTCGGAGTTTTAGAGTCAACTGTCGAGCAATAGCTGGCTACGCGGGCCACCTTGAGGTTAATAGCCGAGTGATGATGTGGCGCACCGGTGTTTTGGAAATAACCGCCGGGTGCTGACTGGGCGCTTTTTGAAACGGTATCTGGCTCGGGAATATCCCATAAGTGCTGCGCTTTTTTAGCCGCCTCTGCTTTCTGTGCCCTAGTTCTTGCTTTCTTGCTTCCGAATCCTCTCCGCCATTCGCCTCCTACTCTGCTCGCCGGTAGAATCGAGATGGCGCCCAAGAGGAAAGCCTCGAGTTCGTCTGCCGTGGTGATTCCTCCAATCGACCCCAACAGCCAGTTGCCTTTCGCAGGTAACCACATGTCCGTCATCTCTGAGCCTGAACTTCTCCACCTCGTGTCCATCGGGGTTCTTCCTCCGAGGGAACTCTGCTCTTGGCGGATTTGCCATAGGGTTACTGTCCCAACTGAGGATACCCATGAGTCCGTGATTTATGCTCCTTTCCTTCTCTGCGGTCTTGGCCTTCCCATTTCTCCCTTTTTCTGCAGCCTCCTTGATTTCTACCATCTTAACTTGACCCATCTGAATCCCAATTCTATCCTGCAAATCTCCATTTTCGTTCATTTATGTGAAGCCTTTCTTGGCGTGCTACCACATTTCGGGTTGTGGAAGTACTTGTATCACTGTCGCCCTGGGATGGCCGGGGGACAACATCAATTGGTTGGGGGTGCTAGCTTGGAGATGCGCCGGGGGAGGAAGACTGAGTATCTCGAAATCCCTCTCAAAGACAGTATCAAGGGGTGGCGCTTGGAGTGGTTCATAGTTGAGAATTATGGAAACTCTCTCCCCCCCGGTCGGGAAGACAGCCAGATGTTCGTACCCCAAGCTGGACCGAGTCTCCCACAGATCAGGAGGTAGCTGAGGCAGGTGCTTTGCTGGCTGAAGTTGGATTGCTGAAAGAGAAGGGTCTGACTGCTGAAGCTGTGGTTGTTGATTTTGTTTTTAAGAATATTCAGCCGTTGAAAGACAGGGCATATCCGGCTTATCTGTATCGAGGCCTGGCCGACTCAACTCGGGTCACTAACAGAAGAATTCCTTCTACAGACTTGGTGAGCCGACTTGAGATGATCCTTAGAGGCAAAGTGTCAAATGTTGGTGCCCCAGTGGCATTCTCAGCCTGGAACCTGCATCCTCCCAAAGCTTTCACTCTTTTTGTGTCGAATCCTCCTGTCACTGATGGCAGTTTGGGCCTTAGAGTGCGGCCCTCTGCTGAAGAAGTTAGTGCCTTGGTTGCCTCGCTCGGGGGATTCCTGATGATGAACGGTAGGTCCATTTTGAGGTGCCCCTGAACCCTAATGATGCGGAGATAAGTGCTATGCTTGATTTGCTGGCTGAGGACTCTTCTGACGCTGCTCCTGCTGGGGCATTGGTAGTGGCGCCCCTCCCAGAGGCTGATACAACTTTAGATGCTCAGAAGCCTGCTAGTACTCGCCCGAGGCGCCCTTGCCGAGCCAGTCGACCTGATCCTTCTGCTGATGAGCAGAAAAAGAAAAGGAGACGCCTCCGGCGAGTACCCAGTTTGGATCGGGACGTTGGTACCTCGGTTCCTGATGCTGAAGAAGTGCCTGTGACTGAATTTACTGACGCTGACACCAATGGGTGTACCCAATCTGTTGCTGATCCTAATGGGTGTGCTCCATCTGTTGCTGATCCCAATGGGGGTGCTGCCTGCGTTGCTAATGTGGACGACGAGGAGGAAGAAAATGAAATTCCTTTGACTCGGAAAAACAGTCAGCAGTTTATCGCTAGCGGTGAAAGTAGTGGAGTTCCTTCTCCTGCTTTGTCTGCTCTCATGGGTCTGCAAGAACTGTCCTTGGCTAATTTTGATCAGACTCTTGAGGATATGGTTCCAGAGGATTTGTTATCGGAGCCAGCAGATGATGGTGTGATGGAGGTTTGTGCTGACGTGCTTGATGCAGGGTTGAGGTCATCCCGTGCCTCGTCGACCTTAGAGTGCGATCTCAAGGGTCGGGAGACTGACTTGGATCGTCCTGGTCCCATGGAAGTAACTGAGGGCCCATCAGCCTTAGAGGTGGCTACCGCAGAGAACTTGGACCCCAAGGATGGTGTTGACACGTGCCCAGCCCCCGAGAATGTTGTCGGGGATGACTTGGTTCGGGTGGGAAGTGCAAGCCACTGCCCAGCCCCCGAGGGTGCTGCCGGGGATGATCCGGCTCAAGTGGGCAGTGCAAACTATGACCCAGCCCCCGAGGATGTCCGAGCGGGGTCTCTCTCTTGTACTTCCATGGACGTTCATGCGGGATCGCCTCCACACTCCGGCTGTATGGTGGTAGCCCAAGCCTTGGACCAGGGAGTCGCTTTAGAGGGTAGCATCCCCGCTGCCCGAGTGTTGGGCTCTGTTGATGGCACCGAGTTGATTCCTGCTGGTTCGTTGCGAGCTGCTTCGGGTGGTGGCCTTACGCCCGGTTATCAATTGGTCTCTCCTGATTTGGGGATCCCTTCGTTCTTTTCCAACCTCCAGGTACTGTGATGTATTTTAGCTTGGCTTTTTACATTGCATGAACTGCTGTCATTACATTCATCTGCTCTCCTCATCAGGCTTTGGTGGATGGAATGGCTGGCCAGCTGAGGTTACAGGGTGCTTCTGTCCTAGAAGTAGCTTCGTCACTTGCATGTTGGAATCCAGTGTCACTTCAACATCGTGTCTCTGAATTGGAGGCGACCAACGCTGGTTAGTGCCTTTTTGCTTCTCTTTGTCTTCACTGTAGACTGCTTTACATTCTGACCCTTTTTTGTTTGATCGTCTCCTGCTAGGTATGACTCGGCAGATTTCTACTCTTGAGGAAAAACATTCCCGAGATCAGGCTGAATTGGCCCAGCGATGCACTGACTTTGAGGAAAAGTACTCTCAAAGTCAGATTGAACTGGGTCAGGTTTCCGCTGCCTTAGATGACGCCAATGCACTGAGTTCTTCTCTTCATGCTCAGCTCAATTCTTAAAAGGTGATTTATGAAACTGTGCTTTGCCTTGTTGTGCTTCTATTACTTGCTTGGTGTTTGAGGGAGTTGACTTTCGTTTGCAGGAAGAAAAACGTATCCTTGCTGCTTCTCGCGACAGTCTTGAAAGATTGTATCGTGATTCTAGCAACTCACTGACTATCTTGGAGAGGACTCATCGCTTCACCATGGAAGAGTTAGACAACCAACGCTGTAAGCTGCAGGAATCCATGGATGAAGTGACCCGGCTCAAGCAGTTGATGTCAGCGAAGGATGCTACTATTAAAGAACTCCGAGCTTCCAAGAAATCCATCGCCCAAGAGTTAGAAACTGCTCAACTGGCTGCCGAGGTTGCCGAAGAAACTTCTGTTACTCTCAGAGCCCAGCGCGATAGAGCCATGGACAAAGCTATTCGGGCGGGGCGAATCTTGATGAGGAGACCCGGCGTGGTTGTTCCCGAAGATATAAGGGCTGACATGAATGCTGCCCCTGATTCCTCGAGTCGTCCTTCCTCATCGATTGCTCCTGAGAAAAATATCACGAAATAGAGAAACATTTTGCGTGCTTTGAGCGCGCAGTTAGCATGGTCAGACATTTGTTAGAGGACGTCATTTCAGTACTTGGACGATATCATTATTTTCATATTGTTTCAGAATTCATCAGTTCATAAATTTGTAGTAGTAAAATGACGTGCGATGGTTTTGAAATTTGTTTGCGGGATATAGAAGCCATCCTTATATGAGTAATTGTAATCTCGTCAAATCGCCTTAAGTCGCTGCTGACTTAAGTCGATTGCTTCTGTTAATAGGGCGTAGTGGTCACCCTGAATTGCGTAGGCGCGAGCATGTTGCACCGGCTTAAGTTGCTGCCGACTTAAGCCGATTGCTCCTTTGGCAGGGCATAGTGGTCACCCCGAGTTAAGTAAGCGTGAGCATGTTGCACCGCCTTAAGTCGTTACTGACTTAAGCCGATTGCTCCGTTAGCAGGGCATAGTGGTCACCCCGAGTTAAGTAAGCATGAGCATGTCGCACCGCCTTAAGTCGTTGCCGACTTAAGCCGATTGCTCCGTTAGCAGGGCATAGTGGTCACCCCGAGTTAAGTAAGCATGAGCATGTTGCACCGCCTTAAGTCGTTGCCGACTTAAGCCGATTGCTCCGTTAGCAGGGCTTAGTGGTCGCCCCGAGTTAGGTAAGCATGAGCATGTTGCACCGCCTTAAGTCGTTGCCGACTTAAGCCGATTGCTCCGTTAGTAGGGCATAGTGGTCACCCCGAGTTAAGTAAGAATGCGAGTCAACCGTGAACAAACTGAGTATCTTTGAAGCCTTTCTTTATTGATGACATATTTCCTTTTTACAGAGTACATCGTTGTCCCGATAGCTTTTGAAATACAGCTAGGGATAAAACTTCCTGAGGTGTTCTATGTTCCAGGAGTTCCCGACTTCTGTGCCATCGATTTGAGTGAGACGATATGATCCTGGCCGAGTGATTTCTGCTACTATGAATGGTCCTTCCCATAAGGGCGACAACTTATGTCGTCCCTCCCCCGTTAGAATTCGGCGGAGGACGAGATCTCCCACTGAGAAGGATCGATGCCGCACGGCTTTGTCGTGATAGCGTCTCAGAGTTTGCTGGTACCGTGCTGATTGAATTACTACGTTCAGCCGTTCTTCTTTGAGTACATCAATGTCCTCCAGCCTAGTAGCTTTGGCTTCTGCTATGCTTTCGAAGGCTAACCTTGGCACCCCGAACTTGAGATCAGCAGGTAATACTGCCTCTGACCCATAAACCATGAAGAAAGGAGTGTTTCCATGCAGAGCTCGGCTAGGTTGGGTTCTTAGGCTCTAGACGACATAGGGCAATTCCCTTATCCATTTTCCTGTGAACTTTTCATTCTTATCGAAGACCTTTTTCCTGAGTGCCTCCAGTATCATCCCGTTTGCTCGCTCAACTTGCCCGTTGGCTCTCGGGTGTGCTACAGAAGCATACTTGATCTGAATGTTTTTTTGCTCGCAGAAGTCGAAGAACTCTGAACTTGTGAAGTTGGATCCCAGGTCAGTTATGATGCTGTTTGGTATCCTGAATCTGAATATTATGTCTTGTATGAATTCCACAGCCTTAGCTGAGGTCAAAGAGGCAATGGGCTTGAACTCTATCCATTTAGTGAATTTGTCGATTGCTACCAATACATGAGTGTATCCTCCTTGAGCTTTCTTGAAAGGTCCAATCATATCCAGTCCCCAGCATGCGAAAGGCCAAGTTACTGGTATGGTTTGCAGTTGCTGTGCTGGTAGATGTTGTTGTTTTGACAAATATTGGCAAGCTTCACACCTCTGAACTAACTCGGCTGCATCACTCTTCGCTGTTGGCCAATAGAATCCTGACTTGAAGACCTTCCCGACTAGTGTTCTGGATGCTGCATGTATTCCACATTGCCCAGCATGGACCTCCTCCAGAAGTAGTTTCCCAGTTGATGAGAGAATGCACTTCATGAAGACGCCTGATGTGCCCCTTCTGTATAGTGTTTCTCCAATGAGTGTGTAGTGGGCTGACTGTCTGGCGATGCGTTCGGCTGTATTTTTGTCATCTGGTTCCTCTTCATTCTTTATATATCTGATGATCGGCCTTCTCCAGTCATTAGGGTCTGACTCGGGTTGATCCACGATATTACATTCTTCTGCTTGATCTGTTGAGATGCTCGGTCGTGGTATTTCTTGCACGAAGACTCCAGGTGGAACCTGAGTTCGGCTAGATCCTAACTTGGACAATACATCAGCTGCCGTGTTTCGATTTCTCTCCACGTGATGAAATTCTAGACCTTCAAACTTATCCTCTAGTTTCCGGACGGCAGTGCAGTATTTTCCCATTGAATCATTCGAACAGTCCCATTCTTTGTTTATTTGACTTATGACCACCAGAGAATCTTCGTATACCATTAATCTCTTAATGCCCAGTGATATGGCGATGTTTAGTCCATGGATCAGAGCTTCATACTCGGCTGCATTGTTAGAGGCTGGAAATAACAGTTGGAGGGCATATTTGAGGTGTTCGCCTCCGGGCACGATGAAGAGAATTCCTGCACCTGCTCCCTGCAGCTTCAGCGAGCCATCAAAATACATCTTCCATACTTCTGCAGTTTCCGGGTTCTCTAGTATTTGTTGTTCAGTCCATTCTGATACGAAGTCAACTAATGCTTGAGACTTAATGGCAGTACGAGGTCGAAATTCGATGTCATGAGACCCCAGTTCACAGGCCCACTTGGCTATTCGGCCAATGGCTTCCTTGTTGTGGAGAATATCCCCTATCGGAAAACCGGTGACTACTATGACTTTGTGGTCATCAAAGTAGTGACGCAACTTGCGGGCAGTTAGAAGTACTACGTATAACAGCTTCTGCACTTGGGGATACTTTTTCTTCGAGGGACCCAGAACTTCACTGATGAAATAAACGGGGTGTTGCACAGGGTAGGCATGTCCTTCTTCTGCTCGCTCGACTACTAACGCGGTGCTTACCACGTGAGTCGTGCAAGAGATATATAGCAGCAGATCTTCAACTGGTTGAGTTGACGTGGCTCGTCGTGGTGGTTTCAGTACTGGTGGGGTTGTCAAGAATTTTTTCAGTGTATCCAAGGCTTCCTGCTCTTCTGAAGTCCACTGAAACTTGTCCACCTTCTTGAGTAGCTTGTAAAACGGTAAACCTTTTTCTCCCAGCCTGGATATAAATCTGCTCAGAGCTGCCATGCATCCGGTAAGTCGTTGAACCTTCTTTTGTGATCGTGGAGCTTCCATTTTCATGATAGCTTCAATTTTTTCCGGATTAGCTTCAATTCCCCGGTGGCTTACAATAAATCCGAGTAGCTTCCCTGCTGGTACCCCAAAAACACATTTTTCGGGATTAAGCTTCCACCGATACCGTCGTAGACTGTTGAAAACCAGCTGCAAGTCTTCGATGAAGTTTTCTGAGTTCTCCGTTTTGATTACCACATCATCTACGTAGGCTTCCACATGCTTGCCCCAGTGATCGGCTAAGCATGTTTGGATGGCTCTCTGATAAGTCGCTCCAGCATTCTTGAGGCCGAACGGCATGGAGGTATAACAGAAAGCACCAAACGGAGTGATGAACGCCGTTTTTTTCCTCGTCTTCTTTTGCCAAGCTAATCTGATGGTACCCGGAATAGCAATCCAGAAAAGATAGCACAGAACATCCAGCGGTGGAGTCTACCACCTGATCTATCCTTGGGAGCCCGAAGGGATCCTTCGGACAATGTTTGTTGAGATCAGTATAGTCGATGCACATGCGCCAATCCACTTTATTCTTTTTGAGTACAAGAACAGGGTTGGCTAACCACTCGGGATGTAACACTTCTCTAATGAACCCAGCCACGACCAAGCGGGCCAGCTCAGCGCGAATGGCCTCTCTCTTGTCGGGCGTGAAACGACATAGTTTTTGCCGGATCGGCCTTGCTTGTGGATAGACCTTCAGTTTGTGCTCGGCCAGCTCTCTCGGGACTCCCGGCATATCCGCAGGTTGCCATGCGAATACGTCTCGGTTGTCTTGCAGAAACTGGACGAGCGCGCTTTCCTATTTGTCATCCAGGCTAGAGCTGATGATAGCAGTTTTGCGTTCATCAGCAAACCCCAGATTGATCCTTTTAGTTTCTTAAGTCGGCCGCATAGAGGTCGCGGCTTGAGCTTCCTTCGCCGGTGCTGTGTGGTCTTCCTCAGGCTTAGAGTTTGCCTGGATCGAAGAAGTCGCCGACGGTTTGGCGGTGAGGGCCGCCTGGATGGCCACTCGGAAACATTCTGCGGCGACTTGGAGGTCAGCACGCACAGTTATGATTCCTTGCGGTCCCGGCATCTTCAATATCATGTACGTGTGATGCGGAATGGCCATAAATTTTGCCAGTCCCGGCCTCCCGATGATGGCGTTGTACCCGCAGTCGAAGTTCGCCACTTCGAACCTCAGGAACTCGGTTCTGTAGTTCTCCGGAGTTCCGAAGGTGACGGGCATGTAGATGTGGCCCAGCGAGTATTCTCCCTCAGTTGGCACGATGCCGAAGAATGGAGTGTCCGACTCGTGGAGTTCTTTGAGGTGAACTCCCAAGCCTCGGAGTGTTCGGGGGAAGGTGACATTGATGTTGCTCCCCCCGTCCACTAACACCTTCTTCACCCTGCTCTCTCGGATCACCGGATCGATGAGGAGCGGGTATTTGCCCAGGTGGTCGAAGTTGAGCCATTGATCCGCCCGAGTGAAGGTGATCGGGTGCTCCGACCATCGGTACGGAGCGGGTGGACCGGTGGTTGCTACCAGTATCTGACGATCGTTGAGCTTCTGCTGTCTTTTGTTCTCCTGCGATCCATGTCCGCCGAAGATGACGTTGACCTCCCTGTCAACGCGTGGGAAAGCTCCTCCTCCTCCCTCCTCCTGCTGCTGGGGTTGTCGTGGTTCTTCTGGTCCTCCCCGCGGTGGAGGAGGGGGTAGAGGTTGGAAGGGTCAGCCGTGCCCAACGGAATGCTTGAAGTCCCGGCAGTTCCGAAGAGTATGGCGCATGTCCTTCTGGTACGGGCACTGGGCGTCGAGGATGTCGTCTAGCGTGCGCTCGCCTCTGCGAGGTCCTCCCCGGGCACGAGAGGCAGGTGGTCCGGCGGCGTGCACCTCTTCGCGCGGTCTCTTCTCCCAGCGTTTGTCAGGTTGCTGGTTCGTGTCACGTCGTGGCGCTGCCGGTGCGGGCTTCGCTCCTCCGATGAGGTCCTGGGCTCGCTCGTCGGTGGTGATGTAGAGGTCGGCTTCTCGGAACAGCTCCTCGGAGGTAGCTGGCGCCTTCTGTAGTATGGCTCGGACGAAGGCCGAGTCATTGGATCCTCTGTAGAAGTCCTCGATCACGGCCGCCTCCGTGACCTCAGGGATACGGTTTCTCATGGTCTGGAACCGTTTGAGGTATGACCGGAGAGTTTCATCCCCCCGGCGCTTGATGGATTTGAGGTCCCATGGTTGCGCCGGTTTATCGGAGAGGGACTGAAAATTGGCGGTGAAGCGCCGACTGAAGTCGCTCCAGTCATCGATGCAGTGTCGAGGTAGGTGTCACAGCCATTGCAGTGCGTCTTGCCCGAGGACAATGGGTAAGTACGCAGTCATCACGTCTTCAGATGCTCTGGCGGCTCGAGCGGCGGTAGTGCAGACGGCCAGCCAGCTTCCTGGGTCCTGCTTAGGTTCATATTTATCGACATTGGATACCTTGAAGTTAGGGGGCCATTGAATGGCCCTAAGGCGTGGAGTAAGGGCAGACACTCCACATGTGTCCTCCTGTCGTCGGGGATGATGTCTATCCCGGGGAGGGGAGTGGTTGTTGTGGTTCCTCGACCGTCCCCGGGCAGTTCCGCCAGTCGAGGCCGTCGTTGATTCGGCTCTGGTAGCTTGACTCCGAGTGGGGATGCCATGATCCCTGTCGTATTCCTCCCGGCGGCGTATCTCGTTCTCATGCCGTCGTTCGCGCGAAGCATTGATAGAACTTCGCGCGTCCCGGCGACTGTTGATAGCGTGCCGCAAGTCGTTCGGCGGGTGAGCGAGAGGTAGAAGATGGTTGGCTGCCTGGGTGAGCAGGCGTCGATAGCCCTCGGCGTCTGGAGTCCGAGGGAGTCCGTCAGCTATCCGAGCTAGCACTCCTCCGACTTCACTCGGCGTGTTCATGGCTCGGGTGAAGTCGGGGTTCAGGTTATAGCCGAATAGTGGATTTTCTCGGCGCTGCCTCGCGTCTTGCTCGGTGTCACACCCGGTTTTAGAAGGCAAACCGAATGCGAACCATGTACGTGCCAGGATCAGTTATTCACGTACACAGCAGTTACATAACATGGACATCATCACACAGTGCTCAAATAGTATTAAAAGGGGAATAATAGTCGATTACATCATACGTCTGAGACGTCCATATAGTTCTTACAATAAATCAAAGTGCAGAAAAGAAACGTAGATAACGCGGCCTTCACAGGCAGCCGACTGGGGGTTGCCGCTAACCCACACCTAGAACTCGTCGTAGTCTTGGAACTCCTGGAAGTCTCCTTCCACAGCTTCATCTTCTCCTGAGCAGTGGTTGCAATGCTGACAACCTGGGAGGGGGTTTGGTGTGTAGAGCAAGGGTGAGTACACATCAACATACTCAGCAAGCATCCTGTTTGGCTGTAGTGGACTAGCTTTATGTGGGGATAAGTCAAGCAGTTGTTTTTAGTTGGTCAGGTTATTACTTACTAGTAGAGAGCCAGGTTTTAACATTAACCCAAGTTATTAGCCCAATGTATCCTTTCCAAACGGAAAGAATATCGCTTACCAGCACCATAATCATAATCAGAACCATCAATCTCATTGCCACCTGTACCAAAATATCTCTGATCAAGTATCACTAATCTCTGGAGCTCCCTTGGCCGCTCATAACCGCGAGCACGGCTGATATATCAGTTTCATAACACTCTGCAGAGGTTGTGCACTTTACCCACAAGCCGTGATTCCCTTTCTGCCCGGAGAGAGCGACTCCCCATTGACCACTACCTAGGTGGTCCGGCAGGGCATCACTACGTAGCCTTTACAAAGATTCCCCGAGGCTGTAGCCGCCCGTTAGGTTTCCTAAATGTACCGCACTCCTCCCCAAGGGACAAATCAACCTTGGCAGAGCGAGCCGCATACACCGAGCCCCATTGACGGCACGACGGCGAAGCGAACTACACCCCGGTTCCTCTAATTATTCAGCTAAGGGCGTCCCATTCCACCCTCATGGTTGCACTGTTTTCCCGGGCGGTCATCCATTGAACAGGTCCTTACGGAGAGGCACTCGAGAAACCGCTCGAGTCCCCTTGAAGGTCACAAACATAATCATAAATAAGAAGGGGAAAACAGCGTATCATAGATAATCACATCATGTTCATTGATTAGAGTTGAGCAGTAGCATCAGACTAAGCAGTAATAATCCGACCTAAATAGGTAAACAAGGACATGGATAACAAAAGCTAGTCAATCCTTAGGTATAAATGTGTAATGCGGGAGGTGAATTAAAGAATGAATAGGACAGAGATAGGTCAAAGGACACTTGCCTCCACCAACCGACTGCTGCTCAGGGGCTTCTCCTGCGAATTCCTCGGGCTCTTCGACCGGATCGTTCTCTATGCGAGCGCAAACATACATACATCCACATATTTAATACAAAAGAACAGTACACCATACAAGGGAACAAGTAAAGTGAGTATGCATCAAGTATGACATTCGATATCGCATTTATTATGATTAGAAAGAAACAGGGAAAGGTCTCGCAGGGGGGGTTAAATCTTATGCACTAATGATTAATTACAATTGGTTCTTAACAAAAGAATTCTGTTATATACACTAATGGAAACCTAATCATTTTAAGTTGATCAACATTGAATGAGATAAACAATTAACTACGTGAATCAACTGGCGTAGCGAAATTCTAAATTAAATTTCCTATTTTCCCTAGCATGAACAAAGATTAGCCTACCTAAAATAAAATAACTATGATCACAGAAAGTAAATAAAATAAATAAAATAAAAATAAAAAAAAATAAAAAACAGGGGGGGCGGTTGAACCGGCCCTAGGCAGGGCGGCCGAGCTGGGCGCGGGCGCGGGCGCGGGGGGGGGGGGGCGGCTGAGCCGGTCCGGTTGAACCGGCGGCCAGGGCGGCTGAACCGGCCCTGCGCAGGGGGACGCGGCCAGGGGCCAGGGCGGCCGAGGGCGGCCAGGCGGGCGGCCGGGGGCGCGGCCAGGGCCGGCCAGGCGCGGCTGGGGGCCGGCTGGGGGCGCGCTGGGGGCGGCCGGGCGGGGGCTGGGGTCGGCCGGGGCTGGCCGGGGCCAGGGCGGCGCGGCAGCGGCCGGCTAGGGGCGCGGCCAAGGCGGCCAGGCCAGGGCGGCCAGGCGGCCGGGCTGCCGCGGGGAGAGGAGGGGGAGGGGAGAGGGAGGGAGGAGGGAGAGAGGGAGGAGGGGGGAGAGCTCACCGGCGATCGGGCGGCCGACGGCGGGGGGCGGCGGCCGAGCAAGGGGCGGCAGCTAGGGCAAGGTGGGGGTAGGGGCGGCGGTGGGGAGAGAGAGGGAGAAAATGAGAGAGAGAGGGAGAGAGAATTGGGGAAAAAGGGGAGGTGGGGGGCGGCTGGGCCTTTTGGGCCCAAAGGGGGGCGCGGGGGGCGGCTGGGCCGGCCGGGGTCGGCCCACGGCACGGGAGAGAGAGAAAAAGAGGAGAGAGAAAGAGAAAGAAAAAGAAAGAAAAGATTTTCTCCTTATTTTCGAAATCCGATCTTCCTAGATGAATGCATTTGCACTTTCAAACAATCAAAGAATGCATAGTTCGGCATGGTGCATCAAACAACATAAAACAGTTTTATGGTTTTCTTTATACGGGAATTCCAAACCGAATCCCGCTAAAACTTTGGAAAAGGTCAAGGTTTAGCGAGGGGAAAAAGAAAAGGAAAAGGTAACGCCCGAATTTTGGCGAGTAAAGAAAAGAAAAAATTCAACTGCAAAATTCGGGGCGTTACAAACCTATCCCCCTTAAAAGAATCTCGCCCTCGAGATTCAGGGCTGGCTAGCAAAGAGCTCTGGGTACTTAGCCATCAAATCATCTTCACGCTCCCAGGTTGCTTCTTCCTCAGAGTGGTGACTCCATCTGACTGCACATTCTGATGGTCTTCCTTCGGGTGACTCTATCTGCAACCTCAAGAATCTGAGCTGGCTTCTCAACATAGGTCAAGTCCTCCTAGACTTCCAGACCTTCCACTGGCAACTGCTCTTCTGGCACACGCAAGCACTTCTTCAACTGAGACACATGAAAGACATCATGCACAGCAGACAAATTCTCTGGCAGACTGAGCTGATAGGCCACTTCTCCACGCTTTGAGAGGATCTGGTACGGACCAATGTAGCGGGGTGCTAGCTTGCCTTTGATTCCGAATCTTCTAATTCCTCTGATCGGTGACACTTTCAGATAGACAAAGTCTCCGACTTCGAAACTCAGCTCTCTTCTTCTTGTGTCTGCATAGCTTCGCTGCCTCGATTGCGCTATCTTCAGATTCTCTCGGACCATCTTGATGTTCTCTTCGGCTTCAAGCAGAATGTCTGGCCCAAACACCTGCTTCTCTCCAGGCTGATCCCATTGCAACGGAGTTCTACAACTCCTTCCATAAAGCGCTTGAAATGGTGACATCTTCAAACTGGCCTGGTAACTGTTGTTATAGGAAAACTCTGCATAGGGCAATCGCTTATCCCATCCGGACTGATCTTGCAACGCACAGGCTCTCAACATATCTTCAAGAATCTGATTGGTTCTTTCGGTCTGGCCATCTGTCTGCGGATGATAAGCTGAACTGAAATTTAGATGCGTGCCCAAGGCTTCATGCAACTGCTGCCAGAAATGAGAGGTGAACTGCGTTCCTCTGTCTGACACTATCTTCTTTGGCACACCATGAAGACAAACGATCCGAGACATATACAACTCTGCCAATGCTGCACTGCTGTAGGTGGTCTTGACAGGTATGAAGTGGGTCGACTTGGTCAAACGGTCCACTACTACCCAAATAGAATCGTAGCCGGCTCGAGTGCGAGGCAATCCGACTATGAAATCCATACCGATTTCATCCCATTTCCACTGAGGGATCTGCAACGGTTGCAACAATCCAGCAGGTCTCTGGTGTTCGGCCTTGATTCGCCGACAACTATCGCACTTAGCCACATGCTCTGCGATTTCCCTCTTCATTCCATACCACCAGAATTTCTTCTTCAGATCCTGATACATCTTCTCACTGCCAGGGTGAATCGAATAAGCTGTCTCATGAGCTTCCTTTAGAATCAACTCCCGAATAGACTGGACATTGGGAACACACAAGCGGTCTTTGAACCATATCACGCCTTCTGCATCTTCTCGAAAATCTTTGCCTCTGCCATCCAGAATCAGTCGCCGAATCTCACTGATCTTTTCATCGTTTTTCTGCGCTTCTTTGATTTCTCGCTCCAAGGTAGGTTCCAATTCAACTGTGACTCCTCGCGAATTGTTCAGAAATCCGAGACTCAACCTGTCGAACTCCTTGGCTAACTCATAAGGCATCGGACGAGCGACCATCAGATTGACTTGACTCTTCCTGCTCAAAGCATCTGCCACTACGTTTGCTTTGCCTGGATGGTAATGGATCTCCAACTCATAGTCTTTGATCAACTCTAACCATCTTCGCTGCCTCATGTTCAATTCTGACTGAGTGAATATGTACTTCAGACTCTTGTGGTCTGTGTAAACATCGCATTTCTGTCCATACAGATAGTGCCTCCATGTCTTCAGTGCGTGAACCACTGCTGCCAACTCTAGATCATGGATTGGGTAGTTCTTCTCATGAACCTTCAGCTGTCGGGACGAGTAAGCCACAACTCTTCCCTCTTGCATCAACACGCATCCCAAACCTGTGTAACAAGCATCACAGTACACAGAGAAGGGCTTGTGCACATCGGGCAAGACTAGGACAGGCGCTGTTGTCAACTTCTCTTTCAGCGCTTCAAAGGCTTCTTGGCATTTCTGGGTCCACTTGAACTCAACCTTGTTGCCTAGCAACGCTGTCATTGGTTTCGCAATCTTCGAAAACCCTTCAATGAATCGCCGATAATATCCGGCCATTCCAATGAAGCTCTTGATTCCTCGAGCATCCGTTGGCGCTTTCCAGTTTAGAATGTCTGCCACTTTCTTCGGATCCACAGCCAATCCTTCTTTGTTGATTATGTGACCCAAGAACAGGACTTCACTGATCCAGAACTCACACTTGCTCAACTTTGCATACAACTGGTGCTCTCGCAATCTCTGCAATACCATCCTCAAATGATCTGCATGCTCTTCTTCACTTTGAGAATAAATCAGAATGTCATCAATGAATACCACCACAAACTTATCGAGATAATCCATGAATACACTGTTCATCAAGTTCATGAAGAACGCTGGTGCATTGGTCAAACCAAAAGACATCACTGTGAACTCATACAAACCATACTTGGTAATGAATGCCGTCTTCGGTATGTCCGAAGGTCGGATCCTGAGCTGATGATAACCTGACCTCAGATCAATCTTGGAGAACACACTGGCTCCTCTCAACTGGTCGAACAGATCTTCTATTCTGGGCAAGGGATACTTGTTCTTGATCGTGACTTCATTCAAAGCTCGATAATCGATACACATCCTCTTTGTGCCATCTTTCTTCTCCACAAACAGGACAGGGGCGGCCCAAGGCGAGGTGCTTGGCCGGATGTAACCTTTCCCTGACAGCTCATCAATCTGCTTCTTAAGCTCAACCAACTCTGGTCCAGATATTCTGTAAGCTCTCTTAAAGATAGGGGCGGTTCCAGGAAGAAGCTCTATGGCAAACTCAACTTTCCGCTCTGGTGGCATACCCGGTAAGTCCTTTGGAAACACATCTGAGAATTCAGACACAACCTTGATACTCTCAATCGGGTCTGCTTCACTGCTATCGACAGCCATCTGATAACAACTTCCTTTCTTTGGCTCAGGCGGGACTAACTCGGTCACCACTTCCTCTCCTAGTGGGGACACCAACTTGATTGTCCTTTTATCACAACTGATAACTGCCTGATACTTATCTAGCCAATTCATCCCTAGGATGACATCTATTCCCTGAGTACCCATTACTATAAGGTTGGCGGGAAACGCTATCCCCCTTATTTCCACACTTACACCCAAACATATGCTATCAGCTCGAATTCTACCACCGGCTGAGTCAATTTGAATGGGGGTTGACATGGTAGTAATTGGAAGATTATGTGCTTCTACCCATGATGCAGTAATAAAAGAATGCGTTGCTCCAGTGTCAAATAACACTTCTGCAATATGGGAATCGACTGGGAACATACCTACTGTCATGCCGGGGGCCTCCTGAACTGCTTCAGCCTCCAAGTGATTCAACCTTCCATGATTATAGCGCTGCTGAGGGCGGTTGCCTGATCCAGGCTGGGACACATTCTGCTTCGCTGGGGCATTGGGGCCTGACTGCTGCTGGGCTGCCTTCTTCGGACATTGCATCACCCAATGGCCTTGCTCTCCACAGTGGAAACATGCTCTACTTCCAACCTGAGCTGGTGCTGCCTGACTGCTCTGCTGGCTTGCTGGGGCAGGAAGACGAGGTGTCTGCTGATTCTGCCTCTGAAACTGACCTCCTGATTGATTGCTCTGACGGTTCTGGTACTGATGCTGAGGATACTGCCTTTGGAACTGCTGATACTGCTGACGCTGCTGATGCTGCTGAGGTGGACGCTGGTTCTGCCTGAACTGCTGAGGTTGATTGCCTGAAAAACGAGGACGGCTGCTGCTTCCAGGCTGGGGTCCACTGATCTTGCGCTTACGATCCTCCATCTCCTTACGCTTCCTTTCTGTCATGATTGCTCTGTCAATCAGGTGCTGGAATGTCGGGAAGGTATGATTCATCAGCTGATACTGCAGAGGGTCAACCAAGCCTCTCAAGAAACGGTATTGTCGCTTGGCGTCAGTGTTGACATCCTCAGGAGCATAGCGAGACAACTGCAGAAACCTGTCTCGATACTCACTGACAGATGATGACCCTTGCTTAAGGGCCAGGAACTCCTCCTTCTTCACTGTCATCAGACCTGCAGGCACATGGTACTGACGAAAGCTACCTCTGAATTCTTCCCAGGTGATGGCATCGGGGTTGGCATGGGTGGCGAGGTAAGACTCCCACCATGATTGGGCTGCTCCTCTCAACAGACGGGGACCATACAAGACTTTCTCCCTGTCATCACACTGAGCGGTATGCAACTCCCGCTCCACAGTGCGCAGCCAATCTTCAGCATCCATGGGGTCAGAAGAGTGAGCAAACGTTGGTGGATGACCTCTCATGAATTCAGCACGCTTGTCTCTGGGCATCTGAGGCATCTGAGGCTGGGGTGGTGCTTGCTGCTGCTGCTGAATGGCGGCCAGAGTCTGACCGATGGCCTGAACTGCCTGAGTCTGCATCAGAAACATCTGCTCGATGGACATCGGGGGCGGGGGCGGCAGCTGCTGCTGTTGATGGGGCGCCTCATCCGGCTGAGCGGCTTGCTCCTGCTGAGCACGCCTTCCTCCTCTGCGCCTGTTCTCTGACATCTGCAGAACGCAACCACACATCAGAACTGACCTGGCAAATCTTGCAGCATAAGAAAAGAGTATAGAATTCTCCAACAGCACTGAACAGATGAGCATCTTCACTGATCTCCAACACAGACCACACAGCTTCTCAGATAAAGAGGAAAGTAGAATAAAAGGTTTCCCAACTATATAACTAACTCCATTAACATAATAGGTAAGCCAAAATGCAGGGGATACCCACACTCTGGTGACAGTCATTACAAAGATCCAAACCAAACATAGTTCATCATGACAAACATAAATGCACAGGATATAGCAAACTACCCTGTCTAACTAAGACTAACTAAGACCGAGACTAACGCTAAGACTGAAGCTTCTATGTATATATATTTCGTATTAATTACAAGATCCAACTCTAACGATCTATGGTTCTAGATTTATCTTGGTCTTGCAGTCGGGATTGCCATAAGACTGGAGTCCACGCCGAGGTGAGCGGTACGGGTGCTGAGTCCCAACGGGAGCGGGGGAACCATCATCCAAGTGACGACGTTCCGCGCGCTCAGCCCGCAGCAGGGCGATCTCAGCATGAGCCCTACTCAGCTCGTCTAATGCATGGTCCAGCTCCGTGTTTAGCACGGCGGCTAGGTTGACTGTGCTGCTCAACCTAGGATTGTCCTCACCAGCAGGTGAAACAATCACGCCTCCTATGCTGCCAGATGGACGGCGGGGGTAATACTTCAGGTCGAGACCGTCAGCTACCCCACCGAGAACCGAGCAGTAGTGCGAAAGCGCACGCCGTGCAGCATCCTGCATGGCTGCCTCAGCTGAGTCCCGCTCAGAGATAGAATAGTGCTCTGAGCAAGCCTCCACGCCCTGGAGACTGTTCTCCGGACGGCGCACCAAGCAGGTCGCCTCCCAGCGGTCCAGGTAGACCCCGCGACTATGCTGGTAGACCACACAGCGATACTCGATGGACCAAGTACGCCGGTCAAGTGCCCGACGCAGCAGGGTGTCGAGCGCGTCGTGGAAGTGACACCCGCGAGCAGCGTCGCGAGTGATGGGTCGAGCAACCCATCCTTCCGGCTCATGGTTAGCAGAGAGGTCGGTGTCGTGGCTCAAGCTGTCGTCGCCACCTCCGTCGTCTGGATCTCCTCCAGCAGCTACTCCAGAAGCTGGGGCGCCCAGTGGTGGTGCAGGGGGCGCCTCCAGAGGAAGCACAGGGGAGCAGCTCCTCACAGACTCTATCTCCTGCTGGAGCGAGAAGGAAGAGCCCTGCTGCTCCTGTCGTCGACGTTCCTGCTCCTCATGCAGGCGGTGGTGCAGTCTCTCCAAGTGGCTGGACTGTCCGGCCACGGGACGGCGAAGCGGACGCTCAGCAAGGCGGGAGGGTAAGAATGGGATGACGGACTTTCGTGCAGTGTGTCTAAGTCGAGCCATCTACAAAAGACATCGCAAGCAAAAGAGTGAGAACAGAATTAATATGACCAGCAAGTAATGAATCATAAATAAATGAAGGATCAGAATAAAACAAAATTTTCAGCAAGGCGTAATATATAGTAGAACATAGGTTTGGTCAGTAGGACCAACTTTTGAAGGGATACCAAAGTCAAGGCAGGGACAGAGGTCTATAGTCCTTAGAACGACCATTCTACTCTAGGTTAGCGGTCCTACAGTCAGCACGGCTTTGATACCACTTATGTCACACCCGGTTTTAGAAGGCAAACCGAATGCGAACCATGTACGTGCCAGGATCAGTTATTCACGTACACAGCAGTTACATAACATGGACATCATCACACAGTGCTCAAATAGTATTAAAAGGGGAATAATAGTCGATTACATCATACGTCTGAGACGTCCATATAGTTCTTACAATAAATCAAAGTGCAGAAAAGAAACGTAGATAACGCGGCCTTCACAGGCAGCCGACTGGGGGTTGCCGCTAACCCACACCTAGAACTCGTCGTAGTCTTGGAACTCCTGGAAGTCTCCTTCCACAGCTTCATCTTCTCCTGAGCAGTGGTTGCAATGCTGACAACCTGGGAGGGGGTTTGGTGTGTAGAGCAAGGGTGAGTACACATCAACATACTCAGCAAGCATCCTGTTTGGCTGTAGTGGACTAGCTTTATGTGGGGATAAGTCAAGCAGTTGTTTTTAGTTGGTCAGGTTATTACTTACTAGTAGAGAGCCAGGTTTTAACATTAACCCAAGTTATTAGCCCAATGTATCCTTTCCAAACGGAAAGAATACCGCTTACCAGCACCATAATCATAATCAGAACCATCAATCTCATTGCCACCTGTACCAAAATATCTCTGATCAAGTATCACTAATCTCTGGAGCTCCCTTGGCCGCTCATAACCGCGAGCACGGCTGATATATCAGTTTCATAACACTCTGCAGAGGTTGTGCACTTTACCCACAAGCCGTGATTCCCTTTCTGCCCGGAGAGAGCGACTCCCCATTGACCACTACCTAGGTGGTCCGGCAGGGCATCACTACGTAGCCTTTACAAAGATTCCCCGAGGCTGTAGCCGCCCGTTAGGTTTCCTAAATGTACCGCACTCCTCCCCAAGGGACAAATCAACCTTGGCAGAGCGAGCCGCATACACCGAGCCCCATTGACGGCACGACGGCGAAGCGAACTACACCCCCGGTTCCTCTAATTATTCAGCTAAGGGCGTCCCATTCCACCCTCATGGTTGCACTGTTTTCCCGGGCGGTCATCCATTGAACAGGTCCTTACGGAGAGGCACTCGAGAAACCGCTCGAGTCCCCTTGAAGGTCACAAACATAATCATAAATAAGAAGGGGAAAACAGCGTATCATAGATAATCACATCATGTTCATTGATTAGAGTTGAGCAGTAGCATCAGACTAAGCAGTAATAATCCGACCCAAATAGGTAAACAAGGACATGGATAACAAAAGCTAGTCAATCCTTAGGTATAAATGTGTAATGCGGGAGGTGAATTAAAGAATGAATAGGACAGAGATAGGTCAAAGGACACTTGCCTCCACCAACCGACTGCTGCTCAGGGGCTTCTCCTGCGAATTCCTCGGGCTCTTCGACCGGATCGTTCTCTATGCGAGCGCAAACATACATACATCCACATATTTAATACAAAAGAACAGTACACCATACAAGGGAACAAGTAAAGTGAGTATGCATCAAGTATGACATTCGATATCGCATTTATTATGATTAGAAAGAAACGGGGAAAGGTCTCGCAGGGGGGGGTTAAATCTTATGCACTAATGATTAATTACAATTGGTTCTTAACAAAAGAATTCTGTTATATACACTAATGGAAACCTAATCATTTTAAGTTGATCAACATTGAATGAGATAAACAATTAACTACGTGAATCAACTGGCGTAGCGAAATTCTAAATTAAACTTCCTATTTTCCATAGCATGAACAAAGATTAGCCTACCTAAAATAAAATAACTATGATCACAGAAAGTAAATAAAATAAATAAAATAAAAATAATAAAAAAAATAAAAAACAGGGGGGCGGTTGAACCGGCCCTAGGCAGGGCGGCCGAGCTGGGCGCGGGCGCGGGCGCGGGGGGGGGGGCGGCTGAGCCGGCCCGGTTGAACCGGTGGCCAGGGCGGCTGAACCGGCCCTGCGCAGGGGGACGCGGCCAGGGGCCAGGGCGGCCGAGGGTGGCCAGGCGGGCGGCCGGGGGCGCGGCCAGGGCCGGCCAGGCGCGGCTGGGGGCCGGCTGGGGGCGCGCTGGGGGCGGCCGGGCGGGGGCTGGGGTCGGCCGGGGCTGGCCGGGGCCAGGGCGGCGCGGCAGCGGCCGGCTGGGGGCGCGGCCAAGGCGGCCAGGCCAGGGCGGCCAGGCGGCCGGGCTGCCGAGGGGAGAGGAGGGGGAGGGGAGAGGGAGGGAGGAGGGAGAGAGGGAGGAGGGGGGAGAGCTCACCGGCGATCGGGCGGCCGACGGCGGGGGGCGGGGGGCGGCGGCTGAGCAAGGGGCGGCGGCTAGGGCAAGGTGGGGGTAGGGGCGGCGGTGGGGAGAGAGAGGGAGAAAATGAGAGAGAGAGGGAGAGAGAATTGGGGAAAAAGGGGAGGTGGGGGGGCGGCTGGGCCTTTTGGGCCCAAAGGGGGGCGCGGGGGGCGGCTGGGCCGGCCGGGGTCGGCCCACGGCGCGGGAGAGAGAGAAAAAGAGGAGAGAGAAAGAGAAAGAAAAAGAAAGAAAAGATTTTCTCCTTATTTTCGAAATCCGATCTTCCTAGATGAATGCATTTGCACTTTCAAACAATCAAAGAATGCATAGTTCGGCATGGTGCATCAAACAACATAAAACAGTTTTATGGTTTTCTTTATACGGGAATTCCAAACCGAATCCCGCTAAAACTTTGGAAAAGGTCAAGGTTTAGCGAGGGGAAAAAGAAAAGGAAAAGGTAACGCCCGAATTTTGGCGAGTAAAGAAAAGAAAAAATTCAACTGCAAAATTCGGGGCGTTACACTCGGCTTGTTCCTGAGCTCGTCGACGATCACGTCGTCGGGAGTTCCTTCGTTCCCTAAAGACGCGTTCTTCCGGAGTTTCACCCATCTCCGAGACCTCGTCTCGCGAGACAGGCTGCTCTGGATCCTGTTCTCCGGCTTGGTGATGTCTCCGGATGTTTCGGCGCCGATTTCTTCGTCGACGGGATTCCCGCTGAGGTGGTTCCTCCCCAGGCGCGGTCGGCTCATCGTCAGAGACGGGAGGCGACTCCGCTCTTCCGATGAAGAGAACGTCGGGGTAGAACGGCGTGGCTGTCGTGGCGATCTTCTTTCGGAAAGCTGATGGTAATGCTTCCCCAGTATTTTCGGAGTTCGTTGGAGGAGGCTTCCTTCCCGGCGGATCTGCAACGCGGTGTAGAATTCCCTTTACGTCGGCTATGGATGAGATCGTTCCAAAGCAGAACATGGATCCAGGACGGAAGATGATCCTGCTGTTGATGGTGACGGCCATTAAGCTAGCTTAGATCGTTGACACCACCCCTACCTGGCGCGCCAGCTGTCGGTGTTTTGGGTCCGACCGCACACCCGGGGTTGCCCCTCAAGGTGTTTTTAGGAGTAGGACGGTGTCGACGACTGTAGCAAAATGGTTCGTGCCAGTTGCACGAGGGACAGTGGACAATGTTTACAGGTTCAGGCCGCTTAGAGATGCGTAACACCCTACGTCCTGATGAGTATGCTTGGTGAATGAGGTTACAAGAGAGCTCTCTGAATTGAGAATGCAAAGAGTTGAAGTGGGTGGCTAAGTAATAGGGTCGATCGATCTGAAGGGGTGCCCCTAGGCCTTATATACTCGACCGTGGGGCAATACACGTGGATATGATAATAATGCGTAGCTAAATGATCGGCACTTGTTTGAGTTTATCTCCCTGTAGTTCCACCGACCTATCTTCGCGTGGCTCCGTTGCATGGGGGCTCCAGCGCGGGAAAGTCGGATCTCTGTTGTGGTCGCTCGCTCGACGTTGTGGGCCGTCCAGGTTTGCACCAATCCAGCCTCGTGTCAACCTGCTTTGCTGATTGTTCCTCCCCAGGCCCACGAAAGAATGGCCTTACGATTTATTGGGCCCTTGGGCCTTTCGTGAGGTCTTTAACTCTTTTAGTGGACCCGGGGGATATCTGTCCCCCACAACTATCATCGAATAGGCCATAGTTCCGGTAGAGCTACCGCTTAAACAAATTTCTATGAAATTTTTATACTCCCTGATCCATGGCATGCATTTCAAAGAAATTCACAATTCTGGTGAAATCCCTACGTTTCAAAGACCGCTGAAACTAAAATCAGGAGTCTGCCAACTGCACGTGTCATGTGAATTTCTCAATGTTTCAGTCAGTGATATGCTTATTGGTTGGGTTCGTATCATTTTCAGAAAATGACTGACATATTTTCTTTGCAATCATAGATTTTGTGATGCTCCTTTTTGGACGCTTTGCGCTCGTGTAGCTGCTAAGGCACAAGAAAAGAGGTTGGAGCTGTTGTACATTCAGTGGAATCCTAAAAATTGGAAACCTCATTTTTTTCACTTAAGTTGTTTCCCATGTTGATGTAGTAATTATACTCTCTTGTTTCGGATCTGAATATTTGTTTTTCTTCAGATTTGTCTGGTTGTTGTCTCATTGTAATGTATATCCGTTGTTTTTACATGTTTCTTGGGCAGCAAACGGAGAGGAATTTCGAATTGGCAGGTGCTGCCTCCACCTGGTAATGGTGGGCTGAAATACTATGGTTGTGAGCAGTAAATTCGACCAAATCATCTGCTCCTCAGAAGCCATCTGCGCCTCGACCGGACAGTGACATAGGTGATCCACAGGTACGTGTTGGTGTCGTTATACTAGAGACGACAATGAAATGTCAATTTCAATGTGATTAGGGAGTGTAGAGAATGAAACATGAATGTCTCATTCTATCTGTGAATCACCCCTGCACTTTGAATCACTTATGTCATTATTAGCAACCACATAATATTTTTCTTTTGTTTTAGATTTAATTGGTATAATTATATACTAATTCATGGTATTAATTGTCTTCTAATTTCAATAGCATATTGTCGCTGTTCTATATATCAGGGTGACTATTCCGTGGTTTCTTTATCTGAGAAGGTATGATTTTAGCGTGCATGCTTATTCTTCAGGTGTTCTTTACTAGGATGTCATGTTATTTGTATCTCATAATTGTGTTGTTACTAATACAGGATACCCGTTCGACTATGTGTTTGACTGGACCATTCTAATGTATCCTCAAATAGGCGCCAACCCGTGAACCAGGGTATTGAAAGGGAAATGTGTCCTTGGGCCATTTCTAAGTATTTTGGTGATCAAGTGCCAACACAAATGGTTTAAGTATGAAACTATGTCAAATGGTGGAAGAAGTGCAAAGTCAACACAAAGGTATGATTCTAGACTTAGTACATTGGTTTTTGTGTACTAACATATTTGTCTAAGTGCTAGAATCAGAGAAAATACAATTGGAAAAGACTTGGCTCGAGCAGCCAAGACTCTGCTCAGTCTAGGTGCACCGGACAGTGTCCGGTGGTGCACCGGACATTGTCCGGTGTGCCAGGCTGGCGTCTGGTCAACTGGCTGCTCTCGGGTCTCGACGGCGACGTACGGCTATAAATCACCGGACTGTCCGGTGGTGCACCGGACAGTGTCCGGTGAGTCGGCTGCAGCGAAGTCGCCGCTCTCGGGAACCAAGTCAACAGCGTACGACTATAATTCACCGGACTGTCCAGTGAGGCACCGGACTGTCCGGTGAGCTAACGGTCGGGAGCGCCAACGGTCAGCCGCGCAATCCGCGCGTGACGCGTGGCCAAGCCAACGGTCGGATGGGAGCACCGGACTGTCCGGTGCGCCAATGGCTCCAAGTCTTCAACGGTCGGCTGCACCAGAATAGGAAAAAAAATCCGCACCGGACAGTGTCCGGTGGTGCACCGGACTGTCCGGTGCGCCAGTCGACAGAAGGCAAGAATTGCCTTCCTGGATTGCTCTCAACGGCTCCTAGCTGTCTTGGGGCTATAAAAGGGACCCCTAGGCGCATGGAGGAGTACACCAAGCATACTTTGAGCATTCTTGATCATTCACACTTCGTCTTTGCGCACTTGTTTGACATTCTTAGTGATTTGAGCTCCGTTCTAGTGAGAACCTTGTGATATTCATTTGAGCTCGAGTCTTGGCCGTGTGTGTGCGTATTGTTGTGGATTTGTGTGTGTTGCTTTCCTCCCTTACTCTAGTGCTTTCATTTTGATCCATATTGTAAGAACGAGAGACTCCAGGTTGTGGAGATTCCTCGCAACCGGGAAAGAGTAAAGAAAGAAGAACACCGTGGTATTCAAGTCGATCATCAGATCACTTGAGAGGGGTTGAGTGCAACCCTCATCCGTTGGGACGCCACAACGTGGAGTAGGCAAGTGTTGTACTTGGCCGAACCACGGGATAAATCCTCGTGTCTCTTGTGCTTGTTCTCACTGTGTCTATTTTGCTTCACAAGAGCTCTCCTTAGCCACTTGATTTTATTGTGCTAACTCCTAACCAAGTTTTGTGGCTTTAAGTCTCAAGTTTTTACAAGATCACCTATTCACCCCCCCTCTAGGTGCTCTTAATTGGTATCGGAGTTGTTCTCTTCAAGAAAGGGACTAATCGCCCGAAGGGATGGATCTTAAAGGAAAGGGGATGGTGATCAACGACAAGGAGAAGGAGTCCTTCATCAATGAGCCAAAAGACGACAAGCCCACTGACTCGGGCTCAAGTCATAAGAAGAAGGACGGGAAGAACAAGAGGCGTATCAAGAAGATCGTCTACTACGACGACAGCGACGAGTCTTCTTCTTCCCAAAAGGACGACGACGACAACGACTACGAGAAAAAGAAGACGGTTAACTCAAACTTTTCTTTTGATTACTCTCGTATTCCATAAAGTTCCAATGCTCATTTGCTTTCCATTCCCCTCAGTAAACCTCCTCACTTTGATGGAGAGGACTACGGATTTTGGAGTCACAAAATGCGTAGCCACTTGTTCTCTCTCCATCCATGTATATGGGAGATAGTAGAAAATGGAATGCAATTTGATAGTACGGATAGTCCCATGTTCATCAATGAACAAATTCATAAAAATTCACAAGCCACTACTGTTCTTTTAGCATCATTGTCTAGGGATGAATACCATAAGGTGAGCGGCTTGGATAACGCCAAGCAGATTTGGGACACCCTCAGGATCTCTCATGAGGGAAATGACGTCACCATGCTCACCAAGATGGAGTTGGTGGAGGGCGAACTTGGGAGGTTCGCAATGATCAGGGGGGAGGAGCCAACCCAAACATACAACAGGCTCAAGACCCTCGTCAACAAAATAAGGAGCTATGGAAGCACGCGATGGACGGACCACGACGTCGTCCGCCTAATGTTAAGGTCTTTCACTGTCCTTGATCTACATCTTGTAAATTCTATTTGTGAAAATCCTAGGTACACCAAGATGTCGCCCGAGGAAATACTTGGAAAGTTCGTAAGTGGGCGGATGATGATCAAGGAGGCAAGATACGTCGATGAGGCGTTGAATGGTCCAATTCATGAGCCTCAAGCCATTGCTCTCAAGGCAACAAGTAGCAAGGAGGTGCTACCTAGCAAGGTGGCGCAAGTTGAGGCGGCAGGGCTCAACAAGGAAGAAATGGCCCTCATCATCAAGCGCTTCAAGACGGCGCTAAAAGGTCGCAAGGAGTATCCCAAAAAGAACAAGACGAAGGGAAAGCGCTCCTGCTTCAAGTGCGGTAAGGTTGGTCACTTTATTGCTAATTGTCCCGATAATGATAGTGACCAAGATCAACAAAAGAAGAGGGAAAAGAAGAAGACTTACAAGAAGGCTAAAGGCGAGGCACACCTTGGCAAAGAATGGGACTCGGATTGTTCTTTGTCTGCCTCCAATGACGAAGGACTCGCCGCCACCGCCTTCAACAAATCATCCCTCTTCCCCAACGAGCATCACACCTGTTTCATGGCAAAAGAGAAGAAGGTAAGCACTCGCAATACTAGTACTTACGCTTCTTCAAGTGATGATGAATCTAGTGATGATGAAGCAGACTATGCTAGTCTATTCAAAGGTTTAGATAGAACCAAAATTGATAAAATCAATGAATTAATTGATGCTTTGAATGAGAAGAATAGATTGTTAGAAAAGCAAGAGGACCTTTTATATGAAGAGCATGATAAATTTGTTAGTGCGCAAAATTCTCTTGCTCTAGAAGTTAAAAGAAATGAAATGCTTTCATGTGAATTATCTACGTGCCATAAATCTATTTCTAGCTTTAGGAGTATCAATAGTGACTTGAGTGCTAAGTTAGAAATAGCTAATAAATCAACCTCTTGTGTAGAACATGTTGTGATTTGCAATAGGTGTAAAGATTTTAATGTTGATGCTTGTAGTGAACACCTAGTTTCCATTTCTAAATTAAATGATAAAGTGGCTAGTCTTAATGCTCAACTTAAGACTAGCAAAAATGAATTTGAGAAATTAAAATTTGCAAGGGATGCCTACACTATTGGTAGACACCCCTCAATTAAGGATGGGCTTGGCTTTAAGAAGGAAGCCAAGAACTTAACAAGTCATAAGGCTCCCATCTCCGCCAAGGAGAAAGGGAAGGCTCCAATGACTAATAGTGCAAAAAAGAACCATGCTTTCATGTATCATGATAGGAGTTATTCCAGGAATGTTCATTATGATAGAAGTTATAATGCTTTTGATTCACATACCATGATTGCTTCGAGTTCTTCTATTATGCATGGTAGAAATTTGGCTAGGAAAAATGTTATTCATCATATGCCTAGAAGAAATGTTGTTCATGTACCTAGGAATGTAAGTAATGAACACTCTACAATTTACCATGCTTGCAATGCTTCCTTTGCAATTTGTAGAAAGGATAAGAAAGTGATTGCTAGGAAATTAGGGGCAAAATGCAAGAGTGATAAGACTTGTATTTGGGTCCCTAAGGCTATTGTAACTAACCTTGTAGGACCCAACAAGAGTTGGGTACCTAAGACCCAAGCCTAATTTGCCTTGCAGGTTTATGCATCCGGGGGATCAAGCTGGATTATCGACAGCGGATGCACAAACCAGATGACGGGGGAGAAGAAGATGTTCACCACATACGTCAAGAATAAAGATTCCCAAGATTCAATCATATTCGGTGACGGGAATCAAGGCAAGGTTAAAGGCTTAGGCAAGATAGCCATCTCAAATGAGCACTCTATCTCCAATGTATTCTTAGTAGAGTCGCTAGGTTATAATCTTCTGTCGGTTAGTCAATTATGTAATACGGGATACAATTGCTTATTCACAAATGTAGATGTGTCTGTCTTTAGAAGGAGTGATGGTTCATTAGCTTTTAAGGGTGTACTAGACGGTAAACTCTATTTAGTTGATTTTGCAAAGGAGGAGGCCGGTCTAGATGCATGCTTAATTGCTAAGACTAGCATGGGTTGGCTGTGGCATCGCCATCTAGCACATGTGGGGATGAAGAACCTTCACAAACTTCTAAAGGGAGAACATGTGTTAGGTCTAACAAATGTGTATTTCGAAAAAGATAGACCTTGTGCAGCTTGTCAAGCAGGTAAACAAGTGGGAAGTGCGCATCACAGCAAGAATGTGATGACCACATCAAGACCCCTGGAGCTGCTGCATATGGACCTCTTCGGACCCATCGCCTACCTTAGCATCGGGGGAAGTAAGTATGGTTTAGTAATTGTTGATGATTTTTCCCGCTTCACTTGGGTATTCTTTTTGCAGGATAAATCTGAAACCCAAGGGACCCTCAAGCGCTTCCTAAGGAGAGCTCAAAATGAGTTTGAGCTCAAGGTGAAGAAGATAAGGAGCGACAACGAGTCCGAGTTCAAGAACCTTCAAGTGGAGGAGTACCTTGAGGAGGAAGGAATCAAGCACGAGTTCTCCGCTCCCTACACACCACAACAAAATGGTGTGGTAGAGAGGAAGAACAGGACGCTTCTAGACATGGCGAGGACGATGCTTGGAGAATTCAAGACGCCCGAGCGGTTTTGGTCGGAAGCTGTGAACACGGCTTGCCACGCCATAAACCGGGTCTACCTTCATCGCCTCCTCAAGAAGACGTCATACGAGCTACTAACCGGTAACAAACCCAACGTTTCGTATTTTCGAGTTTTTGGGAGTAAATGCTACATTCTGGTGAAGAAAGGTAGAAATTCAAAATTTGCTCCCAAAGCTGTAGAAGGGTTTTTGTTAGGTTATGACTCAAATACAAAGGCGTATAGAGTCTTCAACAAATCATCGGGTTTGGTTGAAGTCTCTAGCAACGTTGTATTTGATGAAACTAATGGCTCTCCAAGAGAGCAAGTTGAGCTTGATGATGTAGATGAGGATGATGTTCCAACGGACGCGATTCGTACCATGGCGATTGGAGACGTGCGACCGCAGGAACACAAGGAACAAGATCAACCTTCTTCCTCAACAATGGTGCAACCCTCAACTCAAGATGATGAACAGGTTCCTCAAGAAGAGGCGTGTGATCAAGGGGGAGCACAAGATCCAAGTTGAAGAGGAAGAAGCACCACAGGCCCCTCCAACTCAAGTTCGAGCGATGATTCAAAGGAACCATCCCATCGACCAGATTTTGGGTGACATTAGCAAGGGAGTAACCACTCGCTCTAGATTAGCTAATTTTTGTGAGCATTACTCTTTTGTCTCTTCTATTGAGCCTTTCAGGGTAGAAGAGGCCTTGCTAGATCCGGACTAGGTGTTGGCCATGCAGGAAGAGCTTAACAACTTCAAGCGAAATGAAGTTTGGACACTGGTGCTGCGTCCCAAGCAAAATGTTGTGGGAACCAAGTGGGTGTTCCGCAATAAACAGGACGAGCACGGGGTGGTGACAAGGAACAAGGCTCTACTTGCGGCAAAAGGTTATGCCCAAGTCGCAGGTTTGGACTTTGAGGAGACTTTCGCTCCTGTGGCTAGGCTAGAGTCGATTCATATTTTGTTAGCCTATGCCGCTCACCATTCTTTCAGGTTGTACCAAATGGATGTGAAGAGCGCTTTCCTCAACGGGCCAATCAAGGAGGAGGTGTACGTGGAGCAACCCCCTGGCTTTGAGGATGAACGGTACCCCGACCACGTGTGTAAGCTCTCTAAGGCGCTCTATGGACTTAAGCAAGCCCCAAGAGCATGGTATGAATGCTTTAGAGACTTTTTAATTCCTAATGCTTTCGAGGTTGGGAAAGCCGATCCAACTATTTTCACTAAGACATGTGATGGTGACTTATTTGTATGCCAAATTTATGTCGATGACATAATATTTGGTTCTACTAACCAAAAGTCTTGTGAAGAGTTTAGCAGGGTGATGGCTCAAAAATTTGAGATGTCGATGATGGGCGAGTTGAACTACTTCCTTGGGTTCCAAGTGAAGCAACTCAAGGACGGCACTTTCATCTCCCAAACGAAGTATACGCAAGACTTGCTCAAGCAGTTCGGGATGAAGGACGCCAAGCCCACGAAGACTCCAATGGGAACTGACGGACACGTCGACCTCAACAAAGGAGGTAAGTCCGTTGATCAAAAAGCATACCGGTCCATGATAGGTTCCTTGCTCTACTTATGTGCTAGTAGACCGGATATTATGCTTAGTGTATGCATATGTGCTAGATCTCAATCCGATCCAAGGGAGTGTCACTTAGTGGCCGTGAAGCGAATTCTTAGATATTTAGTCGCTACGCCTTGCTTCGGGATCTGGTATCCAAAGGGGTCTACCTTTGACTTAATTGGATATTCAGACTCCGATTATGCTGGATGTAAGGTCGATAGGAAGAGTACATTAGGGACGTGTCAATTCCTAGGAAGGTCCCTGGTGTCCTGGAGTTCTAAGAAACAAACTTCCGTTGCTCTATCCACCGCTGAGGCCGAGTACGTTGCCGCAGGACAGTGTTGCGCGCAACTACTTTGGATGAGGCAAACCCTCCGGGACTTTGGCTACAATCTGAGCAAAGTCCCACTCCTATGTGACAATGAGAGTGCTATCCGCATGGCGGACAATCTTGTTGAACAAAGCCGCACAAAGCACATTGACATCCGGCATCACTTTTTGAGAGACCACCAGCAAAAGGGAGATATCGAAGTGTTTTATGTTAGCTTCGAGAACCAGCTAGCCGATATCTTTACCAAGCCTTTAGATGAAAAGACCTTTTGCAGGCTGCGCAGTGAGCTAAATGTCTTAGATTCGCGGAACTTGGATTGATGTGGAGCATACATGTGTTTTATGCTTTTTGATCATGTTCCCTTATGCATTTCGTTGTTTATTGATGGTGCTCAAGTTGTACAAGCACTCCCCGGACCTCACAAGTCCATTTGCGAGTGATGCACATATTTAGGGGGAGATGTGCTACAACTTGACCCTTTTGAGACTAACCATGTGTTTGAGCTTGCTTGATTTAGTCTCAAAAGTAGATTGAAAGGGAAAGATGGACTTGGACCATGAAAGACTTCCACTGCACTCTGATGAGAGGGTAACTCACTCCAAGTTCATCTCATATTCTTATTGCCTTTTTACTCTTATTTGAAGATTTTTGTGAGGCAATGGGGTTTAAGGGCCAAGATTGATCCCATTTTGGTGCTTGATGCCAAAGGGGGAGAAAATAAGGCCAAAGCAAGAAATGGATCAGCTACCACTTGAGAATTTTGAAAATAATAGAATTAGAGCTTTTGGTTTGTCAAAATACTCTTATTGTCTCTTATTGGCAAATGTTGGTCTCTTGTTGGGATAATGGTTGATTATGGGAAAAAGGGGGAGTTTTTGAATTCTTGATCAATTTCTCTTGAAATACCTCTCTCTATGCCTCAACAAGTGTGTTTGACTTAGAGATAGGAAATTGAGTTTGATTTGCAAAAACAAACCAAGTGGTGGCAAAGAATGATCCAAATATGCCAAATTTGAATCAAAACAAATTTGTGTTCTCATTTGCATTGATGTTGCACTTCTTTTAGTTGCTTTTTGTTGTGTTGGCATAAATCACCAAAAAGGGGGAGATTGAAAGGGAAATGTGCCCTTGGGCCATTTCTAAGTATTTTGGTGATCAAGTGCCAACACAAATGGTTTAAGTATGAAACTATGTCAAATGGTGGAAGAAGTGCAAAGTCAACACAAAGGTATGATTCTAGACTTAGTACATTGGTTTTTGTGTACTAACATATTTGTCTAAGTGCTAGAATCAGAGAAAATACAATTGGAAAAGACTTGGCTCGAGCAGCCAAGACTCTGCTCAGTCTGGGTGCACCGGACTGTCCGGTGGTGCACCGGACAGTGTCCGGTGTTCCAGGCTGGCGTCTGGTCAACTGGCTGCTCTCGGGTCTCGACGGCGACGTACGGCTATAAATCACCGGACTGTCCGGTGTCCGGTGAGTCGGCTGCGGCGAAGTCGCCGCTCTCGGGAACCAAGTCAACAGCGTACGGCTATAATTCACCGGACTGTCCAGTGAGGCACCGGACTGTCCGGTGAGCCAACGGTCGGGCGCGCCAACGGTCGGCCGCGCAATCCGCGCGTGACGCGTGGCCAAGCCAACGGTCGGATGGGAGCACCGGACTGTCCGGTGTGCACCGGACAGTGTCCGGTGCGCCAACGGCTCCAAGTCTTCAATGGTCGGCTGCGCCAGAATAGGAAAGAAATCCGCACCGGACAGTGTCCGGTGGTGCACCGGACTGTCCGGTGCGCCAGTCGACAGAAGGCAAGAATTGCCTTCCTGGATTGCTCTCAATGGCTCCTAGCTGCCTTAGGGCTATAAAAGGGACCCCTAGGCGCATGGAGGAGTACACCAAGCATATTTTGAGCATTCTTGATCATTCACACTTCGTCTTTGCACATTCGTTTGACATTCTTAGTGATTTGAGCTCCGTTCTAGTGAGAACCTTGTGATATTCATTTGAGCTCGAGTCTTGGCCGTGTGTGTGCGTATTGCTGTGGATTTGTGTGTGTTGCTTTCCTCCCTTACTCTAGTGCTTTCATTTTGATCCATATTGTAAGGGCGAGAGACTCCAAGTTGTGGAGATTCTTCGCAACCGGGAAAGAGTAAAGAAAGAAGAACACCGTGGTATTCAAGTCGATCATCGGATCACTTGAGAGGGGTTGAGTGCAACCCTCGTCCGTTGGGACGCCACAACGTGGAGTAGGCAAGTGTTGTACTTGGCCGAACCACGAGATAAATCCTCATGTCTCTTGTGCTTGTTCTCACTTTGTCTATTTTGCTTCATAAGAGCTCTCCTTAGCCACTTGATTTTATTGTGCTAACTCCTAACCAAGTTTTGTGGCTTTAAGTCTCAAGTTTTTACAGGATCACCTATTCACCCCCCTCTAGGTGCTCTCAGGTATGCGAGGGCCTTTTGTATCTGTTTGATGTACGTTTCTATAGTTTGTTGGACTTACTCCATCTGTTGACCATTGTTTATGCAGGTGATCTTATTGTATTGGGAGCTGATCTTATTGTAATGGCAATAAGTGTAGTTGATGGATAGACTGATGCTGACACTAAACTTATGGAGCATGTTTTGGTAAATAGGGTACATTTTGTTTTGCTTTTCTATTAGTTTTTGCATTGTGGGTGGTTCACGGGCAAGTGCGAGCCGCGCTATGGGTGCAGGACATTGCGGGGCCGCCCCCTTCTTCCCCTACGACAACTGCGTCGACATGAGGTCCACGGGCACCAACAAGGTTAGCCTCCGATCTGCTCGGCTCAGTCCCCTTCCTAAATTCTGATTCCATGTCCTTGGATTTGGGCGAGACCGTCGTCTAGGATGGAGCAATGTAGGGGGAGACAGTGCGTAGAACCTATTTCTTGCTACATGAACTCAACAGGGGTTCTTCACGGGTGGATTTTATTTGTTGCATTCTTGGAAAATGGAAAGTGAGATGAAAATATCAAAGAAAATTTTGTGGTTGTATACGGTTCAATCCAACGAGTGATCAGGGAAATAAAAGATAAAGGACCGCTTATATCAGTTCCTAGCTTCCTGCTGTTATAGACAATAGGTCTTCCAGAAAAATAATTATTAATGGGATACTATCACAAGACATTGCATTAAAGGAGTTGGGTGAGTATTGTATACCTGTTATTATTCAGATTTGTGCTGTAATATAGAGATTTAATGAACGTACATTGTTAGTGTTTGCAGTTAGCATATTTGTGGGGGCATTGTCTGGAATTTAGCTGTAGTTTCTCCAGAATTGTGCCACATAAAATGGTGGGCTAGGATTTTGATTGTGTCCTGGATGACTGAGTATATGTCTTTGACTGTTGCCTTTTATTGCTATATGTCAGGCCGTTTTGTTGCGCTGTTGTGCACGCGGTTGTATGGAGGGCGTATTATGGCGGCTACGAGGGACTGATGTTCGTGTGTGGCGGTGACAACGACACCGTGGAGCCAAGGCAATGTCAGCAAGCTGATTTTTCAGATTGGAATATATAGTTCTTTTTAAAGATCGAATGTGTTCTAGCATCTTAAAAAGATTTGTAAGAATGTAAACATTTGTTCTGAGGCCATTTAGATCTCAAACAAAATTTCTTAGACTTATTTTGTTGGAGGGAATTGGACATCTCGAGATCTAAATGTGTATAAAAGATCCAAATGTGTATAGAACATATATTTTTTATGGTTATCAAATATGATTGTGTGCAAAGCATGGACATTTTACTATAACAATGAAACATACATTTGTACATAATTCATCATGGTATTATATGTTGCCGTTGCAACGCACGGGCACTCACCTAGTGAGTGTAGATAAATAAGAATGCAAACATATAGATTAACGACAGTTTGTTTTTGGTATGCTGCAGCTCATACTTCTCCTTCGTATCTCATTGCGGTATCCCGTAGTATAATGGGTCCTTTGATCAGCTCCTATACCAGCTTCTTCATGGGCTTTAGGGTCGGAGCCGCATGAAACACCGCACGAGCAAGTAGCACTTGTGGCGTCCAGCCACTGCGCGAGCAAACACAAGAATACAAATGAACGATCGCCTCTAATCTGGAAGAGATAGACTTATCCACAAGAAACTGCTCTAGCGTTGATTAATAATACTAATTGACTAAGAAAAAATAATAATCACTAATTGACTAAAAAAAGAAAGAAAACGGTGGATATACTAAAATTACCTACCCACCCGCGTCCAAAAGCAGTATACCGCCAAAGAAAAGCAGCGGCAGGACAGGACTGCCTAGATTCGTGAAGGCTACCAAACCCAACTCACAGTTCCAACCCGCAAGCCAAACATCGCCGTGCATATTGCATACTGCCCTCCCCCCGCCATCTGCATGTGTCCAAAACAGAGGCGCCACCGCCAGCCCGCAGCCGCAGCTCCCAGCCTTCCACCCCAGGTTTCCAGAACCTACAGGAAGCATGGCGGATCCAACCCGACCCGACCCTACCCTACCCAACCCAACCCAACCCGGGACGCAGATGGGGCCAGTGTCTTGCCGGGGCACCAAAGTATCGTACCATGCCGTCCCCCCGCACCTCCCGGCTCCCGACGTGTCCCGAAGCGGGCGCCCCACCCCCACGCTCTCCACATCGCGCTCCGCATGCCTGACACCTTCGCTCCACGCGTCCGCCACTCACGCGATCCTTGGCACTTCCGCGTTCCCCTCATCTCACTGACCGCGGGCCACCCCAAAATCGTGGGTGCCCGGACTTGACGCGGCGTTACCTTATCGGGGACCCCGTCGTTTGCCTCACCCGTAGTTAGCTAACCGCGGTCGGCTCGCGGCCCGAGTGTACGACCATGGTTAGCAGGCAGCTTTATAAGCGAGCAGCCCTTCGGCCTGGTCTCCCTCGTCCCCAACCCGCGCACTGCCCCCGGTCTCTCTCTCAACACACCGATAAGCCCAGTCCACCGGATCTCCCGGAGTCCAGAGACTCAGTTGAGGGAAGGAAGGAAACCGAGCCCGACCCTAGGTAGCCATGATGATGATGGGCGAAGGCGTGGGCATGCCGCCATGGTCCCACCATGTCCCTGTGAGCGGCGTCGACGAAGGCGACGAGATGACGCCGTACCTGCTCGCGGCGCTGCGCCAGTACCTGCCGTGCAACGACGCCGGCGCCGAGGCCGAGGAGGATGAGGCGGCGGCGGCGGCCGCCGCCATGGCGGCGGGCGTGGACGGCTACGGCTGCGACGAGTTCCGCATGTACGAGTTCAAGGTCCGGCGGTGCGCGCGCGCGCGCAGCCACGACTGGACCGAGTGCCCCTTCGCGCACCCGGGGGAGAAGGCGCGGCGCCGCGACCCGCGCAAGTACCACTACTCCGGCGCCGCCTGCCCGGACTTCCGCAAGGGCGGGTGCAAGCGCGGCGACGGCTGCGACATGGCGCACGGCGTCTTCGAGTGCTGGCTCCACCCGGCGCGCTACCGCACCCAGCCCTGCAAGGACGGCACGGCCTGCCGCCGCCGGGTCTGCTTCTTCGCGCACACCGCGGACCAGCTGCGCGTGCTCCCGCCCACGCCGCAGCACCAGCAGCAGTCCAGCCCCAGGGGCGCCGCCTGCTCTTCCCCGCTCGCCGAGTCCTACGACGGCTCCCCGCTCCGGCGCCAGGCGTTCGAGAGCTACCTCACCAAGAGCATCATGTGCTCGTCGCCGACCAGCACCCTCCTGTCGCCGCCCAAGTCGCCCCCGTCGGAGTCCCCGCCATTGTCGCCCGACTTCCGCCGTGGGTGCTGGCCGGGCGCCGGGTCCCCCGTCAACGACGTCCTCGCCTCGCTCCGCCAGCTCCGCCTCAGCAGGGCCAACTCGTCCCCGTCGGGCGGGTGGTGCGGCTACCCTGCATCCGCGGCCGCGTACGGATCGCCTACGGGGGGCGCGCTCTACGGCCTGTCCTCCACCCCGAGGGTCACCGCCGCCTCCGGCTACATGGCCAACCTGGACCCTCTCGACGTCAGCTTCGGCGGCGACGAGGAGCCCGTGGAGAGGGTGGAGTCCGGCCGCGCCCTCCGCGCGAAGGTGTTCGAGCGGCTTAGCAGGGAGGGCGCTGTTTCCGGCGACGCCGGTGGCCCCGACGTCGGTTGGGTCTCCGACCTCATCAACTGAGGCGGCGGCGGCGGGTCCCTGGCATGGCAGTGGCAATGGCAATGAGCATGGAGAAAGGTGATGGTGAGCCGTGACGGAGAAGGATGGCATCCAAAAAAATATTTCCCTGCATTTGATTTCGTTCCTCAGTTAATTCCGCTAATCCCCGTGTACATATCTATCACCCTGTGAATATTCTCGGTTGGTAAGAGGGAGGATGATGCTAGGCGGTGGATGGATGGGTGGATTTGTTTTGGGGTTCTTGAGGTAGCGGAAAATATCCAAGAAAATTAGAGGAAAAAAAGTGTGTACAGCAGATGCAGTAGGCGGTGGCGGTGGTTGTGGCGAAGCATGGCGGGGGTTGATTGATGTGACGACGAAGGCGGCCGGATTTCCACCACGGCTTGGTATTTCTGTGATTCCGGAACATGGTAGTTTGATGTTGTTTTTTTTTTAAGTTAGTGGACTAGTTGGCGATTGCAAGCTGCTTGTGAATTACTCTCCCATTTTGTTTTGTAATCTGTTAAGACCCAGCATTCCCTACAGCATATTTTGTGTACCTACATCTTAGTAGTTGCCGAAACCTCAAAATCACCCGCTATTGGAGGTGAATTTCCCATGTAATCTTCTGCTCATGTAAATGGTTTTTTTTTAATGAATCGATGTTTATCGCCCTAATGTTTTGTCGTCTTCTGCGCGCCCAGTGTTGTGACTTCTTCCGAGTCGATCGTGGATCCGCTGCCTCCTTCGTTTGGATTGGGCCGGATGTCGGGGCCGGGCGAGACCGCGCGAGTGGATCCTGCGAATGGTGCGGGGAGTGACGCAGGAGCTTGCAATTGGCGATGGTTGGAACAGTGTCGGCGATGTGGCCGTCGGAACTCCCGCGAACGCGACCGGCGGGTGCCGCGGCGCGGGAGTCGCTCGGTCGTTTTCGCCCGCGGCGGATGGAGGAAGAAAGGGAGGCGTCGCACGGCCGCGGGTCTGGTCGCTGTCGGGGTCGCCGCTGCACATGCGCCGCGCTACGCTGCTGCTACGCTACGCTGCTGTACATGCTCGCGGCCTGAACCAGTACCGCACACGTTGCGGACCGTGCAGTAGAGCGGCAGTGCGTTTACTGGAGTAGTAGGACCGCGATGGCCGGCGGTGGCGCATGGTTGTCGCCGTCGTCGGAGCCAGGGATCGGCGGGCCCGGCGATGGGGACGAACCCCCGGGGGGGGGGGGGGGGGGGGGGGCGTCGCGTCGGCCAGATCTAAACGCGCGCGGCAGGCATTGGGCAAAGGCCGAGGGGAGAGCAATAATGGCCAACAACGAGGCGCAACGGGCAACGCTCCCGGTCCGGACGGCCCGGCTCGTCCTGCACTCCTGCCTCCGTTTGACGCGACGTCTGGATCGCGGCGACTTTTCTCCCGTCCCCCGGCACGCACGCCGGCCGGGTGCACAGTGCGTGCACTGTTTCTACTTTCTAGTTGGCGTGGCCACCGCTCCTCCGTCTCTAGCTTGTAGACGGTGCAATGCGCCTAGCTTCACTGCATCCTCGCCTGGGGATGCGATGCGATCGATCAGCGGCCCTGGCCGGAGTGGAGCAAGGTGTGTGGGCCTGGGGCTCGCGATCTGCGCGGGCGGTGGCGTGTCATGTGTGGAGCATGCTGTCCGGTTCCACGAGACAGGATGGCCCGGTTTGTAGCTTTACCATCTCCGGCTCCTCTCTCCCTTCTAACTCCTTTTACAAATGTACTCGTAAGGGTACCCTGTGTATTTTCTGACTGAGACGGTCTTCAGCGGTTACCCCTAAATTTCTCCCCCTATATCCCACTCACGTGCCACGTCAGCGTTCTCTTCCCCCCTATATCTCCACCTTGTACAGCGGTTCCCCCTAAATCCTTCCCTTATACCCCACTACAACATAAAATATCATTTTCTATATCTACTTTTCACCTCCTATCAATTTTTCATCTACTAATAATTGGAAGTGGACCCACGTGAACAGTATTAGAGAGGGTGAGAGAGACACCACAGAACGAGGGGGAGAGAGAAGCTAGGTAGGGGGAACATCCGCGTACAGCGACTGATAGCGTGAGCCGTTGAACGGCTAGCGTGTGCACTGTAGCCCCAAATTTAGCGTGTGGGAGCGGCAGCGTCATCCGCTGAACACAGTCTGAAGTCGAGTGTCATCAATGTCCCTCTGATCTCCGACGGGGGGAGTAAAGAGCAGATGCATGCTGCAGATCTGCCCGGCCCGGGAGTTAATGCTAGTGCCATCTTTTGCTGCCGCCACCCCACACCCCGTGGTCCTCCGATTTCGTGACCGGATGCAGACGCAGGCGCAGAGGATCTATATCATGGATACAAAATACAGGCAGCAGAGCAGAGGCCGGCTACAACCCCGTGCACTCGTTATTACGATGTGAATGACCTGTACAAGTGTAGACAGCAGACTACAGCCCGTACAGGAGAAAGCTAGTGCAGCGAGAAGCCATGGACCACCGGACGCTCTACGCAACTTGGTCGGCGACGGCCGGAAACGCGCGGGATGGATATGCGTACACACGTTACGTACTTGTGGCGAACTGCAGCAGCTCCGACGGCCTGTAGGCTGTAGCTTCCCTCTCTCGCACGCGCCACATGTTTGGCCTCGCCCGGGAACGTGCTTGTCGGGGCCTTCTGTTCTGTCTGCGCATCGGCCTCAGGTAATTTGCAATGCAGGGCTCCTGCTGGAGGCCACGAGCAAGCAGCAGATCTTACGTCTCCAGTCCAGATCAGCAGCGCATGAGTTGCTGCCGTGAGGAACTGAACCGGCTTGCCGCTAGATATCCGACAGGCTACAGGCCCGGGGCCGCGCTGGTGGGCGGGTGTGGCTCCTCAGTCCTCTCCTCTGCAGCGCTGGGCGGGCGGGCAGGCACCAGGCAGGCAGGACCGCGTGTAGCGAGGCGAGGCGAGGCGATTGCGTGCGCCGGCCTCGACCACGGTGGCCATTTATCCTCCCACATGGCCGCGTGCATGTGCATCCACTGATCCGCGGGCGACACGACAGGCACGTCGCCGTCACGCGAGGAAACGGAAATCTACAGGACAGCGTTGCTTTCCCGGGCCGCCACGCCGCGCAACCCTCTGGCTCCGAGTAGGCGAGTAGTAGAGTGTGTGTGTCGTGCTGTTCATTTCCTTGCAACAGGCAGCTGGTAGGCAGGTAGGGTCGGAGACGTAGGGTGGTCACGCTAAAGAAGAAAGCCGTGCTGTGTACGGATAGCCTTTTCTCCGGCTCTGGGAGCAGAGCAGAGCAGAACCAAGCCGGGAACGACGCCGACACGACATATCGGATGGCGGTCGCGAGGAAAACGGGACCGCCGGCGAGGTGGATAGGAAAGTGCCGGTACCTTCGTAAACGGAGAGGGAACGGACAAAACCGACGCCGACGCGCAATTTGATCACGGAACGGGTTAGGCCGCCACGTCGGCGCCCGGATAATATCTCGTTGCTCCAACCCGATCGCGCTGCGCTTAAACCCTAAACCTGGTAGTACTTCCCTAGCGCTGGCGGGACCCGCTCTGCAGTGGGCTGGGCCTGGGCCTGGGCCTGGACGCTCC
This sequence comes from Zea luxurians, assembly GCA_029449295.1. Classification (NCBI taxonomy): domain Eukaryota; kingdom Viridiplantae; phylum Streptophyta; class Magnoliopsida; order Poales; family Poaceae; genus Zea; species Zea luxurians. Next base: position 102,228,000 of record JAOPSE010000014.1, on the reverse strand, counting down.
CTGTACGGAACACGAGAGGTGCATGCATGGCCTGGCTGGCCTGCCCCTAGGCCCTAGCTCGACCGCTCGGCGTCATCCAGGGAAAAATCAGTGCGGTGCGGATAAGGTTGTGACACCCGGCTGGCGTTTAGCGCTGGTGCATCTCCTGCACATGTATGGGCATGGGCATGGGCAACGTGTGGTGCATGCTACCGTCGCCGCGTACGGCGTCCGTAACGGACAGACGGTACCAGGTACGAGTACGGGCGGGGAGGATGGGTGCATGCATGCACGCGCTGCCAGTGCCAGTGCCAGTGCTGCTGCGCGTGGATAAAAGAGTGCGGTGGCAGCAAAGGCAACGATTGGTACGTGACTGCTGCCCTCCTCCAGTCCTCCACTGATGTCGTGGGCCCAGTCGAATGGGGGCACCGGTAGGAAGAGACCTTGAACTGAACGGAGACGGAGGCGACCGGGCCCAACGAACGGACAAACCTGACAGCCCACTTGGGGCGCTTTGGTTGTATTGAGAGGGAGAGATAACTCGAACTTATTTGTAACGGTTTCTACTGTGACTGTATGTCCAGATCTATATACTCGGTGCCCTTTGTGATGCACCGCGTGTTCGGCTCATGTACAGAGTTCGGTCGTTGCCTTCTCATCGTCGACGTTCCAGTGGCCAGTACAGAACCCGTGCCCTCCGTGAGAGAGAAGAGGGACCAGGAAGAAAGATTTCTCATTAACAAGTGGGTCTCACGTATTGTTGTTGGGCTACAGTTAGCTGTTATTGGGCCGGTTCAACAGATTCACCGTAGAGCTCTTCTAGACCACTTTTTTTTTTTTGTTCAATCACAAATAGTAGAATTCTACGCCGTTAGAGCTGCTTCAGTGCTTCGAATGATTTTGGCCTTTTAGAGCTTAAGGTGTTCAAACATTACCGTTACCCATGCAGCTAAGGGCCTGATTGGTTGCCCGCATATAGGCCAACCAGGCTCACGGTATGCGGCCGTAGTGTGTTTGGTTGTAGGTTGCATCCACGTAACCAGGCGCGTGCTACTTTGCCGCTTGTTTGGTTTGCCGCATATGCATCAGCGCCTGTGTCTCGCGATGCAAAAAAGGAGCTCGGGCCAGGCTTTGGAGATGCGACCAAAATCTGCGCATCTGTGGAGCCAGGCTCACGCGATGCACAGCCAGGCTGCCGCGGGCCTGGCTCGCTCGGCCATGCTGCCTAGATACGACAACCAATCAGGCCCTAAATCGTTAAAAGCATTTCCCAAGCGGCCAAGCCCAAACGCCGAGTAGGCCTCAAATAAAGTAGGCCCAAGTGCCGCGGCGAGTTTACACGCCTCCACAAACAAAAAGCCTATGTTCATTGCCAGTCGCCCGGCCCAGCTATACACGTGGACAGCAATTTTTCAAACTTGACACAACATGTCTCCCCTCACTCGATCTGATGTATTGTTGGGTCTCAAGATATCTATAGGTTGAACGTGTTACAACTAGAGATGAGAATGGATACGGGAAATCTGAAAACCGATTTTATCTGATATAAAGATGAGTGTAGATAATTTTTTTTTACCTACGGGTAAGTCAATGGCTAAGAACCTCTATCCATTAGGTACTCGGGTATGGGTACACCGTGTACTCGAGGGTAAAATATAATACTATTATCGTCTAATAAAGCACATGTTAAGTAAAAGATTCTTCTCCAGCTATTGTTTGTTCAACTATCAAGTTATGTAAGCGTATATTTGTTATATTTTAGTTGAACTTGTTTTTGTATATTTATTTGACATTTTGAGTGATTGGGACAATATAATTTAAGATCTTTCTAGCAAGTACGAGTTACCTAATAGGTAAAATTACTCACATGAGTACATGTATGGATAAGATTTTATATCCTTAAGTGGATATGGGTAACCCAATAGCTATAATTTTTATGGTTGTATTTATAGAATGGTACTAGCTGATGAGTATATACCTATTAGTTGTTGCCATTCCTAGTTACAACTAAATTTGTACCGGTAAACTTATCATATAAAGACACCACATCACGCTTCACCACAACACCACATCAGCTTTTATTTCATAAATTTACATTTTAAATAAAACAAGGTGTTTTATCAAAAAATATGGAAGGTATTAATAAAGAAATAAAAAGATATATAGTTTATAAAATAGTTTAAAATTAATTACTTGGAAAAACTTACACGATACATTAGATCAAAATTACATTACTCTAAAAAATAAAAATTACAAAATGCATAGAATAAATAAAAACTATAATGCTTAAAAAATAAAAAATTACATAAAGAATACAAGTAAAACCTAATTCTCGTGGTGCACATCCCAAATATGTCCTCTTAAATTATTTTTGGAGATGACTATGCACTAGACTTATATAGATTGTGGTCTCACGCTGAAGGATGATCGCAAATCCCGTCGATTCTTTAAGACTGATGGTTAGTACTACAATTGAGGACTTGACTATCTCATAGTCTTCCATGTCATATGTTTCTCTAGCTCATCCTCATGCATGTATGATCACGCTGAGTACTTTTTGGAAAAGGACTGACCTAGGGTGAAGAGAATATGGAGTCGAGACTTGAGAACACCAAATGCTCTCTTTACGTCCTTTAGTGCGACCTCGTGGCATGCAACAACCATCCATTGCTTCGGAGTCCGTAGGAGAGGAATAGTATTCACAAATATCAACCATCAAGGGTAATTACCATCATTGAGGTAGTAGGATTTGTTATACTAGTAACCATTCATTGTGAAGTTCGCATTTTGTGCTCACCAGTGAATATTTCAGTGAACAACGATGAGTGGTTGAGCATGTTGACGTCATTATCATGGAAACCAAAAGGTTTTCAGTATGATGCTAGATTGTGATAGTCTTGTAGAGGGGCTATGTACATAGTGTCTTCCGGCAATGAAGCATGAGGCTGTACCAATTAGGGCTAGGCAAAAAACCCGAAACCCGAAACCCGGAATATCTGAACCCAAACCCGAAATACCTAAAACCCGAATTTTGTCCGGAAATTTCGGATAATTCGGGTATCATAATCGGGTACCCGAATTACCCAAACTTTCATGTGTCATATACTCATGCAATTTTAGCTTAATTTCCAAATATTCAGCCAAACCTCTATGACGCCCAAAACTCACCAAAAGATTCAAAACCAAGAATACCTCAACCAAATGGGTAGGATTCCTCCAACAAGATCTTAAGACGATTATCAAGTTATAAAACAAACGAAACTCAATATGCACACTAGAAAAGTCGATGAAAGAATCGAACGAGAACCTCTCTACGCAAAGCGGCAATTAGAGATGGCAATAGGTCGGGTTTAGATCGGGTGGAGCAAAAACCCGCTCGCAATCGCACATCTGCAGACTACCAAAACCCGTCCACAATCGCACCCGTGGGTTTCGGGTCACCCGCGGGTTTTACTGAGTGTACACTTTAAACAATAATTTAGCAATAAGCAATTAAGTAGCAACAATAGTTGAGTTGTACAAATTTTAAACCTTTTCACACTAAGCAGCAACAAAACATTTTATGAACCATTAGCCAAGTTACTTATTCAAAATAAATACTATTGTATCTTAATTACTTTTGCGCAAATAAAGAATGAACCAAATTTTAGGTCGGGTGCGGGTCACCCACGGGTTGAAATAGAAACTTGCACCCACGAAACATTGGGTCGGGTGCGGGTTACACCCGTGGGTCAAAATCTTCACCCGTACCCGCACCCGTCGGGTTTGGTACCGGTCGAGTTTCAGGATTGCGTGTAAAAATTGCCATCCCTAGCGGCACGATTAGACATGGTTTAGACCAACCGTTGACATATAGATTGGATTGTGATGTGTGCATGTGATTGTAAACTCTAATTTATTTTTGGTTAAACATAATGAATTCACTTTATAGTGGTATAAATATTCAAGAATATATATATATCTATATATAATTTTAAAGTTCTTCTATCTTCTTTGAGCTCTTAAAGTGAAATAGCGTCTAGAATGGCACGACACTATTAGGTGTTAGCGCCATATAGTGCCGACATGGCACGATTAGGCACTATAGTTGTAACACCCTGATTTTGGGGGTATAAAATTTCTTTCTAATTATCACCCAAAATCATGTGTTACTCTTCCTTTTCTCACTCTAGGTTTTCTCTCTCTCTAGATTCATTCTCCTTTTTCCTTTTTGGTTAGAAATAACTTAAACTAGTGGAGGTTAATTATTTATTTTTGCTAAAACCTTATGAGTCATGACATGTTGTATCATGCTGAGTTTAAAATATTCTTTGAAGTGTTGCACAAGTTTGAATTTATTTGAATTTGAAACCTAGCTTGAATTTGGATTTGAAAAACCCTATAGAAAGAGAAATAGAAAAGGAACTAGAAAATCCAGAGAAAAAAGAAAAGAGAAAGCAGCCCAGTCGGCCCACTAAGCCTAGCCAGGCCGCGCGCCCGCGCCGCCTGACAGGCTGACCCTGTCTGTCAGCGGCAGTTCTCCCTCGCGCGCGCCCTCCCTCTCTCGCTCGCTGCCCAGTGGGGCCGATCTGTTGGCGCTAGTTTCTTCACCCGCACGCTCCCTCTCTCTCTGTCTCGCGAGCCCGGAATGCTAGTCACCGAGCCGTTGCCCCGCGTGCCCCTTTTTTCTCTCTCTGCACCGTGGGCCAGCCCTGTCAGCTCCGCCCCCTCCGCGCTGGCCGTGGACCGACGCGTGCGCACTCGCGCACGTCGCCGGATTTCTCGGCCATGACGCCCGCCCACGCGCCCAGCTCCCTTCATAGAGCCCCGCCAGTGCCCCACGCACACCCTCACCTCATTTCGCGTAGCTTCGCCCTCTCTCGCGCTCTGCCCACGCCGCCAGCCACCGCCGGAGACCCGCGTCCGCGTTCCCGACCATCTAGCTTGCCAGAGACCGCTCCAAGCCTCCTCGAGCTCCGTCCCGAGGTGAGACACCCGTCCCCATGCCTAATTTCCCCTATTGCGCCTTGTGCTTGGCCAATTTCACCTTCGCCGGTGCTCGGCCGCGGTGGTCCGCCGTGCTCGCGCGGTGGCCAGTCGATTTAGCCCGGTCTAGTTCCCCGGAGTAGGTCCCTGTGTCACCCCTGCCTCTGCTGAAGCCAACCCAGGCCTTAGCGCGCTTTAGGTCCCCTCCCCGTGGCTGGAATGGCTCACCGAAGTTTCTCCGGCCCGCCCGAGACCTTCTCACCGTCGTTCTCCCTTCTTTGCCTATGGGTTCATGGCCTCTTCCCCGCCATTGAGTTCGTCGTGGCGCCCTCTTCCCCTCTGTCCAACTCCGGCGACCCCGGAGCCACTCTAGCTCGCGCCAGCCTCAACTCCGGCGACCTCACCGCCGCGGAGAGGAGCGGCGCCGCCCGTAGCCGTCTGTTCCCCCTATTTCGGACCACTTCCGTCCGATTCAGATCGAATGGCTCAGACCCCTCCATCTGATCTTGACCGCACGGCCCGGACCATTCATCCTCCCCGGTCTAATTTCCTCCGTCCGATCTTGATCACATGGCCCAGACCGCTCATCCTTCCCGATCTGATTTCCCCTGTCCGATCTTGATTGCACGGCCCAGACCGCTCATCCTTCCCGGTTTGATTTCCCCCATCCGATCTTGATCGAATGGCCTGGACCGCAGGATACCGCTTCGCGCACGCGCGCCCTGGCGCCCTGGCCCGCCTGTCAACGCCCAAGCCCCCTGGCGCTGGGCCCGCTCGTTCAACGCGTTCTCCCTCTCTGTCGCTGACACACCCCTAGCCTGCTTGTCAGTGCTCGCCCGCTCGCGCGTGCGCGCCCTCACCCACAGATCTAATCTCAGCCGTTGGTTTTAGATCTGACGGTTAGATTCATCCGATACCCTTTGCGTGGCTGTTTTATTTAAGAGACCCCCTGGTTTTAGGAAATCAACCCGTCGTCCTCTGTTTTAGCGCATAGGTCCCTGGTTTGTTTTAATTAGACCACTGGACTTTTATTTAATCACATAATTAGTCTTAATTTCATATTTTTGAATTCCCAAACTTGTTTATTTCATAACTTTTGCATATGAACTCCAAATTTAGTGATTCAAATTGCAAAATGTTCATAGAATTATTCTCTGTCTGATATGAACTAGTGTAGATGTATTTTTGTTTATTTAATAAAATAAATAAAAGGAGAACCTTAGAGATTGAAACATGTGTAAGCTTGTGAGACTAATAATGTGTATTACATGAAATCATCTCTGGTCTAAATTTAGGTCATAATAAAATAAATTGGTCTATGATTATGTACTTGTAAATAACATTTAAGGAAATAACAATCTATTTTCAAATAAAGTTAATTTATGTTATAGTTCATGTTATACTTTGGACTCATTATCCCTTATGTAGTATTGTGTCTTTTTAAGATGTGATCCAATGTTTGTACATGTGTGGTGTGTTGTTCATTTGTACTTTCCAAATGTATTGAATGCATGCTCGTTTTATTTAGACAACGAGCAGTCCGAGGTTCCTGAGTGTGTTGTTGGAGACCTCCCAGAGCAACAACCCGGTGAAGGCAAGTGTCCTCAGACCTATCATGTCCTACTTTACTTTATAATTCACTGTCCCGCATTACTTTATTGAAACCTAAGGATCGACTAGTTTGTATTTCCCTTACCCTTGTTTACTTTTTTGGGTTAATCATGGTTAGCTTATGCTATTGCTTAAACTTAATCAATGAACATGATGTGATCTTTTATGATACGATGATGTTATCCCGATGGGGTCCTTGTGATTACTTTAGGGGGCTCAGGCTCTTTCCTGAGTACCTCTCCGTAAGGACCTGTTTGGGGAGTGACAACCCAGGATAACAGTGCAACCATGAGGGTGGAATGGGACACCCTTAGCTGATTAACTAGAGGAACCAGAGGAGTAGTTGGCTTCGCCGTAGGACCGTCAATGGGGTTCGGGCATAGTACTTGCTCTGCCGAGGTTGGTTGCAGAGGTTCTTTGATTTGGTTTTGTTAGTCACCCTTCCTTTGGGCAGATGTATTGTGTTTATCAAACTGGAGAAACCTAACGGGCGGCTATGACCTCTGAGAAATCTTTGTAAAGGCTACGTAGTGAGACCCTGCTAGGTCACCTTGGTGTGATCAATGGGGAGGCTAGAACCCCGGGCAGATTGGGAATCACGGCTTGTGGGTAAAGTGTGCAACCTCTACAGAGTGTTAGAAACTGGTATATCAGCCGTGCTCACGGTTATGAGTAGCCTTGGGATCCTCTTCGATTAGAAGAACAATGGTTACTTTTATGATGATGATTAACAATGGTGATTATAATCCTGATCTCTGGTATTTCCTCTTGGAGGGAGTTCCTCTGGGTAATAACTAGGTTATTACTAAAATTTGGCTCTACTTATAATAATAAAAAATGACCAACTAAAAGCAACTGCTTAACCTTAACTCCACATACCGCTAGTCCACCTTAGCCAAACGGGACATTTGCTGAGTACGTTGATGTGTACTCACCCTTGCTTTACAAACCACCCCACCCCAGGTTGTCCCCACTGTTCTCAGTGCTCAGGAGGTAAAGCTGGTAACATGGAGGACTTCGAGGAGTTCTAGGAATACGACGAGTTCTAGTTTACTTTAGTGGCAAACCCCAAGTTAGTTGCCTGTGTAGGCTTATCATCTACGTTTCGTTTCTCCGTACTTTGATATTTATGTTGGACAATGGTTATGTATTAGACTTTGTGGATGTCTTGGACATCTTGATGTAATAAAGTACCTTTTCGCTAATTATTTCGAGCATTGCGTGATGATGTCCGATTATGTAATCGTTGTGTACGTGAGTTTCTGATCCTGGCACGTACATGGTTCGCATTCGGTTTACCTTCTCAAACCGGGTGTGACATAAGTGGTATCAAAGCCCTTGCTGACTATAGGAACGCTAACCTAGACTAGAATGGTCGCTCTAAGGACTATAGACCCCTACTCTTACCTTGACCTCAGTGTCTTTTCAAAAGATGGTCATCTTGACCAACTCTATGTTGTTTACTTATCTCAAAAGCTTTATCTCACTTTTCTTTCTATTTACTTTATGGTCTCATAGTTCTACTCTTACTCTTGTGCTTACGTTGTCTTTTGTAGATGGCTCGTCTTAGGTGCACTGCACGTATGTCTGTGATCCCCTTTTTGCCTTCTTGCCTGGCAGAGCGTCCACTGCATCGCATGGTGTCAGGTCAGTCCAGTCAACTGGAGAGACTGCATCGTCGCCTGCACGAGGAGCAGGAGCGCCGACGCCAGGAGCAAGAGCAGGAGCAGGAGCAGCAGGACTCTTCCCCCTCGCCTCAGCAGAAGGTGGAGTCTGAGAGGCTGCCTTCCCCTGCACCTCAGCCAGAGGTGCCCCTTGCACCACCACAGGGCATCCCGGCTGCTAGAGGAGACCTCGACAGAGACGGAGACGACGACGACGTTCGTGGCTGTTCGAGCCACGACACGGAGCGCTCGGAGGAGCCGGAGCCGGAGGGGTGGGTCGCGAGACCCATTACTCGTGACGCCGCTTGCGGGTGTCACTTCCACGACACTCTCAATACCTTGTTGCGTCGGGCCTTCGACCGACACACTTGGTCTATCGAGTACCGTTGTGTAGTCTACCAGCATCGTCGCGGGCTATACCCGGACCAGTGGGAGGCTACTTGCTTGGTGTGCCATCCGGACGATGATCTCCGGGGTGCAGAGGCCCTCTCAGAGCACTATTCTATTACTGAGAGGGATACTAGCGAGGTAGCCATGCAAGATGCAGCACGACGGGCACTTTCCCAGTATTGCTCGTTGTTCAGTGGGGTAGTTGATGGCCTTGACCTAAAGTACTAACCTCGTCGTTCGACCGGTAGTGCTGGAGGTGTGATTGTCTCACCAGTGGGTGAGGGCAATCCCAGGCTAAACAACATGGTCACTCTGGTCGTTGTGCTCAACACAGAGTTGGACCACGCCCTTGACGAGTTGGGCAAGGTTTGGGCAGAGGTTGCGGAATTGCATGCTGAATGCGTGACACACTATTATCTTGATGGTGGTTCTCCCGCCCATGTCGGGATTCAGCACCCTTACCATTCACCACCGCGTGGTCGCTTTGACTATGGTACTCCAGACTGCAGGACCCGCATAGATTTAGATCCATAGATCGATGGAGTCGGAGTCTGTAATAATGCTTAGTTTAGTGTCTTAGCCTAAGTAAGTTTTAGTTAGAGTTAGTTTGCTTATCTTATGTTGGATGCTTGTTATGATGGACATGCACTAAAGTTGGATCTTTGTAATGATTGTCACCAAGGTGTGGGTATCCCCTGCAACTTGGTGTAGTTATTAATAAAGTCAGTTATTTAGTTGGGTAATCCCTTTATTTCCCCTTTCCTCTTTATCTGAGAAGCTGTTAGTGAAGATGGTCATGCGTTCAGTGCTATGGAGATTTTCTATACATCTTTTCTTATGCTGAAAGACTGCAGAGTCAGATTTGGTATGTGTGTGATTCCTACAGATGTCTGAGAACAGGCGCAGAGGTGCGAGGCGTGCATAGCCAGAGCAGCAGGCACCCCAAGAGGAGGCAGCTCCGTAGCAGCATTTGCCACCGCCATCCCCGATGACCATTGAGTAGATGTTCTTTATGCAGACCCAGACAGTTCAGACAATTGGTTAGACATTAGCAGCGATGCAGCAAGTTCAGCAGCAGCCACCACCGCCTCAGCCTCCAGTGCAAGTTCAGATGCCACAAGTACCCAGAGACAAGCGGGCAGAATTCATGAGGGGCCATCCCCCAGTCTTTGCCCACTCTGCTGATCCCATGGACGCGGAAGATTGGCTGCGTACTATGGAGCGTGAGTTGCACACTGCCCAGTGCAACGATCGTGAGAAGGTGTCGTATGGTCCCCGACAGCTGAGGGGAGCAGCACAGTCTTGGTGGGGGTCTTACATCGCCACCCATGCCAACCCTAAAGCCATTACTTGGGAGGAGTTCAGGGACAACTTCCATCGCTACCATGTGCCCGAGGGACTGATGATAGTGAGGAAGGAGGAGTTTCTCGCCCTGAAGCAAGGTCCCTTGTCCATCAGTGAGTACGGGGATAAGTTTTTGCAGTTGTCACGCTATGCCCCAGAAGACGTCAACACAGATGCCAAGAGGCAGTACCGTTTTCTGAGAGGATTGGTTGATCCCCTCCATTATCAGTTGATGAACCACACTTTCCCCACCTTCCAACATTTGATTGACAGAGCAATCATGACTGAAAGGAAGCGTCGAGAGATGGAGGATAGGAAGCGCAAGATTGGTGGACCTCAGGCTAGGAGTAGCAGTCGCCCCCGCTACTCAGGCAACTCGCCATAGCAATTCAAGCAAGGTCACTAGCACCAGCATCAGCGTCAGCACCAGCACCAGCACCAGTACCAGAGACAGTTTCCTCAGCAGCAGCAGTACCGTCAGAGCACCCAACCTGGAGGAAATCAATACCAGCGTCAGAATAACCAAGCAGCTCGTCTTCCTGCCCCTGCAACCAACCAGAATGGCCAAGCAGCCCCATCACAAGTAGGAGGCCGTGCATGCTTCTACCGTGGAGAAAAAAAAAATCACAGGGCGAAGAATTGTCCAAAGAAAGCAACCCAGCAACCGCCAGCAATCAATGCCCCAGCAAGACAAGGAGCACCACTGTAACGCCCTGAATTTGGGGGTAGAATTTTTTCTTCTTTTCTCTCACCAAATTCGGGCGTTACTCTCTTTTCTCTTTCCTGTTTGGCTCCTTCCTCCCAATTTCAAACCCGTATAGTGACGGTGTCCATGTAATGTATAAACCAAAACCTAAGTGTCATGGGTGTTGCATCATGCCGAGACGCATTTCTTTGTCTGATATCGCGTGTTCGTCTCGTTCTGTCTCGGTTTTCAGTTCGCGATTGGAGCCCGTGTCGTGCGTCTCGGATTGGGTTGTGCGTGTCATGGGTTTCGATCCGCGAAGTGGCCCGGCCCAACCCAACCCAGCCTGGCCCGGTCCGCCTCGCCCCTCCCCTGCGCGCGGCGGCGCTCGCCCGCCCCGGCCTCCCCCCGCGGCGGCGCTTGCCCCCCTCCTCCCCGTCCGGCGGCGCCCCCCGCCCCCACCCGGCCCGGCGGTGGCGATCCCGCCTGCCCCCTGCCCGCGGCGGCGACCCCGCCCCGTCCCCTGCTCACCGGCGCGCGGCGGCCCCCCGCCCGCCCCCTGCCCGCGGCGGCGCGCGGCCCCCGCCCCCTGCCCGCGGCGGCGCGCGGCCCCCGCCCCCTGCTCTCCCGGCGCGGCCCCCGGCGCGGCCCCGGCGGCTCGGCCCCGACGTAGCGCCCGCCCCGGCCCCGGCCCCCGACGCGGCCTCCTAGGCCCCGGCGCGGCCCCTGCCCCCTGCGCGCGGCGTCCCGGCCCTCGGCATGGTTCGCGTGGCCTTGGCGTGGCCTCGCGCTTCCCCGTTTACCGCTAGCGCGTTCCCGCGTGCGCAAACCCGCGCTCGCGGTGATTATTTTTGGTCGGTAGTCAATGTCAAACTCCGTTAGTTAGCGTGCTGCGTCGCACGCTTCGTCGCGCGACGGATTTATATAATTTCAGATTCTATTTATGTGTTGCGTCGTGCGCTTCGTCGCGCGACAATCCATTTTAATTTCAGGTTGTTTAAGGTGTAACGTCGCGCGTGTATTCACGCGACGTTCCACTTTAGACTCAGTTTAGTCGACGTATGCCGTCGTGCGTTTCGTTGCGCGAAGCTTAACGTCTCTTTATAATTAATGCGAAGTGCCTCGTTGCGTGCTCGGTCGCGCGACGAGTCGTTAATTTCTTAATTCGTTTTAGAGTGCTATGTCGCGTGCCTCGCCGCGCGACAATTCTTTTTATTTATCTTCATTCGCTTATAATGATTAGACATAAAACATGACTTTACTTTACGCTAAACATAGTGTCTACATTAGCTTCCTTCTATTAAGCGAGTGGTTAATTTATAATCATGTAACGTGACAGTTTCTCGACTGTCTTTTTCTCTTTCTCTCTTAACCGTAATTGTGAGCCCGCGTGGAACGTCTGTTTACTTACTGTATTCTATTGTATGGTGTACTGTTCTTTTGTATTAAATATGTGGATGTATGTATGCTTGCAATCACATAGAGAACGATTCGGTCGAGGAGCCCAAAGAACTCGCAGGAGAAGCCCCTGAGCAGCAGTCGGTTGGTGGAGGCAAGTGTCCCTTGACCTATCTCTGTCCTATTCATTCTTTAATTCACCTCCCGCATTACATATTTATACCTAAGGATCGACTAGCTTTTGTTGCCCATGTCCTTGTGTACCTATTTGGGTCGGATTATTATTATTGCTTAGTCTTATGCTATTGCTCAACTCTAATCAATGAACATGATGAGAATATCTATGATACGCTGTTTTCCCCTCTCTTATTATGATGTTATACTTGTGGTCTTCAAGGGGGCTCGAGCGGTTTCTCGAGTGCCTCTCCGTAAGGACCTGTTCTATGGATGACCGCCCGGGAAAACAGTGTAACCATGAGGGTGGAGTGGGACGCCCTTAGCTGAATAATTAGAGGATCTGGGTGTAGTTCGCTTAGCCATTGTGCCGTCAATGGGGCTCGGTGTATGCGGCTCGCTCTGCCAAGGTTGATTTGTCCCTTGGGGAGGGGTGCGGTACATTTAGGAAACCTAACGGGCGGCTACAGCCCCGGGGAATCTTTGTAAAGGCTTCGTAGTGAATCCCTGGCCATTCACCTCGGGAGTGAATAAGGGTCTTGCAAGCCCGGGCTAGAGAGGAAATCACGACTTGTGGGTAAAGTGCACAACCTCTGCAGAGTGTTTGAAAACTGATATATCATCCGTGCTCGCGGTTATGAGCGGCCAAGGGAGCTCCAGTGATTAGTGGTACTTGATCAGAGACATTTTGGTTTACAGGTGGCAATGAGACTGATGGTTTTGGTTATGACTATGGTGCTGGTAAGTGGTATTCTTTCCGTTTGGAAAGGGTACATCGGGCTAATAACTTGGGTTAATGCTAAAACCTGGCTTTCTACTAGTAAATAATAATCTGACCAACTAAAAGCAACTGCTTTACTTACCCCCCACATAAAGCTAGTCCACTACAGCCAAACAGGATACTTGCTGAGTATGTTGATGTGTACTCACTCTTGCTCTACACACCAAACCCCCCCAGGTTGTCAGCATTGCAACCACTGCTCAGGAGAAGATGAAGCTGTGGAAGGAGACTTCCAGGAGTTCCAAGACTACGACGAGTTCTAGGTGTGGGTTAGCGGCAACCACCAGTCGGCTGCCTGTGAAGGCCGCAGTTATCTACGTTTCGTTTTCGCACTTTGATTTATTGTAAAGACTATGTGGACGTCTCAGAAGTATGATGTAATCGACTACTATTTCCCTTTTTAATACTATTTTGAGCACTGTGTGATGATGTCCATGTTATGTAACTGCTATGTACGTGAATAACTGATCCTGGCACGTACATGGTTCGCATTCGGTTTACCTTCTAAAACCGGGTGTGACATAAGGTGGTATCAAAGCCGTGCTGACTGTAGAACCGCTAACCTAGAGTAGAATGGTCGTTTTAAGGACTATAGACCTCTGTCCTTGCCCTGACTTTGATATCCCTTCAAAAGTTGGTCATATCGACCAAAACTATGTTCTACTATATATTATACCTTGCTGAAAATTGTGTTTATTCTAATCCTTCATTTATTTATGGTTCATTATTTGCTGGTCATACTAGTTCTGTTCTCACTCTTTTGCTTGCGGTGTCCTTTGTAGATGGCTCGACTTAGACACACTGCACGAAAGTCCGTCATCCCCTACTTACCCTCCCACCTTGTTGAGCGTTCGCTTCGCCGTCCCGTGGCAGGACAGTCTAGCCAGTTGGAGAGGCTGCACCACCGCCCGCATGAGGAGCAGGAGCGTCGACGACAGGAGCAGGAGCAGCAGGGCTCTTCTTTCTCGCTCCAGCAGGAGATAGAGTCTGTGAGGAGCTGCTCCCCCGTGCTTCCTCTGGAGGCGCCCCTGCACCACCACTGGGTGCCCCAGCCTCTGGAGTAGCTGCTGGAGGAGACCCAGACGATGGAGGTGGCGACGACAGCTCGAGCCACGACATCGACTTTTCTGCTGACCAGGAGCCGGAAGGATGGGTTGCTCGACCCATCACTCGCGACGCTGTTTGCGGGTGTCACTTCCACGATGCGCTCGACACCCTGCTACGTCGGGCACTTGACCGGCGTACTTGGTCCATCGAGTATCGCTGTGTGGTCTACCAGCATAGTCGCGGGGTCTACCCGGACCGATGGGAGGCAACCTGCTTGGTGCGCCGTCCGGAGAACAGTCTCCAGGGTGCGGAGGCCTGCTCAGAGCACTATTCTATCTCTGAGCGGGACTCAGCTGAGGTAGCCATGCAAGATGCTGCACGGCGTGCGCTTTCGCACTACTGCTCGGTTCTCGGTGGGGTAGCTGATGGTCTCAATCTGAAGTATTACCCCCGCCGTCCATCTGGCAGCACAGGAGGCGTGATTGTTTCACCTGCTGGTGAGGACAATCCTAGGTTGAGCAGCACAGTCAACCTAGCCGCCGTGCTAAACACGGAGCTGGACCATGCACTAGACGAGCTAAGTAGGGCTCGTGCTGAGATCGCCCTGCTGCGGGCTGAGCGCGCGGAACGTTGTCACCTGGATGATGGTTCCCCCGCTCCCGTCGGGACTCAGCATCCATACCACTCACCTCGGCGTGGACACCAGCCTTATGGCAATCCTGACTGCAAGACCAAGATAAATCTAGAACCATAGATCGTTAGAGTTGGATCTTGTAATTAATACAAAATATATACGTAGAAGCTACAGTCTTAGCGTTAGTCTCGGTCTTAGTTAGTCTTAGTTAGACAGGGTAGTTTGCTATATCCTGTGCATTTATGTTTGTCATGATGAACTACGTTTGGTTTGGATCTTTGTAGTTATATAGTTGGGAAACCTTTTATTCCACTTTCCTCTTTATCTGAGAAGCTGTGTTGGTCTGTGTTGGAGATCAGTGAAGATGCTCATCGGTTCAGTGCTGTTGAAGAATTCTATACTCTTTTCTCATGCTGCAAGATTTGCCAGATCAGTTCTGATGTGTGGTTGCATTCTGCAGATGTCAGAGAATAGGCGCAGAGGAGGAAGGCGTGCTCAGCAGGAGCGAGCCGCTCAGCAGGATGAGGTGCCCCAGCAGCAGCACCTGCCGCCCCCGCCCCCGATGTCGATCGAGCAGATGTTTCTGATGCAGACTCAGGCAGTTCAAGCCATTGGTCAGACTCTGGCCGCCATTCAGCAGCAGCAGCAGCAGGCGCCACCTCAACCTCAGATGCCTCAGATGCCCAGAGACAAGCGTGCTGAATTCATGAGAGGTCATCCCCCAACGTTTGCCCACTCTTCTGACCCCATGGATGCTGAAGACTGGCTGCGCACTGTGGAGCGGGAGTTGCATACCGCTCAGTGCGATGACAGAGAGAAAGTCTTGTACGGTCCCCGTCTGTTGAGAGGAGCAGCCCAATCATGGTGGGAGTCTTATCTCGCCACCCATGCCAACCCTGACGCCATCACTTGGGAAGAGTTCAGAGGTAGCTTTCGTCAGTACCATGTTCCTGCAAGTCTGATGACAGTGAAAAAGGAGGAGTTCCTGGCCCTCAAGCAAGAGTCATCGTCTGTCAGCAAGTACCGGGACAGGTTTCTGCAGTTGTCTCGCTATGCTCCTGAAGATGTCAACACCGACGCCAAGCGACAATACCGTTTCTTGAGAGGCTTGGTTGACCCTCTGCACTATCAGCTGATGAATCACACCTTCTCGACATTCCAACACCTGATTGACAGGGCAATCATGACAGAGAGGAAGCGTAAGGAGATGGAGGATCGCAAGCGCAAGATCAGTGGACCCCAGCCTGGAAGCAGCAGTCGTCCTCGTTTCTCAGGCAATCAACCTCAGCAGTTTAGGCAGAACCAGCGTCCACATCAGCAGCAGCAGCAGTTCCAAAGGCAGTATCCTCGGCATCAGTACCAGAATCGTCAGAACAATCAGTCAGGAGGTCAGTTTTAGAGGCAGAATCAGCAGGCACCCCGTCTTCCTGCCCCAGCAAACCAGCAGAACAGTCAGGCAGCACCAGCTCAGGTTGGAAACAGAGCATGTTTCCACTGTGGAGAGTAAGGCCACTGGGTGATGCAATGTCCAAAGAAGGCAGCCCAGCAGCAGTCAGGCCCCAATGCCCCAGCAAAGCAAAACGTGTCTCAGTCTGGAACAGGCAACCGCTCTCAGCCGCGCTATAATCATGGAAGACTGAATCACTTGGAGGCTGAAGCAGTTCAGGAGACCCCCGGCATGATAGTAGGTATGTTCCCAGTCGACTCCCATATTGCAGAAGTGTTATTTGATACTGGGGCAACGCATTCTTTCATTACTGCATCATGGGTAAAAGCACATAATCTTCCAATTACTACCATGTCAACCCCCATTCAAATTGACTCAGCCGGTGGTAGAATTCGAGCTGATAGCATTTGTTTGAATGTATGTGTGGAAATAAGGGGGATAGCATTTCCCGCTAACCTTATAGTAATGGGTACTCAGGGAATAGATGTCATCCTAGGGATGAATTGGCTAGATAAGTATCAGGCAGTTATCAGTTGTGATAAGAGGACAATCAAGTTGATGTCCCCACTTGGAGAGGAAGTGGTGACGGAGTTAGTCCCGCCTGAGCCGAAGAAAGGAAGTTGTTATCAGATGGCTGTCGATAGCAGGGAAGTAGACCCAATTGAGAGTATCAGGGTTGTGTCCGAGTTCCCAGATGTGTTTCCTAAGGACCTACCGGGCATGCCACCAGAGCGGAAAGTGGAGTTTGCCATAGAGCTTCTTCCTGGAACCGCCCCCATCTTCAAGAGAGCCTACAGAATATCCGAACCAGAGTTGGTTGAGCTTAAGAAGCAGATTGATGAGCTGTCAGAGAAAGGTTACATCCGGCCAAGCACCTCGCCTTGGGCCGCCCCTGTCCTATTTGTGGAGAAGAAAGATGGCACCAAAAGGATGTGTATCGATTATCGAGCTTTGAATGATGTCACAATCAAGAACAAGTACCCTTTGCCCAGAATAGAAGATCTGTTCGACCAGTTGAGAGGAGCCAGTGTGTTCTCCAAGATTGATCTGAGGTCAGGTTATCATCAGCTCAGGATCCGACCTTCGGATATTCCGAAGACGGCATTCATTACCAAGTATGGGTTGTATGAGTTCACTGTGATGTCTTTCGGTCTAACCAATGCACCAGCGTTCTTCATGAACTTGATGAACAATGTATTCATGGATTACCTTGATAAGTTTGTGGTGGTATTCATTGATGACATTCTGGTTTATTCTCAAAGCAAAGAAGAACATGCAGATCATTTGAGGATGGTATTGCAGAGATTGCGAGAGCACCAGTTGTATGCAAAGTTGAGCAAGTGTGAATTCTGGATCCATGAAGTCCTGTTCTTGGGTCACATAATCAACAAAGAAGTATTGGCTGTGGATCCGAAGAAAGTGGTAGACATTCTGAACTGGAAAGCGCCAACAGATGCTCGAGGAATAAAGAGTTTCATTGGAATGGCCGGATATTATCGGTGATTCATTGAAGGGTTCTCGAAGATTGCGAAACCAATGACAGCGTTGCTAGGCAACAAAGTTGAGTTCAAGTGGACCCAGAAATGTCATGAGGCCTTTGAAACGCTGAAAGAGAAGTTGACAACAGCGCCTGTCCTAGTCTTGCCTGATGTGCACAAGCCCTTCTCGGTGTATTGTGATGCTTGTTACACGGGTTTGGGATGCGTGTTGATGCAAGAGGGAAGAGTTGTGGCTTACTCGTCCCGACAGCTGAAGGTTCATGAGTAGAATTATCCAATCCATGACCTAGAGTTGGCAGCAGTGGTTCACGCACTGAAGACATGGAGGCACTACTTGTATGGACAGAAATGTGATGTTTACACAGACCACAAGAGTCTGAAGTACATATTCACTCAGTCAGAGTTGAATATGAGGCAGCAAAGATGGTTAGAGTTGATCAAAGACTATGAGTTGGAGATTCACTACAATCCAGGCAAAGCGAACGTAGTGGCAGATGCTTTGAGCAGAAAGAGTCAAGTCAATCTGATGGTCACTCATCCGATGCCTTATGAGTTGGCCAAAGAGTTTGACAGGTTGAGTCTTGGGTTTCTGAACAATTCTCGAGGAGTCACAGTTGAGTTGGAACCTACCCTAGAGCGGGAAATCAAAGAAGTGCAGAAGAATGATGAGAAGATCAGTGAGATTCGACGACTGATTCTAGATGGCAGAGGCAAAGATTTTCGGGAAGATGCAGAAGGTGTGATATGGTTCAAAGACCACTTGTGCGTTCCCAATGTCTAGTCTATTCGGGAGTTGATTCTCAAGGAAGCTCATGAGACAGCCTATTCGATTCACCCTGGTAGTGAGAAGATGTATCAGGATCTGAAGAAGAAGTTCTGGTGGTACGGAATGAAGAGGGAAATCGCAGAGTATGTAGCTATGTGCGATAGTTGTCGAAGAATTAAGGCAGAGCACCAGAGACCAGCTGGATTGTTGCAACCGTTGCAAATTCCTCAGTGGAAATGGGATGAAATCGGTATGGATTTCATAGTCGGATTGCCTCGCACTCGAGCCGGCTACGATTCTATTTGGGTAGTAGTGGACCGTTTGACCAAGTCAGCCCACTTCATACATGTCAAGACCAACTACAGCAGTACAGTGTTGGTAGAATTGTATATGTCTCGGATCGTTTGTCTTCATGGTGTGCCAAAGAAGATAGTGTCAGACAGAGGAACGCAGTTCACCTCTCATTTCTGGCAGCAGCTGCATGAAGCCTTGGGCACACATCTGAATTTCAGTTCAGCATATCATCCGCAGACAGATGGTCAGACCGAAAGGACCAATCAAATTCTTGAGGACATGTTGAGAGCCTGTGCGTTGCAAGATCAGTCCGGATGGGACAAGAGATTGCCTTATGCAGAGTTCTCCTATAACAACAGTTACCAGGCCAGCTTGAAGATGTCACCATTTCAAGCGCTTTATGGAAGGAGTTGTAGAACTCCGTTGCAATGGGATCAGCCTGGAGAAAAGCAGGTGTTTGGGCCAGACATTCTACTTGAAGCTGAAGAGAACATCAAGATGGTCCGAGAGAATCTGAAGATAGCGCAATCGAGGCAGCGAAGCTATGCAGACACAAGAAGAAGAGAACTGAGTTTCGAAGTCGGAGACTTTGTCTATCTGAAAGTGTCACCGATCAGAGGAGTCAGAAGGTTCGGAGTCAAAGGCAAGCTAGCACCCCGCTACATTGGTCCGTATCAGATTCTTGCAAGACGTGGAGAAGTGGCCTATCAGCTCAGTCTGCCAGAAAATTTGTCTGCTGTACATGATGTCTTTCATGTGTCTCAGTTGAAGAAGTGCTTGCGTGTGCCAGAAGAGCAGTTGCCAGTGGAAGGTCTTGAAGTCCAGGAGGACTTGACCTACGTTGAGAAGCCAGTGCAAATCCTTGAGGTTGCGGACCGAGTCACCCGGAGGAAGACCATCAGAATGTGCAAAGTCAGATGGAATCACCACTCTGAGGAAGAAGCAACCTGGGAGCGTGAAGATGATCTGATGGCTAAATACCCCGAGCTCTTTGCCAGCCAACCCTGAATCTCGAGGGCGAGATTCTTTTAAGGGGATAGGTTTGTAACGCCCTGAATTTGGGGGTAGAATTTTTTCTTCTTTTCTCTCACCAAATTCGGGCGTTACTCTCTTTTCTCTTTCCTGTTTTGCTCCTTCCTCCCAATTTCAAACCCATATAGTGACGGTGTCCGTGTCATGTATAAACCAAAACCTAAGTGTCATGGGTGTTGCATCATGCCGAGGCGCATTTCTTTGTCTGATATCGCGTGTTCGTCTCGTTCTGTCTCGGTTTTCGGTTCGCGATTGGAGCCCGTGTCGTGCGTCTCAGATTGGGTTGTGCGTGTCGTGGGTTTCGATCCGCGAAGTGGCCCGGCCCAACCCAACCCAGCCCGGCCCGGCCCTGCGCGCCCCTGGCGCCCACACCCCCATGCCCCCCCCTCTCCTCTCTCTCTCATTTGGATCTCCCGCGCAACAACTTCCCTCTCCCTCTTCCACCTCTCTCTCCCCGTGGTGCCCTAGGAATTGGAGACGGCGATCACCGGAATTTGGACCCCGAGGTGAGCTCCCCTCCCCTCCTCCTCTCTCTCCCTCTCCCTCCTCTTCTTCTTCCCCCGCGTGCGCCCTCCCTTTCCTCTGCTCGCGCGCGCCCCTGCCCTTCCCCGCTCGCCGGCGGCGCGGCCCGCCCCGCCCCTCCCCTGCGCGCGGCGGCGCTCGCCCGCCCTGGCCTCCCCTCGCGGCGGCGCTCGCCCCCCTCCTCCCCGTCCGGCGGCGCCCCCCGCCCCCACCCGGCCCGGTGGCGGTGATCCCGCCCGCCCCTGCCCGCGGCGGCGACCCCGCCCCGTCCCCTGCTCGCCGGCGCGCGGCGGCCCCTCGCCCGCCCCCTGCCCGCGGCGGCGCGCGGCCCCCGCCCCCTGCTCGCCTGGCGCGGCCCCTGGCGCGGCCCCTGCCCCCGGTGCGCAGCTCCCTGCCCGCGGCCTCGGCCCCCTGCGCGCGGCGTCCCGGCCCTCGGCGTGGTTCGCGTGGCCTTGGCGTGGCCTCGCGCTTCCCCGTTTACCGCTAGCGCGTTCCCGCGTGCGCAAACCCGCGTTAGCGGTGATTATTTTTGGTCGGTAGTCAATGTCAAACTCCGTTAGTTAGCGTGCTGCGTCGCGCGCTTCGTCGCGCGACGGATTTGTCTAATTTTAGATTCTATTTATGTGTTGCGTCGTGCGCTTTGTCGCGCGACAATCCATTTTAATTTCAGGTTGTTTAAGGTGTAACGTCGCGCGTGTATTCACGCGACGTTCCACTTTAGACTCAGTTTAGTCGACATATGCCGTCGTGCGTTTCGTCGCGCGAAGCTTAACGTCTCTTTATAATTAATGCGAAGTGCCTCGTTGCGTGCTCGGTCGCGCGACGAGTCGTTAATTTCTTAATTCGTTTTAGAGTGCTATGTCGCGCGCCTCGCCGCGCGACAATTCTTTTTATTTATCTTCATTAGCTTATAATGATTAGACATGAAACATGACTTTACTTTACGCTAAACATAGTGTCTACATTAGCTTCCTTCTATTAAGCGAGTGGTTAATTTATAATCATGTAACGTGACAGTTTCTCGACTGTCTTTTTCTCTTTCTCTCTTAACCGTAATTGCGAGCCCGCGTGGAACGTCTGTTTACTTACTGCATTCTATTGTATGGTGTACTGTTCTTTTGTATTAAATATGTGGATGTATGTATACTTGCAATCACATAGAGAACGATTCGGTCGAGGAGCCCGAAGAACTCGCAGGAGAAGCCCCTGAGCAGCAGTCGGTTGGTGGAGGCAAGTGTCCCTTGACCTATCTCTGTCCTATTCATTCTTTAATTCACCTCCCGCATTACATATTTATACCTAAGGATCGACTAGCTTTTGTTGCCCATGTCCTTGTGTACCTATTTGGGTCGGATTATTATTATTGCTTAGTCTTATGCTATTGCTCAACTCTAATCAATGAACATGATGAGAATATCTATGATACACTGTTTTCCCCTCTCTTATTATGATGTTATACTTGTGGTCTTCAAGGGGGCTCGAGCGGTTTCTCGAGTGCCTCTCCGTAAGGACCTGTTCTATGGATGACCGCCCGGGAAAACAGTGCAACCATGAGGGTGGAGTGGGAGGCCCTTAGATGAATAATTAGAGGATCTGGGGTGTAGTTCGCTTAGCCGTTGTGCTGTCAATGGGGCTCGGTGTATGCGGCTCGCTCTGCCAAGGTTGATTTATCCCTTGGGGAGGGGTGCGGTACATTTAGGAAACCTAACGGGCGGCTACAGCCCCGGGGAATCTTTGTAAAGGCTTCGTAGTGAATCCCTGGCCATTCACCTCGAGAGTGAATAAGGGTCTTGCAAGCCCGGGCTAGAGAGGGAATCACGGCTTGTGGGTAAAGTGCACAACCTCTGCAGAGTGTTTGAAAACTGATATATCAGCCGTGCTCGCGGTTATGAGCGGCCAAGGGAGCTCCAGTGATTAGTGGTACTTGATCAGAGACATTTTGGTTTACAGGTGGCAATGAGACTGATGGTTTTGGTTATGACTATGGTGCTGGTAAGTGGTATTCTTTCCGTTTGGAAAGGGTACATCGGGCTAATAACTTGGGTTAATGCTAAAACCTGGCTTTCTACTAGTAAATAATAATCTGACCAACTAAAAGCAACTACTTGACTTACCCCCCACATAAAGCTAGTCCACTACAGCCAAACAGGATACTTGCTGAGTATGTTGATGTGTACTCACTCTTGCTCTACACACCAAACCCCCCAGGTTGTCAGCATTGCAACCACTACTCAGGAGAAGATGAAGCTGTGGAAGGAGACTTCCAGGAGTTCCAAGACTACGATGAGTTCTAGGTGTGGGTTAGCGGCAACCCCCAGTCGGCTGCCTGTGAAGGCCGCGGTTATCTACGTTTCATTTTCGCACTTTGATTTATTGTAAATACTATGTGGACGTCTCAGACGTATGATGTAATCGACTACTGTTTCCCTTTTTAATACTATTTTGAGCACTGTGTGATGATGTCCATGTTATGTAACTGCTGTGTACGTGAATAACTGATCCTGGCACGTACATGGTCCGCATTCGGTTTACCTTCTAAAACCGGGTGTGACATAAGGTGGTATCAAAGCCGTGCTGACTGTAGAACCGCTAACATAGAGTAGAATGGTCGTTCTAAGGACTATAGACCTCTGTCCTTGCCCTGACTTTGATATCCCTTCAAAAGTTGGTCATATCGACCAAAACTATGTTCTACTATATATTATACCTTGCTGAAAATTGTGTTTATTCTAATCCTTCATTTATTTATGGTTCATTATTTGCTGGTCATACTAGTTCTGTTCTCACTCTTTTGCTTGCGGTGTCCTTTGTAGATGGCTCGACTTAGACACACTGCTCGAAAGTCCGTCATCCCCTACTTACCCTCCCGCCTTGCTGAGCGTCCGCTTCGCCATCCCGTGGCCGGACAGTCCAGCCACTTGGAGATGCTGCACCACCGCCTGCATGAGTAGCAGGAGCGTCGACCACAGGAGCAGGAGCAGCAGGGCTCTTCTTTCTCGCTCCAGCAGGAGATAGAGTCTGTGAGGAGCTGCTCCCCCGTGCTTCCTCTGGAGGCGCCCCCTGCACCACCACTGGGCGCCCCAGCCTCTGGAGTAGCTGCTGGAGGAGACCCAGACGATGGAGGTGGCAACGACAGCTCGAGCCACGACACCGACTTTTCTGCTGACCAGGAGCCGGAAGGATGGGTTGCTCGACCCATCACTCGCGACGCTGCTCGCGGGTGTCACTTCCACGATGCGCTCGACACCCTGCTACGTCGGGCACTTGACCGGCGTACTTGGTCCATCGAGTATCGCCGTGTGGTCTACCAGCATAGTCGCGGGGTCTACCCGGACCGCTGGGAGGCAACCTGCTTGGTGCGCCGTCCGGAGAACAGTCTCCAGGGTGCGGAGGCCTGCTCAGAGCACTATTCTATCTCTGAGCGAGACTCAGCTGAGGCGGCCATGCAAGATGCTGCACGGCGTGCGCTTTCGCACTACTGCTCGGTTCTCGGTGGGGTAGCTGATGGTCTCAATCTGAAGTATTACCCCCGCCGTCCATATGGCAGCACAGGAGGCGTGATTGTTTCACCTGCTGGTGAGGACAATCCTAGGTTGAGCAGCACAATCAACCTAGCCGTCGTGCTAAACACGGAGCTGGACCATGCACTAGACGAGCTGAGTAGGGCTCGTGCTGAGATCGCCCTGCTGCGGGCTGAGCGCGTGGAACGTCGTCACCTGGATGATGGTTTCCCCGCTCCCGTCGGGACTCAGCACCCATACCGCTCACCTCGGCGTGGACACCAGCCTTATGGCAATCCCGACTACAAGACCAAGATAAATCTAGAACCATAGATCGTTAGAGTTGGATCTTGTAATTAATACAAAATATATACGTAGAAGCTACAGTCTTAGCGTTAGTCTCGGTCTTAGTTAGTCTTAGTTAGACAGGGTAGTTTGCTATATCCTGTGCATTTATGTTTGTCATGATGAACTACGTTTGGTTTGGATCTTTGTAATGACTGTCACCAGAGTGTGGGCACCCCCTGCATTTTGGTTTACATATTATGTTAATGGAGTTAGTTATATAGTTGGGAAACCTTTTATTCCACTTTCCTCTTTATCTGAGAAGCTGTGTTGGTCTGTGTTGGAGATCAGTGAAGATGCTCATCGGTTCAGTGCTGTTGAAGAATTCTATACTCTTTTCTTATGCTGCAAGATTTGCCAGATCAGTTCTGATGTGTGGTTGCATTCTGCAGATGTCAGAGAATAGGCGCAGAGGAGGAAGGCGTGCTCAACAGGAGCGAGCCGCTCAGCAGGATGAGGTGCCCCAGCAGCAGCACCTGCCGCCCCCGCCCCCGATGTCGATCGAGCAGATGTTTCTGATGCAGACTCAGGCAGTTCAAGCCATTGGTCAGACTCTGGCTGCCATTCAGCAGCAGCAGCAGCAGGCGCCACCTCAACCTCAGATGCCTCAGATGCCTAGAGACAAGCGTGCTGAATTCATGAGAGGTCATCCCCCAACGTTTGCCCACTCTTCTGACCCCATGGATGCTGAAGACTGGCTGCGCACTGTGGAGCGGGAGTTGCATACCGCTCAGTGTGATGACAGAGAGAAAGTCTTGTATGGTCCCCGTCTGTTGAGAGGAGCAGCCCAATCATGGTGGGAGTCTTATCTCGCCACCCATGCCAACCCTGACGCCATCACTTGGGAAGAGTTTAGAGGTAGCTTTTGTCAGTACCATGTTCCTGCAGGTCTGATGACAGTGAAAAAGGAGGAGTTCCTGGCCCTCAAGCAAGGGTCATCGTCTGTCAGCGAGTACCGGGACAGGTTTCTGCAGTTGTCTCGCTATGCTCCAGAAGATGTCAACACCGACGCCAAGCAACAATACCGTTTCTTGAGAGGCTTGGTTGACCCTCTGCACTATCAGTTGATGAATCACACCTTCCCGACATTCCAACACCTGATTGACAGGGCAATCATGACAGAGAGGAAGCGTAAGGAGATGGAGGATCGCAAGCGCAAGATCAGTGGACCCCAGCCTGGAAGCAGCAGTCGTCCTTGTTTCTCAGGCAATCAACCTCAGTAGTTTAGGCAGAACCAGCGTCCACATCAGCAGCAGCAGCAGTTCCAAAGGCAGTATCCTCGGCATCAGTACCAGAATCATCAGAACAATCAGTCAGGAGGTCAGTTTCAGAGGCAGAATCAGCAGGCACCCCTTGAAAGACAGGTGTTTGGACCAGATATTTTGCTTGAAGCCGAAGAGAACATCAGAATGGTCTAAGAGAATTTAAAGGCAGTGCAATCCAGACAACGAAGCTATGCTGACACCAGACGAAGAGAACTCAGTTTTGAAGTGGGAGATTATGTCTATTTGAAGGTGTCACCTATCAGAGGAACCATGAGGTTCGGAGTCAAGGGCAAGCTAGCCCCTTGTTATATTGGACCGTATCAAGTTCAAGCCAGATGTGGAGAAGTGGCTTATCAACTTAGCTTACCAGAAAATCTGTCCGCTGTTCACGATGTTTTCCATGTGTCTCAGTTGAAGAAATGCTTAAGAGTGCCAGAAGAACAGTTGCCAGCAGAGGATCTTGAAGTTCAAGAAGATCTGACTTATATTGAGAAGCCAACTCAAATTCTGGAGACAGCAGATCGGGTCACCCGGAGAAGTACCATCAGGATGTGCAAAGTCAAATGGGGTCATCACTCGGAAGAAGAAGCAACCTGGGAAAGAGAAGATGATCTGAGAGCCAAGTACCCTGAACTCTTTGCTAGCCAGCCCTGAATCTCGAGGGCGAGATTCTTTTAAGGGGGATAGGTCTGTAACACCCTGATTTTGGGGGTATAAAATTTCTTTCTAATTATCACCCAAAATCATGGGTTACTGTTCTTTTTCTCACTCTAGGTTTTCTCTCTCTTTAGATTCATTCTCCTTTTTCCTTTTTGTTAGAAATAGCTTAAACTAGTGGAGGTTAATTATTTATTTTTGCCAAAACCTTATGAGTCATGACATGGTGCATCATGCTGAGTTTAAAATATTCTTTGAAGTGTTGCACAAGTTTGAATTTATTTGAATTTGAAACCTAGTTTGAATTTGGATTTGAAAAACCCTATAGAAAAAGAAATAGAAAAGGAACTAGAAAATCCAGAGAAAAAGGAAAAGAAAAAGCAGCTCAGTCGGCCCACTAAGCCCAGCCAGGCCGCGTGCCCGCGCCCGCGCCGCCTGACAGGCTGACCCCGCCTGTCAGCGGTAGTTCTCCCTCGCGCGCGCCCTCCCTCTCTCGCTCGCTGCCTAGTGGGGTCGATCTGTCGGTGCCAATTTCTTCACCCGCGTGCTCCCTCTCTCTGTCTCGCGGGCCCGGATCGCCAATCGCCGAGCCGTTGCCGTGCGTGCCCCTTTTTTCTCTCTCTGCGTCGTGGGCCAGCCCTGTCAACTCCGCCCCCTCTGCGCTCGCCGTGGACCGGCGCGTGTGTACTCACGCACGTCTCGCACACGTCACCGGATTTCTTGGCCACGACGCCCGCCCACGTGCCTAGCTCCCTTCATAGAGCCCTGCCAGTGCCCCGTGCACACCCCTCACCTCATTTTGCGCACCTTCGCCCTCTCTCGCACTCTGCCCATGCCGCCAGCCGCCGACGGAGACCCGCGCCCGCGTTACTGGCCATCCACCTCGCCGGAGACCGCTCCAAGCCTCCCCGAGCTCCGCCCCGAGGTGAGACACCCGTCCCCATGCCCAATTTCCCCTACTGCGCCCTGTGCTCGGCCAATTTCACCTTCGCCGGTGCTCGGCCACGGCGGTCCGCCATGCTCGCGCGGTAGCCGGCCGATTTAGCCTGGTCTAGTTTCCCGGAGTAGGTCCTTGTGTCACCCCTGCCTCTGCTGAAGCTAGCCCATGTTTTAGCGCGCCTTAGGTCCCCTCCTCGTGGCCGGAATGGCTCACCGGAGTTTCTCCGGCCCACCCGAGACCTTCTCACCGCCGTTCTCCCTTCTCTGCCCGTGGGTTCATGGCCTCTTCCCCGCCATTGAGTTCGTCATGGTGCCCTCTTCCCCTCTGTCCAACTCCGGCGACCCTGGAGCCACGCTAGCTCGCGCCAGCCTCAACTCCGGTGACCTCACCGCCGCGGAGAGGAGCGGCACCGCCGACAGCCGTCTGTTTCCCCTGGTTCGGACCCCCTCCATCTGATTCAGATCGAACGACTCGTACCCCTCCGTCCGATCTTGATCGCACGACCCGGACCGCTCATCCTTCCCGGTCTGATTTCCCCCGTCCGATCTTGATCGCACGACCCGGACCGCTCATCCTTCCCGATCTGATTTCCCCCGTTCGATCTTGATCGCATGGCCCGGACCGCTCATCCTTCCTGGTCTGATTTCCCTCGTCCGATCTTGATCGAATGGCTCGGACCGTAGGATACCGCTTCGCGCACGCGCGCCCTGGCGCCCTGGCCCGCCTGTCAGCGCCCAAACCCCCTTGCGCTGGGCTCGCTTGGTCAGCGCACTCTCCCCCTCTATCGCTGACACGCCCCTGGCCCGCTTGTCTGTGCTCGCCCGCCCGCCCGCGCGCCCTTGCCCGCAAATCTAATCTCAGTCGTTGGTTTTAGATCTGATGGTTAGATTCACCCGATACCCCTTCTGAAAGGGAAATGTGCCCTTGAGCCATTTCTAAGTATTTTGGTGATTGAGTGCCAACACAAGTGTTTTTGTGTTAATCTATGCAAAGTGGTGGACAAAGTGCAAATCATGTCAAAAGGTATGTTTCTAGACTAAGTACATTGTTTTATGGACTAATGTATTGTGTCTAAGTGCTGGAAACAGGAAAAATCGAGTTGGAAATGAGATGGCTTTGTTCTGCCAAAGTCTGCTCAGTCTGGGTGCACCGGACTGTCCGGTGGTGCACCAGACAGTGTCTGGTGCGCCAGGCTGGCTCTGGCGAACAGGCTGCTCTCGGGACTTCGACGGTGGTGTACGGCTATAATTCACCGGTCTGTCCGGTGGTGCACCGGACTGTCCGGTGAGCCGTTCACAGGCGAACTCGTCGCTCTCGGGAGATGGTTAACGGCGTACGGCTAAAATTCACCGGTCTGTCCGGTGGTGCACCGGACTGTCCGGTGAGTCAACAGTCAGCCGGGGCAACGGTCGGCCGAGGATTCCGCGCGTGACGCGTGGCCGAGCCAACGGTCACATTGGTGCACCGGACTGTCCGGTGTGCACCGGACAGTGTCCGGTGCGCCAACGGCTCTCAGACTCCAACGGTAGGCTTCGCCAAATAAGGAAGGATATCTGCACCGGACTGTTCGGTGCGCCAGTCGACAGAAGGCAAGATCTGCCTTCCAGGATTGCTCTCAACGGCTCCTAGCTGCCTTGGGGCTATAAAAGGGACCCCTAGGCGCATGGAGGAGAACACCAAGCATTCCTTGAGCACTCTTGATCACTCACACTTCATTCTTGCGCACTTGTTTGACATTCTAGTGATTTGAGCTCCGTTCTAGTGTGCTAGTCTCTTGAGCTTAAGTCTGGGTTTTGTGTGTGCGTATTTGCTATAATCTTTGTGTCTTGTGTGAGTTGCTAATCCCTCCCTTACTCCGTGCTTCTTTGTGAACTTCAAGTGTAAGGGCGAGAGGCTCCAAGTTGTGGAGATTCCTCGCGAACGGGATTAAGAAAAGCAAGCAAAACACCGTGGTATTCAAGTGGGTCTTTGGACCGCTTGAGAGGGGTTGATTGCAACCCTCATCCGTTGGGACGCCACAACGTGGAGTAGGCAAGCGTTGGTCTTGGCCGAACCACGGGATAACCACCGTGCCATCTCTGTGATTGATCTCTTGTGGTTATTGTGTTTTGTTGAGACTCCTCTCTAGCCACTTGGCGATTATTGTGCTAACACTTAACCAAGTTTTTGTGGCTTAAGTTTCAAGTTCTACAGGATCACCTATTCACCCCCCCTCTAGGTGCTCTCAATTGGTATCAGAGCCGCTCTCTTCACAAAGGGACTAATCGCCCGAAGAGATGGATCCTAAGGGGAAGGGAATCGTGATCAACGATAAAGAGAAGGAGTCCTTCGTCAACGAGCCTAAGGATGACAAGCCTACCGACTCGGGCTCGGGCCATAGACGCAATGATGGAAGGAAGAAGAAGACGAGACACATCAAGGAGATCGTCTACTACGACGACAGTGATGAGTCCATTTCTTCCCATAAGGACAACGACGACAGCGACTACGACAAACGAAAGACGGTTAACTCAAACTTTTCGTTCGATTATTCGCGTATTCCTCAAAGTTCAAATTCACATTTACTTTCCATTCCTCTCGGCAAGCCTCCACACTTTGATGGGGAGGACTACGGATTTTGGAGCCACAAAATGCGTAGTCATTTGTTCTCTCTCCATCCAAGCATATGGGAGATTGTTGAGAATGGAATGAAGTTTGATAGCTCGGATAGTCCTATTTTTATTAATGAACAGATTCATAGAAATGCACAAGCTACTACTGTGTTGTTAGCCTCCTTGTGCAGGGACGAGTACCATAAGGTGAGCGGCTTGGACAATGCCAAGCAAATCTGGGACACCCTCAAGATCTCTCATGAGGGGAATGACGTCACCTTGCTCACCAAGATGGAGTTGGTAGAAGGCGAGCTCGGAAGATTTGCGATGATAAGGGGTGAGGAGCCAACCCAAACGTACAACCGGCTCAAGACCCTTATCAACAAAATAAGGAGCTACGGAAGCACGCGATGGACGGACCACGATGTCGTCCGACTAATGCTAAGGTCCTTTACCGTTCTTGATCCACATTTGGTGAACAATATTCATGAGAATCCCAGGTACACCAAAATGTCGCCCGAAGAAGTCCTTGGAAAATTCGTAAGCGGGCGAATGATGATCAAGGAGGCGAGGTACGTGGACGACGCACTGAATGGTCCAATCAATGAGCCTCAACCCGTTGCTCTCAAGGCAACGAGAAGCAAGGAGGTGTTACCTAGCAAGGTGGCGCAAGTTGAGGCGGCAGGGCTCAATGATGAAGAGATGGCCCTCATCATCAAGCACTTCAAGACGGCGCTTAAGAGTCGCAAGGGACAGCCAAGCAAGACCAAGTCAAAGGGGAAGCGCTCATGCTTCAAATGTGGTAAGCTTGGTCATTTTATTGCTAACTGTCCCGATAATGATAGTGACCAGGAAAAAGGAAACAAGAGGGAGAAGAAGAAGAATTACAAGAAGGCCAAGGGCGAGGCACATATCAGAAAGGAGTGGGATTCGGATTGCTCCTCCTCCGACTCCGACAATGAAGGACTCGCCGCCACTGCCTTCAACAAGTCATCCCTCTTCCCCAACGAGCATCACACATGCCTCATGGCGAAGGAGAAGAAGGTATGTACTCGGGATACCACTTATGCTTCTTCAAGTGATGATTCTAGTGATGACGATGAGATAGACTATTCTAGTTTATTTAAAGGTTTGGATAGAATTAAAATTGGCAAAATTAATGAGTTAATTGATGCCTTGAATGAAAAGGATAGACTCTTAGAAAAGCAAGAGGATTTGTTGTATGAAGAACATGATAAATTTGTAGAGGCACAAAAAGCTCATGCTTTAGAAGTTAAAAGAAATGAAATGCTTTCTTATGAACTATCTACTTGTAATGAAATCATTGCTACTTTAAAAGGTGTTAATGATGATTTAAATGCTAAACTAGAAGTAGCTAGTAAATCTAACTCTTGTGTAGAACATGTTTGCACTAGGTGTAAAGATCTTAATGTTGATACTTGTAGTGAACACCTAGAGTGCATTTCTAAATTAAATGATGAAGTAGCTAGTCTTAATGCCCAACTTAAGACTAGCAAGAGTGAATTTGACAAACTAAAATTTGCAAGGGATGCCTACACAATTGGTAGACACCCCTCAATTAAGGATGGTCTTGGCTTCAAGAGGGAAGTCAAGAACTTAACAAGCCATAAGGCTCCCATCTCCGCCAAGGAGAAAGGGAAGGCCCCTATGGCCAGTAGTGTGCAAAAGAACCATGCTTTTATGTACCATGATAGGAGACAATCTAGAAATACCTATAGGAGTAGTAATGCATATGATGCTTTTGATTCTCATGCCATGTTTGCTTCTAGTTCTTCCTATGTGCATGATAGAAATGTTGGTAGGAGAAATGTTATTCATAATATGCCTAGGAGAAATGTTGTTAATAAGAAAGTTAATGAACCTTCTACAATATATCATGCTTGCAATGCTTCTTTTGCCATTTATAGAAAGAATAAGAAGGTGATTGCTAGGAAATTAGGGGCAAGATGCAAGGGAGATAAAACTTGCATTTGGGTCCCTAAGACAATTGTGACTAACCTTGTAGGACCCAACAAGAGTTCGGTACCTAAGACCCAAGCCTAAATTTGCCTTGCAGGTTTATGCATCCGGGGGTTCAAGCTGGATTATCGACAGCGGATGCACGAATCACATGACGGGGGAAAAGAGGATGTTCTCTTCCTACGTCAAGAACAAGGATTCCCAAGATTCAATAATATTCGGTGATGGGAACCAAGGCAAGGTAAAAGGGTTAGGTAAAATTGCTATTTCATCTGAGCACTCTATTTCTAATGTGTTTTTAGTTGAGTCGCTTGGATATAATTTGTTATCTGTTAGTCAATTATGCAAAATGGGATATAATTGTCTATTTACAAATGTAGATGTGTCTGTCTTTAGAAGATGTGATGGTTCACTAGCTTTCAAGGGTGTACTAGACGACAAACTTTATTTGGTTGATTTTGCAAAAGAAGAGGCCGGTCTAGATGCATGCTTAATTGCTAAGACTTGCATGGGCTGGCTGTGGCATCGCCGCTTAGCACATGTGGGGATGAAGAACCTCCACAAGCTTGTAAAGGGAGAACACGTGATAGGTCTAACTAATGTACATTTCGAAAAAGATAGACCTTGTGCATCTTGTCAAGTAGGGAAACAGGTGGGAGGCTCTCATCACACCAAAAATGTGATGACCACATCAAGACCCTTGGAGATGCTTCATATGGACCTCTTCGGACCCGTCGCCTATCTAAGTATAGGAGGAAGTAAGTATGGTCTTGTTATAGTTGATGATTTTTCTCACTTCACTTGGGTATTCTTTTTGCAGGATAAATCTGAAACCCAAGGGACCCTCAAGCGCTTCCTCAGGAGAGCTCAAAATGAGTTTGAGCTCAAGGTGAAGAAGATAAGGAGCGACAACGGGTCCGAGTTCAAGAACCTTCAAGTGGAGGAGTTCCTTGAGGAGGAAGGGATCAAGCACGAGTTCTCCGCTCCCTACACACCACAGCAAAATGGTGTGGTAGAGAGGAAGAACAGGACGCTCATCGATATGGCAAGGACTATGCTTGGAGAGTTCAAGACCCCCGAGCGTTTTTGGTCGGAAGCCGTGAACACGGCTTGCCACGCCATCAACAGGGTCTATCTTCACCGCTTCCTCAAGAAGACTTCATATGAGCTGCTAACTGGTAACAAACCCAATATGTCTTATTTTCGTGTATTTGGGAGCAAGTGTTATATTCTTGCGAAGAAAGGTAGAACCTCTAAATTTGCTCCCAAAGCTGTCGAAGGGTTTTTATTAGGTTATGATTCAAATACAAAGGCGTATAGGGTCTTCAACAAATCATCGGGTTTGGTTGAAGTCTCTAGCGATGTTGTATTTGATGAGACTAATGGCTCTCCAAGAGAGCAAGTTGTTGATCTTGATGATGTAGATGAAGAAGACGTTCCAACGGCCGCTATGCGCACCATGGCGATTGGCGATGTGCGACCACAGGAACAATTGGAGCAAGATCAACCTTCTTCCTCAACTATGGTGCATCCCCCAACCCAAGATGACGAACAGGTACCTCAAGTGGAGGCACATGATCAAGGGGGAGCACAGGATGTTCAAGTTGAAGAGGAAGAAGCACCTCAGGCACCTCCAACCCAAGTTCGAGCGATGATTCAAAGGAATCATCCCGTCGACCAAATTTTGGGTGATACTAGCAAGGGAGTAACTACTCGTTCAAGATTAGTTAATTTTTGTGAGCATTACTCCTTTGTCTCTTCTATTGAGCCTTTCAGGGTAGAAGAGGCCTTGCTAGATCCGGACTGGGTGTTGGCCATGCAGGAGGAACTCAACAACTTCAAGCGCAATGAAGTTTGGACACTGGTGCCTCGTCCCAAGCAAAATGTTGTGGGAACCAAATGGGTGTTCCGCAACAAACAGGACGAGCACGGGGTGGTGACGAGGAACAAGGCTCGACTTGTGGCAAAAGGTTATGCCCAAGTCGCAGGTTTGGATTTTGAGGAGACTTTTGCTCCTGTGGCTAGGCTAGAATCAATTCGTATATTGCTAGCATATGCCGTAACCATTATTTCAGGTTGTACCAAATGGATGTGAAGAGCGCTTTCCTCAACGGGCCAATCAAGGAGGAGGTGTACGTGGAGCAACCCCCTGGCTTCGAGGATGAACGGTACCCCGACCACGTGTGTAAGCTCTCTAAGGCGCTCTATGGACTTAAGCAAGCCCCAAGAGCATTGTATGAATGCCTTAGAGACTTTTTAATTGCTAATGCTTTCAAGGATGGGAAAGCCGATCCAACTCTTTTCACTAAGACTTGCGATGGTGATCTTTTTGTGTGCCAAATTTATGTCGATGACATAATATTTGGTTCTACTAACCAAAAGTCTTGTGAAGAGTTTAGCAGGGTGATGACGCAGAAATTCGAGATGTCGATGATGGGCGAGTTGAACTACTTCCTTGGGTTCCAAGTGAAGCAACTCAAAGACGGCACCTTCATCTCCCAAACGAAGTACACACAAGACTTGCTAAAGCGGTTTGGGATGAAGGACGCCAAGCCCGCAAAGACGCCGATGGGAACTGACGGACACACCAACCTCAACAAAGGAGGTAAGTCCGTTGATCAAAAAGCATACCGGTCCATGATAGGTTCTTTGCTTTATTTATGTGCTAGTAGACCGGATATTATGCTTAGCGTATGCATGTGTGCTAGATTTCAATCCGATCCTAAGGAGTGTCACTTAGTGGCTGTGAAGCGAATTCTTCGATATTTAGTCGCTATGCCTTGCTTCGGGATCTGGTATCCAAAGGGGTCTAACTTTGACTTGATTGGATACTCAGATTCCGACTATGCTGGATGTAAGGTCGATAGGAAGAGTACATCGGGGACGTGCCAATTCTTAGGAAGGTCCCTGGTGTCGTGGAACTCTAAGAAACAAACTTCCGTTGCCCTATCCACCACTGAGGCCGAGTACGTTGCCGCAGGACAGTGTTGCGCGCAACTACTTTGGATGAGGCAAACCCTCTGGGACTTTGGCTACAATCTGAGCAAAGTCCCACTCCTATGTGACAATGAGAGTGCTATCCGAATAGCGGAAAATCCTGTTGAGCACAGCCGCACAAAGCACATTGACATCCGACATCACTTTTTGAGAGACCACCAGCAAAAGGGAGATATCGAAGTGTTTCATGTTAGCACCGAGAACCAGCTAGCCGATATCTTCACTAAGCCTTTAGATGAGAAGACCTTTTGCAGGTTGCGTAGTGAGCTAAATGTCCTAGATTCGCGGAACTTGGATTGATTTATAGCATACATGTGTTTATGCCTTTGATCATGTTCCTTCTGCATTTTGTTGCTTACTTGTGGTGCTCAAGTTGTACAATCACTCCCCAGACCTCACACGTCCTTGTGCAAGTGATGCACATATTTAGGGGGAGCTGTGCTACAACTTGACCCTTTGAGACTAACCGTGTGCTTGAGTTTGCTTGTTTTAGCCTCAAAGGGAGGTTATTGAAAAGGGAAAAGGTGGACTTGGACCATGAAAAGACTTCCACTGCACTCCGATGAGAGGGTAACTTATTCCAAGTTCATCTCATGTACTCTTATTGCCTTTGTATTCTCATTTGAAGATTTTGGTGAGGCAATGGGATTAAAGGGCCAAGATTGATCCCGTTTTGGTGCTTGATGCCAAAGGGGGAGAAAATAAAGGCCAAAGCAATAGATGGATTAGCTACCACTTGAGAAATTTTGAAAATAGTAGATTAGAGCTTTTGGTTTGTCAAAACTCTTTTATTGTCTCTTTTGTCAAAAGTTGGCCTCTTGTGGGGAGAAGTGTTGATTATGGGAAAAAGGGGGAGTTTTTGAAATCCTTGATCAATTTCCTTTGGAATACCTCTCTTTATGTCTCTACAAGTGGATTTGACTTAGAGATAGGAATTTGAGTTTGATTTGCAAAAACAAACCAAGTGGTGGCAAAGAGTGATCCATATATGCCAAATTTGATTCAAAACAACTTTTGGTTTTCATTTGCATTGATATTGCACTTGTTCTAGTTGCTTTATGTTGTGTTGGCATAAATCACCAAAAAGGGGGAGATTGAAAGGGAAATGTGCCCTTGGGCCATTTCTAAGTATTTTGGTGATTGAGTGCCAACACAAGTGTTTTTGTGTTAATCTATGCAAAGTGGTGGACAAAGTGAAAATCATGTCAAAAGGTATGTTTCTAGACTTAGTACATTGTTTTATGGACTAATGTATTGTGTCTAAGCGCGAAGGGGGGAGAGCGAGGCGGCCGGAGACTGGCGTGAGAGAGGTGGGAGTCCCGCGGCCTTCGTGTTCGTCCCGCGCCCAGGTCGGGTGCGCTTGCAGTAGGGGGTTACAAGCGTCCACGCGGGAGAGGGAGCGAGCGGCCTCCAGCGAGCGCCTGTCTCATCCTCGTCCCCGCGCGGCCAACCTTCTCTAAGAGGGCCCTAGTCCTTCCTTTTATAGGCGTAAGGAGAGGATCCAGGTGTACAATGGGGGGTATAGCAGAGTGCTACGTGTCTAGCGGAGGAGAGCTAGCGCCCTAAGTACATGCCGTTGTGGCAGCCGGAGAGATCTTGGCACCCAGCTGGTGTGATGTCGTGGCCGTCGGAGGAGCGATGGAGCTTGGCGGAGGGACAGCTGTCGGAGCGGTTGAGTCCTTGCTGACGTCCTCTTGCTTCGGTAGGGGGGCTGAGAGCCGCCGTCATCACAGAGTATGCGGGGCACCATCATTGCCTATCTGGCGGAGCGAGCCAGATGGGACGCCGGTCTTGTTCCCTGCGGCCCGAGTCAGCTCGGGGTAGGGTGATGATGGCGCCTCCTATTGACTTGGCTGGTCTGCGCCCTAGGTTGGGCGATGTGGAAGCTCCTCCGAAGCCGAGGTCGAGTCTGTCTTCCATGGCCGAGGTCGAGTCTGAGCCCCCGGGTCGGGCGAGGCGGAGACTGTCGGCTGAGGCCAGGGCGTAGTCCGAGCCCTGGGGTCGGGCGGAGCGGAGTTCGCCGTCTTCCGGGACTTAGCCCGTGTCCGAGCCCAGGGTCGGGCGGAGCGGAGTTCGCCGTCTTCCGGGTCTTAGCCCGTGTCCGAGCCCTGGGTCGGGCGGAGCGGAGTTCACCGTCTTCCGGGTCTTAGCCCGTGTCCGAGCCCTGGGTCGGGCGGAGCGGAGTTCGCCGTCTTCCGAGTCTTAGCCCGTGTCCGAGCCCTGGGTCGGGCGGAGCGGAGTTCGCCGTCTTCCGGGACTTAGCCCGTGTCCGAGCCCTGGGTCAGGCGGAGCGGAGTTTCCTATGGAGCCTTCGGCCGGGCCTGACTGCCTGTCAGTCTCACTCTGTCAAGCGGCACAGCAGTCGGAGTGGCGCAGGCGGCGCTGTCCTTCTGTCAGGCCGGTCAGTGGAGCGGCGAAGTGACGGCGGTCACTTCGGCTCTGCCAGCTGGGGGGCGCGCGTCAGGATAAAGGTGTCAGGCCACCTTTGCATTAAATGCTCCTGCGGTTTGGTCGGTCGGTGCAGCGATTTGGTCAGGGTTGCTTCTTGGCGAAGACAGGGCCTCGGGCAAGCCGGAAATATGTTCGTCGCTGGAGGGGGGCCTCGGGCGAGACAGAAATCCTCCAGGGTCGGCTGCCCTTGTCCGAGGCTAGGCTCGGGCGAGGCGTGATCGAATCCCTCGAATGGACTGATCCCTGACTTAATCGCACCCATCAGGCCTTTGCAGCTTTATGCTGATGGGGGTTACCAGCTAAGAATTAGGAGCCTTGAGGGTACCCCTAATTATGGTCCCCGACAGTAGCCCCCGAGCCTCGAAGGGAGTGTTAGCACTCGCTTGGAGGCTTTCGTCGCACTTTTTAGCAAGGGGACCAGCCTTTCTCGGTTGCGTTTTGTTCCGGTGGGTGCGCGTGAGCGCACCCGCCGGGTGTAGCCCCCGAGGCCTCGGAGGAGTGGTTTCACTCCTTCGAGGTCTTAATGCCTCGCGTAACGCTTCGACTGGTCTGGTCGTTCCCTCATGCGAGCTGGCCGTAGCCCGGGTGTACGGTCGGGTCCCAAGTTCTCGGGCTGGTATGTTGACGCTGTCAACGGTTCGGCCGGAGCCGGGTTTGCGAGAGCAGCCCCCGAGCCTCTGCACAGGGCGAGAGGGCCATTAGGGACAGACT
Organism: Zea luxurians; assembly: GCA_029449295.1. NCBI lineage: Eukaryota > Viridiplantae > Streptophyta > Magnoliopsida > Poales > Poaceae > Zea > Zea luxurians. Next base: position 102,190,331 of record JAOPSE010000014.1, on the reverse strand, counting down.
CGGCTTTTTTACATACGCCCCTGCGTCGCCTTTCCGCAAGGAGGAGGGGGGGAAAGCGCCATGTTGCCCTCGATGGGCGCCGAACATGGTGTCTCCGGTGAGCTGCAAGCGGGTGATCCGAGTGGACGTCCGTGCCCCGTTCGTTAGGGGTCGGCTAGGGGCCCAGAGGCACGCCCAAAAGTACCTGCGGGTGATCTGCCGGACCCGGTCCCCTGGCGACGGGGTCCGAGGGCTCGATGCCTCCCTCTGATGGGATTCCGTTACAAGATCGTTCCCGCCGGTCTCGGAAATGTCCTAGGGTACCTCGGGAGCGCAGCCCGAGCCTTGGTTATGTATCGAACGTACCCATGGTCATCCCTCGCTCGGCGTCTGAGGCGGCTGTGAACCCTTCGGGGGCCAGCCTTCGAACCCCTGATCAGTAGTGGGTGCGGAGCCCGAGTAGCCTGAGGCGGTCGTTGAACCCTTCCGAGGGGCCGACCTTCGAACCTCTGACCAGTAGTGGGTGTAGGGCCCACGTGATCTGAGGCGGCTGTCGAACCCTTCCGAGGGGCCAGCCTTCGAACCTCTGATCAGTAGGGAGGCTCGGAGCCTGGTTCCTTTACGGGGAAGGATCCTTTTAGGGGTATCCCCCTTTCCCGGTCCCTGTTACAAGAGAGAGAAAGAGGAAAAAAGGAAAAGGATACGAAATCGAACGACGCGGCGTACCTCTTTTGACGCGGTCATTATGGCGAAGGCGAAGCGTCGCTCGCTTCTCCTGCCAGAGGCGCCGTCTGTCCCGCCGCGGAGTTAATGCGACGGGGCAAGTGGTTCGCAGGGCAGCCATTGCGCGTGCGCGAGCCGTTCGAGGAACGGAACACGGGCGCGCTGTCTTCACGCCGTGCGAAAGGGTTCTCTCGCTGCCCCCGGACGGGACGTGAGCTTGGCTGACGACGTGGCCACTGCTCCTGCCCGCCTGCCACCGCCATTACTTCCGGCCCATTCTTGGCCGCATTGACCGTCGCGCCAGGCTGGCGCTGCTGGGTCGCGCGCTGGGTCGCCTCGAGTCGCGGTATTGGTTCCGCAGTCGAGGAGGCGCGGTAGTGGCGCAAGTGGCGGTGCAGTTGCATGCACGAAGCATTCGGCGCCCCGGTTGCATGACGCGTGGGCCTGGGCCTCCATGCCGGGCGTGTTGGGAGTCGGAGAAGTGCGCCCACTTGGCGCAGTTGCATGCCGCCTGCATGGCTGCCCACCCTTTCGCCCGCTGGTCTGGGCAAAAGTGGAGGGTCGCTTGTAACCGCTGGGCAGTTGTTCGCACCGCGCGCGGCGGTTTGGCTTCTTCTGCTCTGAGTCGGTTTGCATGACGTGTGGGACCCAGCCCCCGCGCCGTAGGGGAGGACCTTGGAGTGTGTTCGAGAAGACTCAGCCCATGACGGCTGGGGACGCAAGTAGGGAGAGCCGCCTTTAAAAGGAGGGTGACCCCCTTGGAAGGCGACCATGTCTTCACGCTCCCTTATGCATCACGTCTTTCCGCCTTCCAAGCCCCCAGATGGGGGATATCCGCCGTCTTTCCGCCTCGTCGTTGGAGGAATCACAACTCCACGGGAGTTGGTACCTTTCAGCCATCGTTCGGCTTCAAGGATTTTCATCACGCAGCCCGGCTGCACTCCCCCACCAATGATTAGTTTGGTGGTGGGAAGTGAGCCAGACTGCGGCCTCCGCCCTGTCCTCAGCCTCAAGGATTTTCGTCATCCAGGCTGAGGTGGAGGATGAGGCGAGTCGGGGGGCTGCCTCCGCGTGGGTCGGTCACCCTTTTCTTCCCCTGGCGTCTGGGGGAGAAAGGCATCCTCCAGCCCCGCGGAGGCTTCCTCCAGCCATGCCGGGAAAGGCAGACCGCCGCCACTCAGCCAGGGCGCAGCATTACGTCCTCCGTCCGGACGATGGTTGCGCCGCGTACCGTGAGGGCGGCGCCCATGTTCTGGGTGGTTCCGGCGAGGGCGAAGACCTGCCGGCGCGCTTTGAGGCGTCCGGTGCCTGCTGGCGCGGTGTTTAGGTGGCAGCAGCCCGAGAAGGCTTCTCTACCGATGAGATTGCCAACTCCGCCAGTAGCCCTGGGTCTCCGTCTCCCGGCCTGAATGGCTGGCTCTCGTCCTCGGTGGGTGAGAGTCCTTCTGCCGTAGCACCCGCCCCGAAGCCGCTGCTGAAGCTGCTTCGTCGCCCGGGACGGGGGTTGTTGTCGCTGTTGCCGGATCGGGCGGCGGCGAGCCACCCGTCGGCCCTCGATCGCTCCGCGGGTTCCCCAATCTTGTGGGGTTGTTCGTACCCGCGGAGACGGAACCGGAGTTCCGTTTGTAATGGCACTTCGAATGCCAGTGTTCATTGTGGCTGTCGAGGCCTGAACATGTATGTAAATTCGGCACGGAGCCGTGTTTTTTCCTCCTTTTCGAGCACTAAGACTCGCCTGTTGGTTGTCTGAACCGCTTCACCAAGTGTGAGTCGCCCCGTGTAAAGGTGACGAAGGTATCCGTATCCCGGAGGCGTGGGAGTCCCTCGGCTCGGTCGGCCTTGTTGTCCGAGGCTTCTCTAGCTTAATTAAAGGAACCCCTCGGCCGCTCTTCGATGAGCCGAGGCCAGGGGTAGCGGCGTCAACATGAACAGAGGCAGAGTTGGCTCGAAAAGAAAACCTGGTTGGCCTAAGCCTAGCCGGGTTGTCCGTTAGCGGGGCCGACACCGGAATTGACCAGCCGAGGCCTCGGGTCGGGCTGACGTCCTTGGAGGGCAACTGGCCGAGGCCCCGGGGTGACCGGCCGAGCCGCCTGCTCGGGCCGGATTCCCAGAGAAGACCCTGGCGGCGATGGCCCGGGCGTGGCGATGACGTCGTCCTTCAGAGTGGAGATCCTTGGACCGCGTCACCGTCCGAGGCTAGGTCGGACCTCGCCGAAGGTGTCGTCGATGCCGAGGGTGCTGCTGCTCCCTTCAGCCGTCAAGATCCGAGCCTGCAGGATCGGATTGTCTTGTAGCGTGTGTTTCCTGCGGCCGCCGAGGCCAAAACACACCCTCGCCGTGTTGTAAAGCTGCGTCTCCTTTCCTCTTGTTTCGAGTATCTGGACCTTTTTGTTGGTAACAGAAATGTTTGTGCGAGCGAGAGTTGCTTCTCGCGGAAGGTGACGAGTGAGGTATCCGTATCCCGGAGGCGTAGGAGTCCCTCGGCTCGGTCGCCTTGCCGCTTACGCGCACTCTTACCCGTCCATGGGGCTCTGTCACTGACGCAGTCGAGAAGGCTCGAAGGATCGCTTCGGCAGAAGAGCTTTCGAACGTGAAGACTTGTTCGGTCCGCAGAATCACTTATCCGAACGTGAGTTACTTATCGCAGAAGGTGATGAGTGAGGTATCCGTATCCCGGAGGCGTAGGAGTCCCTCGGCTCGGTCAGCCTTGGCTGCTTACGTGTACTCCGTCGTTTTCAGGATCCACTTTTGAAGTAGCCAAAAAGCGCGAAAGACATTCTGGCAGAAAAGATCTTTTTTCGAAGAAAATTTCGATGCAGAGGGGGTTCCCCCCTTTTAGCCCCCGAGGGAGGGTCGGGCTTTGCCGAGGCGATGCCGACCCTTCCTTGATGACTAAACTTTGCGTGGGTGCGTGGTATATGATCAACTTGAAAACATCTTAAGGGTAGAAGCGACGTAGCTGTTGGATGTTCCAGGCGTTGCCGTAGACCTCGCCTTGACTGTTGGCCAGCTTGTACGTTCCGGGCTTCAGAACTTTGGCGATGACGAATGGCCCCTCCCAGGGGGGCGTGAGCTTGTGCCGCCCACGGGCGTCTTGTCGCAGCCGAAGCACCAGGTCGCCCACCTGGAGGTCTTGGGACCGGACCCCTCGGGCGTGGTAGCGTCGCAGGGACTGCTGGTACCGCGCCGAGTGTAGCAAGGCCTTGTCCCGAGCCTCCTCCAGCTGGTCCAGCGAGTCTTCTCGGCTAACTTGGTTGCTTTGGTCGGTGTAGGCCCTCGTCCTCGGGGAACCGTATTCTAAGTCTGTGGGCAAGATGGCTTCGGCCCCATAGACTAGAAAGAACGGCGTGAAGCCCGTGGCTCGGCTCGGCGTTGTCCTCAGACTCCAGACCACCGAGGGGAGTTCCTTTATCCACCGCTTGCCGAACTTGTTGAGGTCGTTGTAGATCCGAGGCTTGAGCCCTTGTAGAATCATGCCGTTGGCACGCTCCACCTGCCCATTCGTCATGGGATGAGCCACGGCGGCCCAGTCCACCCGGATGTGGTGATCCTCACAGAAGTCCAGGAACTTTCTGCCGGTGAACTGGGTGCCGTTGTCGGTGATGATGGAGTTCGGGACCCCGAAGCGATGGATGATGTTGGTGAAGAACACCACCGCCTGCTCGGACCTGATGCTGTTCAGGGGTCGGACCTCAATCCACTTGGAGAATTTGTCAATGGCGACCAGCAGGTGCGTGTAGCCCCCGGGTGCCTTCTGCAAGGGGCCGACGAGATCCAGACCCCACACAGCAAAAGGCCAGGTGATGGGTATCATCTGCAGAGCCTGAGCGGGCAGGTGGGTCTGCCTCGCGTAGAATTGACACCCTTCGCAGGTGCGGACAATTCTAGCGGCGTCGGCCACCGCCGTCGGCCAGTAGAAGCCTTGCCGGAAAGCATTCCCGACAAGGGCTCGAGGCGCTGCGTGATGGCCGCAAGCCCCCGAGTGTATCTCTCGCAGGAGTTCCTGACCTTCGGCGATGGAGATGCATCGCTGGAGGATGCCGGAGGGGCTGCGGTGGTAGAGCTCCTTCTCATCACCCAGCAAGACGAACGACTTGGCGCGCCGCGCCAACCGCCGAGCGTCGGCTCGGTCGAGGGGTAGCTCTCCTCGGTGGAGATATTGCAGGTATGGGGTCTGCCAGTTTCGATTAGGCGTGACCCCGCTTCGCTCCTCCTCGGCGCGCAGTGCCTCACCCTCGGGGGCCGAGGGTACCTCGGACTGAACCGAGGGCGCCTCGGGCCGAGCTGAGGGTGCCTCGGGTTGAGCCGAGGGTGCCTCGGACTGAGCCGAGGGCGCCTCGGGTTGAGCCGAGGGTGCCTCGGACTGAGCCGAGGGTGCCTCGGACTCGGACGTGTCGTCGATCTTGATGGAGGGTTGATGCAGGTCTCGGGAGAAGACGTCTGGAGGAATCGTTGTTCGCCCCGAGTGAGAGCACCTAGAGGGGGGGGGGGTGAATAGGTGATCCTGTGAAAACTTGAACTTATAGCCACAAAAACTTGTTAAGTGTTAGCGCAGATAATGCCAAGTGGCTAGATAGGAGTCTCCACAAAACACAATAACCACAGAAGATCAATCACAGAGATGGCACAGTGGTTTATCCCGTGGTTCGGCCAAGACCAACGCTTGCCTACTCCACGTTGTGGCGTCCCAACGGACGAGGGTTGCAATCAACCCCTCTCAAGCGGTCCAAAGACCAACTTGAATACCACGGTGTTTTGCTTTGCCTTTCAATATCCCATTTGCAAGGAATCTCCACAAATTGGAGTCTCTTGCCCTTACAATTATATGATCACAAAGAAGCACAGAGTAAGGGAGGGAAGCAACACACACAAATCCACAGCAAAATGCGCACACACACGGCCAAGAATCGAGCTCGAATGACTATCTCAAAGTTCTCACTAGAACGGAGCTCGAATCACTTAGAATCACAAACGAATGCGCAAAGAATGAGTGTGGATGATCAAGAATGCTCTAAGGTTGCTTGGATGTCTCCTCCATGCGCCTAGGGGCCCCTTTTATAGCCCCAAGGCAGCTAGGAGCCGTTGAGAGCAAATCTGGAAGGCCATCCTTGCCTTCTGTCGTCGGGGGCACCGGACAGTCCGGTGTACACCGGACACTGTCCGGTGCCCGATTTCTTTCCTTAAACAGCGCTGCCGACCATTGCCGACCGTTGCAGATCTGGGAGCCGTTGGCGCACCGGACATGTCCGGTGCACACCGGACAGTCCGGTGCCCTCTTCTAGCCGTTGGCTCGGCCACGTGTCCCGCGCAGATTGCGCGGCCGACCGTTGGCCCGATCGACCGTTGGCTCACCGGACAGTCCGGTGCACAGCGGACAGTCCGGTGAATTTTAGCCGTACGCCGTTGGCGAATTCCCGAGAGCAGCCAGTTCGCGTCGAGTCAGCCTGGCGCACCGGACACTGTCCGGTGCACACCAGACAGTCCGGTGTGCCAGACCGAGCTGAGTCTTGGCTGTACACAGTCAAGTCTTTTGCACCTTTCTTTTTTTCTTCTTCTTTCTGTTTCTAACACTTAGACAAGTATATTAGTATACAAAACCAATGTACTAAGGCTTAGAAACATACCTTTACTTCATGATTTGCACTTTGTTCATCCATGGACATAAATTCACATTTAAGCACTTTGTGTTGGCACTCAAACACCAAAATACTTAGAAATAGCCCAAGGGCACATTTCCCTTTCAATCTCCCCCTTTTTGGTGATTTATGCCAACACAACATAAAGCAACTAGAACAAGTGCAAACTCACTTCAAATAAAACTCAAATTTATTTTGATTCAATTTTGGCATATATGGATCATCCTTTGCCACCACTTGGTTTGTTTTTGCAAATTAAACTCAAATCTCTATCTCTAAGTCAAACACACATGTTGAAGCATAAAGAGAGTCATTCCAAAAGAGATTGATCAAAGATTTCAAAAACTCCCCCTTTTTCCCATAATCACTACTTCTCCCCGCAAGAAGCCAACTTTTGATAAGAGAGACAAGAGACAACAAAAAGAGTTTTGACAAACCAAAAGCTCTATTCTACTATTTTCAAAATCTCTCAAGTGGTAGCTGATCCATTTATCACTTTGGCCTTTATTTTCTCCCCCTTTGGCATCAAGCACCAAAACGGGATCAATCTTGGCCCTATAACCCCATTGCCTCACCAAAATCTTCAATCAAGAGCAAATGGCAATAAGAGTTCATTAGATGAACTTGGAATAGGTTACCCTCTCATCGGAGTGCAGTGGAAGTCTTTCATGGTCCAAGTCCACCTTTCCCTTTCAATTCTCCTTTGAGACTAAAACAAGCAAACTCAAGCATATGGTTAGTCTCAAAGGGTCAAGTTGTAACACACCTCCCCCTAAAACTGTGCATCACTTTGCAACGGACTTGTGAGGTCCAGGAAGTGTTTGTACAACTTGAGCACCACAATAAGCAACAAGATGCAGAATGAACATGATCAAAGGCATAAACACATGTATGCTACTTTTCAATCCAAGTTCCGCGAATCTAAGATATTGAGCTCACTACGCAGCCTGCAAAAGGTCTTCTCATCTAGAGGCTTGGTAAAGATATCGGCTAGCTGGTTCTCGGTGCTAACATGAAACACTTCGATATCCCCTTTTTGCTGGTGGTCTCTCAAAAAGTGATGCCGGATGTCAATGTGCTTTGTGCGGCTGTGCTCAACAGGATTTTCCGCTATTCGGATAGCACTCTCATTATCACATAGGAGTGGGACTTTGCTCAGATTGTAGCCAAAGTCCCTGAGGGTTTGCCTCATCCAAAGAAGTTGCGCACAACACTGTCCTGCGGCAACGTACTCGGCCTCAGCGGTGGATAGGGCAACAGAGGTTTGTTTCTTAGAGTTCCATGACACCAGGGACCTTCCTAAGAATTGGCACGTCCCCGATGTACTCTTCCTATCGACCTTACATCCAGCATAGTCGGAATCTGAGTACCCAATCAAGTCAAAGTTAGACCCCTTTGGATACCAGATCCCGAAGCAAGGCGTAGCGACTAAATATCGAAGAATTCGCTTCACAGCCACTAAGTGACACTCCTTTGGATCGGATTGAAATCTAGCACACATGCATACGCTAAGCATAATATCCGGTCTACTAGCACACAAATAAAGCAAAGAACCTATCATGGACCGGTATGCTTTTTGATCAACGGACTTACCTCCTTTGTTGAGGTCGGTGTGTCCGTCGGTTCCCATCGGCGTCTTTGCGGGCTTTGCGTCCTTCATCCCAAACCTCTTTGGCAAATCTTGCGTGTACTTCGTTTGGGAGATGAAGGTGCTGTCCTTGAGTTGCTTCACTTGGAACCCAAGGAAGTAGGTCAACTCGCCCATCATCGACATCTCGAATTTCTGCATCATAACCCTGCTAAACTCTTCACAAGACTTTTGGTTAGTAGAGCCAAATATTATGTCGTCGACATAAATCTGGCACACAAAAAGATCACCATCGCAAGTCTTAGTAAAAAGAGTTGGATCGGCTTTCCCAACCTTGAAAGCATTAGCAATTAAGAAGTCTCTAAGGCATTCATACCATGCTCTTGGGGCTTGCTTAAGTCCATAGAGCGCCTTAGAGAGCTTACACACATGGTCGGGGTACCGTTCATCCTCGAAGCCAGGGGGTTGCTCCACGTACACCTCATCCTTGATTGGCCCATTGAGGAAAGCGCTTTTCACATCCATTTGGTACAACCTGAAAGAATGGTGAGCGGCATATGCTAGCAAGATACGAATTGATTCTAGCCTAGCCACAGGAGCAAACGTCTCCTCAAAGTCCAAACCTGCGACTTGGGCATAACCTTTTGCCACAAGTCGAGCCTTGTTCCTCGTCACCACTCCGTGCTCGTCCTGTTTGTTGCGGAACACCCACTTGGTTCCCACAACATTTTGCTTGGGACGAGGCACCAGTGTCCAAACTTCATTGCGCTTGAAGTTGTTGAGTTCCTCCTGCATGGCCAATACCCAATCCGGATCTAGCAAGGCCTCCTCTACCCTGAAAGGCTCAATAGAAGAGACAAAGGAGTAATGTTCACAAAAATTAACTAGTCGAGACCGAGTAGTTACTCCCTTGCTAATGTCACCCAGAATTTGGTCGACGGGATGATACCTTTGAATCATCGCTCGAACTTGGGTTGGAGGTGCTGGTTGCGCTTCTTCCTCCATCACGTGATCATCTTGTGCTCCCCCTTGATCACACGCCTCCTTTTGATGAACCTGTTCATCGTCTTGAGTTGGGGGTTGCACCGTTGTTGAGGAAGAAGGTTGATCTCGTTCATCTTGTTCCTGTGGCCGTACTTCTCCAATCGCCATAGTTCGTATAGCGACCGTCGGAACATCTTCTTCATCTACATCATCACAATCAACAACTTGCTCTCTTGGAGAGCCATTAGTCTCATCAAATACAACATCGCTAGAGACTTCAACCAAACCCGATGATTTGTTGAAGACCCTATACGCCTTTGTATTTGAATCATAACCTAATAAAAACCCTTCTACAGCTTTGGGAGCAAACTTAGAATTTCTACCCTTCTTCACTAGAATGTAGCATTTGCTCCCAAATACACGAAAGTAAGATACATTGGGTTTGTTACCGGTTAGAAGCTCGTACGAAGTCTTCTTGAGGAGGCGATGAAGGTAGACCCTGTTGATGGCGTGGCAAGCCGTGTTCACAGCTTCCGACCAAAAGCACTCGGGGATCTTGAACTCTCCAAGCATCGTCCTTGCCATATCGATCAGCGTCCTGTTCTTCCTCTCTACCACACCATTTTGCTGTGGTGTGTAGGGAGCGGAGAACTCGTGCTTGATCCCTTCCTCCTCAAGGAACTCCTCCACTTGAAGGTTCTTGAACTCGGACCCGTTGTCGCTCCTTATCTTCTTCACCTTGAGCTCAAACTCATTTTGAGCTCTCCTGAGGAAGCGCTTGAGGGTTCCTTGGGTTTTAGACTTATCCTGCAAAAAGAACACCCAAGTGAAGCGGGAAAAGTCATCAACAATAACTAGACCATACTTACTTCCTCCTATGCTCAGATAGGCGACGGGTCCAAAGAGGTCCATATGCAGCAGCTCCAGAGGTCTTGACGTGGTCATCACATTCTTACTGTGATGTGCTCCTCCCACTTGTTTACCTGCTTGACAAGCTGCACAAGGTCTATCTTTTTCGAAATAAACATTTGTTAGACCTATCACGTGTTCTCCCTTTAGAGGCTTGTGGAGGTTCTTCATCCCCACATGTGCTAAGCGGCGATGCCCACAGCCAGCCCATGCAAGTCTTAGCCATTAAGCATGCATCTAGACCGGCCTCTTCTTTTGCAAAATCAACTAAGTAAAGCTTGCCGTCTAGTACACCCTTAAAAGCTAGTGAACCATCACATCTTCTAAAGGCAGACACATCTACATTAGTAAAAAGACAATTATATCCCATATTGCATAGTTGACTAACAGATAGCAAATTGTAACCAAGAGACTCAACTAAAAATACATTTGATATTGAGTGCTCATTAGAAATTGCAATTTTACCTAACCCTTTTACCTTGCCTTGATTCCCATCACCGAATATAATTGAATCTTGGGAATCCTTATTTTTGACGTAGGAGGTGAACATCTTCTTCTCCCCCGTCATATGGTTTGTGCATCCGCTGTCGATAATCCAGCTTGAACCCCCGGATGCATAAACCTGCAAGGCAAATTTAGGCTTGGGTCTTAGGTACCCAACTCATGTTGGGTCCTACAAGGTTAGCACATATATCCTTAGGGACCCAAATGCAAGTTTTATCTCCCTTGCATCTTGCCCCTAACTTCCTAGCAATTACCTTCTTACCCTTTCTACAAATAGCAAAGGGAGCATTGCAAGCATAATAAATGGTAGAAGGTTTGTTCACAACTTTTCTAGGAACATGAGCAAAATTTCTCCTAGGCATATGTACAACATCTCTCCTACACATATCTCTATCATGCTTATAGGAAGAACTAGAAGCAAACATGGCATGAGAATCATAAACATGTGAATCAAAATCATTATAAGCATTTCTAGCATGTCTCCTATCATGGTATAAGAAAGCATGGTTCTTTTTGGCACTACTAGCCATAGGGGCCTTCCCTTTCTCCTTGACGAAGATGGGAGTCTTATGGCTTGTTAAGTTCTTGGCCTCTCTCTTGAAGCCAAGACCATCCTTAATTGAGGGGTGTCTACCAACCGTGTAGGCATCCCTTGCAAATTTTATTTTATCAACTTCACTCTTGCTAGTCTTAAGTTGAGCATTAAGACTAGCCAATTCATCATTAAGTTTTGAAATTGAAACTAGGTGTTCACTACAAGCATTAACATCAAAATCCTTACACCTAGTGCAAATTGTAACATTTTCAACACAAGAGTTACTTGCTACTTCTAGTTTAGCGGTTAAAAAATTAATTTCACCTTTTAAAGAAGAAATGGTTTCATTACAAGTAGAAAGTTCACAGGAAAGAATTCCATTTCTTTTAACTTCTAGAGCAAGTGAATTTTGTGCACTAACAAATTTATCATGCTCTTCATATAAAAGATCTTCTTGTTTTTCTAAGATTCTATCCTTTTCATTCAAGGCATCAATCAATTCATTAATCTTAGCTATCTTAGTTCTATCCAATCCCTCGAATAAACTAGAATAATCTATTTCATCCTCACTAGACTCATCATCACTAGAAGAATCATAAGTATTAGCATTACTAGTGATTACCTTCTTCTCCCTTGCCATGAGGCAAGTGTGATGCTCGTGGGGGAAGAGAGCCGATTTGTTGAAGGCAGTGGCGGCGAGTCCTTCGTCGTCGGAGTCGGACGAAGAGCAATCCGAGTCCCACTCCTTTCCAAGGTGTGCTTCACCTTTGGCCTTCTTGTAAACTTTCTTGTTCTCTCTCTTCCCGTTTTTCCCTTGCTCCTGGTCACTATCATTTTCGGGACAGTTAGCAATAAAATGACCAACCTTACCACATTTGAAGCATGAGCGCTTCCCCTTTGTCTTGGTCTTGCTTGTCTGCCCCTTGCGACCATTTAGCGCCGTCTTGAATCTCTTGATGATGAGAGCCATCTCTTCATCATTGAGCCCGGCCGCCTCAACTTGCGCCACCTTGCTAGGTAGCGACTCCTTGCTCCTTGTTGCCTTGAGAGCAATGGGTTGAGGCTCGTGGATTGGACCGTTCAACGCTTCGTCGACGTATCTTGCCTCCTTGATCATCATCCGCCCGCTTACGAATTTTCCAAGTACTTCCTCGGGCGTCATCATCGTGTACCTGGGATTCTCACGAATATTGTTCACGAGATGAGGATCAAGAACGGTAAAGGACCTTAGCATTAGGCGGACGACGTCGTGGTCCGTCCACCGCGTGCTTCCGTAGCTCCTTATTTTGTTGATAAGGGTCTTGAGCCGGTTGTACGTTTGAGTTGGCTCCTCTCCCCTTATCATGGCGAATCGTCCAAGCTCGCCCTCCACCAACTCCATCTTGGTGAGCATGGTGATGTCGTTCCCCTCGTGAGAGATCTTGAGGGTGTCCCATATTTGCTTGGCATTGTCCAAGCCGCTCACCTTGTTGTACTCTTTCCTGCACAAGGATGCTAAGAGAACAGTAGTAGCTTGTGCATTTCTATGGATCTGTTCATTTATAAGCAAAGGGCTATCCGAGCTATCAAATTTCATTCCATTCTCTACAATCTCCCATATGCTTGGATGGAGAGAGAATAAGTGACTACGCATTTTGTGACTCCAAAATCCGTAGTCCTCCCCATCGAAGTGTGGAGGTTTGCCAAGAGGAATGGAAAGCAAATGCGAATTCGAACTATGTTGAATACGAGAATAATCAAATGAAAAGTTCGAATTGACCGTCTTTTTGTAGTCGTTGTCGTTGTCCTTTTGGGAAGAAGTAGATTCATCACTATCGTCGTAGTAGATGATCTCCTTGATGTGCCTCGTCTTCTTCTTCTTCCCTTCCTTCCGTCTATGGCCCGAGCCGGAGTCGGTAGGCTTGTCGTCCTTCGGCTCGTTGACGAAGGATTCCTTCTCTTTGTCGTTGATCACAATTCCCTTCCCCTTAGGATCCATCTCTTCGGGCGGTTAGTCCCTTTTGTGAAGAGAACGGCTCCGATACCAATTGAGAGCACCTAGAGGGGGGGGGTGAATAGGTGATCCTGTGAAAACTTGAACTTATAGCCACAAAAACTTGTTAAGTGTTAGCGCAGATAATGCCAAGTGGCTAGATAGGAGTCTCCACAAAACACAATAACCACAGAAGATCAATCACAGAGATGGCACAGTGGTTTATCCCGTGGTTCGGCCAAGACCAACGCTTGCCTACTCCACGTTGTGGCGTCCCAACGGACGAGGGTTGCAATCAACCCCTCTCAAGCGGTCCAAAGACCAACTTGAATACCACGGTGTTTTGCTTTGCCTTTCAATATCCCGTTTGCAAGGAATCTCCACAAATTGGAGTCTCTTGCCCTTACAAGTATATGATCACAAAGAAGCACAGAGTAAGGGAGGGAAGCAACACACACAAATCCACAGCAAAATGCGCACACACACGGCCAAGAATCGAGCTCGAATGACTATCTCAAAGTTCTCACTAGAACGGAGCTCGAATCACTTAGAATCACAAACGAATGCGCAAAGAATGAGTGTGGATGATCAAGAATGCTCTAAGGTTGCTTGGATGTCTCCTCCATGCGCCTAGGGGCCCCTTTTATAGCCCCAAGGCAGCTAGGAGCCGTTGAGAGCAAATCTGGAAGGCCATCCTTGCCTTCTGTCGTCGGGGGCACCGGACAGTCCGGTGTACACCGGACACTGTCCGGTGCCCGATTTCTTTCCTTAAACAGCGCTGCCGACCGTTGCCGACCGTTGCAGATCTGGGAGCCGTTGGCGCACCGGACATGTCCGGTGCACACCGGACAGTCCGGTGCCCTCTTCTAGCCGTTGGCTCGGCCACGTGTCCCGCGCAGATTGCGCGGCCGACCGTTGGCCCGGTCGACCGTTGGCTCACCGGACAGTCCGGTGCACAGCGGACAGTCCGGTGAATTTTAGCCGTACGCCGTCGGCGAATTCCCGAGAGCAGCCAGTTCGCGTCGAGTCAGCCTGGCGCACCGGACACTGTCCGGTGCACACCGGACAGTCCGGTGTGCCAGACCGAGCTGAGTCTTGGCTGTACACAGCCAAGTCTTTTGCACCTTTCTTTTTTTCTTCTTCTTTCTGTTTCTAACACTTAGACAAGTATATTAGTATACAAAACCAATGTACTAAGGCTTAGAAACATACCTTTACTTCATGATTTGCACTTTGTTCATCCATGGACATAAATTCACATTTAAGCACTTTGTGTTGGCACTCAAACACCAAAATACTTAGAAATAGCCCAAGGGCACATTTCCCTTTCACCGAGGCTATTTTAGCCAGCTCGTCCGCAGTCTCGTTGTAGCGCCGGGCGATGTGGTTGAGCTCGAGCCCGTAGAACTTGTCTTCCAAGCGCCGAACCTCATCGCAGTAGGCCTCCATCTTCGGGTCGCGGCAGTGGGAGTTCTTCATGACTTGGTCGATGACGAGCTGTGAGTCACCGCGAGCGTTGAGGCATCGGACCCCTAGCTCGATGGCGATCCGCAACCTGTTGACCAGAGCTTCGTACTCAGCCACATTGTTGGATGTCGGGAAATGGAGGCGTAGCACGTAGCGTAGGTGCTTCCCGAGGGGCGAGATGAAGAGTAGGCCTGCGCCGGCTCCTGTCTTCATCAGCGACCCGTCGAAAAACATAGTCCAGAGCTCCGGTTGGATCGAAACTGTTGGGAGCTGAGTGTCGACCCATTCAGCCACGAAGTCCGCCAAGACCTGGGACTTGATGGCCTTCCGGGGAGCGAACGAGATTGTTTCGCCCATGATTTCCACCGCCCACTTTGCAATCCTACCCGAGGCCTCACGGCACTGGATGATCTCCCCCATGGGGAAGGATGACACCACAGTTACCGGATGAGACTTGAAGTAATGTTGCAACTTTCGCCGTGTCAGGATCACCGCATACAACAGTTTCCGCACTTGTGGGTAGCAGATCTTGGTCTCGGACAGTACCTCGCTGACGAAGTAGACTGGCCTCTGAACGGGCAATGCATGCACCTCTTCTTGCCTCTCGACCACAATCGCGGCGCTAACCACCTGAGTGGTCGCGGCGACGTAGACCAGGAGGGCTTCTCCGGCAGCTGGGGCACCAAGATAGGCGCCTTTGTGAGGAGCGCCTTCAGGTTCCCGAGGGCTTCCTCGGCCTCAGGGGTCCAAGTGAAGCACTCGGCCTTCCTCAAGAGGCGGTACAGAGGTAGACCTCTTTCGCCGAGGCATGAGATGAAGCGGCTCAGAGCCGCGAGACATCCCATGACTCTCTGTACGCCTTTCAAGTCCTTGATGGGCCCCATGCTGGTGATGGCTGCGATCTTCTCCGGGTTGGCTTTGATGCCCCGCTCGGAGATGATGAACCCCAAGAGCATGCCTCGGGGCACCCCGAAGACACACTTCTCGGGATTTAGCTTGACGCCTTTCGACTTGAGACATCGAAATGTCGCTTCAAGGTCAGAAAGGAGGTCGGAGGCTTTCCTCGTCTTGACTACGATGTCATCGACGTAGGCCTCGACCGTGCGGCCAATGTGTTTGCCGAACACATGGTTCATGCACCGCTGGTACGTCGCGCCCGCATTCCTCAAGCCGAACGGCATGGTGACATAGCAGTACATGCCGAAGGGTGTGATGAAAGAAGTCGCGAGCTGGTCGGACTCTTTCATCCTGATTTGATGATACCCTGAGTAGTTATCGAGGAAAGACAGGGTTTCGCACCCAGCAGTGGAATCCACGATTTGGTCGATGCGAGGCAGAGGGTAGGGAACCTTCGGACATGCTTTGTTGAGACCAGTGTAGTCTACACACATCCGCCATTTCCCCCCTTTCTTTCTCACAAGCACAGGGTTGGCAAGCCATTCGGGATGGAATACCTCTTTGATGAACCCTGCCGCCATTAGCTTGTGGATCTCCTCGCCTATGGCTCTGTGCTTCTCCTCGTCGAATCGGCGCAGTGGCTGCTTGATGGGTCGGGCTCTGGCTCGGATGTCCAGCGAGTGCTCGGCGACATCCCTCGGTATGCCGGGCATGTCCGAGGGACTCCACGCGAACACGTCGGCGTTCGCGCGGGGAAAGTCGACGAGCACTGCTTCCTATTTGGGATCGAGCCTGGAGCCGATCCAGATCTGCTTGGAGGCGTCGCCGCTGGGGTCGAGGGGGACGGACTTAACCATCTCCGCTGGCTCAAAGTTGCCGGCATGACGCTTCACGTCTGGCACCTCCTTAGAGAGGCTCTCCAGGTCGGCGATGAGGGCCTCGGCGTACTCCACGCACTCCACGTCGCATTCGAACGCGTGTTTGTACGTGGGGCCGACGGTGATGACCCCGTTGGGGCCCGACATCTTGAGCTTCATGTAGGTGTAGTTGGGGACGGCCATGAACTTCGCGTAGCATGGCCTCCCCAGTACCACGTGGTAGGTTCCTCGGAACCCGACCACCTCGAACGTCAGGGTCTCCCTTCGGAAGTTGGAGGGTGTTCCGAAGCAGACGGGGAGGTCGAGTTGTCCGAGGGGCTGGACGCGCTTCCCGGGAATGATCCCATGGAAGGGCGCAGCGCCTGCCCGGATGGAGGATAGATCGACACGCAGGAGCCCGAGGGTGTCGGCGTAGATGATGTTGAGGCTGCTGCCTCCGTCCATGAGGACCTTGGTGAGCCTGACGTCACCGATGACGGGGTCGACGACGAGCGGGTATTTCCCCGGGCTCGGCACATGGTCGGGGTGATCGTCTTGGTCGAAGGTGATGGGCTTGTTGGACCAGTCTAGATAGACTGGCGCCGCCACCTTCACCGAGCAGACCTCCCGACGCTCTTGCTTGCGGTGCCGAGCCGAGGCGTTCGCCGCTTGCCCACCATAGATCATGAAGCAGTCGCGGACCTCGGGGAACTTTCCTGCCTGGTGATCTTCCTTCTTGTCGTCGTCGCGGGCCTCGCCACCCTCCGCGGGTGGCCCGGCCCTGTGGAAGTGGCGCCGAAGCATGACGCACTCCTCAAGGGTGTGATTGACGGCCCCCTGGTGATAGGGGCACGACTCCTTGAGCATCTTGTCGAAGAGGTTGGCACCTCCGGGGGGTTTCCGAGGGTTCTTGTACTCGGCAGCGGCGACAAGGTCCGCGTCGGCAGCGTCGCGTTTCGCTTGCGACTTCTTGCCCTTCTTCTTGGCGCCGCGCTGAGTTGACGCCTCGAGAGCATCTTCCGATGGGCGGCCCTGGGGCTACTCATCCTTTCAGAAGATAGCCTCGACCGCCTCCTGGCCGGAGGCGAACTTGGTGGCGATGTCCATCAGCTCGCTCGCCCTGGTGGGGGTCTTGCGACCCAGCTTGCTCACCAGGTCGCGGTAGGTGGTGCCGGCGAGGAACGCGCCGATGACATCCGAGTCGGTGATGTTGGGCAGCTCGGTGCGCTGCTTCGAGAATCGCCGGATGTAGTCTCGGAGAGACTCTCCCGGCTGCTGTCGGTAGCTTCGGAGGTCCCAGGAATTCCCGGGGCGCGCGTAAGTGCCCTGGAAATTGCTGGCGAAAGCTTGGACTAGGTCGTCCCAGTTGGAGATCTGCCCCAGAGGCAGGTGCTCCAACCAGGCGCGAGCAGTGTCGGAGAGGAACAGGGGGAGGTTGCGGATGATGAGGTTGTCATCGTCCGTTCCACCCAGTTGGCAGGCCAGACGGTAGTCCGCGAGCCACAGTTCCGGTCTCGTCTCCCCCGAGTACTTTGTGATAGTAGTCGGGGGTCAGAACCGGGTCGGGAACGGCGCCCGTCGTATGGCTCGGCTGAAGGCTTGCGGACCGGGTGGTTCGGGCGAGGGACTCCGATCCTCCCCGCTGTCGTAGCGTCCCCCATGCCTGGGGTGGTAGCCTCGGCGCACCCTCTCGTCGAGGTGGGCCCGATGGTCGCGGTGATGGTGCTCGTTGCTGAGGCGACCCGGGGCCGCAGGCGCTGTGTTGCACGTGCGCCCGGTGTAGACCGAGGCTTCCCGCATGAATCGGGAAGTCGCGACATGAGGTTCCGAGGGGTACCCCTGCCTTCGGGAGGCAGAGCTCTCGGCCTGTCAGACCGCGGCGCCTTCCAGGAGATTCTTGAGCTCTCCCTGGATTCGCCGCCCCTCGGTGGTTGATGGCTCTGGCATCGCACGAAGAAGCATTGCTGCTGCCGCCAGGTTCTGGCCGACCCCACTGGATGCGGGTGGTGGCCTGACCCTGACGTCGTCGGTGATGCGGTGCTGGAAGCCCTGGGGCAGATGACGTATTTCTCCGGCCGGGGGTTGGCCCGCCCATGCCTGCCCGACGTCCCGACGGATCGGCTCAAGCGCTCCTGCTCCCTCGTCGAGCCTGGCCTGCACCCCGCGGATTTGCTCGAGCTGTGGGTCATGGCCCCCCGCCTGAATGGGGACCATAGCTAGCTCCCGTGGGATGTCAACGCGAGGCACCGGCCTAGGGAGGTCATCGTCCTCCGGCATGCCGAGATGGTTGCCTTCGGAGGGACCCCCTAGATCGACGTGGAAGCATTCGCGACTTGGGCCGCAGTCCTCGTCGCCGAGGCTACGGCTACCGTCGGAACAGTCGGAAAGGCAGCAGTCGCATGCGGTCATGAAGCCCCGCATGGCACTGGGGTTGCCAAGTCCGGAGAAATCCCAACAGATGCTGGGTTCGCCGTCTTCCTCGGACCCAGAGGGCCCGTAGGTCGAGACGTCCGTCAGCCGGTCCCAAGGTGACCACGTACGAAACCCCAGAGGGTTTGGACTTGCCTCTACGAGTGCACCCGCCAAAGCGAAGCCGCTAGGCGGGTCGAGGCTGAATCCGAAAGATGTGGGATGGGAATCGGTCGGTACCTTTTGGTCGACGAGCGGCGATAATGTCATGTCAGGGGCTAACTGCACCGTCGTCTCAGGTACGAGGGTGACGTCCAGCAAGCTTTTCGTGAGCGTGCTGGCGTCATCCGCTTGCTCGGGTTTGGCGTGTCGCGGGGAGACGGCGCTCGCCTTCGTCTCAAACGCGAGGTCGACGCCCGGTGCGCCCCCCGTTGGGGCGCTGAGGCCGTCGACTCGCTCGACAGCCGACGAGGCGCTGCCTCCTGCTTGGCCCTGGTTGCCCCGTCTTCCCCTCCGTCGGCGGGGAAGAGGGCAGGATGAGCTCGAAGGTTGTTCTTCCACCACGCGGGGAAGACGTCGTCGATTCCGCCACCGGCGGGCGGGCTGTCGGCCGCCACTGTCGTTGTCGCACGGCGGTGGAAGGAGTATCACGTCGTAGCTGCCGTCGAGGGACATGAACTCAAGACTCCCAAAACGGAGCACCGTCCCGGGTTGGAGAGGTTGCTGGAGACTGCCCATCTGGAGCTTGACGGGAAGCTGTTCGTCAACACGCAGCAGGCCCCTACCTGGCGCGCCAGCTGTCGGCGTTCCGAGACCGGGGGGTCCCTGAGCCGACGAGTGAATGTCGCCGCGTGCCCCAGCCCAGATGGGTCGAGCGCGAGGGTGAGCGCGAAGGGGGGAGATCGAGGCGGCCGGAGACCGGCGTGAGAGAGGTGGGAGTCCCGCGGCCTTCGTGTTCGTCCCGCGCCCAGGTCGGGTGCGCTTGCAGTAGGGGGTTACAAGCGTCCACGCGGGAGAGGGAGCGAGCGGCCTCCAACGAGCGCCTGTCTCGTCCTCGTCCCCGCGCGGCCAACCTTCTCTAAGAGGGCCCTGGTCCTTCCTTTTATAGGCGTAAGGAGAGGATCCAGGTGTACAATGGGGGGTATAGCAGAGTGCTACATGTCTAGCGGAGGAGAGCTAGCGCCCTTAGTACATGCCGTTGTGGCAGCCGGAGAGATCTTGGCACCCAACTAGTGTGATGTCGTGGCCGTCGGAGGAGCGATGGAGCTTGGCGGAGGGACAGCTGTCAGAGCGGTTGAGTCCTTGCTGACGTCCCCTTGCTTCCATAGGGGGGCTGAGAGCCGCCGTCGTCACAGAGTATGCGGGGCGCCATCATTGCCTATCTGGCGGAGCGAGCCAGATGGGACGCTGGTCTTGTTCCCTGCGGCCCGAGTCAGCTCGGGGTAGGGTGATGATGGCCTCCTGTTGACGTGGCTGGTCTGCGCCCTAGGTTGGGCGATGTGGAAGCTCCTCCGAAGCCGAGGTCGAGTCTGTCTTCCGTGGCCGAGGTCGAGTCCGAGCCCCCGGGTCGGGCAAGGCGGAGACCGTCGGCTTAGGCCAGGGCGTAGTCCGAGCCCTGGGGTCGGGCGGAGCGGAGTTCATCGTCTTCCGGGACTTAGCTCGTGTCCGAGCCCTGGGTCGGGCGGAGTGGAGTTCGCCGTCTTCCGGGTCTTAGCCCGTGTCCGAGCCCTGGGTCGGGCGGAGCGGAGTTCGCCGTCTTCCGGGTCTTAGCCCGTGTCCGAGCCCTGGGTCGGGCGGAGCGGAGTTCGCCGTCTTCTGGGACTTAGCCCGTGTCCGAGCCCTGGGTCGGGCGGAGCGGAGTTTCCTATGGAGCCTTCGGCCGGGCCTGACTGCCTGTCAGTCTCACTCTGTCAAGCGGCACCGCAGTCGGAGTGGTGCAGGCGGCGCTGTCCTTCTGTCAGGCCGGTCAGTGGAGCGGCAAAGTGACGGCGGTCACTTCGGCTCTGCCGGCTGGGGGGCACGCGTCAGGATAAAGGTGTTAGGCCACCTTTGCATTAAATGCTCCTACGGTTTGGTCGGTCGGTGCGGCGATTTGGTCAGGGTTGCTTCTTGGCGAAGACAGGGCCTCGGGCAAGCCAGAAATATGTTCGCCGCTGGAGGGGGGCCTCGGGCAAGACGGAAATCCTCCAGGGTCGGCTGCCCTTGTCCGAGGCTAGGCTCGGGCAAGGCGTGATCGAATCCCTCGAATGGACTGATCCCTGACTTAATCGCACCCATCAGGCCTTTGCAGCTTTATGCTGATGGGGGTTACCAGCTGAGAATTAGGAGCCTTGAGGGTACCCCTAATTATGGTCCCCGACAAAAAGGGACCCCTAGGCGCATGGAGGAGAACACCAAGCATTCCTTGAGCACTCTTGATCACTCACACTTCATTCTTGCGCACTTGTTTGACATTCTAGTGATTTGAGCTCCGTTCTAGTGTGCTAGTCTCTTGAGCTTAAGTCTGGGTTTTGTGTGTGCATATTTGCTGTAATCTTTATGTCTTGTGTGAGTTGCTAATCCCTGCCTTACTCCGTGCTTCTTTGTGAACTTCAAGTGTAAGGGCGAGAGGCTCCAAGTTGTGGAGATTCCTCGCGAACGGGATTAAGAAAAGCAAGCAAAACACCGTGGTATTCAAGTGGGTCTTTGGACCGCTTGAGAGGGGTTGATTGCAACCCTCGTCCGTTGGGACGCCACAACGTGGAGTAGGCAAGCGTTGGTCTTGGCCGAACCACGGGATAACCACCGTGCCATCTCTGTGATTGATCTCTTGTGGTTATTGTGTTTTGTTGAGACTCCTCTCTAGCCACTTGGCGATTATTGTGCTAACACTTAACCAAGTTTTTGTGGCTTAAGTTTCAAGTTCTACAGGATCACCTATTCACCCCCCCTCTAGGTGCTCTCACCTTCGCGTGGCTGTTTTAGTTAAGTGACCCCCTGGTTTTAGGAAATCAACCCATCGTCCTCTGTTTTAGCACATAGGTCCCTGGTTTGTTTTAATTAGACCCCTGGACTTTTATTTAATCACAGATGTGGGGGACTTGTTCTCAAATGCTTCGACTTAAGAACAAGGCAACATAGAAAATGTTAAATATTAAAGTCCTTCGTCCTTCGAAGCATTATTTCCCTTGCGATATAATGATTTTCGGACGAAGGTTTTGAAGGACATACCTTCATCAGCATAACATATAATAATGAAGAAGGAATCATATGAGATATAAAAGATAACATAAACAATCATGTATTATTATCAGCTCATTCCTATTTTGTTATTATGGAAAAAAAGAAATGATATCAAGTTATAAGTGTACCTTCGGCTTGAAAGAAGGTAAAAGTACAAGCGTGACGCAACAGCAAATGCCAAGTCAGCGTGAACAGTACGGGAGCACTGTTCATCTATTTATAGGCACGGGACGCAGCCCATGTGAAATTACACCCATGCCCTTTACATTTGCTAATGGTTCTATAGTAATCCATCAAGGTCTAAATAGCCTTTTCCCTTTTAAGTCGGTTTTCTTTTCTGTTGTCTTGCCGAAGCTTCCCTGCGCATAGCTTCGGCTCTGCGCCAACCTTCATATTCTTTGTGCTTCTTCACACTGTGGTTCTGATCCGAGTCCGAAGATCCGAGTCCGAAGGTACCTTTTCATGTATTATACTCCAGAAACATTGTTAAATCATGTTTTTGAGGACCTTTGGAAGACGAAGGCTCCCAACAGTAGCCCCTCGCAAGGTTAATTTGTTAGAATAACGAATTCAGATTGCGATATGGATGAAGGCCTTAAGCCGAAGGTCCGAAAAAACACCTTCCCTTTGCTAGAATAGCAACAGTCAATGACAGTCGGGGCCCTCCAACTTGGAGCGCGCTGGGCGTATAAATAGGAACTCACCCCGAGCACATTTGATACGCCTACTTTGCTTTGCTTGATTTCTTAGCTCTTGCTTTCCATTAGTTGCTTTGTTTCTTAAGTTTTTTGAGCTTTTGAGCTTCGGATTTGAAGGACATATTTTCGTCAGTTCCGAAGATAAAATGACTCAAGACAAGAAGACAGTTGCTGAAGCGAAGCTAGCCGAAAAGGAGAAGCTTCTTAAGGAAAAAACCGCTGGATTTATCGAGTCAATTGCAAAGACCAACACAGAAAAAATTACGAAAGAAATTCTAGAAGGCTTATCTGAAGATACCGATGACAGCGATAGTTATGATGTGGAAAGTGGGAGCAAAGACTCCGAAGATCGGCCCTGGCGACCAAGTCACACAGTCTTCAGAAAATCGACTATCAGGCAAAGTCATCTTGATAACATGAGAGGAAGGTATTTTCGAGACATATCCATCGTGAGGGCTGACAACGGAGACAGGACTGCTCCTACTCCTGAAGAGAATGAAGTCGTAATCTATCGAAGCTTCTTCAAGGCTGGGCTTCGATTCCCCCTAAGCAGATTTGTTGTTGAGGTTTTAAAGATATATGAGATTTTCCTGCACCAGATTACTCCCGAAGCAATTATCAGAATGGGGATCTTCGTCTGGGCCGTGAGGAGTCAAGGTTTGGAGCCAAGTGCAAAATGTTTCTGCAGCATGCATGAACTTTCGTATGAGACGAAGGCCTGGGGTAAGGAACAATATCATAACAATTTTGGTTGCTATAGCTTCGTTGCTCGCTCAGGCTCAAGTTTCCCAGTACCAACATTTCGGAAAAATGGCCCGGAGACAGGATGAAAGAATGGTTCTATGTGAAGAATGATTTAAAAGAAGAGAAGATATTACAAAGACCATTATGCGCCCCATTTGGTCCCGCTTCGGCCTTCGGAAACCGAAGGTAGAGATTGATGAGGAAGCCGAAGCGTGCCAAAGGGCCTTCAGCACAGTCTGCGCATTTATTGGGACAAGAGACTTAGTCCAAGAGCACGTGGCCTTCAGAATATGGCCACTGATAGACAACTAGGAGATGCCAAAAGAGACCATTAGCAACACTAACGAAGGTGGTCTGGTTCGTCTGAAATATACCTTCAGGTTTAGAGACCAATTTATCGAACCAGACGATGATTGGCTGACGTGCGTTGAAAACACTAGCGATGAACTACTTGGAGCCTACTCCAAGTCCAAAGATAACACATTATCTGTGGCCCTTGGGAGCCGAAAGAAGAAGAGGCTAAATAGAGTTTTTGATGCCATCGGATTTATGTATCCTGACTACCGCTACCCGCCAAAGGGACAAAAGAGAAAGAGTGTAACTTCCGGGAAAGATGCTGCTTCAGCTGCTCCGAGCGAGTCCATGCCGAAGAGGAAGAAGGTGAATGTTCTTACTCACCGACCGTGCTACATTGAACCGGCCAAAGTGCCCGAATTTGGCGGTGAGACCTCTTCGGCTGCTGAAGCCAAAGAACCTGCGCTTACACAGAAGATTGAAGAGTCGGCTGCAATGCCGAAGGCATCCTCAGCCAAAATAGCTGAGCTGAAGGCCGATAATATTAAAGAGATAGGGGTCGATGGAACAAAGATATTAGAAGTTAAAAGCCCTTCGGCAAAAGTGACAGTGCCGAAGGCACAAAAAGGTCTTACAGCGACCCCCAAGAGGAAAAGGATGGTCAACATACTAGATGCGCTGGAGACGATAAAGACTTCAAGCTCTACTCCAGGGAAAACTGCCGAAGCTTCAAAAGCACAAACTGAGACAAAACTAACTGAAGTCGAAGCTGCAAAGAGCCAGGCTGAAGCTGGGCCTTTAGAGCCCGCCAAGGAGAAATACTTGGAAACCGGAGAAGAGGAAACAGAAAAAGAAGCTGCAGAACAAATTCTGCCTGAAAAATCTGCCACTCCTACTCCCGAAGCATCCTACGAAGTTCTTGATTATATTGTACGACATGCTTCGGGAAAAAGGTTATCTGAAGAAGAAAAGCGAGAAGCTCAATACTATGCCCAGAAACAGAAATATCCAAAGGGAGCATTGATATTCAACGGCAACGGAGAAGAAGATTTCTTGTATTGTCTCCCAGACAGCAAGGAGATTTCTGTCTGCCGGGAGATGAGCAGAAGCTTCGGATTCCCGACACTAGAAGTCGAGCTTTCGGCGCTATCGAAAGATGAATTGGCGGATAGCTTAGCATACAATAGTTTAAAGGTGTGAGACTAAAATTTTTTGTACTTAAAAACAAAAATTTTTGTTTATTTGCTTATGCTTAATACCGCACTTCTTTTGCAGGGCCTGATTCTTAGCAACGCCCTGAGGGCGCAGAAAAATGCCGAAGACGAAGGATGCACTATAACTTTGAACAACCTTCGTTCCGAAGTAATTGAACTAAGGAACAAAGGTCTTGAAAAAGATAAAATATTAATCTCATTGGTGAATAAAATAAAAGAAGACGAAGCTACTTCCAGAGCCCAAGCTGAAGCCCAGAAATGCGAAATTGAGGATCTTCGGAAACAGCTGGCTGAAGCAAAATTAAAATGCGCTGTTGCCGAAGCTGAACGAGATACCAGTGATTACTGGAAAAATTACTAGGAAAAAACAGTTGTAGAACTCCGCTCTTCAAAAGAAAGATGTTATGAAAAATCTATAGAATGTGTAGAAAAGATAAAAACTAGCTTCGCCAATGTTGGCGCATACTCAAGTGAAGACAACTTCATACGGGGCGATCCCGAAAGGCCGATTGAGTGGATCAGCAGCGAGGCCGAAGCCTTTGAGGAGATTTTAAATGGCCGTGGGGACGTCTGTGCCTTCTCAGGTGCTAGGGGAATTGCAGCTATTTTGGAGAAGTCAGGTTGCGATCATGTGAAAGCTTTGGCCCAAGCCGAAGCTACTTTATCTATTGATGACACGAAGGACCCCTCGGCCGAAGCGAGCTTAGTTTGTGGAAAATTCTTTACTGACATATGGGAAAATGGCAGCCGAGGGATGGCTCATGAGATAATAAAAAAGAGCGAAAAAGATACTCACGATGCAAAGGAAGCAACAAAGGCAGCTGAAAAAACTGCGGAACTCGAAAGGCGGATAGGTATTGCTTAATAGCTTTTAACTTTATTTTTTATTTTTGTGACTTCGAATTTATTTACGTTTTCTACCGCAGCCAAACTATCTCCTCCCCCAGAGCCCTTCAAGTCATTGGTCGAGCCAGAGGCGAAAGAATCAGCAGAAATCATTAATATGGCCGAAAGTATTTTGGACGAAGTCGTTACTCAACTGCTGACCGAAGCTGCAGACGAAGTTTTGAAGGAAGAATAATAGATATTGTAAAAACATTGCTAGAATATTAATGTAACATTTGCTGGACTATGCTTGTAATATTTGGTGTTCATGAACTTTTAATGTAATGTATAAATAGCTTTGTAATTCATTTCTTTGCGATGCATGAAACTTTTATTGTACATATCGTTTTTGAGCCTTCGGCGAAAAAACACCTTCCCTTCTTTTCATGCTTCGTAAAGAAGAGTTTTTATGCTTCGTGAAAAATCCTTCAATCGTCGCTAAAATGTTAATGCTTCATCAACAATAAACTTTTTCCTCCACTTCAGAGCTGATAAAGATGTATCTCTTCAAAACTTATTTTGTGCCTTAGCACAATTTCACTTTTTTAAAGCATTCTCCAAAGGTCAACATTGTATCCCCTTCTTGTGCCATTGATGCAATATGATGTATGATGTTATGTTATGCGAATGATGTGATGATGTTATGCTATGCGAAATGATATTTGTGCCGAAGATACACACACATCCCCACAGTAGGATACACAATCTCTTTGCCGTTTATTTTTCGGCTTCACCGCTTATTTTTTGGTGTATCAGCGTTGACTTTTCGCTGTAAGTTCTGCATTCCCTTAGGAACGTCTTTTGAACTTCTTCGCCTTCTATTTCGGCGGTATTCGCGTTGACTTTTCGTGCTTCGCCTTATATTTCGGCGGAATCAGCGTTGACTTTTCGCTGTAAGCTCTGCATTCCCTTTGGAACGACTTTTTAGCAGAAAACTTACGCTGCGCTCCCTTAGGAACGACTTTTTGTAACTTTAGCAAACTTACATTGCGTTCCTTAGAATGACTTTTTGTTGCTTCGGTAAAACTTGCAATGTGATTTTGAACCCCGCGTTCCCTTAAGGACAACTTTTGTGCTTCACCGACTTTTTGAACTTCGTGAGTCTATGAAGAAGGTATATTATACTATGACAATAACGAAGCTATTAGAAGAGTTTAAACAACAAAAGAACTAGGCTTTCAATGATTGTTCCTTATTAAAAAAGAAAATGATGACGAATGCAAAAACTGTTTCAGGGGTAGGATATCTCTTAGTAGATATGCTTCGATTCTGGCACTGTAGTGTTGACTGTGCGAGCTTCGGACTCCTCCCTGAAGTCTCGCTGCTGGTGAGTATGCTGGCTCCCTTCTGGCTGCTGGCCTCGGGAATATGCGGGTTGTATTGGTGGTGGAGGTGGAGGCTGTTGCCAAGATGCCTGTGGTTGGCTAGCCGAAGCAACAGACGCTGCAGGATGGTTACCTACATACTCTGGTATGTAGGGTGAGTGATACGAAGCAGTATGCATGACCTGCTTCGGCTGGTTCTGCTGAGCTGCAGCTTCTGCTCTTTCCTTCTGTTTCTGAATGGTGACATGGCACATCCTTGTAGTATGGCCCTTGTCCTCACCGTAGAATAGGCAATAAATTTTCCTGGGCTGATCCCCAAACCTTCCTCCGAAGCCCCTGGCGCCTCTGCCCCTTGGAGCTGGCGGCCAAAGATAGCTTTGTTACTGCCCCGAAGCTTGCGAGGAATATTGCGGCCTCTATTGCTGACTTCCTCTATCGTCATTCTGGATGGAATGAATTGATCTGACGTGCCTTGGGTGGATTCTCCCTCTGAAGCCCCTAGTCATCTCGGAGAACCTGTAGGCTTCCTCCCTTCTTTGACGAAAGTCATTATCAGCGCGGATGTATTCATCCATCTTTTGAAGCAATTTCTCTAGGGTCTGAGGGGGTTTCCTGGCGAAGTATTGGAACGTAGGTCCTGGCCAAAGCCCCTTGATCATGGCCTCGATGACAATTTCATTGGGCACTTTTGGTGCTTGTGCCCTCAGACGCAAGAACCTTCAGACATATGCCTGGAGGTATTCTTCGTGATCTTGCGTGCACTAGAACAAAGCTTGAGCGGTAACCAGTTTCGTCTGAAACCCTTGGAAACTGGTGATCAGCATGTCCTTCAGCTTCTGCCATGATGTGATTGTTCCTGGCGGAAGAGAGGAGTACTAGGTTTGCGCAACATTCTTGACTGCCATGACGAAAGATTTCGCCATGGCTGCAGTATTGCCTCCATATGAAGATATGGTTGCTTCGTAGCTCATCAGAAACTGTTTCGGATCTGAATGCCCGTCATACATGGGGAGCTGGGGTGGCTTGTAAGATGGGGGCCAAGGTGTAGCCTGCAGTTCTGCTGACAGAGGAGAAGCATCATCAAAAGCAAAATTTCCATGATGGAAATTCTCATACCATTCATCCTCGTTGAAGAAGCCCTCTTGGTGAAACTCCCTATGTTGGGGCCTTCGCTCTTGCTCATCTTGAGCAAGATGGCGTACTTCTTCAGTGGCTTCATCAATCTACCTCTGAAGATCGGCTAGTCGGGCCATCTTCTCCTTCTTCCTTTGTACTTGTTGATGAAGCATCTCCATGTTTCTGATTTCTTGGTCCAACTCGTCCTCCTGGGGTGTTGGACTAGTGGCCTTCCTCTTCTGGCTTCGGGCCTCTCGAAGAGAAAGGGTCTCCTAGTTCGGGTCCAGCGGCTGCAAAACGGCAGCCCCTGTCGCTGAAGCTTTCTTCGGTGGCATGACGAAGGTCAGTGCTTGCCGAAGGTGGTCGAAAAGAGTTCACCGAAGGTGGGCGCCAATGTTGGGGACTTGTTCTCAAATGCTTCGACTTAAGAACAAGGCAACATAGAAAATGTTAAATATTAAAGTCCTTCGTCCTTCGAAGCATTATTTCCTTTGGGATATAATGATTTTCGGACGAAGGTTATGAAGGACATACATTCATCAACATAACATATAATAATGAAGAAGGAATCATATGAGATATACAAGATAACATAAACAATCATGTATTATTATCAGCTCATTCCTATTTTGTTATTATGGAAAAATAGAAATGATATCAAGTTATAAGTGTACCTTCGGCTTGAAAGAAGGTAAAAGTACAAGCATGACGCAAAAGCAAATGCCAAGTCAGTGTGAACAGTACGGGAGCACTGTTCATCTATTTATAGGCACGGGACGCAGCCCATGTGAAATTACACCCATGCCCTTTACATTTGCTAATGGTTCTATAGTAATCCATCAAGGTCTAAATAGCCTTTTCCCTTTTAAGTCGGTTTCCTTTTCTGCTGTCTTGCCGAAGCTTCCCTGCGCATAGCTTCGGCTCTGCGCCAACCTTCGTATTCTTTGTGCTTCTTCACACTGTGGTTCTGATCCGAGTCCGAAGATCCGAGTCCGTGTAACACCCCTGGTGTTACTGTAACTAAAACTTGAGCATGGCATCATAAGCATTGACATTGCATATGTTTGATACACCTAGAGTGCATTCACTAGGTAAAAATTTCAAATAAGTTGTATTGTTTAAAGTGTTTTTGCAAATAGGACCCTGGATAGAGGACCTAACCCTTAATCAGGCTCAAAGGGGCAAGACCTAACCCAAGATGAGAAAACCTAAAGGCTTTAGGGAAAGGGTCATAAAATATCCCCAAAAACAAAGTGGGATCACATTTATGCCCCTGGGACATCAAGAATCTCAATTAGAACCCTAAAAAACCCTAAAACCAAACCCTAGGGACCTATGTGCAAAATTAGTCCACTTTTGGACTAAAGTGCAAAAACCAAGTTAAATAGGTATCTTAAGTCATTTGGGTCACAAATATGTGAGTTTGCAAGTTAAACCTTGAGATTTGGACTTATGTGCAAAAGAGCCAAACTCTTTCTCAAATGCCTAAGTCTGATTTCAGTGATATTGGCCCAACTTTGGAGTCTTGTATCTTTCAAATTCTAGGATCTTTGCCCTAGGTCACTACACCAAATTTGTAGAGCAATTAAAGGAGAACAACTTTGCTTAAGAGAGTGAGCATAGTTGTTATGAAGAATTCTGAGCTAAATGAGCCTAAAGTTGGACTGTCAGACTGTTATGGTCTGAATTTTCAGACTAGCAGTGGACTAGCATCGACTTCAAGCTAAATTCTGAGCATGATCCAGTGGAAATCTACCTATGGTTGCCATTGCAAGTTTGTAGTTGGTATAATGCTCTACAAGTTTGCTGAAAAGATTAACTTGTGTTACCATAGGAATTCTGGAGAAAATCGACCCTCAACTCTGGCTGTCAGGTGCTCTGATGGGGTGTTCACCATGGTACAGTAGCCTGATAGGATTAGAACGCCAGCGCGGCTTGCTCACCGCCGGCGACCGATTGTCGCCGCGATTCGTGCGACTGCCGGCCAAAGGAATTGCGGTAGATCCTAGCAAAGTCAAAGATATTCTGGAGTGGAAACCCCCAACTACTGTTCACCAAGTCCGGAGTTTTCTTGGACTAGCTGGATATTATCGCAGATTCATACCAGATTTTTCTAAGCTTGTGAAGCCAATCACAAGTTTATTGAAGAATGATATTAAGTTCAATTGGTCTTCTAAGTGTAATGAAGCCTTTGAGCAATTGAAGACATTATTAACCACTGCTCCGGTATTGGCTCAACCAGACATCACTAAGCCTTTTGATGTATATTGTGATGCGTCTGGCAGTGGACTCGGCTGTGTATTAATGCAAGCGGGCCGAGTAATTGCATATGCTTCCAGGCAGTTGCGCCAACATGAGGAGCATTACCTAACTCATGATCTGGAGCTAGCTGCTGTGGTTCATGCCCTGAAAATTTGGCGTCATTATCTGCTGGGAAATGTCTGTCATATTTATACAGATCATAAAAGTTTGAAGTACATCTTCACCCAGTCAGAATTAAATATGAGGCAAACACGATGGCTTGAGCTTATTAAGGACTATGAACTGGAGATCCATTATCACCCAGGCAAAGCCAATGTGGTGGCAGATGCACTAAGCCGTAAGGCTTCCTGCCACTGTCTTATGGTGAAGACCCCTGACAACACTCTGTGTCAGGAAATGGAAAAGTTAAACCTGGGGATGATCCAACAAGGGACTCTGAATTAGCTAAAGCTTGAGTCAATCATTTTGCAAAGAATAGTTGATGCTCAAAAGGATAATCTGGGTATGAAGCACATACGAGAGAAGATAAGGGCTGGAACAGCCAAATGTTTCAAAGAAGACGATCAAGGTGTGCTATGGTTTAAAAACCGCATAGTAGTGCCAAAGAATGAAGAACTCCACCAGCAAATTCTTGATGAAGCACATCTTAGTCGTTATTCTATTCATCCCGGAAGCACTAAGATGTACCAAGACTTGAAGCAACATTACTGGTGGACAAAGATGAAGATCGAAATTGCACGCTATGTGGCTAAGTGTGACACTTGCAGA
Organism: Zea luxurians; assembly: GCA_029449295.1. Classification (NCBI taxonomy): domain Eukaryota; kingdom Viridiplantae; phylum Streptophyta; class Magnoliopsida; order Poales; family Poaceae; genus Zea; species Zea luxurians. Next base: position 102,159,343 of record JAOPSE010000014.1, on the reverse strand, counting down.
CGTGTCAAGGCCATACACATGAAAACTGCTGGTCCATTACAATCTTTGCCAATCCCAACATGGAAATGGGAAGACATAAGTATGGACTTTATTGTGGGATTGCCCAGGACGGCCAAAGGGTATGATTCTATTTGGGTTATCGTTGATCGACTCACAAAAATTGCCCACTTCTTACCCGTCAGGGCCAAATATACAGTAGCCACTTATGCAGCATTATACATTGCCCGTATTCTCAGTTTGCATGGTATTCCAAAAACTATAGTGTCGGATCGTGGATCTCAGTTCGTATCCAAGTTTTGGGAAGAGCTTCATAAATCTTTGGGTACCAAATTGCTCCACAGTTCGGCTTACCATCCTCAAACAAGTGGACAGACTGAGAGGGTCAATCAAATACTTGAGGATATGCTGCGGGCATGTGTTCTGGACTTCTCACAGAAATGGGATGAATGTTTGCCCTTAGCGGAGTTTTCATACAATAACAGTTATCAAGAGAGTATCAAGATGGCACCTTTTGAAGCTTTATATGGGCGACGGTGTCGAACTCCGCTAAATTGGTCTGAACCTGGAGAAAGGTACTTCTTTAGGCCTGATATGGTGAAAGAGGTCGAAGAAAAGGTTCATAAAATTATTCATAATATGAAGAAAGCTCAGACTCGACAAAAGAGTTATGCAGACCGACGACGACAACCCTTATGCTTTCTAGAAGGCGATTATGTCTACTTGAAAGTTTCACCAATGAAGGGTGTATCGCGTTTCGGGGTTAAAGGGAAGCTTGCACCCAGGTATATTGGTCCATTTCCGGTACTTGAGCAATGTGGGCCAGTGGCATATCGACTACAACTCCCCGAAATTCTGTCTGCCATCCATAATGTGTTCCATGTGTCGCAATTGAAGAATTGTCTTCGGGTTCCCGATCGAACCATTGAAGTGACAGATGTTGTCCTGGAACCAGATTTAACATACTCGGAACATCCTATTCGAGTTCTGGATCAAAAGGACAGGGTTACCCGGAGAAAGACTCTCAAGTTCTACAAGATACAATGGAACCAACATGCTGAGGAAGAGGCTACGTGGGAAACTCAAGACTTCTTGAATAAGAATTTCCCAGGCTTTCTAGCCTCATGTAATTTGTAAAGTGTATATAGTTATTGCAATAAAGGAGTGAATCCCTACACCACCCCTGCCTTGTACCAGAAATAAGGAAATAAAAATGTGACACATTTCCTTTTCCATTACTCACCCTAGGACTTTAAATCTCGGGACGAGATTCTTTTATGGGGGGAAGGATGTAACACCCCTGGTGTTACTGTAACTAAAACTTGAGCATGGCATCATAAGCATTGACATTGCATATGTTTGATACACCTAGAGAGCATTCACTAGGTAAAAATTTCAAATAAGTTGTATTGTTTAAAGTGTTTTTGCAAATAGGACCCTGGATAGAGGACCTAACCCTTAATCAGGCTCAAAGGGGCAAGACCTAACCCAAGATGAGAAAACCTAAAGGCTTTAGGGAAAGGGTCATAAAATATCCCCAAAAACAAAGTGGAATCACATTTATGCCCCTGGGACATCAAGAATCTCAATTAGAACCCTGAAAAACCCTAAAACCAAACCCTAGGGACCTATGTGCAAAATTAGTCCACTTTTGGACTAAAGTGCAAAAACCAAGTTAAATAAGTATCTTAAGTCATTTGGGTCACAAATATGTGAGTTTGCAAGTTAAACCCTGAGATTTGGACTTATGTGCAAAAGAGCCACACTCTTTCTCAAATGCCTAAGTCTGATTTCAGTGATATTGGCCCAACTTTGGAGTCTTGTATCTTTCAAATTCTAGGATCTTTGCCCTAGGTCACCACACCAAATTTGTAGAGCAATTAAAGGAGAACAACTTTGCTTAAGAGAGTGAGCATAGTTGTTATGAAGAATTCTGAGCTAAATGAGCCTAAAGTTGGACTGTCAGACTGTTATGGTCTGAATTTTTAGACTAGCAGTGGACTAGCATCGACTTCAAGCTAAATTCTGAGCATGATCCAGTGGAAATCTACCTATGGTTGCCATAGCAAGTTTGTAGTTGGTATAATGCTCTACAAGTTTGCTGCAAAGATTAACTTGTGTTACCATAGGAATTCTGGAGAAAATCGACCCTCAACTCTGGCTGTCAGGTGCTCTGATGGGGTGTTCACCATGGTACAGTAGCCTGATAGGATTAGAACGCCAGCGCGGCTTGCTCACCGCCAACGACCGATTGTCGCCGCGATTCGTGCGACTGCCGGCTCGACTAGTGCTCAGGGTCAGTGGACAATGCCTGGAGATCACCGCCGGTGAGCTGGGTTCCATTCCGGCGACCCCTCGTGCCTTCCCCTTTACCCTACGGCTGGGCAGATAAGAACGCCGGTGATAGCCGCCGTCCGACCGTGCGCCGCGTGTCTTAACCGCGCCACCGCATCGCCGTGACCTCCTCTAGCTTCCCGTCGATCACCGGAGTTACTGCCACGTCGTGGAACACGTATTCACTGCAACCGTCTTCTTCTTCATTTCCGGCCGCCGCGCGTCCTCCCAAAATTCACTGGCCACCACCTTGCCCTCCTATAAATTGAGCCCGTGACCAGCTCCGTAGGGTTATCAGCTAACCAGCCACCGCCAATTAGCCACAATCGTTCGCCGGAGCTCGGGAATTTCGCGTTCGCCCCAAATCGGGTTTCCGCCACCGTAGAATCAAGCTCACCGCGGCCAGCCCATTCTAGGTCAGTTCATCCCTCCTTCTCCTTTGTTCGAGCACTCTTGTCACTTAGTGACGCTGATCGAACCGCCAATTGGGACGGGATAGCTCTAGATCACCGGGAATGCATTCATCTGTCCGCCACCTATTCGGTTCACGCGGACAGAGCTTGACAGCTCACCATTTGTGCAATTAGGTTGGGGGAAATACTCGGGATAGATCCAATTAGGTGTCTGTTGCTCGGAGAATCCAGCCATGGCCCCAATCGGCCGGTACAAGTGCTCGCCGGAGTGCTCCCCGCGCTGCCGTCGTCGTGGACGTGGGCGTGCAAAGAATTAGAAATCGAGGGGGCTCGGTGTAAAGCGTCAGCGACTCAGTGAATAGTGCTACGGATCTACTTCGGGTTGTTCTGAAACGCGAGGCCCTTTCTGCAAAGCTGCCAGGGCGCGGGCGCGCGCAGGCGCCTTTCTCCCTCTAGCTGGGCCACTGGGCTGAAATCAGCCCAATACTATTCACCTGTTTTCTTTTTCTTTTTACTCCAGAGCCAAAACAATTATAAAAAAATGTAGAAAAATGGTAAAATTATGAAACCAATTTTCCTAGGTTTCTTATTTTCCCTAGAATTTAATAAAAATAGTTTTGTGATTTTTAGGTTAAATAAGGAATTTTAAGGCATTTAAAGTAGTTAAAAGTAGTAGTTTTGGATTTTTAAAAAGATAAGTTGTAATCCCAAAAATGCTCAAAATTTTTATATGAGCTCCTCATATTATTTAGAAGCCTTGGGTAGAGTTTGGGTTGATTTGGACCTTGTTTGATCACCAAACCCCAAAACACCCCCCTGCCCTATGAACTCCTTTACTGACTCCGGAAACCCTAAGTTCTCGGAGTACCGTGAAGGAAAATTGTATTCAAGACTTAGATAATAAGTTTATATTGTCCTTGCACCCTCATGAGCATCCCATGGCATCCATTCTTATACATCTGTATGGTTATGATTAGAACGTGAAGAAGAAGTAGAAGTCACCGAAGAAAGGACACCACCACCCTCGGATTCTCAAGCAGGCAACTGCTTCTACTTTGATATTTGCGGATCCGAGCCAGACTCACCTGTTAACGAAGGCAAGCCCCGGTGCATGTGTCGGGGACCATAATTAGGGGTACCCTCAAGACTCCTAATTCTCAGCTGGTAACCCCCATCAGCATAAAGCTGCTAAGGCCTGATGGGTGCGATTAAGTCAGGGATCAGTCCATTCGAGCGACTCGATCACGCCTCACCCAAGCCTAGCCTCGGACAAGGGCAGCCGACCCCAGAGGATTTCCGTCTCGCCCGAGGCCCCCTCCAACGGCGGACATATTTCCGGCTCGCCCGAGGCCCTGCCTTCGCTGAGAAGCAACCCTAACTAAATCGCTGCACCAACCGACCGAGTCGCAGGAGCATTTAATGCAAAGGTGACCTGACACCTTTGTCCTGACACGCGCCCCTCGGCAGAGCCGAAGCGACCGCCGTCACTTCACCGCTCCACTGACCGGCCTGACAGAAGGACAGCGCCGCCTGCGCCACTCCGACCGCAGTGCCACTTGACAGAGTGAGACTGACAGGCAGTCAGGCCCTGCCAAAGGAACCATAGGAAGCTCCGCTCCGCCCGACCCAGGGCTCGGACTCGGGCTAGGTCCCGGAAGACGGCGAACTCCGCTCCGCCCGACCCAGGGCTCGGACTCGGGCTAGGTCCCGGAAGACGGCGAACTCCGCTCCGCCCGACCCAGGGCTCGGACTCGGGCTAGGTCCCGGAAGACGGCGAACTCCGCTCCGCCTGACCCAGGGCTCGGACTCGGGCTAGGTCCCGGAAGACGGTGAACTCCGCTCCGCCTGACCCAGGGCTCGGACTCGGGCTAAGTCCCAGAAGACGGCGAACTCCGCTCCGCTCGACCCAGGGCTCGGACTCGAGCTAAGTCCCAGAAGACGACGAACTCCGCTCCGCCCGACCCCAGGGCTCGGACTCGGGCTCAGCCCTAGAAGACGACGAACTCCGCTTCGCCCGACCCTAGGGCTCGGACTCCGCCCTAGCCTCTGCCGAACGACCTCCGCCTCGCCCGACCCAGGGGCTCGGACTCGGCCTCGGCCATGGAAGACAGACTCGACCTCGGCTTCGGAGGAGCCTCCACGTCGCCCAACCTAGGGCGCAGGCCAGCCACGTCAACAGGAAGCGCCATCATCACCCTACCCCGAGCTGACTCGGGCCGCAGAGAACAAGACCGGTGTCCCATCTGGCCAGCTCCGCCAGATAGGCAATGATGGCGCCCCGCGTGCTCTGTGACGACGGTGGCTCTCAGCTCTCTTACGGAAGCAGGAGGACGTCAGCAGGGACTCAACCGCTTCGACAGCTGTCCCTCCGCCAGGCTCCGTCGCTCCTCCGACGGCCACGACATCACACCAGCTGGGTGCCAAAATCTCTCCGGCTGCCACATCGGCATGTACTTAGGGCGCTAGCTCTCCCCCGCTAGACACGTAGCACTCTGCTACACCCCCATTGTACACCTGGATCCTCTCCTTACGCCTATAAAAGGAAGGACCAGGGCCCTCTTAAAGAAGGTTGGCCGCGCGGGGACGAGGACGGGACAGGCGCTCTCTTGGGGCCGCTCGCTTCCCTCTCCCGCGTGGACGCTTGTAACCCCCTACTGCAAGCGCACCCGACCTGGGCGCGGGACGAACACGAAGGCCGCGGGATTCCCACCTCTCTCACGCCCATCTCCGGCCACCTCACTTCCCCCCTTCGCGCTCGGCCTCGCGTCGACCCATCTAGGCTGGGGCACGCGGCGACATTCACTCGTCGTCTTAGGGACCCCCCGGTCTCGAAACGCCGACAGCATGCAACCCCTTTCCTTGTGTTTTTAAATACTTTTCGCACACTTTAAGTCAAGTGAAATGTGCATTAAGTTCATAGGAATTGCTTGGAACCCTTTGATGCATTGCTTTCCTTGATATCTATACCTTTATGGATACTTCTGGTGAAGTATCAAAATCGATTTACAAAAATGCTTAGCCCTGCTTAGATCTTGTGGATAGAGGTTGTCTTTTGCTATACTGCCTAGCTCAAGGGTTATCCTGAGGAAAGATGACTTCTACCTGCAAGAATACTTTCATTAAGAGCGTGGTGGGATCTTACTGCAAAGTTCCCTGTGATGCTCTTTTCATCCTAAGGAACAAAAACAATCGTAAGGATGGAAGTACTTAAATCGAGACTTGGGTTAGGAACAGGTGATGTTCTACCCAGGTTGATTAAGGATTGAACGTGTATGTAGGCGTGCTGATCGAGGACCCTTTAACTGGTCACATGCCTCGTCATGGGTAAGCCTTGCCTCGGGCAGACTAAGGCCAGAATAAGATAACACGAAATGGGCGTGGAGCGGTGGCGGGAGTAGCGTGTACCCACCGTGGCAAGGGGCTGGACGGTGGTGTATCTGTGCTCTCGGTTTGCGTGAACCTGATCTGGTCTTAAGAACCCCGGTGGCGGGTTGACATATGCAAGGGTTAAGTGCTACATATGTCGTGTGATTGGAGATCCTCAGCTGAGTATAATCGATTCGGATCGCCGTACCTTCGCGGTTATGAAGACTTGGTCACTTCCCTACAACCTAAGTCAGGATGTGAACATTATGGATAAAAATGATGTTGTATTGATGAGATGATGAAATTAGACTAGAGGCAAACAGAGTCTATTAATACTTAATTCGGCGTTAAAATGTTGAAAGTAAGGACTCAATTAGTAAGTTATTTCTGCAAAAGTATCTAAGTTGATTTTTGCTAAAGCCTCTCCTTGATTCCTATTTATCCAGCATACCCTTGAGAGTCTTTTCCTTAGTCGGGTAAGACTTGCTGAGTAATTCCATACTCAGGGTTTTATTCCCTGTTGTTTTTCAGGTTCTAACCTTGTGCTGCTGTGATGGTGTTAAGTGCCGGTGGGCTCGGCCTTCTTATAAGTTTAAGTAACTCCCTTATACTTCTTATTGAGGATGGTCATTTGAGCTAGCATATATTTCAAACTTATAATCACTCCGATAAAATAATGTAAAATTTTTGTAACTTGTCAAATTTGGTAATAATATTTCCGCTGCAAAAAAATGTTGGTGTGTGTGATTTGTGTTACTTAATCTCGCGGTTCTGGTTGAAAGTGGTTTATCCGATGTCCTTGGGGCAATCGGACAGATCCTGTTGAGTTATCTGGTGCACATGCATGGCTGTCTGAGGTCTTTGGGACAAGGACAGGTGCATGTAGGCCCAATAACTTGGAGGTTCTGCCACAGTCCGAAGGTACCTGTTCATGTATTATACTCTAGAAACATTGTTAAATCATGTTTTTGAGGACCTTCGGAAGCCGAAGGCCCCCAACAACAGAATTAGCCCTAATTTCATATTTTGAATTCCTAAACTTTTTTATTTCATAACTTTTGCATATGAACTCCAAATTTAGTGATTCAAATTGCAAAATGTTCATAGAATTATTCTCTGTCTGAATAAAATGGTTTCATTTACTGTCTGCACACTCTAATTCTTAGGATTGAATATGAAATAGCGTAGATGTATTTTTGTTTATTTAATAAACTAAATAAAAGGAGAACCTTACAGATTTAAACATGTGTAAGCTTGTGAGACTAATAATGTGTATTACATGAAATCATCTCTGGTCTAAATTTAGGTCACAATAAAATAAATTGATCTATGATTATGTACATGTAAATAACATTTAGGGAAATAACAATCTATTTTCAAATAAAGTTAATTTATGTTATAGTTCATGTTATACTTCAAATAAATTGATCTAGGATTATGTACTTGTAAAAAACATTTAGGGAAATAACAATCTATTTTCAAATAAAGTTAATTTATGTTATATTTCATGTTATACTTTGGACTCATTATCCCTTATGTAGTATTGTGTCTTTTTAAGATGTGATCCAATGTTTGTACATGTGTGGTGTGTTGTTCATTTGTACTTTCCAAATGTATTGAATGCATGTTCGCTTTATTTAGACAACGAGCAGTCCGAGGTTCGTGAGTGTGTTGTTGGAGACCTCCCTCAGCAACAACCTGGTGAAGGCAAGTGTCCTCAGACCTATCATGTCCTACTTTACTTTATAATTCACTGTTCCGCATTACTTTATTGAAACCTAAGGATCGACTAGTTTGTATTTCCCTTACCCTTGTTTACTTTTTTGGGTTAATCATGGTTAGCTTATGCTATTGCTTAAACTTAATCAATGAACATGATGTGATCTTTTATGATACGATGTGTTATCCCGTTGGGGTCCTTGTGATTACTTTAGGGGGCTCAGGCTCTTTCCTGAGTACCTCTCCGTAAGGACCTGTTTGGGGAGTGACAACCCGGGATAACAGTGCAACCATGAGGGTGGAATGGGACGCCCTTAGCTGATTAATTAGATGTCACACCCGGCTTTAAGGAACAAAGCCAGGTGCATCTCATACATGCGCCAAGAAGACAACATATATAATAACAGAGTGTATAGAGATAAATGTCAATAACATCAGAGTATTTATTACATAGCGGAAGACTTATTACAAAATAAAATAATAAAAATAAAACGAACTAAGGATCGTCGGCGCCAATGTCAACTGAGAAACGCCACCTAGCTCAGATCATACTCCTCGCCTTGTGGCTCCTCCTGAACCACCTGCTCTTCTCCTGTGGGGGGGTGTGAGACAGCAAGGTTGAGCTCACACATGATCATAGCTCAACATGTTGTGGGGAACCAGTGGACATAAACTCACAAAGGTGTGAGTTCATGTGATGTGTAAGGCTAATCAATGATAGGGGTTTAAAGCTGAGCATTGCTTTTAAGTAGTTGGTCAGAATTTTATTAGCAGTTACTAAGTGTAAGTAATTACCAAACCATAAATAAAGTAATAGAACAAATTAATAATAAACCCATGCAATGCATATGACAAAATTGAATTTAAGTTCCATAATTTAAACATCAGAGAGTCCTGAGCTGCTCATGACCGTGAGCTCGGCTAGTATACCAGTTTTACACTCTGCAGAGGTTGTACCCTTTACCCACAAGTCATGTTACCCATCTGCCAAGGGGTCACGACTCCCATACACCTCTACCTAGGAAGTGCGGTAGGGCAACACTACGAGGCCTTTACAAAGTTCCACTAGCTTCCGAAAACCCGCTACAGTTTATAGGAAGTTCCAATGCAGGGTTCTTGGCTGACTGCCATCGCAGCAAAATCAACCAAGGACCTCCCTACACTGACCACTCCCCTACTGCCCTTGCCCCTTTCGGGTAAGGTAGTCTTCCACTAGCTTTCCTAATTAGTCAGCCAAGGGCGTCCCATTAAACCCTTGTGGTGGCACGTGGTTCTCAAGTTAAGCTCTATGTTCCAATTAACATTAATGAACTTGACATGAACATAAACAGAATAACAAGAATAATTGGAACATAGATATAATAAATGATTATCCCAAAACCATGTAAAGCAATAGCAAACTACCCAAGTGATTCAGGGGTAAACAAGGTAATAAGATAAGCAATCTAGGGTGACCTATTGGGTCCCATCAAAATTAACCTATGCATGGATAAGTGATATTAAAGAACATTATTGGGTAAAAAGTGGTCAAGGGCACAACTTGCCTTCAATGAGCTCCTGCTCAGCTACTTCAACCTGCTGCTCACCAGGATCCTCGGTCACGGGCTCTTCTACTCGCCACAATACAAACAAGCACAATATGCAGGGAAAAATTAACATCACACCAAGCATGTGAACAAAATACACAGAAATATTCTACATATTAAAATAAAATTCTAGGAACAGGAATCATAATTTTTGGAGTTATACATTTTAAGTTATGGATTTTCAAAGGTTTTATGTGTTTAAAATGGGATTAAGTGGGAAATAACTTTTCTTACTGTTTTTATGACAAAACAGAGGCTCTAGGAGATAGAGAATAAAACTACAAAATTTTTGCAACTGGAATGAAGTAATTTGGACTTCATATACATTTTCTATGAATTATCAAAGTTCTAGCAATTATTTTCCCATGGAAAATCCATTTATAAATTATTTTCTCTGATTTTATTATGTTCTGGACTGGGCCTCATTTTTTGTGAAATGCAGGGGGCTCAGAGGAACTTTCCCAAGACACAGCGCACAACACACACTGGATGGCGGGTTGAATTCATTAAAATACGTGGGCTCATATGGAAAACCACCCACGAAGGGGTACCGTGAACTCTCGACCGTCCGATCAAGCGCCCACGCGCCAGATTAGATCAAAGCCTGCCCAATTCCTCGGCCGCCAGATCGAAATCCAAGGGCCCGAATCAGATCGACGTAACGTTATGAGGTGAGGTTGATCCCAGCCGTTGGCGCATGGATCGACGACCTAGGTTCCTAAGTGACCGAGTACCAATCTCGCCCGTTCTACATCGGATCAACAGCCTGGATCGATCACGTGAAGAGGTATGCCTACTGCCTAATCGTGGCCGTTGGTCAAAATCCAAGGGTCCGAAGACCCATCCCCTACCCACCGCCGATCCATGGCGGCGTGCTCAGAACGCACGGCGGCGCACTCGCCGGAGATCGGCCATTCGGTGAATTGGAAGCTAATACTATGTTCTGATACACGCAAATGGTACAGTGGGTCCAGGTGAACATGTATGAGCATCACGTACCAAGAATCGCAGAGCAGAGGTCCCAGGCACGGGTGAACAGCGGACGCACGGTAGATGCGCCCGACGGCGAGAAATCCCCCCACAGCCGATCGTGATTCTTTCACCGGAATGCGTCGAGAGGGCACAACATCACCAGACGGACCTTCCCCTAGGGCTTTTCGGGTCTGACGATCGGTGTGGAGCGATTTTGAGGGCGGCGACGATGGTGTTCGGCGAAGGCTTGGGTACTGGGTCTAGGGGTTCATGGCAGGAGCCCAGGGACCAGCTTTTATCTCCGAGCGCGCGGATGGTCAGAAGCGCATGCGCGGCAGCGGAAGATTCGGCCGGTTGGTTGGCGAATTCGTCGTGAGCACGCGTGCGGTATTCGGATGACCGAACGAGGTCGAATGCGCCGGCGTACGCGAGTTCTCCGCGGAAGAAGCTCCTGACCCACTGGGCCCGCAGTGCAGCGACGGGCGAGTGGTCGCCCAGTGGACCCCACAGACCAGTGAGGGCAGCGCGTCGAGGATAGTAGGTTGTGCGGTGGATGAGAGCGATGTGGGCCGAAATGAGGAAGTCGGCCCAACAGGCTATTTTCTTTTATCTTTATTCTGATTTTTATTTTCTTTTTTTCTTTATTCACAATTATTTGAATCCAGATTTGAATTTGAATATGAGTTTCAACTTTGAGTCAATTATACAAATTCAAACTCTACTGTAGGCATAATATATCTTTATTTACTCCTTTTTCTCCTCCTAATATTCATTTTATTCTCTTTTCTAAATTCTAGAATTCCTTTTAGACCTCAATTTCCATTCTAGATTTAACCTATTCATTTTTTTTATATTACTATTTTTTTTATATTGTCACGAGTAATGCACACACAATAAAATCCCAGCATGATGCATATTTTTGTGGCTTTTATGGTATTAATTATTTGTTTATCCCTAGGGTGTACACATGTGATGATGCACAAAGGTTAAACTCACATAAGGAGAAATTGTTTCTCTATTGATATTATTTCTAGCAATTACAAAGTGGTTGTTACAAATCCTACCCCCTTAAAAAGAATCTCGTCCCCGAGATTTAAGAAGATCTAGGGAAAAGGTGGGGAAAATCTATGCGAAGCTCTTCTTCTCTTTCCCAAGTTGCTTCATCTTCACCGTGGTGACTCCATTGGACTTTGCACATCTTTATCACCTTATTTCTTGTAACTCGAGTCAAAGTATCCAAAATCTTGATCGGGTACTCCGTGTAAGTCAAATCACCCTGAACACTAAGCTCTTCCATTGGTAACTGTTCCTCAGGGACACGGAGACACTTCTTCAGTTGAGACACGTGGAACACATTATGCACATCCGATAGGGTAGCAGGTAACTTGAGTTGGTATGCCATCTCCCCAACTCTTCTAAAGATCAGGAATGGTCCAATGTAGCGAGGGGACAATTTGCCCTTAACTTTGAATCTCCTCATTCCACGAAGTGGTGACACCTTGAGGTACACATAATCTCCTTCTTCAAATTCCAGTGGTCTCCTTCTATTATCAGCATAGCTCTTTTGTCTGGTTTGAGCTACCCTCAAATTCTCTCGTATTATACGGACTTGTTCTTCTGCTTCTTGAATCAATTCAGGCCCAAAGAATTGTCTTTCTCCAGTCTGATCCCAATACAAAGGAGTCCTGCACTTCCTCCCATACAAAGCTTCAAAAGGTGACATCTTTAGACTGGCCTGATAGCTATTATTATATGAGAATTCAGCATAAGGTAAACTTTTATCCCAACTTCCTCCATGCTGAAGGGCACAAGCTCTCAACATATCTTCCAATACTTGATTAGTCCTTTCAGTCTGTCCATCAGTCTGAGGGTGATAAGCCGTACTGAAATTCAACTTCGTACTCATGTTCTCATGAAAGCTTCTCCAAAATCTTGAGGTAAACTGCGAACCTCGATCAGACACGATCTTCCTTGGTACCCCATGTAAACACACAATCCGAGCCATATATAACTCTGCTAGCTGAGAACCTTTATAAGTAGTCTTCACAGGGATAAAGTGAGCCACTTTAGTCAATCTATCCACAATCACCCATATAGCATCATATCCTTTCTGGATGCGAGGCAATCCAGTAATGAAATCCATACCAATCTCTTCCCATTTCCACTCGGGTATCTTCAGTGGATGTAACAATCCAGCTGGCCTCTGGTGTTCAGCCTTAACTCTTTGGCATACATCGCACATAGCCACATGTGCAGCTACATCTCTTTTCAATCCATACCACCAATATTTCCGCTTCAAATCCTGATACATCTTGGTACTACCAGGATGAATAGAATAGTCCGAATCATGGGCCTCCTTTAAAATAGTCTCTCGAAGGCTTTTAATATCAGGAACACACATCCTGTCCTTGAACCATACAGTGCCCTGCTCATCTTCGGTAAATTTCGGAACTCGACCTTCAGTAATCAGATCCTTAATCTATTTTATTTTAGCATCACCAATTTGTCCTTTGCGGATCTCTTGCTCCAAAGTAGGTTCCACATCAATAGTAACTCCTTCAGTATGAGCAACTATCCCCAGGTTGAGTCTCCTGAAATCCTCAACAATCTCATCAGGTAGCTGGGCAACAATAGCTGAATGAACATGCTCCTTGCGACTCAAGGCATCTGTAACCAAATTTGCCTTGCCCGGGTGATAGTGAATCTCCAAATCATAATCCTTAATAAGCTCCAACCAACGGCGTTGCCTAAGGTTGAGATCCTTCTGAGTGAATATATACTTCAGACTCTTATGATCCGTATATACTTGACACTTGGTTCCCATGACATAATGTCTCCAAATCTTAAGCGCATGCACAACGGCTGCCAATTCCAAGTCATGAGTGGGGTAGTTCACTTCATGTTTCCGCAATTGACGAGAAGCATAGGCAATCACATGTCCTTCCTGCATGAGCACACATCCTAAGCCTTGGCCACATGCGTCGCAATAGATATCAAATCCTTTCTGTAGGTCTGGCATAACCAATACTGGTGGCGACATCAACCTCTTTTTCAATTGCTCAAAGCTGTCTTGGCACTTCTCGTCCCACTTAAATTCTCTTCCTTTCTCCAAAAGTGAAGTCATAGGCTTAGCAATCTTAGAAAATCCTTCAATAAATCTCTGATAATATCCAGCAAGTCCTAAGAAGCTCCGAATCTCAGTAACTGTAGTGGGCACTCTCCATTCCATTATCTCCTTAACTTTAGCAAGATCCACTGAAATTCCTCCATTAGAAATAATATGACCAAGAAATGGCACCTCGCCAATCCAAAACTCGCACTTGCTAAACTTGGCATATAGCTGGTTATCTCGTAGCTTCTGTAGCACCAATCTCAGATGTTCCTCATGATCGCTATCACTCTGACAATAAATAAGAATATCGTCGATGAATACCACGACGAATCTGTGCAAATACTCCATAAACACCTTGTTCATCAAGTTCATAAAATAACCTGGTGCATTGGTTAATCCAAATGACATAACAGTAAACTCATATAATCCATATCGAGTCGAGAATGCTGTCTTGGGAATATCTGATGGTCTAATCCTCATCTGATGGTAACCCGATCGGAGATCAATCTTTGAAAATACTCTAGCACCTCTCATCTGGTCAAATAAATCCTCAATACGGGGTAGCGGATACTTGTTCTTCACAGTAACATCATTAAGGGATCTATAATCCACACACATCCGCTGCGATCCATCCTTCTTCTGTACAAACAGAACCGGTGCTCCCCAAGGTGAGGAACTCGGACGAATGTACCCAGCCTCTTGTAACTCAGTTAACTGCTTCTTAAGTTCCTTCAACTCCTCTACGGACATCCTATATGGCCGTTTAGAAATAGGGGCGGTTCCAGGTAAGAGATCAATAACAAACTCAACTTCTCTATCAGGTGGCATCCCTGGTAACTCCTCTGGAAAGATATCCGGAAAATCTCTAACCACACGGATGTTGTCACCAACAAACTCCTCAGGTATGAAGAACATTGCACGCATGGGTGAGGAGGTTACTGCAATATTAACCTGAAATCTTTCTCCTTTAGTGGTAGTGAGTTCTACGGTACCTCTACCACATGATATAACGGCCTTTGCCTTCCTTAGCCATGACATACCAAGGATCAGATCTATACTGCTTGACTCTAATATTATAGCAGTAGCTCAAAATTCTCTACCCATAATGGTCAATGTCAATCTACGAGTCATTTGATTCGCCTCAACATGCCCTTTAGGGGTGATTACTATCATGGGTTTTCTCATATTTAGCAGTGGTATTTCATTTGTGTTGGCATATCTAGCAGACATGAATGAATGTGTAGCACCAGAATCAAATAATATAGTTGCAGGAATTGCATTAACATAAAACATACCAAGTACGAGGTCCCCACCATCCGGAGTAGCATCAACGCTGACTTGATTAACCTTGGCAATAGAATATCCCTTGCCAGATCCTGGAGTTTGCTGCCTGTTCTGAACTGGAGTAGTAGCCATCCTCTGTGGGCAGACATTTGCATAATGACCAGTCTTCCCACACTTGAAACAAGTAGTGCCTGGACTCTGTCCGGAAAACTTCGTCAGGGTGCCAGTGGGGGTAGCCTGTCGAGGAGGTGGAGTCCTCAGTGGTGATTGCTGAACTGGGCGCGGTCCTCCTGGTCGAGTCGGTGTACCCTGTGGTGAACTGTAGCGAGGACGAACACTGCTGCTTCCTTGTCCTTGAGATATTGCCTTTCTCTTCAAATCACCCAGCTGAACACGCTTGTGTTCAATAGCAAGAGCCTTATCCAGCAGTCTCTGAAATGATGGAAAAGTGTGTGCAACCAGTGCATACTGTAGGGGTTCATTAAGTCCTTCAATAAAGTGCTCCTGCTTTCTTTCATCCTCAGCAACTTCCTCTGGAACATATCTCGACAGCTGAATAAATTTGTCTCTGTACTCGCTAACTGACATACTTCCTTGCTTCAGCGACAGAAACTCCTTCTTCTTGATCTTTATCATACCAGCTGGAATATGGTAGTTCCTGAATTGTGTACTAAACTCTGCCCAAGTAATAGTATCAGCAGCATCGTGGGCAGCAGTATAAGAATCCCACCAGTCAGCAGCAGGACCTGTCAGACGTCCAGAAGCATATAAAACCTTCTCCCGATCAGTGCACTGTGCAATATTCAACATCTTCTCAACAGACTTCAGCCAATCATCCGCGTCCAGTGGATCAGGTGAGCTAGCGAATGTAGGTGGCTTATGACTCATGAACTCCCGGTGCTTATCTAGGGGTGGAACTGGTGGTGGTGGTGGAGGCAGTGGTACTTGTTGCTGTTGCTGCTGTTGTTGTTGTTGTTGCATTTGCTGTTGCAGCTGCTGTTGTTGCGCCCTCCTTTCCTGGCGTATCTCCTCTCGCTCCTGGCGCAACTCCTGTCGTATATCTTCTCTTTCCTGACGCATCTCCTGGCGTTCTTGCTGCATCTTGGCACGCATATCAGCCATAGTGTCCGCCATTTGCTGTATCACCGCCATCTGAGCAACAACCAGTGGGTCAACTCCGCCTGGTGGAGGATTAGGAGGATTCATCTCTGCAGGTTGTGGCTGGGGTTGTCTATATATCCTTCGAGTGTGTCGATTGGGAGGCAAATCAATTCCACCACCCCGCCTGGTATTGACCATCTGAGTTAGATACATATGGTAAGAAAATAGTAGACAAGGCAGATATTTACAAATCAGGTTACTTTGGGGGACTTTTTAGCTAAGCAGATTAATATTTTACCTACCATAGCTAATTTATTACCTTATGGTGGTACATACTAAGATGTCCATCTATAATAATTCAATCAATCAAAGAAGCAAATCAGGCATTTAGCATCAGCACAATCAAACAATATTTTTTTAAAAGAAAATAGTTTTAAATTTTGTCCTGGGTTCCCTATCTCTAAAAAAATCATAGTGGTAGGATTCCAAGGTGTGAAATCCATCTTGTCTTAGAGTAGAAAAGATAAGATTAACCAGAGTAGAGTAACAGAAGGTGAGACAAGATCAAGATGAGATGAGTATAGAATGAGTCAGAGTAAGGTAAGTAGGAAAGGGTTTGTCCATTTTTATCTAGGTTCCGTCCTACAGTCAACATTTCCTCTGATACCACTTCTGTCACACCCGGCTTTAAGGAACAAAGCCAGGTGCATCTCATACATGCGCCAAGAAGACAACATATATAATAACAGAGTGTATAGAGATAAATGTCAATAACATCAGAGTATTTATTACATAGCGGAAGACTTATTCCAAAATAAAATAATAAAAATAAAACAAACTAAGGATCGTCGGCGCTAATGTCAACTGAGAAACGCCACCTAGATCAGATCATACTCCTCGCCTTGTGGCTCCTCCTGAACCACCTGCTCTTCTCCTGTGGGGGGGTGTGAGACAGCAAGGGTGAGCTCACACATGATCATAGCTCAACAAGTTGTGGGGAACCAGTGGACATAAACTCATAAAGGTGTGAGTTCATGTGATGTGTAAGGCTAATCAATGATAGGGGTTTAAAGCTGAGCATTGCTTTTAAGTAGTTGGTCAGAATTTTATTAGCAGTTACTAAGTGTAAGTAATTACCAAACCATAAATAAAGTAATAGAACAAATTAATAATAAACCCATGCAATGCATATGACAAAATTGAATTTAAGTTCCATAATTTAAACATCAGAGAGTCCTGAGCTGCTCATGACCGTGAGCTCGGCTAGTATACCAGTTTTACACTCTGCAGAGGTTGTACCCTTTACCCACAAGTCATGTTACCCATCTGCCAAGGGGTCACGACTCCCATACACCTCTACCTAGGAAGCGCGGCAGGGCAACACTACGAGGCCTTTACAAAGTTCCACTAGCTTCCGAAAACCCGCTACAGTTTATAGGAAGTTCCAATGCAGGGTTCTTGGCTGACTGCCATCGCAGCAAAATCAACCAAGGACCTCCCTACACTGACCACTCCCCTACTGCCCTTGCCCCTTTCGGGTAAGGTAGTCTTCCACTAGCTTTCCTAATTAGTCAGCCAAGGGCGTCCCATTAAACCCTTGTGGTGGCACGTGGTTCTCAAGTTAAGCTCTATGTTCCAATTAATATTAATGAACTTGACATGAACATAAACAGAATAACAAGAATAATTGGAACATAGATATAATAAATGATTATCCCAAAACCATGTAAAGCAATAGCAAACTACCCAAGTGATTCAGGGGTAAACAAGGTAATGAGATAAGCAATCTAGGGTGACCTATTGGGTCCCATCAAAATTAACCTATGCATGGATAAGTGATATTAAAGAACATTATTGGGTAAAAAGTGGTCAAGGGCACAACTTGCCTTCAATGAGCTCCTGCTCAGCTACTTCAACCTGCTGCTCACCAGGATCCTCGGTCACGGGCTCTTCTACTCGCCACAATACAAACAAGCACAATATGCAGGGAAAAATTAACATCACACCAAGCATGTGAACAAAATACACAGAAATATTCTACATATTAAAATAAAATTCTAGGAACAGGAATCATAATTTTTGGAGTTATACATTTTAAGTTATGGATTTTCAAAGGTTTTATGTGTTTAAAATGGGATTAAGTGGGAAATAACTTTTCTTACTATTTTTATAACAAAACAGAGGCTCTAGGAGATAGAGAATAAAACTACAAAATTTTTGCAACTGGAATGAAGTAATTTGGACTTCATATACATTTTCTATGAATTATCAAAGTTCTAGCAATTATTTTCCCATGGAAAATCCATTTATAAATTATTTTCTCTGATTTTATTATGTTCTGGACTAGGCCTCATTTTTTGTGAAATGCAGGGGGCTCAGAGGAACTTTCCCAAGACACAGCGCACAGCACACACTGGACGGCGGGTTGAATTCATTAAAATACGGGGGCTCATATGGAAAACCACCCACGAAGGGGTACCGTGAACTCTCCACCGTCCGATCAAGCACCCACGCGCCAGATTAGATCGAAGCCTGCCCAATTCCTCGGCCGCCAGATCGAAATCCAAGGGCCCAAATCAGATCGACGTAACGTTATGAGGTGAGGTTGATCCCAGCCGTTGGCGCATGGATCGACGACCTAGGTTCCTAAGTGACCGAGTACCAATCTCGCTCGTTCTACATCGGATCAACGGCCTGGATCGATCACGTGAAGAGGTATGCCTACTGCCTAATCATGGCCGTTGGTCAAAATCCAAGGGTCCGAAGGCCCATCCCCTACCCACCGCCGATCCATGGCGGCGTGCTCAGAACGCACGGCGGCGCACTCGCCGGAGATCGGCCATTCGGTGAATTGGAAGCTAATACTATGTTCTGATACACGCAAATGGTACAGTGGGTCCAGGTGAACATGTATGAGCATCACGTACCAAGAATCGCATAGCAGAGGTCCCATGCACGGGTGAACAGCGGACGCACGGTAGATGCGCCCGACGGCGAGAAATCCCCCCACAGCCGATCGTGATTCTTTCACCGGAATGCGTCGAGAGGGCACAACATCACCAGACGGACCTTCCCCTGGGGCTTTTCGGGTCTGACGATTGGTGTGGAGCGATTTTGAGGGCGGCGACGATGGTGTTCGGCGAAGGCTTGGGTACTGGGTCTAGGGGTTCATGGCAGGAGCCCAGGGACCAGCTTTTATCTCCGAGCGCACGGATGGTCAGAAGCGCATGCGCGGCAGCGGAAGATTCGGCCGGTTGGTTGGCGAATTCGTCGTGAGCACGCGCGCGGTATTCGGACGACCGAACGAGGCCGAATGCGTCGGCGTACGCGAGTTCTCCGCGGAAGAAGCTCCTGACCCACTGGGCCCGCAGTGCAGCGACGGGTGAGTGGTCGCCCAGTGGACCCCGCAGACCAGTGAGGGCAGCGCGTCGAGGATAGTAGGCTGCGCGGTGGATGAGAGCGATGTGGGCCGAAATGAGGAAGTCGGCCCAACAGGCTATTTTCTTTTATCTTTATTCTGATTTTTATTTTCTGTTTTTCTTTATTCACAATTATTTGAATCCAGATTTGAATTTGAATATGAGTTTCAACTTTGAGTCAATTATACAAATTCAAACTCTACTGTAGGCATAATATATCTTTATTTACTCCTTTTTCTCCTCCTAATATTCATTTTATTCTCTTTTCTAAATTCTAGAATTCCTTTTAGACCTCAATTTCCATTCTAGATTTAACCTATTCATTTTTTTTATATTACTATTATTTTTTTATATTGTCACGAGTAATGCACACACAATAAAATCCCAGCATGATGCATATTTTTGTGGCTTTTATGGTATTAATTATTTGTTTATCCCTAGGGTGTACACATGTGATGATGCACAAAGGTTAAACTCACATAAGGAGAAATTGTTTCTCTATTGATATTATTTCTAGCAATTACAAAGTGGGTGTTACATTAGAGGAACCTGATGAGTAGTTGGCTTCGTCGTATGGCCGTCAATGGGGTCCGGGCACAGTACTTGCTCTACCGAGGTTGGTTGCAGAGGTTCTTTGATTTGGTTTTGTTAGTCACCCTTCCTTTGGGGAGATGTACTGTGTTTATCAAACTGAAGAAACCTCTGGGAAATCTTTATAAAGGATACGTAGTGAGACCCTGCTAGGTCACCTTGGTAGTGATCAATAGGGAGGCTAGAACCCCGGGCAGAATGGGAATCACGGCTTGTGGGTAAAGTGTGCAACCTCTGTAGAGTGTTAGAAACTGGTATATCAGCCGTGCTCACGGTTATGAGCAGCTGTAATACTCAAGTTGTATACCAAGAGTAATAAAGAGAGTTCCTCATTTTGTGTGTTTCATTTGCATCATAAAAAGAGCACCTATGTAATGGAGAGTGACTAAATAGAACCAATAATACCAAAATAAAAGAAAATGCATCATGTGGAGTTTTATGTTTGTGCATTAAATAAAATAATAATAATAATAGGGATAATAAGATAATAAATGCTAGAAGTTAAATCAAATCCTAAATTAAAAAAATGAGGGTTTTGAAAATGAGAAGGAGAAAGTATATAACATGTAAAACAAATTTCATAAATGTTCCAAATTAGTACTTCCTAAGTTCACAGTAAAATTCGAGGACAAACTCTGCACAAGGTTTGAATTTAAAAATTTGAATTCAAATTTGGGTATGAAAATGAAGAAAGAAAACAGAAAAATAAAAAGAAAAAAAGAGAAAACCTTACCTGGGCCCTGAGCCACGAATTCGGCCCACCTAAGGATCCTCACCGCGCGGCCCATCTCCATTCACAGGGCGTGCCGACAGGTGGGCCACGCCTGTCAGTCACACGCCGCACCCGTTCCCCCTCGTTCCACTGGCGTGTGGATCCCGCGTGACAGCCGCCTCCTCCACACGCGCGCTGACTCTCTGCGGGTGGGTCCCTGTGGCCGGATCTTCGTCTCCGCGCGACTCGCTCCGTCTGCTCGCCGAACCGCGAAGGAAGCGCCGCCTTGACCGCACCCTCCACTCCTCTGGTCAGCGCGTTTGCCTGGCTTCTCGCCCGCTGGCGAGGTGGCCCCACACCGCAGCCCAAGCGTGCGCGGCTCCGTGGATCTTCCCCGTTTTCCTCGCATCGACAACGAACTCGCCGAGCTCCGCGCGCAATCCGGTAACTCCGGGAATCAGTTGAAGTCCGCCTCGACCTAGGAATAAGACCCCTCTGGGCGCCCCGAGGGTCCTCCTACCTCATCCCTGCCCAGCAACGCGCCGCCGCCGCCACCACCAGTACCGTGCGCGCCGAGGGAGAGGGAGAGTGCCGCCGCCGAGACCCAATCTGCTTTGTTGCCGCGCTGGGTATTGTACGCCTGTGTGTGGAGCTTCGCCGCGCCTCCGGGGAGCTGTCTACTACCGTCGCGGAGGAATCAAACCACTAGGTGACCCGGAATCCCTCGCCGGAGTGGAGTTCTCCGCCGTGCTCGCGTCTCACCGTGGCCGTTGCCGACCCAGCGTCGATTTGTGGTATGGAGCACCCCACTTAATTCACATGGATTGTCCACACATGCAGCACTAGTCAGGGGTAGATTTGGGGCTGGGAATCGCCGGTGACCACCTCCGGTGGGGAGCGCGGCCGTGGAGTCGACCGCCGCCGTGCTTGGTCTTGTCGGAGGGAAGGGCCGAATCGGTGGCCGTTAATCAGGACACGAACGGCTCAGATTAGATGGTACATACCGGTTCGGTCGGGTCCGATCGGGGCCGTTGATCCTGAATCGGATGGGTAGGGACTGGCGAGCGCCTTCATTAAATCTCGCTCGTTGATCTGGGATCAAGCGGATGGCGTAGCATACCGATTCGTTTTAACAGAAATTTGATCTGGGCGCTTGGCTGTTAATCGGACGGCCAGGAATAGACAATACCCCTTCGCCATACACATTTCACAGACAGACCCTTATAGAATTTAGAAAATAACCCGCCGTCCGTGGGGGAGTTTGGCTGAGTCTTAGAATTAGTTGCACTGGGGCCCCTGACTTTTCTGGTTATTAAGGCCCAGTCCAGAGACGTTTAAAAACAGAAAAATAGTATTAGAAATTCATTTTTAATACAAAAACAAATCTAGAAACTTGTAAAATTCATAGAAATTCCATTTTTGGTCCAAATTGAACCATTCCAGTTTCTAAAATTTTATAATAATATTCTTTATCATTTAGTATCACTGTTTTGACATGAACTCAGTTAGAAAATTAATTTGTCATCTAATCCTATTTTAATCACATTAAACCTTAGGAAATTCGTATCTCCTTCGTTTTAACTCCGATTTGATTCGTTCAAGTTGCGTTGGTCTCGTAGAAACGTGTAGATCATTATTATACAGTATAATCTTATGTTTGGTGTGATGTTAATTGTGTATATACCATGTTTGCTTGTATTGCTACGTCTAGCGCGAGGACACGTGTCATCTGAAAGGCAAGTTGGTACCTGGAATCTCAAGTGCCAGGCAAGTTGTGCCCTTGATCACTTCTTTTACCCATTCATGTTCTTATTATTCATAATGATCTGCATAGGATAATTTTGCTGGGACCCAATAGGATACCCTAGATTTTGACTATCTTTATACCTTGCTTCACCACTGGTTTTACTACTAAAGTTTTGGGTAGTACATGCTATTGCTTTATGTGGATTTGGGTATAGAGATATTCATCACTCATTGTTATACTATTTATTGTTATCTGTTTTATTATTCCTTGTTCATGTTAAGATCATTATGTTAATGGGAACATGGAGCGACCACCCGGGAAAACAGTGCTACCATAAGGGTGGAATGGGACGCCCTTGGCTGATTAACTAGGAAAGCTAGGGGAGGGCTACCTTACCCGAAAGGGGCAAGGGCAGTAGGGGAGAGGTCAGTGCGGGGAGGTCCCTGGTTGATTTTGCTGCGATGGCTATCAGCCAGGAACCCTTTACTGGATCTTCCCATAAACTGTAGCGGGTAGTCTGAAGCTAGTGGAACTTTGTAAAGGCCTCGTAGTGTTACCCTGCCTCGCCTCCTCGGTAGAGGTGTATGGGATTGGCCATCTCTTGGCAGATGGGTAACATGACTTGTGGGTAAAGATGCGCAACCTCTGCAGAGTGTAAAACTGGTATACTAGCCGTGCTCACGGTCAAGAGCGGCTCGGACCCTCACATGATTAAATTATGGAACTTAAACTTAACCTGTCATTTCATTGCATTTGGGATTATTTTATTATTACTTTTACTTATTATTACTATGGTTTGGTATTTACTTACACTTAGTAACTGCTAATAAAATTTTGACCAACTTATAAAAGCAATGCTCAGCTTCAGCCTTTATCTCATTGATCAGCCTTACACTTCATGAACTCCCACCTTTGGTGAGTTCATGTCACATTATTCCCCACGACTTGTTGAGCTATGATCGTATGTGAGCTCACTCTTGCTGTCTCACACCCCCCCCACAGGAGAAGAACAGGTGGTTTCAAGTGGAGTCAAGTATCGAGGAGTTTGATCTGATCTAGGTGGCGTTTCCCAGTCGACATTGGCGCCGACGATCCTTAGTTCGTGTTATATTTATCTTTTATTATTTTTGTAAGTCTTCCGCTATGTAATATGTACTCTGATGTTTATGACATTTATCTCTATACACTCTGTTATTATATATGTTGTCTTCTTGGCGCATGTATGAGATGCACTCGGCTTTGTCCTTTAAAACCGGGTGTTACAGAAGTGGTATCAGAGGAAATGTTGACTGTAGGACGAGACCTAGATAGAACTGGACAAACCCTTACCTACTTATCTCATTCTGATTCTTTCTACACTTATCTTGATCCTGTCTCACCTTCTACTGTTCTACTCTGATCATTCTTACCTTTTCTACTCTTAGACAAGATGGATTTCACACCTTGGAATCCATACCCCTATGACATTTTTAAGAGATAGGAAGCCTAAGACCAAATCAAAACTATTTTCTCTATTAAAAATGTTGGTTGATTGTTCTGATGATCAATACCTGATTTGCTTCTTTGATTGATTGCAACATTATAGTTGGGCATCTTAGCATGTACCATCATAAGGTATTGGCTTTAGTGGATAACACACTAATCTACTTAGCTAATAAGTCCCCCAAAGTAACCTGATTGTAATTACTGCCTTGGCTACTGCTCTTTCTTACCTTATGTATCTAACTCAGATGGTCAATACCAGGAAAGGAAAGATTATCACGCAACAGCAAACAGAAATGAATCCTCCAAATCCCCAACCTGTTGAAACCGAGCAAGTGATCGCAACCCAAAGGCTGGTAATACAGCAATTGACAGACATGATGACCGAAATGCAAAACCAGATAGACTACCCCTATACTGTTAGAAGAGAGCAGTATAGACTTGATCCTTGGTATGTCATGGTTAAGAAAGGCAATGGTGGTTTATACACTGCGCTAAGGGAACCGTAGAACTCACCAGTTCCAAAGGAGAAAGATTTGAAGTTGGAATTGCAGTAACTACTGCCACCAGATATGGAAGTTGAGTTGGTCATTAATCTCTTACCTAAGACTGCCCCTATTTCTAAACGGCCATACATGATGTCCATAGAAGAGCTAAAGGAACTTAAGAAACAATTAACAGAATTACAAGAGGATGGATACATTCGTCTGAATTCTTCACCTTGGAGAGCACCAGTTTTGTCTGTACAGAAGAAGGATGGGTCGCAAAGGATGTGCGTGGATTGTAGGACTCTTAATGATGTCACTGTGAAGAACAAGTTTCTGTTACCCCGCATTAAGGATTTATTTAATCGGATAAGAGGAGCCAGGGTATTCTCGAAGATTGACCTCCGATCGGGGTACCATCAGATGAAGACTGGACCATCAGATATTCCTAAGACGGATTTCTCGACTCGATATGGATTATATGAGTTCATCGTTACGTCGTTTGGATTAACTAATGCACCAGCTTATTTTATGGATTTGATGAATAAGATGTTTTTGGAGTATTTGGACAGATTCGTCGTGGTGTTCATCGATGATAATCTTATCTATTCTAAGAATGAGAGTGACCATGAAGAACATCTAAGGTTGGTGCTACAGAAGTTACGAGATGATCAACTCTACGCCAAGTACGGTAAATGCGAGTTTTGGATTGGCGAGGTGCCATTTCTTGGACATATCATTTCTAATGTAGGAATAGCAGTGAATCCTGCTAAAGTCAAGGAGATAGTGGTGTGGAGCATACCCACTACGGTTACGGAGGACCGAAGTTTCTTGGGACTTGCAGGATATTAATGGAGATTTATTGAAGGATTTTCTAAGATTGCTAAGCTTATGACCTCACTTTTGGAGAAGTAAAGAGAATTCAAGTGGGACGAGAAGTGCCAAGTATATACGGATCATAAGAGTTTGAAGTATATATTCACTCAGAAGGATCTCAACTTTAGGCAACGCTGTTGGTTGGAGCTTATTAAGGATTATGATTTGGAAATTCATTATCACCCGGGCAAGGCAAATTTGGTTACAGATGCCTTGAGTCGAAAGGAGCATGTTCATTTTGCTGTTGTTGCCCAGCTACTCGATGAGATTGTTGAGAGTTTCAGGAGACTTAACCTGGGGATAGTTACTCACGCTAAAGGAGTTATTATTGATGTGGAAACTAATTTGGAGCAAGAGATCCGCAAAGGACAAACTGGTGATGCTAAGATAAAAGAGATTAAGGATCTAATTACTGAAGGTCGAGTTCCGGAATTCACGGAAGATGAGCAGGGCACTGTATGGTTCAAGGACAGGATGTGTGTCCATGATATTGAAAGCCTTCGTGAGACTATTTTAAAGGAAGCCCATGACTCGGATTATTCTATTCATCTTGGTAGTACCAAGATGTATCAAGATTTGAAACGGAAATATTGGTGGTATGGATTGAAAAGAGATGTAGCTGCACATGTGGCTATGTGCGATGTATGTCAAAGAGTTAAGGCTGAACATCAGAGGCCAGCTGGACTATTGCATCCACTGAAGATGTCCAAGTGGAAGTGAGAAGAGATTGATATGGACTTCATTACTGGATTGCCTCGCACCCAGAAAGGATATGATGCTATATGGGTGATTGTGGATAGATTGACTAAAGTGGCTCACTTTATTCCTGTCAAGACTACTTATAAAGGTACTCAGCTAGCAGAGTTATATATGGCTCGGATTGTGTGTTTACATGGAGTACCAAAGAAGATCGTGTCTGATCGAGGTTCGCAGTTTACCTCAAGGTTTTGGAGAAGTTTTCATGAGAACATGGGCACGAAGTTGAATTTTAGTACGGCTTATCACCCTCAGACGGATGGACAGACTGAAAGGACAAACCAAGTATTGGAAGATATGTTGAGAGCATGTGCCCTTCAGCATGGAGGAAGTTGGGATAAAAGTCTACCTTATGCTGAGTTCTCATATAATAATAGTTATCAGGCCAGTCTGAAGATGTCACCTTTTGAAGCTTTATATGGGAGGAAGTGCAGGACTCCTCTATATTGGGATCAGACTGGAGAGAGACAGTTCTTTGGGCCTGAACTGATTCAAGAAGCAGAAGAACAAGTTCGTATAATTCGAGAAAATTTGAGAGTGGCTCGAACCAGGCAAAAGAGCTACGCAGATAACAGAATAAGATCACTGGAATTTGAGGAAAGAAACCATGTGTACCTCAAGGTGTCACCACTTCGTGGAATGAGGAGATTTAAAGTCAAGGGCAAGTAGTCCCCTCACTTTATTGGACCATTCAGAATTTGTAGGCAAGTTGGAGAGATGGTCTATCAACTCGATCTACCTGATAATCTATCTGATGTACATAATGTATTCCATGTGTCTTAACTTAATAAGTGTCTCTGTGTCCCTGAGGAGCAGTTACCAATGGAAGGGCTTAGTGTTCAGAGTAATTTGACTTATACGGAGTATCCTGTCGAGATTTTGGATACATTGACGCGAGTTACAAGAAATAAGGTGATAAAGATGTGCAAAGTTCAATGGAGTCACCACGGTGAAGATGAAGCAACTTGGGAAAGAGAAGAAGAGCTTCGTATAGATTTTCCCCACCTTTTCCCTAGATCTTCTTAAATCTCGAGGACGAGATTATTTTTAAGGGGGGTAGGATTTGTAATACTCAAGTTGTATACCAAGAGTAATAAAGAGAGTTCCTCATTTTGTGTGTTTCATTTGCATCATAAAAAGAGCACCTATGTAATGGAGAGTGACTAAATAGAACCAATAATACCAAAATAAAAGAAAATGCATCATGTGGAGTTTTATGTTTGTGCATTAAATAAAATAATAATAATAATAGGGATAATAAGATAATAAATGCTAGAAGTTAAATCAAATCCTAAATTAAAAAAAATGAGGGTTTTGAAAATGAGAAGGAGAAAGTATATAACATGTAAAACAAATTTCATAAATGTTCCAAATTAGTACTTCCTAAGTTCACAGTAAAATTCGAGGACAAACTCTGCACAAGGTTTGAATTTAAAAATTTGAATTCAAATTTGGGTATGAAAATGAAGAAAGAAAACAGAAAAATAAAAAGAAAAAAAGAGAAAACCTTACCTGGGCCCTGAGCCACGAATTCGGCCCACCTAAGGATCCTCACCGCGCGGCCCATCTCCATTCACAGGGCGTGCCGACAGGTGGGCCACGCCTGTCAGTCACACGCCGCACCCGTTCCCCCTCGTTCCACTGGCGTGTGGATCCCGCGTGACAGCCGCCTCCTCCACACGCGCGCTGACTCTCTGCGGGTGGGTCCCTGTGGCCGGATCTTCGTCTCCGCGCGACTCGCTCCGTCTGCTCGCCGAACCGCGAAGGAAGCGCCGCCTTGACCGCACCCTCCACTCCTCTGGTCAGCGCGTTTGCCTGGCTTCTCGCCCGCTGGCGAGGTGGCCCCACACCGCAGCCCAAGCGTGCGCGGCTCCGTGGATCTTCCCCGTTTTCCTCGCATCGACAACGAACTCGCCGAGCTCCGCGCGCAATCCGGTAACTCCGGGAATCAGTTGAAGTCCGCCTCGACCTAGGAATAAGACCCCTCTGGGCGCCCCGAGGGTCCTCCTACCTCATCCCTGCCCAGCAACGCGCCGCCGCCGCCACCACCAGTACCGTGCGCGCCGAGGGAGAGGGAGAGTGCCGCCGCCGAGACCCAATCTGCTTTGTTGCCGCGCTGGGTATTGTACGCCTGTGTGTGGAGCTTCGCCGCGCCTCCGGGGAGCTGTCTACTACCGTCGCGGAGGAATCAAACCACTAGGTGACCCGGAATCCCTCGCCGGAGTGGAGTTCTCCGCCGTGCTCGCGTCTCACCGTGGCCGTTGCCGACCCAGCGTCGATTTGTGGTATGGAGCACCCCACTTAATTCACATGGATTGTCCACACATGCAGCACTAGTCAGGGGTAGATTTGGGGCTGGGAATCGCCGGTGACCACCTCCGGTGGGGAGCGCGGCCGTGGAGTCGACCGCCGCCGTGCTTGGTCTTGTCGGAGGGAAGGGCCGAATCGGTGGCCGTTAATCAGGACACGAACGGCTCAGATTAGATGGTACATACCGGTTCGGTCGGGTCCGATCGGGGCCGTTGATCCTGAATCGGATGGGTAGGGACTGGCGAGCGCCTTCATTAAATCTCGCTCGTTGATCTGGGATCAAGCGGATGGCGTAGCATACCGATTCGTTTTAACAGAAATTTGATCTGGGCGCTTGGCTGTTAATCGGACGGCCAGGAATAGACAATACCCCTTCGCCATACACATTTCACAGACAGACCCTTATAGAATTTAGAAAATAACCCGCCGTCCGTGGGGGAGTTTGGCTGAGTCTTAGAATTAGTTGCACTGGGGCCCCTGACTTTTCTGGTTATTAAGGCCCAGTCCAGAGACGTTTAAAAACAGAAAAATAGTATTAGAAATTCATTTTTAATACAAAAACAAATCTAGAAACTTGTAAAATTCATAGAAATTCCATTTTTGGTCCAAATTGAACCATTCCAGTTTCTAAAATTTTATAATAATATTCTTTATCATTTAGTATCACTGTTTTGACATGAACTCAGTTAGAAAATTAATTTGTCATCTAATCCTATTTTAATCACATTAAACCTTAGGAAATTCGTATCTCCTTCGTTTTAACTCCGATTTGATTCGTTCAAGTTGCGTTGGTCTCGTAGAAACGTGTAGATCATTATTATACAGTATAATCTTATGTTTGGTGTGATGTTAATTGTGTATATACCATGTTTGCTTGTATTGCTACGTCTAGCGCGAGGACACGTGTCATCTGAAAGGCAAGTTGGTACCTGGAATCTCAAGTGCCAGGCAAGTTGTGCCCTTGATCACTTCTTTTACCCATTCATGTTCTTATTATTCATAATGATCTGCATAGGATAATTTTGCTGGGACCCAATAGGATACCCTAGATTTTGACTATCTTTATACCTTGCTTCACCACTGGTTTTACTACTAAAGTTTTGGGTAGTACATGCTATTGCTTTATGTGGATTTGGGTATAGAGATATTCATCACTCATTGTTATACTATTTATTGTTATCTGTTTTATTATTCCTTGTTCATGTTAAGATCATTATGTTAATGGGAACATGGAGCGACCACCCGGGAAAACAGTGCTACCACAAGGGTGGAATGGGACGCCCTTGGCTGATTAACTAGGAAAGCTAGGGGAGGGCTACCTTACCCGAAAGGGGCAAGGGCAGTAGGGGAGAGGTCAGTGCGGGGAGGTCCCTGGTTGATTTTGCTGCGATGGCTATCAGCCAGGAACCCTTTACTGGATCTTCCCATAAACTGTAGCGGGTAGTCTGAAGCTAGTGGAACTTTGTAAAGGCCTCGTAGTGTTACCCTGCCTCGCCTCCTCGGTAGAGGTGTATGGGATTGGCCATCTCTTGGCAGATGGGTAACATGACTTGTGGGTAAAGATGCGCAACCTCTGCAGAGTGTAAAACTGGTATACTAGCCGTGCTCACGGTCAAGAGCGGCTCGGACCCTCACATGATTAAATTATGGAACTTAAACTTAACCTGTCATTTCATTGCATTTGGGATTATTTTATTATTACTTTTACTTATTATTACTATGGTTTGGTATTTACTTACACTTAGTAACTGCTAATAAAATTTTGACCAACTTATAAAAGCAATGCTCAGCTTCAGCCTTTATCTCATTGATCAGCCTTACACTTCATGAACTCCCACCTTTGGTGAGTTCATGTCACATTATTCCCCACGACTTGTTGAGCTATGATCGTATGTGAGCTCACTCTTGCTGTCTCACACCCCCCCCCCCACAGGAGAAGAACAGGTGGTTTCAAGTGGAGTCAAGTATCGAGGAGTTTGATCTGATCTAGGTGGCGTTTCCCAGTCGACATTGGCGCCGACGATCCTTAGTTCGTGTTATATTTATCTTTTATTATTTTTGTAAGTCTTCCGCTATGTAATATGTACTCTGATGTTTATGACATTTATCTCTATACACTCTGTTATTATATATGTTGTCTTCTTGGCGCATGTATGAGATGCACTCGGCTTTGTCCTTTAAAACCGGGTGTTACAGCAGCCTTGGGATCCTCTTCGATTAGAAGAACAATGGTTACTTTTATGATGATGATTAACAATGGTGATTATAATCCTGATCTCTGGTATTTCCTCTTGGAGGGAGTGTCTCTGGGTAATAACTGGGCTATTACTAAAATTTGGCTCTACTTATAATAATAAAACTTGACCAACTAAAAGCAACTGCTTAACCTTAACTCCACATACCGCTAGTCCACCTTAGCCAAATGGGACATTTGCTGAGTACGTTGATGTGTACTCACCCTTGCTTTACAAACCACCCCACCCCAGGTTGTCCCCACTATTCTCAGTGCTCAGGAGGTGAAGCTGATAACATGGAGGACTTTGAGGAGTTCCAGGAATACGACGAGTTCTAGTTTACTTTAGTGGCAAACCCCCAGTTAGCTGCCTGTGTAGGCATATCATCTACGTTTCGTTTCTCCGCACTTTGATATTTATGTTGGACAATGGTTATGTATTAGACTTTGTGGATGTCTTGGACATCTTGATGTAATAAAGTACCTTTCCGCTAATTATTTCGAGCATTGTGTGATGATGTCCAATTATGTAATCGCTGTGTACGTGAGTTTCTAATCCTGACACGTACATGGTTTGCATTCGGTTTACCTTCTCAAACCGGGTGTGACAATAGTGTAAGCCCGGGTGAAAGGGAAATAGGGTCAAACCTTTTTCCTAAATGATTTTGGTGGTTGAATTGCCCAACACAAATTATTGGACTAACTTGTTTGCTCTAGATTATGAGTTATACAGGTGCCAAAGGTTCAACACAAACCAATAATAAGTCCAAGAAAGGGTTCAAATAAAAAGAGCAAAAGACAACCAAAGGCTGCCCTGGTCTGGCGCACCGGACTGTCCGGTGCACCATCGGACAGTGTTTGGTGCACCACCGGACAGTGTCTGGTGCACCAGGGAGAACGACTTTGAACTGCTCAGCTTCGGGAATTTGGGGAGCCGCTTCGATATAATTCACCGGACTGTCTGGTGTAACACCGGACTGTCCGGTGTGCCAGCGGGAGCAACGGCTACTAGCGCCAACGGTCGTCTGCAAAGGAATAGTGAAACGCTACAGTGCGCGCCTACGCACGCAGAAGTCAGAGCAGGCATCAGAAGGCACATCGGACAGTGAACAGTGACTGTCTGGTGCACCACCGGACTGTCTGGTGGCCCCACATGTTAGAGCTCCAATGGTTGAACCCTAACAGTTGGGTGACATGGCTGGCACACCGGACAGTGTCCGGTGGCGACCACTTTGGTGGTTGGGGCTATAAATACCCCCAACCACCACTCATTCAAGGCATCCAAGTTTTCAGCCAACACATTCTGAGAGCACCTAGAGGGGGGGTGAATAGGTGATCCTGTGAAACTTGAAAACTTAAGCCACAAAACTTGGTTAATCTTTAGCACAATAATTGCCAAGTGGCTAAAGAGGAATCCTCAACAAAACACAATAACCAAAAAGGATCAATCACAGAGATGGCACAGTGGTTATCCCGTGGTTCGGCCAAGACCAATGCTTGCCTACTCCACGTTGTGGCGTCCCAACGGACGAGGGTTGCAATCAACCCCTCTCAAGCGGTCCAAAGACCCACTTGAATACCACGGTGTTTTGCTTGCTTTATCTCAATCCCGTTTGCGAGGAATCTCCACAACTTGGAGCCTCTCGCCCTTACACTTGAAATTCACAAAGAACACGGAGCAAGGGAGGGATTAGCAACACACACAAGACACACGAATCAGAATGTCAATACGCACACAAGTCGCAACAAGAGCTCGCAACACAACTCAATGAGTTCACAACTCCACTAGAGCTCTATATGCTATCACAATGAAACGAATGTGCGGAATCGATGTCTTGGTGCTAAAGAATGTTGTAGGAATGCTTGGTGTACTCCTCCATGCGCCTAGGGGTCCCTTTTATAGCCCCAAGGCAGCTAGGAGCCGTTGAGAGCAATCTAGGAAGGCTGATCTTGCCTTCTGTCGACTGGCGCACCGGACAGTCCGGTGCACACCGGACACTGTCCGGTGCCCGATTTCCTTCCTTAAATAGCGAAGCCGACCGTTGGCAGCCTGAGAGCCGTTGGCGCACCGGACATGTCCGGTGCACACCGGACAGTCCGGTGCCATCTTCTAGCCGTTGGCTCGGCCACGTGTCCCGTGCAGATTGCGCGGCCGACCGTTGGCCCGGCCGACCGTTGGCTCACCGGACAGTCCGGTGCACACCGGACAGTCCGGTGAATTTTAGCCGTACGTCGCCGATGAATTCCCGAGAGCGGCCACTTCGCTCGAACCAGCCTGGCGCACCGGACAGTCCGGTGCTCCCAGACTCAGCAGAGTCTTGGCTGCTCGAGCCAAGACATTTACAATTGGATTTTTCCTGTTTCCAGCACTTAGACACAATACATTAGTCCATAAAACAATGTACTAAGTCTGAGAAACATACGTTTATCCTTGATTTGTACTTTGTCCACCTCTTTACACTTAGGCACTTGTGTTGGACACTAAATCACCAAAACACTTAGAAATGGCCCAAGGGCACATTTCCCTTTCAATCTCCCCCTTTTTGGTGATTTATGCCAACACAACATAAAGCAAGTAGAACAAGTACAAAGTCAAATAAAATAAGAATTCAAAATTGTTTTGATTCAATTTTGACATATATGGATCACTCTACGCCACCACTTGGTTTGTTTTTGCAAATCAAACTCAAATTCCTATCTCTAAGTCAAAACCACTTGTAGAGACATAAAGAGAGGTTTTCCAAAGAGATTTGATCAAGGATTTCAAAAACTCCCCCTTTTTTCCATAATCAACACTTCTCCCCACAAGAGGCCAACTTTTGACATAAGAGACAATAAAAGAGTTTTGACAAACCAAAAGCTCTAATCTATTATTTTCAAAATTTTTCAAGTGGTAGCTGATCCATTTATTGCTTTGGCCTTTATTTTCTCCCCCTTTGGCATCAAGCACCAAAACGGGATCAATCTTGGCCCCTGAACCCCATTGCCTTACCAAAGGCAATAAGAGTATAAAGATGAACTTGGAGAAGTTACTCTTTTCATCGAAGTGCAGTGGAAGTCTTGCATGGTCCAAGTCCACCTTTTCCCTTTCAATCCTCCTTGAAGACTAAAACAACCAAACTCAAGTACATGGTTAGTCTCAAAGGGTCAAGTTGTAGCACAGCTCCCCCTAAATATGTGCATCACTTGCAAAACGGACTTGTGAGGTCCAGGGAGTGTTTGTACAACTTGAGCACCACAGTAAGCAACAAAATGCAGAATGAACACGATCAAAGGCATAAACACATGTATGCTTCAATTCAATCCAAGTTCCGCGAATCTAAGATATTGAGCTCACTATGCAACCTGCAAAAGGTCTTCTCATCTAGAGGCTTGGTAAAGATATCGGCTAGCTGGTTCTCGGTGCTAACATGAAACACTTCGATATCTCCCTTT
The DNA here is from genome assembly GCA_029449295.1 of Zea luxurians. Taxonomy (NCBI): domain Eukaryota; kingdom Viridiplantae; phylum Streptophyta; class Magnoliopsida; order Poales; family Poaceae; genus Zea; species Zea luxurians. Next base: position 102,125,413 of record JAOPSE010000014.1, on the reverse strand, counting down.
TGCTGGTGGTCTCTCAAAAAGTGATGTCGGATGTCAATGTGTTTTGTGCGACTGTGCTCAACAGGATTTTCCGCTATTCGGATAGCACTCTCATTGTCACATAGGAGTGGGACTTTTCTCAGATTGTAGCCAAAGTCCTGGAGGGTTTGCCTCATCCAAAGTAGTTGCGCGCAACACTGTCCTGCGGCAACGTACTCGGCCTCAGCGGTGGATAGGGCAACGGAGGTTTGTTTCTTAGAGTTCCATGACACCAGGGACCTTCCTAAGAATTGGCACGTCCCCGATGTACTCTTCCTATCGACCTTACATCCAGCATAGTCGGAATCTGAGTACCCAATCAAGTCAAAGTTAGACCCCTTTGGATACCAGATCCCGAAGCAAGGCGCAGCGACTAAATATCGAAGAATTCGCTTCACAGCCACTAAGTGACACTCCTTAGGATCGGATTGAAATCTAGCACACATGCATACGCTAAGCATAATATCCAGTCTACTAGCACATAGATAAAGCAAAGAACCTATCATGGACCGCTATGCTTTTTGATCAACGGACTTACCACCTTTGTTGAGGTCAGTGTGTCCGTCAGTTCCCATCGGCGTCTTTGCGGGCTTGGCGTCCTTCATCCCAAACCGCTTTAGCAAGTCTTGCGTGTACTTCGTTTGGGAGATGAAAGTGCCGTCCTTGAGTTGCTTCACTTGGAACCCAAGGAAGTAGTTCAACTCGCCCATCATCGACATCTCGAATTTCTGCATCATCACCCTGCTAAACTCTTCACAAGACTTTTGATTAGTAGAACCAAATATTATGTCATCGACATAAATTTGGCATACAAAAAGATCACCATCGCACGTCTTAGTAAAAAGAGTTGGATCGGCTTTCCCAACCTTGAAAGCATTAGCAATTAAAAAGTCTCTAAGGCATTCATACCATGCTCTTGGGGCTTGCTTAAGTCCATAGAGCGCCTTAGAGAGCTTACACACGTGGTCGGGGTACCGTTCATCCTCAAAGCCAGGGGGTTGCTCCACGTACACCTCCTCTTTGATCGGCCCGTTGAGGAAAGCGATCTTCACATCCATTTGGTACAACCTGAAAGAATGGTGAGCAGCATATGCTAGCAAGATACGAATTGATTCTAGCCTAGCCACAGGAGCGAATGTCTCCTCAAAGTCCAAACCTGCGACTTGGGCATAACCTTTTGCCACAAGCCGAGCCTTGTTCCTTGTCACCACCCCGTGCTCGTCTTGTTTGTTGCGGAACACCCACTTGGTTCCCACAACATTTTGCTTGGGGCGAGGTACCAGTGTCCAAACTTCATTGCGCTTGAAATTGTTGAGTTCCTCCTGCATGGCCAACACCCAGTCCGGATCTAGCAAGGCCTCTTCTACCCTGAAAGGCTCAATAGAAGAGACAAAGGAGTAATGCTCACAAAAATTAACTAATCTTGAACGAGTAGTTACTCCCTTGCTAATATCACCCAATATCTGGTCGACAGAATGATCCCTTTGGATCATTGCTCGAACTTGGGTTGGAGGTGCCTGAGGTGCTTCTTCCTCTTCAACTTGAACATCCTGTGCTCCCCCTTGATCATGCGCCTCCACTTGAGGTACCTGTTCGTCATCTTGGGTTGGGGGATGCACCATAGTTGAGGAAGACGGTTGATCTTGCTCCAAATGTTCTTGAGGCCGTACATCTCCAATCGCCATGGTACGTATTGCGGCCGTTGGAACGTCTTCTTCATCTACATTATCAAGATCAACAACTTGCTCTCTTGGAGAGCCATTAGTCTCATCAAATACAACGTCGCTAGAGACTTCAATCAAACCCGATGATTTGTTGAAGACCCTATATGCCTTTGTATTTGAATCATAACCTAATAAAAACCCTTCTACGGCTTTGGGAGCAAATTTGGAATTCCTACCCTTCTTCACTAGAATGTAGCATTTACTCCCAAATACACGAAAGTACGATACATTGGGTTTGTTACCAGTTAGCAGCTCATATGAAGTCTTCTTGAGGAGGCGATGAAGGTAGACCCTGTTGATGGCGTGGCAAGCCGTGTTCACGGCTTCCGACCAAAAGCACTCGGGGGTCTTGAACTCTCCAAGCATAGTCCTCGCCATATCTATGAGCGTCCTGTTCTTCCTCTCTACCACACCATTTTGCTGAGGTGTGTAGGGAGCGGAGAACTCGTGCTTGATCCCCTCCTCCTCAAGGAACTCCTCCACTTGAAGATTCTTGAATTCGGACCCGTTGTCGCTCCTTATCTTCTTCACCTTGAGCTCAAACTCATTTTGAGCTCTCCTTAGGAAGCGCTTGAGGGTCCCTTGGGTTTCAGACTTATCCTGCAAAAAGAACACCCAAGTGAAGCGGGAAAAGTCATCAACAATAACTAGACCATACTTACTTCCTCCTATGCTCAGATAGGCGACGGGTCCGAAGAGGTCCATATGTAGCAGCTCCAGAGGTCTTGACGTGGTCATCACATTCTTGTTGTGATGTGCTCCTCCCACTTGTTTACCTGCTTGACAAGCTGCACAAGGTCTATCTTTTTCGAAATGAACATTGGTTAGACCTATCACATGTTCTCCCTTTAGAAGCTTGTGGAGGTTCTTGATCCCCACATGTGCTAAGCGGCGATGCCACAACCAGCCCATGCAAGTCTTAGCCATTAAGCATGCATCTAGACCGGCCTCTTCTTTTGCAAAATCAACTAAGTAAAGTTTGCCGTCTAGTACACCCTTAAAAGCTAGTGAACCATCACATCTTCTAAAGACAGACACATCTATATTTGTAAATAAACAGTTATATCCCATATTACATAATTGACTAACAGATAGTAAATTATATCCAAGACTCTCCACTAAAAACACATTAGAGATAGAATGCTCATTTGATATTGCAATCTTGCCTAAACCTTTCACCTTGCCTTGGTTCCCATCACCGAATATGATTGAATCTTGGGAATCCTTATTCTTGACGTAGGAGGTGAACATCTTCTTCTCCCCCGTCATATGGTTTGTGCATCCGCTGTCGATAATCCAGCTTGAACCCCCGGATGCATAAACCTGCAAGGCAAATTTAGGCTTGGGTCTTAGGTACCCAACTCTTGTTGGGTCCTACAAGGTTAGTCACAATTTCCTTAGGGACCCAAATGCAAGTTTTATCGTCCTTGCATTTTGCCCCTAACTTCCTAGCAACTATCTTCCTATCCTTTCTAAAAATAGCAAAGGAAGCATTCAAGGCATGATAAATTGTAGAGGGACCATTCATAACTTTCCTAGAAGCATGAACAAAATTTTTTCTAGGCACATGATGAACATTTTTCCTAGGCATATCTCTACCATGCATATAGGAAGAACTAGGAGCAAACATAGCATACGAGTCATGTGAATCAAAAGCATTGCAACTCCTATGAGACTGTCTTCTATCGTTGTACATAAAAGCATGGTTCCTTTTAGTGCTACTTGCCATAGGGGCCTTCCCTTTCTCCTTGGCGGAGATGGGAGCCTTATGGCTTGTTAAGTCCTTGGCTTCCCTCTTGAAGCCAAGTCCATCCTTAATTGAGGGGTGTCTACCAATCGTGTAGGCATCCCTTCCAAATTTTAGCTTATCGAAATCACTTTTGCTAGTCTTAAGTTGGGCATTAAGACTAGCCAATTCATCGTTTAACTTTGCAATAGAAGCTATGTGTTCACTACAAGCATCAACATCAAAATCGTTACATCTATTGCAAATAACAACATTTTCTACACAAGTTGTTGATTTACTAGCTATTTTCAACTTAGCATTCAAATCATCATTAATGTTCCTTAAGCTAGAAATTGTCTCATGGCACGAAGATAATTCACATGAAAGCATTTCATTTCTTTTGACTTCTAAAGCATGAGATTTTTGTGCTTCTATAAATTTGTCATGTTCTTCATATAATAAATCTTCTTGTTTTTCTAGAAGCCTATTTTTATCATTCAAGGCATCAATTAATTCATTAATTTTATCTACCTTGGTTCTATCTAGGCCCTTAAATAGACATGAATAATCTATTTCATCCTCATCACTAGATTCATCCTCACTTGAAGAAGCATAAGTAGAGTCTTGAGTACATACCTTCTTCTCCCTTGCCATAAGGCATGTGTGATGTTCGTTGGGGAAGAGGGATGACTTGTTGAAGGCGGTGGCGGCGAGTCCTTCATTGTCGGAGTCGAACGAGGAGCAATCCGAATCCCACTCCTTGCCAAGATGAGCCTCGCCCTTTGCCTTCTTATAATTCTTCTTCTTCTCCCTCTTGTTCCCTTGGTCCTGATCACTATCATTGTCGGGACAGTTAGCAATAAAATGACCAAGCTTACCGCATTTGAAGCATGAGCGCTTCCCCTTGGCTTTGGTCTTGCTTGGCTGTCCCTTGCGACCTTTAAGCGCCGTCTTGAATCTTTTGATGATGAGAGCCATCTCTTCATCATTAAGTCCGGCTGCCTCAATTTGTGCCACCTTACTAGGTAGCGCCTCCTTGCTTCTTGTTGCCTTGAGAGCAAGGGGTTGCGGCTCGTTGATCGGACCATTCAAAGCATCGTCCACGTACCTTGCCTCCTTGATCATCATTCGCCCGCTGACGAATTTTCCTAGGACTTCTTCGGGCGACATTTTGGTGTACCTAGGATTCTCACGAATATTATTCACCAAATGAGGATCAAGAACGGTAAAGGACCCTAGCATCAGTCGGACGACGTCGTGGTCCGTCCATCGTGTGCTTCCGTAGCTCCTTATTTTGTTGATATGGGTCTTGAGCCGGTTGTATGTTTGAGTTGGCTCCTCTCCCCTTATCATCACGAACCGTCCAAGCTCGCCCTCCACCAACTCCATTTTGGTGAGCAAGGTGACGTCGTTCCCCTCATGAGAAATCTTGAGGGTGTCCCAGATCTGCTTGGCGTTATCCAAGCCGCTCACTTTGTGGTATTCATCCCTGCACAATGAAGCTAGAAGAACAGTAGTAGCTTGTGCATTCTTATGAATTTGTTCATTAATGAACATGGGACTATCCGAACTATCGAAGTGCATTCCACTCTCTACAATCTCCCATATACTAGGATGGAGAGAGAATAGGTGACTACGCATTTTGTGGCTCCAAAATCCGTAGTCCTCCCCATCAAAATGTGGGGGCTTGCCGAGTGGAATGGAGAGAAAATGCGAATTTGAACTTTGCGGAATACGAGAGTAGTCAAAAGAAAAGTTTGAATTAACCGGTTTCCTTCTCTCGTAGTTGTTGTGGTCGTCGTCCTTTTGGGAAGAAGTAGACTCATCGCTGTCGTCGTAATAGACGATCTCCTTGATGCGCCTCGTCTTCTTCTTTTTCCCTTCCTTCCGTCTATGGCCGGAGCCGGAGTTGATAGGCTTGTCATCCTTCGGCTCGTTGACGAAGGATTCCTTCTCTTTGTCGTTGATCACGATTCCCTTCCCCTTAGGATCCATCTCTTCGGGCGGTTAGTCCCTTTGTGAAGAGAACGGCTCTGATACCAATTGAGAGCACCTAGAGGGGGGGTGAATAGGTGATCCTGTGAAACTTGAAAACTTAAGCCACAAAACTTGGTTAATCGTTAGCACAATAATTGCCAAGTGGCTAAAGAGGAATCCTCAACAAAACACAATAACCAAAAAGGATCAATCACAGAGATGGCACAGTGGTTATCCCGTGGTTCGGCCAAGACCAATGCTTGCCTACTCCACGTTGTGGCGTCCCAACGGACGAGGGTTGCAATCAACCCCTCTCAAGCGGTCCAAAGACCCACTTGAATACCACGGTGTTTTGCATGCTTTATCTCAATCCCGTTTGCGAGGAATCTTCACAACTTGGAGCCTCTCGCCCTTACACTTGAAATTCACAAAGAACACGGAGCAAGGGAGGGATTAGCAACGCACACAAGACACACGAATCAGAATGTCAATACGCACACAAGTCGCAACAAGAGCTCGCAACACAACTCAATGAGTTCACAACTCCACTAGAGCTCTATATGCTATCACAATGAAACGAATGCGCGGAATCGATGTCTTGGTGCTTAAGAATGTTGTAGGAATGCTTGGTGTACTCCTCCATGCGCCTAGGGGTCCCTTTTATAGCCCCAAGGCAGCTAGGAGCCATTGAGAGCAATCTAGGAAGGCTGATCTTGCCTTCTGTCGACTGGCGCACCGGACAGTCCGGTGCACACCGGACACTGTCCGGTGCCCGATTTCCTTCCTTAAATAGCGAAGCCGACCGTTGGCAGCCTGAGAGCCGTTGGCACACCGGACATGTCCGGTGCACACCGGACAGTCCGGTGCCATCTTCTAGCCGTTGGCTCGGCCACGTGTCCCGCGCAGATTGCGCGGCCGACCGTTGGCCCGGCCGACCGTTGGCTCACCGGACAGTCCGGTGCACACCGGACAGTCCGGTGAATTTTAGCCGTACGTCGCCGATGAATTCCCGAGAGCGGCCACTTCGCTCGAACCAGCCTGGCGCACCGGACACTGTCCGGTGCACCACCGGACACTGTCCGGTGCACCACCGGTGCACAGTCCGGTGCTCCCAGACTCAGCAGAGTCTTGGCTGCTCGAGCCAAGACATTTACAATTGGATTTTTCCTGTTTCCAGCACTTAGACACAATACATTAGTCCATAAAACAATGTACTAAGTCTGAGAAACATACCTTTATCCTTGATTTGTACTTTGTCCACCTCTTTACACTTAGGCACTTGTGTTGGACACTAAATCACCAAAACACTTAGAAATGGCCCAAGGGCACATTTCCCTTTCACATTCAATACAAGAGCTATAGCATTCAATTCAAGACACAATTAGAGTGAATCAAAATCTCTCCAAGTCCCAATTCCACTCAAAGCAATAGTGACTAGAAGAGAGAGTTTTGCCGTGTTCATTTGAACTCTTGCGCTTGGATCGCTTTTCTTCTTCCTTCTTTCTTGTTCCCAACTCAATTATAATCAAGACAAGAGACACCAATTGTGTGGTGGTCCTTGTGGGGACTTAGTGTCTCGATTGATTGAGAAGAGAAGCTCACTCGATCTAGGTGACCGTTTGAGAGAGGGAAAGGGTTGAAAGAGACCAGGTCTTTGTGACCACCTCAACGGGGAGTAGGTTTGCAAGAACCGAACCTCGGTAAAACAAATCACCATGTCATCCGTTCTTATTTTCTTGTGATTTATTTTCGCCCTCTCTTTTTGGACTTGATTATATTTCTAACGCTAACCCCGACTTGTAGTTGTGCTTAAAGTTTGTAAATTTCAGATTCCGCCTATTCATCCCCCTCTAGGCGACTTTCAATTGGTATCAAAGCCCGGTACTTCATTAGAGCTTAACCGCTCGAAGTGATGTCGGGAGATCACGCCAAGAAGGAGGTCATGACCGGCGAGAAGCCCGCTACAAGCCACGAGAAGGTCCATCAAGGGAGTCCGGCTCCAAAGGAAAGGGAGAATCACACTCCCACAACAAGTCGCATCGGAGTGGCGACAAGAAGAAGAAGATGAAGAAGGTGGTCTACTATGAGACCAACTCTTCGTTGCCATCTACCTCCAGCTCCGACGCGCCGTCTGTAACTTCTAAGCGCCATGAGTGCAAGAAGTTTAGTAAGATCCCCCTACGCTATCCACGCGTTTCCAAACGTACTCCTTTACTTTCCGTCCCATTAGGCAAACCACCCGTTTTTTATGGTGAAGATTATAATATGTGGAGTGATAAAATGAGGCACCATCTAACCTCACTCCACACTAGCATTTGGGATGTTGTTGAGATTGGAGTACAGGTACCTTCGCCGGGGGATGAAGACTATGACTCAGACGAGGTTGCCCAAATCCGACACTTCAACTCCCAAGCCACCACTATACTTCTCGCCTCTCTAAGCCGAGAGGAGTATAATAAGGTGCAAGGGTTGAAGAGCGCCAAAGAGATTTGGGACGTGCTCAAGACCACGCACGAAGGATATGAGGTGACCAAGATCACCAAGAGGGAAACGATCAAGGGGGAGCTCGGTCGTTTCATGCTCAACCAAGGAGAAGACCCGCAAGCCATGTACAACCGGCTAAAAACCTTGGTGAACCAAGTGCGCAACCTCGGGAGCACCAAGTGGGATGACCATGAAATGGTCAAGGTTATTCTAAGATCACTAGTTTTTCTTAATCCTACTCAAGTACAATTAATTCTTGGTGATCCTAGATACAAACTAATGTCTCTCGAGGAAGTGATAGGAAAATTTGTGAGCTTTGAATTGATGATCAAAGGCTCCAAGAAAATCATCGAGTAAGGCGCCTCCTCCACACCCGATGTGCAACCCGTCGCATTTAAGGCAGCGGAGGAGAAGAAAGAAGAGTCTACATCAAGTAAGCTTCCCATTGACGCCTCGAAGCTCGACAACGAGGAAATGGCGCTCATCATCAAGAGCTTTCGCAAAATCCTCAAGCAAAGGAAGGGGAAAGATTACAAGCCCCGTTCTAAGAAGGTTTGCTATAAGTGTGGTAAGCCCGGTCACTTCATAGCAAAATGTCCTATTTCTAGTGATAGTGACAGGGGCGACGACAAGAGGGGGAAGAAGAAGGAGAAGAAGAGGTACTACAAGAAGAAGGGCGGCGATGCCCATGTTTGCCGGGAGTGGGACTCCGACGAGAGCTCCACCGACTCCTCTGACGACGAGGAGCCACCAACATAGCCGTCAACAAAGATCTTCTCTTCCCCAACGTCGGCCACAAGTGCCTCATGGCAAAGGACGGCAAGAAGAAGAAGGTAAAATCAAGATCCTCCACTAAGTATGCAACTTCTAGTGATGATGATAATTCTAGTGATGATGACGATAACTTGCTTACTCTTTTTTCCAATCTTAACATGCAACAAAAAGAGAAATTGAATGAATTGATTAGTGCTATTCATGAGAAGGATGAACTCTTGGATAGCCAAGAGGACTTCCTTATCAAGGAAAACAAAAAGCATGTTAAGGTTAAAAATGCTTATGCTCAGGAAGTAGAGAAGAATGAAAAATTGACTAGTGAGCTTAGCACTTGCCATGACATTATTTCTAACCTTAGAAATGAAAATGCCAAATTAAATGCTAAGGTTGAGAAATCAAATGTTTGTGATGATTCAATTGTTAATCTTAGAAATGATAATGCTAGTTTAATTGCTAAGATTGACATGTTGAATGAATCTCTTGCTAGCCTTAAGATTGAAAATGAAAAGTTAATTGCTGAGGCTAAAGATTTAAATGTTTGCAATGATGCTATTACCAATCTTAGAGATGAGAATGCTATTTTACATGCTAAGATTGTTGAATTAAATGATTGCAAACCCTCTACATCTAGTGTTGATCATATTTCTATTTGTACTAGATGTAGAGATATTAATGTTGATGCTAGTCATGATCACCTTGCTATGATTAAACAACAAAATGATCATATAGCTAAATTAGATGCTAAAATTGCCGAGCATGAATTAGAGAATGAAAAATTTAAATTTGCTCGTAGTATGCTTTATAGTGGAGACGCCCTGCATTAAGGATGGCATTGGCTTCCAACAGGGAGACAATGTCAAGCTTAATGCCCCTCCTAAAAGATTGTCTAATTTTGTTAAGGGTAAAGCTCTCATGCCTCAGGATAACGAGGGCTACATTTTATACCCTGCTGGTTATCCTGAGGATAAGATTAGGAGAATTCATGCAAAGAAGACTCATTCTGTTTCTCACCATGCTTTTACTTATAAGAATGAGGCTTCTAGCTCTAGGCGTTCTACCCATGTTAAAATGCCTAAAAAGAAATCTCCTATTACATCAAATGATCATAACATTTCATTTAAGACTTTTGATGCTTCATATGTGCTCACTAACAAATCAGGCAAAGTAGTTGCCAAATATGTTGGGGGCAAACACAAGGGGTCAAAGACTTGTGTTTGGGTACCCAAGGTGCCTGTTTCTAATGTCAAAGGACCCAAGACCGTTTGGGTACCTAAGAACAAGGCCTAAAATTGTTTTGTAGGTTTATGCATCTGGAGGGTCAAGTTGGATCATCGGTAGCGGGTGCACAAACCACATGACTGGGGAGAAAAGAATGTTCTCCTCCTATGAGAAAAACCAAGATCCCTAAAGAGCTATCACATTCGGGGATGGAAATCAAGGTTTGGTCAAAGGACTTGGTAAAATTGCTATATCACCTGACCATTCTATTTCCAATGTTTTTCTTGTAGATTCTTTAGACTATAACTTGCTTTCTGTTTCTTAATTATGCAAAATGGGTTACAACTGTCTTTTTACGGATATAGGTGTTACTGTCTTTAGAAGAAGTGATGATTCAGTAGCTTTTAAGGGAGTATTAGAGGGTCAGCTATACTTAGTTGATTTCAATAGAGCTGAACTTGATACTTGCTTAATTGCTAAGACTAACATGGGTTGGCTCTGGCACCGCCGACTAGCCCACGTTGGGATGAAGAATCTTCATAAGCTTCTAAAAGGAGAGCACATTTTGGGACTAACCAATGTTCATTTTGAGAAAGACAGGATTTGTAGCGCATGTCAAGCAGGGAAGCAAGTTGGTGTTCATCATCCACACAAGAACATCATGACCACTAACAGGCCACTTGAGCTACTCCACAAGGACCTATTCGGCCCGATAGCTTACATAAGCATCGGTGGGAGTAAGTATTGTCTAGTTATTGTGGATGATTATTCTCGCTTCACTTGGGTATTCTTTTTGCAGGATAAATCTCAAACCCAAGAGACTTTGAAAGGATTCCTGAGACGGGCCCAAAATGAGTTCGGCTTGGGGATCAAGAAAATAAGAAGCGATAATGGAATGAAGTTCAAGAACTCTCAAATTGAAGGCTTCCTTGAGGAGGAGGGCATCAAGCATGAGTTCTCTTCTCCCTACACGCCACAACAAAATGGTGTAGTGGAGAGAAAGAATAGAACTCTATTGGACATGGCAAGGACCATGCTTGATGAGTACAAGACTTCGGATCGGTTTTGGGCCGAGGCGGTCAACACCGCTTGCTATGCCATCAACCAGTTATATCTTCACCAAATCCTCAAGAAGACATCATATGAACTCCTCACCGGTAAAAAGCCCAATATTTCATATTTTAGAGTCTTTGGTAGCAAATGCTTTATTCTTGTTAAAAGAGGTAGAAAATCTAAATTTGCTCCTAAGGCTATAGAAGGCTTTTTACTTGGTTATGATTTAAACACAAGGGCATATAGAGTCTTTAACAAGTCCACTGGACTAGTTGAAGTTTCTTGTGACATTGTGTTTGATGAGACTAACGGCTCTCAAGTAGAGCAAGTTGATCTTGATAAGCTAGATGAAGAGGCTCCATGCGTCGCGCTAAGGAACATGTCCATTGGGGATGTCTGTCCCAAGGAATCCAAAGAGCCTCCACAGGCACAAGATCAACCTTCATCTTCCACACAAGCATCTCTACCAACCCAAGATGAGCATCAAGCTCAAGAGGATGAAAATGAAGATCAAGAGGATGAGCCACCTCAAGAGGAGGGCAATGATCAAGGGGGAGATGCCAATGATCAAGACAAGAAAGATGAACAAAATCCAAGGTCGCCACACCCAAGAGTCCACCAGGCGATTCAAAGAGATCACCCCGTGAACACCATCCTCGGCGATATTCATAAGGGGGTAACCACTCAATCTTGAGTCGCTCATTTTTGTGAACATTACTCTTTTGTCTCCTCTATTGAGCCACACAGGGTAGAGGATGCACTTAAAGATTCGGATTGGGTGCTGGCGATGCAAGAGGAGCTCAACAACTTCACGAGGAATGAGGTATGGCATTTAGTTCCACGTCCTAACCAAAATGTTGTAGGAACCAAGTGGGTCTTCCGCAACAAGCAAGATGAGCATGGTGTGGTGACAAGGAACAAGGCACGACTTGTGGCTAAGGGTTATTCACAAGTCGAAGGTTTGGATTTTGGTGAAACCTATGCACCCGTAGCTAGGCTTGAGTCAATTCGTATATTACTTGCCTATGCTACTTACCATGGCTTTAAGCTTTATCAAATGGACGTGAAGAGTGCCTTCCTCAACGGACCAATCAAGGAAGAGGTCTATGTTGAGCAACCTCCAGGCTTTGAAGATAGTGAGTATCCTAACCATGTCTATAAACTCTCTAAGGAATTTTATGGGCTCAAGCAAGCCCTAAGAGCATGGTATGAATGCCTAAGATATTTTCTTATCACTAAAGTCGGAAAGACCGATCCTACTCTCTTTACTAAAACAATTGAAAATGATTTGTTTGTATGCCAAATTTATGTTGATGATATCATATTTGGGTCTACTAACAAATCTATTTGTGAAAAGTTTAGTAGGATCATGATACAAAAATTCGAGATGTCTATGATGGGGGAGTTGAAGTATTTTCTAGGATTTCAAGTGAAGCAACTCCAAGAGGGCACCTTCATTAGCCAAACGAAGTACACTCAAGACATCCTCACCAAGTTTGGAATGAAGAATGCCAAGCCCATCAAGACACCCATGGGAACCAATGAGCATCTCGACCTCGACACGGGAGGTAAATCCGTAGATCAAAAGGTATACCGGTCGATGATAGGATCTTTACTCTATTTATGTGCATCTCGACCAGACATTATGCTTTCTGTATGCATGTGTGCAAGGTTCCAAGCCGATCCTAAGGCAGTTCACCTTAGGGCCATGAAGAGAATCTTGAGATATTTAGTTCATACACCTAAGTTTGGTCTTTGGTACCCCAAGGGTTCCTCTTTTGATTTATTAGGATATTCAGATGCTGATTGGGCAGGGTGTAAAATTGATAGGAAGAGCACATCAGGGACTTGTCAGTTTCTGGGAGATCCCTGGTGTCTTGGGCTTCAAAGAAACAAAACTCAGTAGCTCTTTTTACCGCTGAAGCCGAGTACATTGCCGCAGGCCATTGTTGCGTGCAATTGCTTTGGATGAGGCAAACCCTTAGGGACTATGGCTACAAATTTAGCAAAGCCCCTCTCCTATGTGATAATGAGAGTGCAATCTGCATGGCAGATAATCCCGTTGAACACAGCCGCACTAAGCACATAGCCATTCGGTATCACTTTTTGAGAGATCACCAACAAAGGGGGGATATCGAGATAGCCTATATTAACACCAAAGATCAATTGGTCGATATCTTTACCAAACCATTAGATGAGAAAACCTTTACCAAACTTAGGAATGAGCTAAATATTCTTGATTCTAGGAATTTTGATTGACACTTTGCACACATAGCTCATTTATATACCTTTGATCATATCTCTTTTATGTCTATGACTAATGTGTTTTCAAGTGTATTCTCATGCTTAGTCACAGAATTGAAAGGGAAATGGAGTATTCAGCAAAGACGACGCTTCCACTCAACTCCATCGGTATTATCTACTCTTTGCCGGTATTTCGCATTATTCTCCACTTTGGTATAATTCTTCACTCATATTTATTTGTTTGCCATTGGAGAGAAAGTAAAAGGGCTTATATTTCACTCACAAGTATCCGTTTTTGGCGATTCATGCCAAAGGGGGAGAAAGTATTAGCCCAAAGCAAAAGGACCGCACCACCACCAAATTTTAAAATGAAGCTTTCAAATTGATATCTCAATGTGTTTTCAAAAGGAGAGAAATTATCTTCAAAAAATTTGTAAAATCCTCTTGAACACTAAGAGGAGAATTTCATTGAGGGGGAGTTTTTGTTTAAGTCAAAGCAAAAGCATTTGAAACAGGGGGAGAAAATTTTAAATTTTGAAAATGCTTCTTTCAATCTTATTCATATACCTTTGACTATTTGCAAAAGTTTTGAAAAGAATTTTACAAAGAATTTGCAAAACAAAACTACTGGTGCAAGCGTGGTCCAAAATTTTAATAAGAAGAAAACCATCCATGCATATCTAGTAGAAATAATTATTGGTTTCAAACTAAGCAACTTTTGCACTTACCTTATGCAAACTAGTTCAATTCTGCACTTTTATATTTGCTTTGGTTTGTGTTGGCATCAATCACCAAAAAGGGGAGATTGAAAGGGAAATAGGGTCAAACCTTTTTCCTAAATGATTCTGGTGGTTGAATTGCCCAACACAAATTATTGGACTAACTAGTTTGCTCTAGATTATGAGTTATACAGGTGCCAAATGTTCAACACAAACCAATAATAAGTCCAAGAAAGGGTTCAAATAAAAAGAGCAAAAGACAACCGAAGGCTGCCCTGGTCTGGCGCACCGGACTGTCCGGTGCACCAGGGAGAACGACTCTAAACTGCTCAGCTTCGGGAATTTGGGGAGCCGCTCCGCTATAATTCACCGGACTGTCCGGTGTAACACCGGACCGTCCGGTGTGCCAGCGGGAGCAACGGCTACTAGCGCCAACGGTCGTCTACAAAGGAACAGTGAAACGCTACAATGCGCGCCTGCGCGCGCAGATGTCAGAGCAGGCGTCAGAAGACGCACCGGACAGTGAATAGTGACTGTCCGGTGGCCCCACATGTCAGAGCTCCAACGGTCGAACCCTAACGGTTGGGTGACGTGGCTGGCGCACCAGACAGTGTCCGATGGTGCACCGGACTGTCCGGTGCGCCATACGACAGCAGCCCCTCCCAACGGCCACTTTGGTGGTTGGGGCTATAAATACCCCCAACCACCACTCATTCAAGGCATCCAAGTTTTCAGCCAACACATTCAATACAAGAGCTATAGCATTCAATTCAAGACACAATTAGAGTAAATCAAAATCTCTCTAAGTCCTGATTCCACTCAAAGCAATAGTGACTAGAAGAGAGAGTTTTGCCGTGTTCATTTGAGCTCTTGCGCTTGGATCGCTTTTCTTCTTCCTTCTTTCTTGTTCCCAACTCAATTGTAATCAAGACAAGAGACACCAATTGTGTGGTGGTCCTTGTGGGGACTTAGTGTCCCGATTGATTGAGAAGAGAAGCTCACTCGGTCTAGGTGACCGTTTGAGAGAGGGAAAGGGTTGAAAGAGACCCGGTCTTTGTGACCACCTCAACAGGGAGTATGTTTGCAAGAACCGAACCTCGGTAAAACAAATCACCGTGTCATCCGTTCTTATTTGCTTGTGATTTGTTTTCGCCCTCTCTTTTCGGACTCGATTATATTTCTAACGCTAACCCCGGCTTGTAGTTGTGCTTAAAGTTTGTAAATTTCAGATTCCGCCTATTCACCCCCCTCTAGGCGACTTTCACTGGGCCGCTAGTTAGGCACTAGTGCCGGCACAACACGATACGATTACTAATAGTTCCTAACAGTGCTAGTGCTGTGTCGAGCGGCCGGTTTGGCCATCTATACTTTAACTTTGTTCTCCCTCAAAATATGCCATGTTTAATTATTTATTTAAGTATTAAACTTATTAATATATTAATATCTATGGCACTAGACAATATTCATCAGTAATAAGTACATGATGTGGTTCCATCGTAAGATATATTTGTTCGAATATGATCTGAATTCTAACTTATGTCTTGTGAGAACGCCTAAAGAGTTGTGATTCAGGTTACATCAATTAGCGTAATTATTTTCATATTGGTTCGTCCTATATCTACATCTTGTAAGTTAGATGGAAAGATACACAACTCGTTTTGTATCTTATTTTAACTCTCCTCATCTACTGAAGTTTGTCGGTGGATGTTCATGTTTTTTTCTAGAAAGAGTTTTTCATGTAAAATTCTGTGTCTCGTGTTTGATCCTTATTTACATTATTTGCTAACAAGTGGTATCAGAATCAGACTTGATGTTGAGAAAAAAATCAAACATAAGTTTTCGATGCCGTCGTGTGTGTTTTGGTACAACTTTTGACCTCTTGATGTATAAGGCCAATCTTACCTTATAAATGTAAGGGCCAAGACCGACTGAGGTGAGAAAAAACATACAATCGGTCAATTGCTCCAATATCTCTTTATTCTGATGTGTATCTTAACCCTATATTGATGTTCACTATTTGATCCGATGATAAAAATATCACTCTTGTTTTGCTGGCCCACCACCCACATAAGAGCAACTACAATAATTATGTAACTTTTAGCTCTCTAAATCACAGATTCAAGAAGTTGCTAAATAATTTTGGTAGTAAAAATTATGAGTTCTCTGATAGTTTTCTAAATATAGGTTGTAGTTTTTGTTTTGTACCTATCCACATAAAAAAGTCACAAATTTCATCAATTACCTTCATTATCTATATAGTACAGTCAACATTTTTGTTTAGGCAGTTGCTAAATGGTTGCCAAATGTAGAGAGAAAATGATGTTAGATGAGAAATTGCTAAACTCAGGAAGTTTATTTAGAGAACTATTGGAATAGGATTTTTATGTTAACTACATAAATTATTGATTTAGGAAGTCTTTTGGGGAACTACTGTAGTTTCTCTTGTTAGGTTAGAGCATGGTCAAGAGGGGCCATAAACAAGGTTGTATTTTGAAATATAGGGCTTGGTACATAAAACATCCTCCAATAGTGGCCCTATGTCATTAACATTCATCAAACAATTATAAAGTCTAGTCTCTCAAATTAAAAGTGTAGTATCTCGTATATTCGAGTCATATCCTTGTTTCCTCTTAATCTACAACTATTTATTTCCTAATTTTCATTATTTGAAATCTAACTGCTGGAGTCACTATCGGAATCCGGGTCTTTGCCGAGTGCCTGACTCTTTGCCGAGTGCTTTTTGTCGGGCACTCAGCAAAGGTTGCTTTGCCGAGAGCCACACTCGGCAAAGTCTCGCTCTTGGTAACGAGCTAGTTTACCGAGTGCAGGACACTCGGCACAGGAAAACTCTTGGCAAAGACAAGTTTGCCGAGTGACAAACACTTGGCAAAGGTGGCTCTCGGCAAAGGGCCGTCAGCGACCGTTCTAAAGCTGACGGCCGTCAGCCTTTGTCGAGGGCCGAGCGTCGGCACTCCGCAAAGTGGTTTCTTTGCCGAGTGCCAAATACTTGGCACTCGGCAAAGAACTCTTTACCGAGTGTCTTCTGTGGGCACTCGGCAAAGCATATTTTTATTTTTTAAATTTTGTCCACCAAACTTTTTGTGGTATGTTCCTACACTATGTAGACCTACATGTATCATTTGTGGACAATTATAACAGAGTTTTCAATCGGTAGTAGATTTAGTTCGTTTATTTGAATTTCTTCGAAAAATTTAGATTTGAACTGCAGGTCACTCGAAACTTGAAAAACTGTGCATGCAAAAATGATATCCATGCTACTTAGCACAAGTTACGTCCGATTCTAGGAGCGGAACAGAAACTTCGAGCAACATGCTCACTAAACATGGTCGTGAACTTGTCATCCACATATTTAAAAATTGTATAAAATACAAACAAAGTCAGAAAATCATGAAACTTATCCACTTGTCATGATACCATATATAGATGTTGTGATAAAAATTTAAGAAAGTTTCGAGAAAGTTGAGATGTACTATATGTAGAAACCTAGGAGAACTACACATAAAATCATAGAGTTTCAATATAGTTCTCCTAGGTTTCTACACATAGTATGCCACAGCTTTCTCGAAACATTCTCAAATTTTTATCACAGTCTCTACATATGATATCATCTCCAGAGGACAAGTTTCATGATTTTTTGACTTTGTTTGTGTTTTATATAATTTTTAAACAACTCGATGACAAGTTCACGACTATGTTGAGTGAGCATGGTGCTCGAAGTTTCCGGTCCGTTCATGAAATCGGTCGTAACTTGTGCTAAATAGCATAGATACTATGTTTGCATGCACGGTTTTCCAAGTTTCGAGTGACTTGCAGTTCAAATGTGAATTTTTCGAAGAAATTCAAATAAACGAACTAAATCTACTAGCTATAGAAAAATCTTTTCTAATTGTCCCAAAATGGTACATGTAGATCTACATAGTGTAGGAACATACCACAAAAAGTTTGGTTGTCAAAATTAAAAAAATAAAAATGTACTTTGCCGAGTGTCCAAGGATGACACTCGGCACAGAAGCCTTTGTCGAGTGTCAAATGGGTGGCACTCAGCAAAGTACATTGAAAGAATCTTTGCCGAGTGTCACCCGGGGGACACTCAGCAAAGTTCACTTTGCCGAGTGCCCCCGATCCGGCACTCAGCAAAAAGCGCGTACATAGCGCTGAGTAACTCCTTTCTCTTACTCTCACTCTCACTCTCTCTTACAGCGTCGCCGCCGCGCCCTTGCCCCGCCACACCCCTGCCCCCTCGGCCGTCGCCGTGCCCTTGCGCTAGCCCGGGCGCCGCGCCCGTGCCCGCCCCCTCGCCGGCCCGCCACCGTGCCCTCCCTGCCCGCGACCTCGGCCGCCGTCGTGCTCTCCCTGCCCTCACCCGCCCGCTTCGATGCCATGACCTCGCCCGCCCGGCCGCCGTGCCCTCGCCCGCCCGCCGCGCACTCGCCCACCCGCCGCCAAAGTGCACGCCGGGAAAGTGCACGCGGTCGACCTCAAACCCCCGCGCCCCGTCGTCTCGCCCGTGACCCGCTGTCTCGCCCGCGACCAAACCTCCAAGGTGATTGCTTGCTTTCATTTTGTGATATTGTAATTAAAAAGCTTTATGTTCTACGTGTATGATTTATATGAATGATTAGGTTTAATATTGAGTTAATTATATACATGTATGATTAGGTTAATATGTAGTCTTGTTGTGTTAAATTTATGTACGTGTATGATTAGGTTAATATGTAGTCTTGTTGATTGCCGGCCATCGTGTCGTTGAATTATGTGTAGATGTCAGCCATCGTGCTGATAGTTTTATTTGCAGGATTTCTAAACCTCCCCGTGCAGCGGAGGTGCTGCTGAAATTTTCTGTTGTTAGGCTTCTATTAGAGGATGGAGGACCGTGAGTGGATGTACACGGGCCGTAGAGGAAGGAACGATGTCACCACTGAATGGATTAGAAAGACCGATGATTTCGTGGAACGGGCATATGTCGAAGCTGCTAAAGGAGCGAGTCTAGTCCCATGCCCGTGCACCAAATGTGCCAACTGGAAAAGAAAACCAAAGAAGGCCATGGTAGAACATATTTGGAAGAATGGATTTACGCCGGGCTATACTCGGTGGATCTTTCATGGTGAAGCGCATCGTACGAGAGAGGAGGTGCTGAGACAACGCGTCGAGGATTATGATGCCGATGCGGGGGTAGCGGATATGTTGAACGACTATCAGGAGGCACAATACACGGGATGATGTATGGATGACGAGCCAGAGCCGACTGCAAAGGCGTTCTACGACATGTTTGACATGGCACAGAAGCCCCTTCACGGCCATACAAAGGTTTCTCAACTGGATGCCATTGGGCGTGTAATGGCGTTCAAGTCACAGTATAGCATGAGTAGAGACGCATTCGATGGCTTGTTGACGGTTATTGGGAGCTTGCTTCCGGATGATCACGTTCTGCCAAAGAGCATGTACGAGGCACAGAAACTCCTTCGTGCACTCAAGATGACGTATGAGCAGATTCATGCTTGTCCGAAGGGCTGTGTGCTATTTAGGAAAGAATACGTGGAGGCAAAGTACTGTCCCAAGTGTAAATCGTCTAGGTTCATGGAGGTAGACTCTGGTGATGGACAGAAGAGGCAGCTCGACATCCCCTTGACAATCCTACGGCACCTTCCGTTTATACCGAGGATCCAACGTCTGTACATGACAGAGGAATCCGCGAAATAGATGACATGGCACAAAAATGGAAAACGATACAATCCTGACAAGATGGTGCACGCATCCGATGGTGAAGCATGGAAACACTTTGATGCCATTCACCGTGAGAAAGACGAAGAGGCTCATAATGTACGTGTTGCGCTGGCCACAGATGGGTTCAATCCCTATGGAATGAGCGCTGCCCCGTACACATGTTGGCCCGTGTTTGTTATCCCAATCAATCTCCCCCTGGTGTGTGCTTTCAAAGGCAGAATATATTCGTGTCGTTGATAATTCCCGGACACTCGGGGAATAAAATGGGCTAAAGAGGAATCCTCAACAAAACACAATAACCAAAAAGGATCAATCACAGAGATGGCACAGTGGTTATCCCGTGGTTCGGCCAAGACCAATGCTTGCCTACTCCACGTTGTGGCGTCCCAACGGACGAGGGTTGCAATCAACCCCTCTCAAGCGGTCCAAAGACCCACTTGAATACCACGGTGTTTTGCATGCTTTATCTCAATCCCGTTTGCGAGGAATCTTCACAACTTGGAGCCTCTCGCCCTTACACTTGAAATTCACAAAGAACACGGAGCAAGGGAGGGATTAGCAACGCACACAAGACACACGAATCAGAATGTCAATACGCACACAAGTCGCAACAAGAGCTCGCAACACAACTCAATGAGTTCACAACTCCACTAGAGCTCTATATGCTATCACAATGAAACGAATGCGCGGAATCGATGTCTTGGTGCTTAAGAATGTTGTAGGAATGCTTGGTGTACTCCTCCATGCGCCTAGGGGTCCCTTTTATAGCCCCAAGGCAGCTAGGAGCCATTGAGAGCAATCTAGGAAGGCTGATCTTGCCTTCTGTCGACTGGCGCACCGGACAGTCCGGTGCACACCGGACACTGTCCGGTGCCCGATTTCCTTCCTTAAATAGCGAAGCCGACCGTTGGCAGCCTGAGAGCCGTTGGCACACCGGACATGTCCAGTGCACACCGGACAGTCCGGTGCCATCTTCTAGCCGTTGGCTCGGCCACGTGTCCCGCGCAGATTGCGCGGCCGACCGTTGGCCCGGCCGACCGTTGGCTCACCGGACAGTCCGGTGCACACCGGACAGTCCGGTGAATTTTAGCCGTACGTCGCCGATGAATTCCCGAGAGCGGCCACTTCGCTCGAACCAGCCTGGCGCACCGGACACTGTCCGGTGCACCACCGGACACTGTCCGGTGCACCACCGGACAGTCCGGTGCTCCCAGACTCAGCAGAGTCTTGGCTGCTCGAGCCAAGACATTTACAATTGGATTTTTCCTGTTTCCAGCACTTAGACACAATACATTAGTCCATAAAACAATGTACTAAGTCTGAGAAACATACCTTTATCCTTGATTTGTACTTTGTCCACCTCTTTACACTTAGGCACTTGTGTTGGACACTAAATCACCAAAACACTTAGAAATGGCCCAAGGGCACATTTCCCTTTCACATTCAATACAAGAGCTATAGCATTCAATTCAAGACACAATTAGAGTGAATCAAAATCTCTCCAAGTCCCAATTCCACTCAAAGCAATAGTGACTAGAAGAGAGAGTTTTGCCGTGTTCATTTGAACTCTTGCGCTTGGATCGCTTTTCTTCTTCCTTCTTTCTTGTTCCCAACTCAATTATAATCAAGACAAGAGACACCAATTGTGTGGTGGTCCTTGTGGGGACTTAGTGTCTCGATTGATTGAGAAGAGAAGCTCACTCGATCTAGGTGACCGTTTGAGAGAGGGAAAGGGTTGAAAGAGACCAGGTCTTTGTGACCACCTCAACGGGGAGTAGGTTTGCAAGAACCGAACCTCGGTAAAACAAATCACCATGTCATCCGTTCTTATTTTCTTGTGATTTATTTTCGCCCTCTCTTTTTGGACTTGATTATATTTCTAACGCTAACCCCGACTTGTAGTTGTGCTTAAAGTTTGTAAATTTCAGATTCCGCCTATTCATCCCCCTCTAGGCGACTTTCAATTGGTATCAAAGCCCGGTACTTCATTAGAGCTTAACCGCTCGAAGTGATGTCGGGAGATCACGCCAAGAAGGAGGTCATGACCGGCGAGAAGCCCGCTACAAGCCACGAGAAGGTCCATCAAGGGAGTCCGGCTCCAAAGGAAAGGGAGAATCACACTCCCACAACAAGTCGCATCGGAGTGGCGACAAGAAGAAGAAGATGAAGAAGGTGGTCTACTATGAGACCAACTCTTCGTTGCCATCTACCTCCAGCTCCGACGCGCCGTCTGTAACTTCTAAGCGCCATGAGTGCAAGAAGTTTAGTAAGATCCCCCTACGCTATCCACGTGTTTCCAAACGTACTCCTTTACTTTCCGTCCCATTAGGCAAACCACCCGTTTTTTATGGTGAAGATTATAATATGTGGAGTGATAAAATGAGGCACCATCTAACCTCACTCCACACTAGCATTTGGGATGTTGTTGAGATTGGAGTACAGGTACCTTCGCCGGGGGATGAAGACTATGACTCAGACGAGGTTGCCCAAATCCGACACTTCAACTCCCAAGCCACCACTATACTTCTCGCCTCTCTAAGCCGAGAGGAGTATAATAAGGTGCAAGGGTTGAAGAGCGCCAAAGAGATTTGGGACGTGCTCAAGACCACGCACGAAGGATATGAGGTGACCAAGATCACCAAGAGGGAAACGATCAAGGGGGAGCTCGGTCGTTTCATGCTCAACCAAGGAGAAGACCCGCAAGCCATGTACAACCGGCTAAAAACCTTGGTGAACCAAGTGCGCAACCTCGGGAGCACCAAGTGGGATGACCATGAAATGGTCAAGGTTATTCTAAGATCACTAGTTTTTCTTAATCCTACTCAAGTACAATTAATTCTTGGTGATCCTAGATACAAACTAATGTCTCTCGAGGAAGTGATAGGAAAATTTGTGAGCTTTGAATTGATGATCAAAGGCTCCAAGAAAATCATCGAGTAAGGCGCCTCCTCCACACCCGATGTGCAACCCGTCGCATTTAAGGCAGCGGAGGAGAAGAAAGAAGAGTCTACATCAAGTAAGCTTCCCATTGACGCCTCGAAGCTCGACAACGAGGAAATGGCGCTCATCATCAAGAGCTTTCGCAAAATCCTCAAGCAAAGGAAGGGGAAAGATTACAAGCCCCGTTCTAAGAAGGTTTGCTATAAGTGTGGTAAGCCCGGTCACTTCATAGCAAAATGTCCTATTTCTAGTGATAGTGACAGGGGCGACGACAAGAGGGGGAAGAAGAAGGAGAAGAAGAGGTACTACAAGAAGAAGGGCGGCGATGCCCATGTTTGCCGGGAGTGGGACTCCGACGAGAGCTCCACCGACTCCTCTGACGACGAGGAGCCACCAACATAGCCGTCAACAAAGATCTTCTCTTCCCCAACGTCGGCCACAAGTGCCTCATGGCAAAGGACGGCAAGAAGAAGAAGGTAAAATCAAGATCCTCCACTAAGTATGCAACTTCTAGTGATGATGATAATTCTAGTGATGATGACGATAACTTGCTTACTCTTTTTTCCAATCTTAACATGCAACAAAAAGAGAAATTGAATGAATTGATTAGTGCTATTCATGAGAAGGATGAACTCTTGGATAGCCAAGAGGACTTCCTTATCAAGGAAAACAAAAAGCATGTTAAGGTTAAAAATGCTTATGCTCAGGAAGTAGAGAAGAATGAAAAATTGACTAGTGAGCTTAGCACTTGCCATGACATTATTTCTAACCTTAGAAATGAAAATGCCAAATTAAATGCTAAGGTTGAGAAATCAAATGTTTGTGATGATTCAATTGTTAATCTTAGAAATGATAATGCTAGTTTAATTGCTAAGATTGACATGTTGAATGAATCTCTTGCTAGCCTTAAGATTGAAAATGAAAAGTTAATTGCTGAGGCTAAAGATTTAAATGTTTGCAATGATGCTATTACCAATCTTAGAGATGAGAATGCTATTTTACATGCTAAGATTGTTGAATTAAATGATTGCAAACCCTCTACATCTAGTGTTGATCATGTTTCTATTTGTACTAGATGTAGAGATATTAATGTTGATGCTAGTCATGATCACCTTGCTATGATTAAACAACAAAATGATCATATAGCTAAATTAGATGCTAAAATTGCCGAGCATGAATTAGAGAATGAAAAATTTAAATTTGCTCGTAGTATGCTTTATAGTGGAGACGCCCTGCATTAAGGATGGCATTGGCTTCCAACAGGGAGACAATGTCAAGCTTAATGCCCCTCCTAAAAGATTGTCTAATTTTGTTAAGGGTAAAGCTCTCATGCCTCAGGATAACGAGGGCTACATTTTATACCCTGCTGGTTATCCTGAGGATAAGATTAGGAGAATTCATGCAAAGAAGACTCATTCTGTTTCTCACCATGCTTTTACTTATAAGAATGAGGCTTCTAGCTCTAGGCATTCTACCCATGTTAAAATGCCTAAAAAGAAATCTCCTATTACATCAAATGATCATAACATTTCATTTAAGACTTTTGATGCTTCATATGTGCTCACTAACAAATCAGGCAAAGTAGTTGCCAAATATGTTGGGGGCAAACACAAGGGGTCAAAGACTTGTGTTTGGGTACCCAAGGTGCCTGTTTCTAATGTCAAAGGACCCAAGACCGTTTGGGTACCTAAGAACAAGGCCTAAAATTGTTTTGTAGGTTTATGCATCTGGAGGGTCAAGTTGGATCATCGGTAGCGGGTGCACAAACCACATGACTGGGGAGAAAAGAATGTTCTCCTCCTATGAGAAAAACCAAGATCCCTAAAGAGCTATCACATTCGGGGATGGAAATCAAGGTTTGGTCAAAGGACTTGGTAAAATTGCTATATCACCTGACCATTCTATTTCCAATGTTTTTCTTGTAGATTCTTTAGACTATAACTTGCTTTCTGTTTCTTAATTATGCAAAATGGGTTACAACTGTCTTTTTACGGATATAGGTGTTACTG
The DNA here is from genome assembly GCA_029449295.1 of Zea luxurians. Lineage (NCBI taxonomy): Eukaryota > Viridiplantae > Streptophyta > Magnoliopsida > Poales > Poaceae > Zea > Zea luxurians. The sequence continues at coordinate 102,100,782 of JAOPSE010000014.1, read as the reverse complement.
TCTTTAGAAGAAGTGATGATTCAGTAGCTTTTAAGGGAGTATTAGAGGGTCAGCTATACTTAGTTGATTTCAATAGAGCTGAACTTGATACTTGCTTAATTGCTAAGACTAACATGGGTTGGCTCTGGCACCGCCGACTAGCCCACGTTGGGATGAAGAATCTTCATAAGCTTCTAAAAGGAGAGCACATTTTGGGACTAACCAATGTTCATTTTGAGAAAGACAGGATTTGTAGCGCATGTCAAGCAGGGAAGCAAGTTGGTGTTCATCATCCACACAAGAACATCATGACCACTAACAGGCCACTTGAGCTACTCCACAAGGACCTATTCGGCCCGATAGCTTACATAAGCATCGGTGGGAGTAAGTATTGTCTAGTTATTGTGGATGATTATTCTCGCTTCACTTGGGTATTCTTTTTGCAGGATAAATCTCAAACCCAAGAGACTTTGAAAGGATTCCTGAGACGGGCCCAAAATGAGTTCGGCTTGGGGATCAAGAAAATAAGAAGCGATAATGGAATGAAGTTCAAGAACTCTCAAATTGAAGGCTTCCTTGAGGAGGAGGGCATCAAGCATGAGTTCTCTTCTCCCTACACGCCACAACAAAATGGTGTAGTGGAGAGAAAGAATAGAACTCTATTGGACATGGCAAGGACCATGCTTGATGAGTACAAGACTTCGGATCGGTTTTGGGCCGAGGCGGTCAACACCGCTTGCTATGCCATCAACCAGTTATATCTTCACCAAATCCTCAAGAAGACATCATATGAACTCCTCACCGGTAAAAAGCCCAATATTTCATATTTTAGAGTCTTTGGTAGCAAATGCTTTATTCTTGTTAAAAGAGGTAGAAAATCTAAATTTGCTCCTAAGGCTATAGAAGGCTTTTTACTTGGTTATGATTTAAACACAAGGGCATATAGAGTCTTTAACAAGTCCACTGGACTAGTTGAAGTTTCTTGTGACATTGTGTTTGATGAGACTAACGGCTCTCAAGTAGAGCAAGTTGATCTTGATAAGCTAGATGAAGAGGCTCCATGCGTCGCGCTAAGGAACATGTCCATTGGGGATGTCTGTCCCAAGGAATCCAAAGAGCCTCCACAGGCACAAGATCAACCTTCATCTTCCACACAAGCATCTCTACCAACCCAAGATGAGCATCAAGCTCAAGAGGATGAAAATGAAGATCAAGAGGATGAGCCACCTCAAGAGGAGGGCAATGATCAAGGGGGAGATGCCAATGATCAAGACAAGAAAGATGAACAAAATCCAAGGTCGCCACACCCAAGAGTCCACCAGGCGATTCAAAGAGATCACCCCGTGAACACCATCCTCGGCGATATTCATAAGGGGGTAACCACTCAATCTTGAGTCGCTCATTTTTGTGAACATTACTCTTTTGTCTCCTCTATTGAGCCACACAGGGTAGAGGATGCACTTAAAGATTCGGATTGGGTGCTGGCGATGCAAGAGGAGCTCAACAACTTCACGAGGAATGAGGTATGGCATTTAGTTCCACGTCCTAACCAAAATGTTGTAGGAACCAAGTGGGTCTTCCGCAACAAGCAAGATGAGCATGGTGTGGTGACAAGGAACAAGGCACGACTTGTGGCTAAGGGTTATTCACAAGTCGAAGGTTTGGATTTTGGTGAAACCTATGCACCCGTAGCTAGGCTTGAGTCAATTCGTATATTACTTGCCTATGCTACTTACCATGGCTTTAAGCTTTATCAAATGGACGTGAAGAGTGCCTTCCTCAACGGACCAATCAAGGAAGAGGTCTATGTTGAGCAACCTCCAGGCTTTGAAGATAGTGAGTATCCTAACCATGTCTATAAACTCTCTAAGGAATTTTATGGGCTCAAGCAAGCCCTAAGAGCATGGTATGAATGCCTAAGATATTTTCTTATCACTAAAGTCGGAAAGACCGATCCTACTCTCTTTACTAAAACAATTGAAAATGATTTGTTTGTATGCCAAATTTATGTTGATGATATCATATTTGGGTCTACTAACAAATCTATTTGTGAAAAGTTTAGTAGGATCATGATACAAAAATTCGAGATGTCTATGATGGGGGAGTTGAAGTATTTTCTAGGATTTCAAGTGAAGCAACTCCAAGAGGGCACCTTCATTAGCCAAACGAAGTACACTCAAGACATCCTCACCAAGTTTGGAATGAAGAATGCCAAGCCCATCAAGACACCCATGGGAACCAATGAGCATCTCGACCTCGACACGGGAGGTAAATCCGTAGATCAAAAGGTATACCGGTCGATGATAGGATCTTTACTCTATTTATGTGCATCTCGACCAGACATTATGCTTTCTGTATGCATGTGTGCAAGGTTCCAAGCCGATCCTAAGGCAGTTCACCTTAGGGCCATGAAGAGAATCTTGAGATATTTAGTTCATACACCTAAGTTTGGTCTTTGGTACCCCAAGGGTTCCTCTTTTGATTTATTAGGATATTCAGATGCTGATTGGGCAGGGTGTAAAATTGATAGGAAGAGCACATCAGGGACTTGTCAGTTTCTGGGAGATCCCTGGTGTCTTGGGCTTCAAAGAAACAAAACTCAGTAGCTCTTTTTACCGCTGAAGCCGAGTACATTGCCGCAGGCCATTGTTGCGTGCAATTGCTTTGGATGAGGCAAACCCTTAGGGACTATGGCTACAAATTTAGCAAAGCCCCTCTCCTATGTGATAATGAGAGTGCAATCTGCATGGCAGATAATCCCGTTGAACACAGCCGCACTAAGCACATAGCCATTCGGTATCACTTTTTGAGAGATCACCAACAAAGGGAGGATATCGAGATAGCCTATATTAACACCAAAGATCAATTGGTCGATATCTTTACCAAACCATTAGATGAGAAAACCTTTACCAAACTTAGGAATGAGCTAAATATTCTTGATTCTAGGAATTTTGATTGACACTTTGCACACATAGCTCATTTATATACCTTTGATCATATCTCTTTTATGTCTATGACTAATGTGTTTTCAAGTGTATTCTCATGCTTAGTCACAGAATTGAAAGGGAAATGGAGTATTCAGCAAAGACGACGCTTCCACTCAACTCCATCGGTATTATCTACTCTTTGCCGGTATTTCGCATTATTCTCCACTTTGGTATAATTCTTCACTCATATTTATTTGTTTGCCATTGGAGAGAAAGTAAAAGGGCTTATATTTCACTCACAAGTATCCGTTTTTGGCGATTCATGCCAAAGGGGGAGAAAGTATTAGCCCAAAGCAAAAGGACCGCACCACCACCAAATTTTAAAATGAAGCTTTCAAATTGATATCTCAATGTGTTTTCAAAAGGAGAGAAATTATCTTCAAAAAATTTGTAAAATCCTCTTGAACACTAAGAGGAGAATTTCATTGAGGGGGAGTTTTTGTTTAAGTCAAAGCAAAAGCATTTGAAACAGGGGGAGAAAATTTTAAATTTTGAAAATGCTTCTTTCAATCTTATTCATATACCTTTGACTATTTGCAAAAGTTTTGAAAAGAATTTTACAAAGAATTTGCAAAACAAAACTACTGGTGCAAGCGTGGTCCAAAATTTTAATAAGAAGAAAACCATCCATGCATATCTAGTAGAAATAATTATTGGTTTCAAACTAAGCAACTTTTGCACTTACCTTATGCAAACTAGTTCAATTCTGCACTTTTATATTTGCTTTGGTTTGTGTTGGCATCAATCACCAAAAAGGGGAGATTGAAAGGGAAATAGGGTCAAACCTTTTTCCTAAATGATTCTGGTGGTTGAATTGCCCAACACAAATTATTGGACTAACTAGTTTGCTCTAGATTATGAGTTATACAGGTGCCAAATGTTCAACACAAACCAATAATAAGTCCAAGAAAGGGTTCAAATAAAAAGAGCAAAAGACAACCGAAGGCTGCCCTGGTCTGGCGCACCGGACTGTCCGGTGCACCAGGGAGAACGACTCTAAACTGCTCAGCTTCGGGAATTTGGGGAGCCGCTCCGCTATAATTCACCGGACTGTCCGGTGTAACACCGGACCGTCCGGTGTGCCAGCGGGAGCAACGGCTACTAGCGCCAACGGTCGTCTACAAAGGAACAGTGAAACGCTACAATGCGCGCCTGCGCGCGCAGATGTCAGAGCAGGCGTCAGAAGACGCACCGGACAGTGAATAGTGACTGTCCGGTGCGCCACCGGACTGTCCGGTGGCCCCACATGTCAGAGCTCCAACGGTCGAACCCTAACGGTTGGGTGACGTGGCTGGCGCACCAGACAGTGTCCGATGGTGCACCGGACTGTCCGGTGCGCCATACGACAGCAGCCCCTCCCAACGGCCACTTTGGTGGTTGGGGCTATAAATACCCCCAACCACCACTCATTCAAGGCATCCAAGTTTTCAGCCAACACATTCAATACAAGAGCTATAGCATTCAATTCAAGACACAATTAGAGTAAATCAAAATCTCTCTAAGTCCTGATTCCACTCAAAGCAATAGTGACTAGAAGAGAGAGTTTTGCCGTGTTCATTTGAGCTCTTGCGCTTGGATCGCTTTTCTTCTTCCTTCTTTCTTGTTCCCAACTCAATTGTAATCAAGACAAGAGACACCAATTGTGTGGTGGTCCTTGTGGGGACTTAGTGTCCCGATTGATTGAGAAGAGAAGCTCACTCGGTCTAGGTGACCGTTTGAGAGAGGGAAAGGGTTGAAAGAGACCCGGTCTTTGTGACCACCTCAACAGGGAGTATGTTTGCAAGAACCGAACCTCGGTAAAACAAATCACCGTGTCATCCGTTCTTATTTGCTTGTGATTTGTTTTCGCCCTCTCTTTTCGGACTCGATTATATTTCTAACGCTAACCCCGGCTTGTAGTTGTGCTTAAAGTTTGTAAATTTCAGATTCCGCCTATTCACCCCCCTCTAGGCGACTTTCACTGGGCCGCTAGTTAGGCACTAGTGCCGGCACAACACGATACGATTACTAATAGTTCCTAACAGTGCTAGTGCTGTGTCGAGCGGCCGGTTTGGCCATCTATACTTTAACTTTGTTCTCCCTCAAAATATGCCATGTTTAATTATTTATTTAAGTATTAAACTTATTAATATATTAATATCTATGGCACTAGACAATATTCATCAGTAATAAGTACATGATGTGGTTCCATCGTAAGATATATTTGTTCGAATATGATCTGAATTCTAACTTATGTCTTGTGAGAACGCCTAAAGAGTTGTGATTCAGGTTACATCAATTAGCGTAATTATTTTCATATTGGTTCGTCCTATATCTACATCTTGTAAGTTAGATGGAAAGATACACAACTCGTTTTGTATCTTATTTTAACTCTCCTCATCTACTGAAGTTTGTCGGTGGATGTTCATGTTTTTTTCTAGAAAGAGTTTTTCATGTAAAATTCTGTGTCTCGTGTTTGATCCTTATTTACATTATTTGCTAACAAGTGGTATCAGAATCAGACTTGATGTTGAGAAAAAAATCAAACATAAGTTTTCGATGCCGTCGTGTGTGTTTTGGTACAACTTTTGACCTCTTGATGTATAAGGCCAATCTTACCTTATAAATGTAAGGGCCAAGACCGACTGAGGTGAGAAAAAACATACAATCGGTCAATTGCTCCAATATCTCTTTATTCTGATGTGTATCTTAACCCTATATTGATGTTCACTATTTGATCCGATGATAAAAATATCACTCTTGTTTTGCTGGCCCACCACCCACATAAGAGCAACTACAATAATTATGTAACTTTTAGCTCTCTAAATCACAGATTCAAGAAGTTGCTAAATAATTTTGGTAGTAAAAATTATGAGTTCTCTGATAGTTTTCTAAATATAGGTTGTAGTTTTTGTTTTGTACCTATCCACATAAAAAAGTCACAAATTTCATCAATTACCTTCATTATCTATATAGTACAGTCAACATTTTTGTTTAGGGAGTTGCTAAATGGTTGCCAAATGTAGAGAGAAAATGATGTTAGATGAGAAATTGCTAAACTCAGGAAGTTTATTTAGAGAACTATTGGAATAGGATTTTTATGTTAACTACATAAATTATTGATTTAGGAAGTCTTTTGGGGAACTACTGTAGTTTCTCTTGTTAGGTTAGAGCATGGTCAAGAGGGGCCATAAACAAGGTTGTATTTTGAAATATAGGGCTTGGTACATAAAACATCCTCCAATAGTGGCCCTATGTCATTAACATTCATCAAACAATTATAAAGTCTAGTCTCTCAAATTAAAAGTGTAGTATCTCGTATATTCGAGTCATATCCTTGTTTCCTCTTAATCTACAACTATTTATTTCCTAATTTTCATTATTTGAAATCTAACTGCTGGAGTCACTATCGGAATCCGGGTCTTTGCCGAGTGCCTGACTCTTTGCCGAGTGCTTTTTGTCGGGCACTCAGCAAAGGTTGCTTTGCCGAGAGCCGCACTCGGCAAAGTCTCGCTCTTGGTAACGAGCTAGTTTACCGAGTGCAGGACACTCGGCACAGGAAAACTCTTGGCAAAGACAAGTTTGCCGAGTGACAAACACTTGGCAAAGGTGGCTCTCGGCAAAGGGCCGTCAGCGACCGTTCTAAAGCTGACGGCCGTCAGCCTTTGTCGAGGGCCGAGCGTCGGCACTCCGCAAAGTGGTTTCTTTGCCGAGTGCCAAATACTTGGCACTCGGCAAAGAACTCTTTACCGAGTGTCTTCTGTGGGCACTCGGCAAAGCATATTTTTATTTTTTAAATTTTGTCCACCAAACTTTTTGTGGTATGTTCCTACACTATGTAGACCTACATGTATCATTTGTGGACAATTATAACAGAGTTTTCAATCGGTAGTAGATTTAGTTCGTTTATTTGAATTTCTTCGAAAAATTTAGATTTGAACTGCAGGTCACTCGAAACTTGAAAAACTGTGCATGCAAAAATGATATCCATGCTACTTAGCACAAGTTACGTCCGATTCTAGGAGCGAAACAGAAACTTCGAGCAACATGCTCACTAAACATGGTCGTGAACTTGTCATCCACATATTTAAAAATTGTATAAAATACAAACAAAGTCAGAAAATCATGAAACTTATCCACTTGTCATGATACCATATATAGATGTTGTGATAAAAATTTAAGAAAGTTTCGAGAAAGTTGAGATGTACTATATGTAGAAACCTAGGAGAACTACACATAAAATCATAGAGTTTCAATATAGTTCTCCTAGGTTTCTACACATAGTATGCCACAGCTTTCTCGAAACATTCTCAAATTTTTATCACAGTCTCTACATATGATATCATCTCCAGAGGACAAGTTTCATGATTTTTTGACTTTGTTTGTGTTTTATATAATTTTTAAACAACTCGATGACAAGTTCACGACTATGTTGAGTGAGCATGGTGCTCGAAGTTTCCGGTCCGTTCATGAAATCGGTCGTAACTTGTGCTAAATAGCATAGATACTATGTTTGCATGCACGGTTTTCCAAGTTTCGAGTGACTTGCAGTTCAAATGTGAATTTTTCGAAGAAATTCAAATAAACGAACTAAATCTACTAGCTATAGAAAAATCTTTTCTAATTGTCCCAAAATGGTACATGTAGATCTACATAGTGTAGGAACATACCACAAAAAGTTTGGTTGTCAAAATTAAAAAAATAAAAATGTACTTTGCCGAGTGTCCAAGGATGACACTCGGCACAGAAGCCTTTGTCGAGTGTCAAATGGGTGGCACTCAGCAAAGTACATTGAAAGAATCTTTGCCGAGTGTCACCCGGGGGACACTCAGCAAAGTTCACTTTGCCGAGTGCCCCCGATCCGGCACTCAGCAAAAAGCGCGTACATAGCGCTGAGTAACTCCTTTCTCTTACTCTCACTCTCACTCTCTCTTACAGCGTCGCCGCCGCGCCCTTGCCCCGCCACACCCCTGCCCCCTCGGCCGTCGCCGTGCCCTTGCGCTAGCCCGGGCGCCGCGCCCGTGCCCGCCCCCTCGCCGGCCCGCCACCGTGCCCTCCCTGCCCGCGACCTCGGCCGCCGTCGTGCTCTCCCTGCCCTCACCCGCCCGCTTCGATGCCATGACCTCGCCCGCCCGGCCGCCGTGCCCTCGCCCGCCCGCCGCGCACTCGCCCACCCGCCGCCAAAGTGCACGCCGGGAAAGTGCACGCGGTCGACCTCAAACCCCCGCGCCCCGTCGTCTCGCCCGTGACCCGCTGTCTCGCCCGCGACCAAACCTCCAAGGTGATTGCTTGCTTTCATTTTGTGATATTGTAATTAAAAAGCTTTATGTTCTACGTGTATGATTTATATGAATGATTAGGTTTAATATTGAGTTAATTATATACATGTATGATTAGGTTAATATGTAGTCTTGTTGTGTTAAATTTATGTACGTGTATGATTAGGTTAATATGTAGTCTTGTTGATTGCCGGCCATCGTGTCGTTGAATTATGTGTAGATGTCAGCCATCGTGCTGATAGTTTTATTTGCAGGATTTCTAAACCTCCCCGTGCAGCGGAGGTGCTGCTGAAATTTTCTGTTGTTAGGCTTCTATTAGAGGATGGAGGACCGTGAGTGGATGTACACGGGCCGTAGAGGAAGGAACGATGTCACCACTGAATGGATTAGAAAGACCGATGATTTCGTGGAACGGGCATATGTCGAAGCTGCTAAAGGAGCGAGTCTAGTCCCATGCCCGTGCACCAAATGTGCCAACTGGAAAAGAAAACCAAAGAAGGCCATGGTAGAACATATTTGGAAGAATGGATTTACGCCGGGCTATACTCGGTGGATCTTTCATGGTGAAGCGCATCGTACGAGAGAGGAGGTGCTGAGACAACGCGTCGAGGATTATGATGCCGATGCGGGGGTAGCGGATATGTTGAACGACTATCAGGAGGCACAATACACGGGATGATGTATGGATGACGAGCCAGAGCCGACTGCAAAGGCGTTCTACGACATGTTTGACATGGCACAGAAGCCCCTTCACGGCCATACAAAGGTTTCTCAACTGGATGCCATTGGGCGTGTAATGGCGTTCAAGTCACAGTATAGCATGAGTAGAGACGCATTCGATGGCTTGTTGACGGTTATTGGGAGCTTGCTTCCGGATGATCACGTTCTGCCAAAGAGCATGTACGAGGCACAGAAACTCCTTCGTGCACTCAAGATGACGTATGAGCAGATTCATGCTTGTCCGAAGGGCTGTGTGCTATTTAGGAAAGAATACGTGGAGGCAAAGTACTGTCCCAAGTGTAAATCGTCTAGGTTCATGGAGGTAGACTCTGGTGATGGACAGAAGAGGCAGCTCGACATCCCCTTGACAATCCTACGGCACCTTCCGTTTATACCGAGGATCCAACGTCTGTACATGACAGAGGAATCCGCGAAATAGATGACATGGCACAAAAATGGAAAACGATACAATCCTGACAAGATGGTGCACGCATCCGATGGTGAAGCATGGAAACACTTTGATGCCATTCACCGTGAGAAAGACGAAGAGGCTCATAATGTACGTGTTGCGCTGGCCACAGATGGGTTCAATCCCTATGGAATGAGCGTTGCCCCGTACACATGTTGGCCCGTGTTTGTTATCCCAATCAATCTCCCCCTGGTGTGTGCTTTCAAAGGCAGAATATATTCGTGTCGTTGATAATTCCCGGACACTCGGGGAATAAAATGGGCGTGTACATGGAGCCTTTGATCGATGAATTGCTACGTGCCTAAGAGGAAGGGGTATGGACGTATGACCGAGCTATGAAGACAAACTTTAGAATGCATGTTTGGTACCAGTACTCCATGCGTGACTTACCGGCGTATGGGCTATTCTGCGCCTGGTGTGTTCACGGTAAGTTCCCATGCCCAGTTTGCAAGGAAGCTCTCAGGTTCATTTGGTTGAAAAAGGGTGACAAATATTCGTCCTTCGATAAACATTGACAATTTCTCCCTCCTGACCATCCATTCCGCCTAGACATCAAGAACTTTAAGAAAGGTGTCGTAGTGACAGACCACCCACCTGCAACGATGACTGGTGCCGAAATTCGTCAATAGATAGATGGGCTCGTGGCCAATACGGATAGATGGGCTTTGCTTATAGGGTCAAGAAATATTCTGGGTATGACTTTAATGGATACCGTTTTCGCACAACAAACTATGATAAAAGTCAGCCCAATCGGAAAACAATGTGTTCTGGAGTCTTTACCCTCGGCCTTGACGATGTCGATTATTTTGGACGAATCAAAGAAATATATGAGCTCAATTTTTATGGTTCCAAACCTCTTACTCCAGTGATATTCAAATGCCATTAGTTTGACCCTCAAGTGACGAGACGGACACATTCTAATCTTGTGATAGTTGAAATTCGACAAGATTCTACCTTACCAGGAGACGATGTCTATATCATGGCCCAACAGGCCACACAAGTGTATTATCTCCCATATGTGTGCCAAACGAAAGAACATCTTAAGGGTTGGGATGTTGTGTATAAGGTATCGCCGCACGGGAGGTTACCTGTTCCTAACGATGAAGATTATAACTTAGACCCGGACACATATGATGGAGAGTTCTTCCAAGAAGATGGGCTAGAAGGGCGATTTGAGATAGACTTAACCGAATCTATCAGAATGGACGTAGATATTGAAATGGTTGTTGATGAGGAGGATGATGAGGTGCAAAATGATAATGACTTAGTAATCCTTGAAGGCAATGACATTAATGACGAACTTGCGTATTCCGATGGTGTTGAGATTGAAATGGTTGATAGTGACGATGAGAGTTATGATCCGGCTAACCCCGACACATATGAAGATTATTTTTAACGTAATGCTATATGACTTTTTATTTCACACCTATTTTTAAATATATCTTTTTATATGTGCTTATTTGTTTACTCTTAATTGTAGGTTTTTGGACAAATATGGTGGGTGGTTGGCTGAGGAGGCAGAGGGGGAGGAGGAGCAGGACAGCGAACGAGGCAGAGCAGGATGAGGCACAGTAGGCGGCGTAGCAGGACGACCTTGTCCAGCAGTAGGCAGTGCAGCAGGACGACGACGACCAGCAGCAGGACGACGATGAAGCTCAGCAGACCACCTCAGGTTCTGGCGCCTCAGGTTTGAGGAGCATCTACCTGCGAGGTCTCGCGAGTCTGCCTCAGCGTCCCATACTTCGGGACAGGCGGCCTCTGATTTGGCCGAATGGGGAGAGGCATGTAACTTTATGTTCTTCATTCTTGTTTAAAATCATAATATAAACTAATACTTTTTATTTATCACTTGGACAGGTCTTGGACGGTTGTGGATTATGCTGGGGGTCATTGTCGCCTCCCCAATGGCATCCTCGGCCTGCTGTGCAGGGAACACTTCCTTGGACTGGTTGAGTACGCCGGAGTGACGGGCCCAGCCTACACCTTCGACCACTCCCCGATGCAGTAGACCGGGATGGCCGGGAATTCAATAACAAGGCGGAGCGGGTGAAGCAAGAGCTATGGGTAAGTCTTAGTATAATGTAAAATATGTCGCATTCGTTGCAAATTCTTGAAATAATATATGGATACATCATTTTTGTATGCAGGATTTCTTCAGATACGAGGCTGGATATGAGGCTAGGGCGGATGTGGTGGCCACCACGAGCTGTAAGAAGCTCGTCATGGGCATGCACTATGAGGCCCGAATCCAGGCCATCGTCACCTACCACGACTCCGTCCTTGGGGAGAAGGTGACCAAGCAGCAAGCCCGAACCATGTCGTTGACCAGGGACCAGTACCTGCAGGTAAAGTCATGCATGTTTGGTACCAGTACTCCATGCATGAATTTTATTTTATCTTCTGATATGCACTTTATGTGTTTACTTTGTAGATGATTCCACATTGGTGCACCGCACATCCTTTGTGCTGGGAGCAGATGGTGGATAGGTGGTGTTCGGCTGAGTGGGACGAGGCGCACAACGCTAGCCGGGAACGCGTATGATGATGCAAGGTCCCTCCCACCACCAAGGCAGCCGGAGCCTGGGCCAATATGCCGAAGCATGGGTACGCTCTCTTTTTATTTAGGTATATATCACTGGATTAGATATTATTTCTAACTATCTCGTTAGTTTTCTTGTAGTCGGCGTCACATGGTGGCTGGCCTTGCTCCACCTTCTCGGCCTATGCTATGGCCTATAAGGGCAAGGCGACGCCCGACATCACCTACAACCCGGATGACGGGCCCGAGGCCTACACCAACCCCACCGTCTACAGCCGCCTTCATGACTACACCGCCATGGCGCAGGAGGTCCATGGCCCAGATTATGATCCGAGCACCGAGCCGATCGACCCCGATGTGCTCATGAGGGTCGGAGGAGGCAAGAGACATGGGCGGTACTGGATTGCCGACGGGGCAATCGGCTCGTCCTCCACTCCCACTCTGTCTTAGGTGCGAGCAAGGAGCACAGGCTCGAGTCCAACCATACGACCTCGGCACGACAGCTCACAACATCGCATACAGCAACTCGAGGTTAGTGCTTCTGTAACTCGTCCTTCCTTGAGTTATACACCTTCTCTTTGAGTTACTATAACGTTGGCTTGTAATATTACAGACCCAACTAGAAGAAGAGAGGAGGGAACGTCAAGAGATGGAGGCAAGGATAATGACGGAGCGGGCGGCGGTTGATCAGAGGATGGCAGAGATGTTCCAGTACATGCAGAGCCTTGGCGCCGCACAGGGTTTCGCTCTGCCACCTCCATTGTTCCCTGCAGTTGACCCTGCTCTGTTCCATACTCCTATGAGTATCAAAATTGTAGTTACATGTTGGTAATGCATCTGGTATAACACATGCAATCTCTTCTCTGTGCAGGGCCAATCTGGGGCGGCATCCAACAACCCTCATGAAGGGTACAGCCCAACGCAGCACCAGTCCAACCGTCCACCTCCATGAGAGTTGTGTTTTTAGTGTTTCGAACATAAAACTTATGTTGAATACTTGTCAGAGCTTGTGAACTTGTGTTGATACTTCTGAACTTCTGTTAATACTGTTTGTGTTGAGAACCTCTCAACTTATGTTGAATACTTATGTCAGAATTTGTGTTAATACTGTTTGTGTTGGCTATATATGTCTGTGATGATCTGTGATGTATATATGTGATATCTGTGAAATATATTTTGTTTGTTTGGATGGCATAGGGAAAAAATAAAAAAAGGTGTGTACTGGTCACTTTGTCGAGTGTAACACTCGGCAAAGAGGTGCTTTGCTGAGTATCAGGACCATAGCACTCGGCAAAGAACCAAGACCTGGGCACCGGTATAGGTTCTTTGCCGAGTGTAATGGCTCTGGCACTCGGCAAAGAAGCACGCTTTGCCGAGTGCCATACCAAGCACTCGGCAAAGTACCTGACATGGGGACCCCTCTGGCGGATTCTTTGCCGAGTGCTGTCAGGCAGACACTCGGCAAAGGTAACTCCTTTGCCGAGTGTCACCTGGGACACTCGGCAAAGACGCCGTCTCCGTCACCCGCGCCGTAACGGCTGCTTTTCTTTGCCGAGTGCTCTCTGACACTCGGCAAACCACTTTGCCGAGTGTCCGAGAAAAAGTACTCGGTAAAGAAGGCTTTACCGATGCACTGTGTGCCGAGCCCTATTTGCCGAGTGCGACACTCGGCAAAGAGTTTGCCGAGTGTTCAGGCACTCGGCAAAGCCGTCGATTCCGGTAGTGAGTAAAAAAAGTTTGAGACCCTAAACGCTTTAAATGTGGTCGTATTTTAATTTTTAGGGCTTTATTTTAGAACTCATTGTTGGAGATGCTCTTAGCGTGGATCGAGAAAATTTATAGGAGATCCACCTTAGGGCCTGTTCGTTTTGCTCTCAATCTATGTGGATTGGGTGAGATTTGATTGGTTTCAATCCCAAACAAATCAAAATCTTTTATATTTTTTTTTAATCCCATCTAATCCACATGGGATAGGAATAACTGAACAAGCCCAATCGAAGGGGGGAATCTCCCCTGTATATAAGGGGAACACTATATTCTCTATACTTTAATCAACATTTTTTAGCTCTAATTAATCTCAGTAAGCCGTAACATGATAATAATATGTATTATGATAGTACAAATATTGTGTGATTTTTAAAAAAAAATTATAAGAAATGATAAATATGTGTTAATTAACTGAGTTCTAGTGTATATAGGAGCTATATAGGGGAAACGTTAGAGATTTATTTAGGTGTAGGAAGTAAAATATATTAGAAAGTGTATATAATAGTATAAGACGAGATGTACATGCGGTCCTCGCTGCATTTTTTCAATCTGCGATGATTAAAATGATATATATTAAGCTGATTGTGACGAATCTTTTGCGTCAACAGGAAACCGATAATTGTAAGCACGTTGCAGGCTCTTGCCTCGATCTATTGTGTTTTGTGGAGTCCAGCCCAGTCTCCATCCAGTCTCTATTGGTGATAAGATTAATAGTACTACTAGTACATACTGGTACCGAAAAGCAAAAAAACTGAAGGGTGAATCCCTGATCGCCCTGCACCGGCAAGGCAACAAGAACCAGCAGGAGGCCGTGTCTGAAACTGAAACTGGCAGGAAACTGCCCAGGCAAGCAGACAGGGGAGAGAGAGAGAAGGGAAAGGAGAATCGATTTCGAAACGGGAAAGCACGCTGGCCAGTCCACACGTCCTTTTCCGCGCGACACGCCCTGGCTCTTCCTTTTCACCTTCACGCCCCGCCCCGGCCCGGTTGCGTTCGTCCAGGCCGTGCCATTTCTTAAAGACTAGTAACCCTGCACGACTGCACCTCTGCTGCACTCTGCAGGGGTAGAGAAAAAAGAGGAGGAGAGAGAGAGGGACCGACCGATGGCAAGATGGCATGGCTGATGGCTCCAACGAACGCAGGACAGATACAAGTACTACCTGCAGGCTGCAGCGCAACTGCCAGTCGCCCGCCCTCTAGCCTTCGTGCCGTCTGCCCGCCCGCCGTCTAGTCCTCTCTTCGTTCTCTTCCTCTCGCGCTAGCAGAGCGGAGGAGGAGGAGGAGGAGGAGGAGGAGGAGGAGGAGACCAACCGGGTTGGTGGACGTGGGCGTGTGTCGTTTCATGGGGCGGACGCCGTGCTGCGACAGGGCGGCCGTGAAGCGGGGCCCGTGGTCGCCGGAGGAGGACGAGGCGCTGCGCAGCTACGTCCAGCGCCACGGCAGCGGCGGCAACTGGATCACCATGCCCAAGAAAGCCGGTGAGCGATCGAGCGTGTGCTCCCCTTAGCTTGTGTGTATGTGCCATATATAGCTAGCAAGAGCCATATATGCACAGGTGCACTGACGACGGGTGGATCGTTGCCTGTCGGCGTCGCGTGCAGGGCTCAAGAGGTGCGGCAAGAGCTGCAGGCTGCGCTGGCTCAACTACCTCCGCCCGGACATCCGCCACGGCGGCTTCACCGCCGAGGAGGACGCCGTCATCATGTCCCTCTACGCCCAGCTCGGGAGCAAGTGAGTAATGAGTACACACATGTGAATCCGAGAGAAGCTCTTTTTCCTTCGATCCTCCAATCTCTTGAGCATGCCATGCCATGCCATGCCAAAGCGTCTCCCTTAATTTGACCGATCGACGCGCACAGGTGGTCGCTGATAGCCTCGCAGATGGAGGGGAGGACGGACAACGACGTGAAGAACCACTGGAACACCAAGCTCAAGAAGCGCCTCCTGGCCGCGTCCTCCGCCCCGCCGCCAGCGCCCGCGCCCGCGCCTCCTTCCAGCACCACGCTCACGTCGTCCTCGCTGTTCCCGTCGCTCGCCATACCGACCGTGAAGACCGAGGCGTACACCTGCGACGACTTCCTGGCGCCGGCGCTCGGCCTCGGGGACCCGTTCGCCGCCGCCGACGGGTCCACCTCGGCCGCCTCCGCGGCGTCGTCGGCCTCCAACAACTGGTCGGCGGCGGAGAACGGCGCAGGCGAAGCGTCCCTCTTCCTGCTGGACTTCTGCGCGGGCCCCGACCTCGCCGCCGCCGACCAGCTCCACCTCCCCGGCGGCTACTACTACCCTCTCGACCCGAGCTTGCCGTCGTCGCCTCGTCGGTATAGCTAGCTTCTTCGCGCGCTGCGTACGCGGTACGCCGCTGTCGTTCCAAGGACAGCGTAGCGTAGCGGTAGGATCTGTAGTACTACCATGGTGCATGTGCTCGGGAGTCGGGATCATCGTCGCTTCGTTGATCAGAAGCTAAGCTGCATGAAAGCAAAGCTAGCCGCGCGCGCGCGTTTTGTCTAGGTCTTGACGTCAGATTTCTGCCGAAATTAACATTTCCAGTCGCCATCGGTGATCGGTGAAAGAAAGGAAGAAAAAAAAACTATTATCTGTGACTGAAAATGTGCTACTCGTAGTTGCTTAATGGCGTTGCTCTAGTCTTGAAAAAAAAAGGCTTCATGTTCTTGCGTGCCTATTAACTCGTTTTTTTGTTTTGAAAAGATTTCAGTGTAGCTGTCTGTTATCAAGGCAATTCACTTGCTAGAGACGGTGCAGTACCTGATCATACTATACCCCCTGACCCTGTCCCTGGACCCTACTGGCCGGGCTGCAGGTAAAAACGGATCACGGTCCAGAATGGATGGAGATGGGTACGGGGATTCGCTTTCCTTCCTGCGTGACGATGATAAAGAGATCACAAAGAGGCGATGCTGTCCCCCAGTCCTCCTAGAGACAAAACAAAACGAAACTGACAAAAATAAAAAACAGGATGTGGCCACGGGGGAGAGGCGCTCTCGGGCGGGGCAGAACAAGAACAGACGAAGCTGTGGATGCACGCTAGCTAGCGGGGCCCGTACAAACTGCGAAGGGACAGAAGTAGAGCATGTGTCCGATCCATCCGATCACAATTCACTAAACAATGCAGGAGGCGAGGGCTACCGTAGTACGTAACCTAATGGCCTGAAGTCAGGTACGTATATAACCTATTGGCCTGAAGTCGGGGGCCACCGAGTGGGGATAATGTCCGCCCTAATGCTCCCCTAATTCTACGGGACATGTTAGTTTTTAGCTAATTTTTATATAAATAGTGCAAAAAAATGTTTCTAACAACCATCTCTAATCTAATTTGGTCCCTCTAAGAGCTAGTTTGGGAGTTCAAAAACCGGAAGAGATTAGGGGCTAAAATCCGCTTCTTATTCAAAATTGAATAAGGAGGAGATTTTAGGCCCTCCAATTCCCTCCGGTTTTGTGGCTCCCAAACTAACACTAATTTTAGATGCTGGCGGAAGGAACTATATATATGTCGGCATCGGCTGACATGGGCAGGCGAGAAAGTAGCCTCCGAATAATTAAGCACGGCCCGTTTGCTTACATCTGACTTTGATTTTTTTTTCCTGCTAGTCTTGGATAAACATCAGACAGCCAATTAGGATGCCTGTAGGCAAGGCCAAGGCAAATCATACGTGGGGATTTGTGTGTGTGTGGCCTGGTGGCGCGTTGGATTTGGATCGTAGATTAACAAAGAGACGACTGTGACGACATGGCCCTGCGGCAGCCTGTTGCTACGTACTGCTGGTGGTCTGGTACAGGGCTCCCCTCTGCGCACAGAATGCTTTTGCGGCCGGCAGTTGCGTTGCGTTGCGCGCCGGCCCTGACCGTGACCGGCAGCAGAGAATCTGTCTGCGCTCTCCTGCCGGCTGAAACTGCCAACTCAAACTGCAAATGAAAAAGGCTAAAAGCAAGTTCAGTTCAGGTACAAGCTCTTCTAATTGTGCAGAACAAGCACCCCCAGCTTCTTCTTCTTCTTCGGAGGCTTTGAAAGTTCACCCGCCAAAGCCACTGCTAGGCAATTATATCCACTCGAACGTTACAAGCTAGAAGACAGGTCATGTCAATGAACATGAAGGGAAGCCAATCAAAGACGCCTTGGCCTATAGCTAGCTCGTACGTTCTTGGACTTTACCCTAATAATATATAGTATTGTTGTGTAGTAGTATAACAATATTCTCGGATGCTTAAACTAAGCAAGACTTGCAAATTAAAGGGACTGGACTCGCGGCGTGACAGCGAGGTTCCACCGCCCCCGCCTCTTGTCATGACGCCCGCCTCTCTCGATATTCCGGCACGAGAAAGCGACATGGCACGCTTTTTTTTTTTCTTTCTTTACAAATAATAGACGGAGAAGAGCAGAAATCGGAGTTCCGGCGAAAGAAAACAAATGGAACGCTTTCATAATTTCTTCACCAGCTTAGCAAATCAAGTTCCAATCTAGTGACGACCATTATCTACATACGTCAATTCAAGGCTACAGAAAATGGCATCTGTCTACGGTCTATTCCTTACGAGATTTACTTAATTAGGCTACGTTTCAAACCTCCAAAACCAATAGCTACCGGCTAAATAAAATCAGCTGACATCTAGGTTTAGAATGGGTAAACTAATTAGTAGACCAACTAATAATTATTATTTGTTAAACCTTCTAAATAGCCATCATTAGAGTTGTCAGCTACCCCAACTCAACCCAGCTAAAACCAGCTGTTAACAACTTAATTATTGGTTGGCTAACAATTAACTCCTCTAGAGGGAGGTCTGGAACAGGGCATTAGTCACCCTATTAAGCTATATATAGATGTTGCTCGACGTCTGCATAACACTTAAGAGACTGGGATGTTAATCAAAGTCAATCGATGGCAAATTGTTCCAAAAATTTGGAGGGCGAAACTGAACTTCGGTTCGCTCAGCTCGTCGCCATCAGGAATAGGTTTAATTCAGCAG
The DNA here is from genome assembly GCA_029449295.1 of Zea luxurians. Classification (NCBI taxonomy): domain Eukaryota; kingdom Viridiplantae; phylum Streptophyta; class Magnoliopsida; order Poales; family Poaceae; genus Zea; species Zea luxurians. The sequence continues at coordinate 102,082,083 of JAOPSE010000014.1, read as the reverse complement.
CCGGGTCCCCTGCAGGCTGTCTGACTTGGCCTCCCTCATCCTCTCGCCTCCGAAATGACAAGAATATAAAGCGAGCGGTTTTCTTAATGCGCACGACTGGCTATATATAGATGTTGTTAATGTCTGTGGATACTTGTTTTTCGGGTGCTGCCGGATACACACATCCAGTAGTGTACGTATCTTGCTATTATCTTGTGTGTGGTCCTCCCCAATCCTCATATATCCACCTGGCTAATTATCTTGTGTGGTATAGTTTCCTGTATTGTTAAACACAGCATTATTGTCCGATCGATTCATAGATGTTTTACAAATAAACTATAGCTTATATATAGTACGATCACACTACTGGATGCGGCATATGGCTCAAGTTGATATGCATGCATGTCAATGATATGACACGACCAATCATGCAAGGGGCGTAGCCGCGCGCACCGTATAATAGATGATGTGACTTAGCCATGGCACTCTTTTCGTTTCAAATGAGCCTATAGAACAAGAAGCCACAATATTACTCCCCTTCTTTATTATCCTCTCTTTCTTCGTCACCAGCTCAAACGCCCGTCTTCATTCGTACCTCTCTAGATAAGGTCACCTTGTTAGCAAATCTACGAGGTCTTGAATTTCTTTGTTTCATACTTTCATCATGTATTTTTTTGAATTCAGGTTGTAGTTTGAGGTCTACAATAACATATATAATACTAAAATGATGGATTAAACTGCACAGGTGAATGTAGATGGGAGTAACTTGTGTTATACCCTCTTTATTTACAAGCATATGTGTCTATATCGTTGCTTTTACCATTGCATATGTAAGAAGTTAGTATGGATAATGATTGTGGTTCTAATTTATTGTTCATGTTAGTAGGTTCGACGTCCGAGTGGCACCAAATTAGACAAGTTACCCTTCTAAACTTTAGAGGCTAGACTTTCTCTAGAATATTCTGTTTGGTTCTAGGGATTAAAACTGATCCAAAAGCATATCACACATAAAGATACGGTTAGCTCTATTTCATACAGTTGGACAAGTTCTAGCTAGGAAGGGATAATAGGGATCAGCTTAAGGACAAATCCTGTAAAAGTGCAAGTTTAGTCACTTGTAGAGGTAATTAAAGGACAAAAGTTTAGAAGAGCTCCTTTAGTCATCATATTTGACAGTTTTAATTAAAAGGGACTAAATTTTATTCACTAAACTTTAGGAGATATGACCAAAACAGGCTTAATAAGGCCACGATAACCGTGGGCCTGCTTTTGCTATAGCTGAGGACATTAACATACACTTGTTCTATGGTTTCATACATGGGCAAAGCCCAATACTGTCAAAGGTACGCAGGCCCAAACCACAACCCACTCCCTAACGCTGTTAAGGGCCTAGGCCCATGTGACCATGTCATAACGCTCAACCTCAGCCTGGGAGCCCGATCCAGTCCAACCTCAACGCCGGCGAGGGTGAGGCCGCTGACTCCAAACATATTATTGGATGATGTGACTCAGCCATGGCACTCTTCTTGTTTCAAATGAGCCTATATAGAATTTATTATCCTCTCTTTCTTCCTCACCAGCTCAAACGCCCGTCTTCATTCATACCTCTCTAGATAAGGTCATCTTGCTAGCAAATCCACGAGGTGTTGAGCTAGTGGAATTGCATGTGCAAGATAATGGTATCCATTTCCTCGATCGTTTCTCTTGAATTTCTTTGTTTCATACTTTCATAATGTATTTTTTGACTTCATGTTGTAGTTTGACTGTCGGTATCCTGAAACAGGGGTACCCTTTACTTACAGTGTGAAGATGCTATACCCGCGCAGCTACCTCTAGTAATGTTGTGAACAGCACCCTACCCCGCCACTTGGACGGCTCCAGGGTCACCACGTGGCCAGGGAAGACGATATACTCCAAGATATCAACAGTGGGTCTAGACCCCCATGGAAAAGTGCCGGACCCCTGTACATGTAGACCGAACCTCCGAGCAAGGTCCAGGACCCCCACGAGCGCGACCCGGACCCCGGAACGGGTCTCGGACCCCTCTATGTGGGGGTCCGGACTACCCACAGCCGGGTCTCGGGACTCTGGGACAGAGAATACCCAGGCCTTGCTCAGGCAGGGGTCCGGTGCCGACACGTGTCCAGGACCAGCCTGGTGCAGACCTGTCCGCATAACGCTACTGCTCCCCGCCCAGGCGGAGACCCGATGCTGCCACGTGGCCTACCGCGTGTGACGTAAGCCAGCGGGCGGAGCCTAACGTAAGGCCTCCGGGTTGCGCGGCCCCTGCATTTATTAAGGCGCGTCGCCTGACAAGCGATGTGCCGCCTCGGCATTTAATGAGGCCTGCCCACTCTGCTGTCAGGCGGCGACCTATCCACTCTACAGGCAAGCAGTGTGCCGCCTCAGCATTTAATGAGACCTGTCCATTCTGATGGCAGGCGGTACGCCCATGCTACCGCTAGAGATGTCAATGGGGACCCGATACCCGCCAACCCGTGAGGAATTCCCCTATTAGGATACGTGTATGGGACAAAATTTATCCCCATGGGTATGGATATGGGACAAAATCTCCACCCATTAGGTAAACGGGTATGGGTTTGGGAAGCAATAATCCGAACCCGATTACCCATGGGTATTTCATACATGTATACATGTCGTGTTTGTATGAATGAGTTGAGGTCGAGCTGACCACCAAGCCCAGCACAACAGCGCACCAGGCTCCAGGTCCTAGCCCAACAAGGAAACACAACAAGGCAACTAGCAGACTAGCAAAAAAAAACCCTAAAATAACCAGCCATATGCTACGCCCTACCCAGACGACGGTGACGACCATGGATTCTCAGGTGCCAACGAACTCAGATGGTGACCAAGGATTCAAGGAAGGTGAGCAAACTCCATTTCTCCATTTCTTCTATCGGTTCCAAAGTACTTATTTCTTTTCTGATGGATGGATGAATGGATCTTGGTTCATGGATGAGTGCTTGTCGATGTGATGTCTGAAATCTAGATAGTTTGTGCTACATGTTAGTACCTAGCTATCCCTTAATTAGGGATGGGGACCCAATGGGGACCCAAAACCCGAATGGGGATGGGTATGGGATGAGTTTTACACCCATGATGGGTATGGGGATGGGTATGGGGATGGATCAAACATGATGGGGATGGGTATGGGATGCTATAACCCGATGGGGAATTCCCCATTGACATCTCTAGCTGCCGCGTGCACTGTGCTCATCATCACTCGTACGTTGCCAAGGAAGCATCCGCTGCACGCCAATACTACACAGACCGCAGATACTAGGACGCAGGAAGATTGCACTGGCGACTAGCATTAGTTGCTCCAAGTATTACATCCGTTATGTTCCTAGGCCCACATGTCGGGGCTCAGCACCCTTGTACGTGCCCTCCTTGGACTATAAAAGGGAGAGCACACTACGTTACGAGGCATTCTAATTCTGACTCAAGCCAACCTAGACGCAACTCAAGCTCTCGAGCAATACAACACACAGTGGAGTAGGATATTACGCTCCGGCGGCCCAAACCACTCTAAACTCTTGTGTGTTCTTGTGTGTTCATCCACTAATCTAGCAAACAGGCAAAACGCTTAGGCCCCTCCTCATCTTAGGATTTAGGGCGGGTGCATTCCGCCACCCGACCGGAGATTTCCTCTCCGACATTTGGCGCACGATGTAAGGGGCTTGGCATTAGGTTCTTGCTTGTTTTCCTGCTCGACACCATGGTTCACATCGTCGAGCACCACGACTTCGTCCTCGAGGACTCCTCCATGGAGGAGGAGGCTGCCTCTTCCACACCACGGGCCTCCAGCCGCCCTGCGCCCGGTGCAGCTGCTGTTGGGCGCTCTATGCGGCAGCACACCCCTGCGCAGACGTCCAAGGCGTCAAGGGCCGCTCCCGGTGCGCTGTCTGCAGCCAGGGAGTTGTTGCGCCACCCTCCTAGCTCCACGGCCTCGCCAGGGGCCATGAAGCAGTGGCGTGACGACGTCGACCGGCTACTCAGCATAGCACACTCTGGCTCAGCCAGGCCCAGGCCTCGCTCGTCCCGGTGTCAACATGAGGCATTAGCATTGGTGTGCTTGCCCTCCGTAAGGGCTGTGCCGACCGAGGACTTGTGGGTGGAGCTCAACCGCCGACGGGCGGGAGAGGACGCCACAACCTCTCTGGAGGGGCCAGATGACCTGCGGGCAGAACTCAACTGCAGGCGCGCGGGCGAGGATGCCCGTGTCTCTCTGGAGAGGGTGCGTGAGCACCGACAAAACACCGAGGGTCGCAACCTCGATTACGACTTTGCTGCGGTTGCTCCGTAGACCCCGATAGGCGCCCGGATCCTGACGGGTGTCCCATTGGCTGGCGTGGGCTACGCCGCGCTCGTGGATCATCTCCGCGCAGCGACGTGGCCATCCAAGTTCCGGCCACACCTACCAGAGAAGTACGACGGTACGTCAAACCCATCGGAATTTCTGCAGGTATATGTTACCGCCATTACAGCAGCAGGTGGAGACACTACTGTGATGGTGACATACTTCCATGTAGCCTTGTCTGGGCCAGCCTGGACTTGGCTCATGAACCTTGCCCCAGGGTCGATCTACTCCTGGGAAGAGCTCTGCGTGCGGTTCACCGCGAACTTCGCCAGCGCTTACCAACAGCATGGTGTGGAGGCACACCTCCATGCAGTGAGGCAGGAACCCGGGGAAACTCTCCGGGCCTTCATCTCCTGCTTCACCAAGGTACGAGGCACTATTCCTCGTATCTCAGATGCTTCCATCATCACCTCTTTCCGCCAGGGGGGTGCGTGATGAAAAGATGTTGGAGAAGTTGGCCACGCACGATGTGGAAACTGTCACCACACTCTTCACTCTTGGCGACAAGTGTGCCAGAGCCACAGAGGGCCGTGCATGGCACTCGGCACCACAGACCGGGGTCACCTAGACGGGTGGCTCGGGTGCCATCGCCCAGGACGGCAAGAAGAAGAAGAAGAACCGCGGCCGCGAGAGGTCGCAGACTGCTGCTCCAGTCGTCGCGGCTGTGGCTGGGGGCCGGAGCGAGCGCAACAAGCGCCCACAGCCACAGGGGACAACAGCGGCTCGTGCCCTGTGCACCCCAATGCTCGCCACAGCGCCACAGAGTGCCGCGAGATAATCAAGCTCGCAAAGCGTGTCAGCGAGCAGCGCGAGTAGTCCTCCAAGGATGGCTCCCCACCTCATCGCCGGCCTGGCAAGGAGAGGGCCGACGATGGTGAGGTGGCCGCCGGGGAGCAGGACCTTGGGTACTAGTCGCCCGAGGGGGTCCTGAAGGATGTCTTCACCGAGGGCTCCGACTCCGATGACGAGAGCGACCGACACAAGAAGCTGTACGTCATGTACGGCGGTAGCTAGGAGCTCACCTCTCGCAAGAACATCAAGTCCCTGCGTCGTGAGGTCCTGTTGGTGACCCCAGGGGTCCCGAAGGCTGCTCCACATCAACGATGGAGGAGCACCACCATCTCCTTCGAGGCATCCGATTGCCCCGACAACATGGCAGGGGCCGGTATACTACCACTCATTACCGCCCCTGTCATCGTCAATCTGCGGTTGCACCATGTGCTAATGGATGGTGGGGCCGGCCTCAACGTCATCAGCCATGCTGCATTCAAGCAGCTGTAGATCCCGGGGTCCCGACTAGGACCCTCTCGCCCATTCTCCGGAGTGGGCCCACAGTCGGTGTATTTCCTTGGGAGCATCACGCTCCCGGTTACATTCGGGACAGAGGAAAACTTCCGCACGGAGAACGTCCAGTTCGATGTCGCGGAGGTTAACCTCCCCTTCAACGCCATCATTGGTAGGCCGGCCCTGTACCGGTTCATGTCCATTGCCCATTACGGGTATTTGGTCCTCAAGATGTCGTCCCCTGCCGGGGTCCTCACCGTGCAGGGCGACCGCGCCGCTGCGGTGGCGGCTGTCGAGAAGCTACACGCCCTGGTGGTGGAGGCTGCTCGCCCCGACGACGGAGGGAGGGACCCCTCGACCTCCGGCACCAAGGCGCCGACCAAGGTGCCAAAGGTGCGGCCATCCAGGGCGGATGACGTCCCCATCAAGGCCATCCGGCTCACCGCGGATTCCTCCCAGACCACTCGCATTGTGAGTGATCTGGACGAAAAATAGGAACTCGCGCTCCTCGCCTTCCTCCAGGCAAATGCCGACGTGTTCGCATGGGAGCCATAGCAGATGCCTGGGATCCCCAGGGAGGTGATCGAGCACCATCTGGAGATCAACCCTGACGCCAGGCTGGTGAGTCAGAAGCCTCGCGGACAGTCCGTTGAGCGGTAGGACTTCATCCGCAAGGAGGTTGTAAGGAAAATGGACCCTGGGCCATTTGGCTAATTGAGTTTTGGTGTTTGATGAACAACACAATCCATGAACTAATAAGTTTTCTAGTATTTATGTTTGTAGTTTACACGATGCAAGATTTACTTGGACTAAGGAATTGAGGAAAGCAACACCTCAAAAGAAGACATTAATAAGATTCAAGAAAAGTCCAAGTGTGCTGCTGTGGACTATCTGTGCGAGGTGCACCGGACTGTCCGGTGGCATACCGGACTGTCCGATGCCCACACGCCGGACTGTCCGGTGCACCAGGGAACTGCAGCCCAACGGCTAGTTCCAGGTGGCACCCGGAGAGAAGACCACCGGACTGTCCAGTGTGAGCACCAGACTGTCCGGTGTGAAAAAGCCTGCGGCGCCAACGGTCACCTGCTCTGACAAAGCAACGGCTAGGCGCATCGGACAGGCTACAGTGCGCTGTCCGGTGCACCACCGGACTGTCCGGTGTGTCGCAGAGAACTGCAGCTTTTCTCCAATGGCTATTTTGGAGTTGGGGCCTATATATACTACACCCAACCGGCCATTTGAATGTGTGGGAGCCCAAGCAACATACCAAGGCATATAGTGCACATTTCCAAGAGCTCAAACACCCAAGTGCTTAATAGAATCACTCGGTGATTAGCGTAGGTGCTTTGCGAAGTGCTTAGGTTAGTTAGACCGCTTTAGCGCTTGCTCTAGGTGAACCCTAGTTAGTTGAGTGAGTTTAGACAAACCACACAACCCCTCGGCTCTTGCGTGAGTCGTTGTAATTGTACCGAGTGGGGCGAGAGTCTTGCGAGACCGTGACAACCGCGTTTGTGTCACGGCCGCCACCGTGTACCGAAGGGAACGAGGCCCGCGGTGTTTCGGCCGGAAGCTCGATAGTGGAGACGGCGAGGAGCGTCCGAGAGGAGCCGGAAGCGGAGCACCACTTATGCGTGGAGAAGGCTCGTGGCTCTCTACGGAGTTACTCGACCGTGGTGCTTGGCCCTCGCGTGGGCTTCCCTTTGCGTAGGGGCACCAACGAGGATTAGTCGGGACCTTGCGTGGTTCCGGATACCTCAGTAAAAATACCGGCGTCATCCACGAGAGTTTGCTTCTCTACTTTTCTCTTTAAGTTTCCTCATTTATATTTAGCATTTAAGTTTCAATCTTGTATTCATACTTATTTAGTGTAGATTGAAACTTAGCCTTTGCGGTAGAGATAGCAACACTTAGACAAAACCTAGTTTGCACCTTCTAGTTTGATTACTTGCATAGGTTTTGCTCTAGGGATTTAATTGTGGCCTAGTTTAGTAAAAGTTTTAGAAGTCCTAATTCACCCCCCTCTTAGGCGTCACCCGTTTCCTACAAGTGGTATCAAAGCCCGGTTTGGCTCATTTGAAACGCTTTAGCTTCACCGCTAAAAGAGCCGACACTTTTTAGAGGAAGGGATGGATACCCATAGGCCACCACACTTCGACGGCACTAACTTCCCATATTATAGTGCTAGAATGGCTTGTTACCTAGAGGTCGTTGATCTAGGTGTTTGGAGAGTCACTCGTGATGGGATGAAACCCCTCAAGAATCCCGAGAAACCCACCACGAGTGAGGAAAAAGAAATTCATTTAAATGCTAGAGCCAAAAATTGCTTGTATGAATCTCTTAGCATGGATATTTTTAATCAAGTATTTACCTTGAAAACTGCTAATGAGATTTGGCTAAAATTACATGAGCTCCATGATGGCACATCTAATGTCCGTGAGCAAAAACATTGTCTGGTCTTAAATGAGTATAATTCTTTTGCTATGAGAGATGATGAGCTTGTTAGAGACATGTATTCTCGTTTGAATCTAATTATCAATGAGCTCAATTCTATTGGCATTAATAAGCTAGGTGATGCGGACATTGTGAGGAAGATTATCTCTCTGCTACCACAACAAAGATATGGGAGCATCATCACCATCCTTCACAACATGGAGGACTTGAGCAACATGACCCCGACCATTGTGATTGGGAAAATTGCGGCTTTTGAGATGTCGCGAAAAATGTGTCGGGGAGAGGAGCCAACTTCCTCAAGGCCATATGCTTTTGCATGTGATGAAAGAAAGGGTAAAAAAAGGCTCCCACTCCAAGTTCCTCAAGTGAAGAAGAGGAGGAAGAAGAAAGTGATGATGATGAAGATAATCAACCATGCACATCATCCTCCGAGGACAAAGAAACAATCCGACGCGTCAGAAAGGTAATGAGGATGATCTGCAAGATTAATCTAATGGGTGTGCCCCTGTAGGTTGAGGATCTTCTCTTTAACATTGACAGGAAAAAGCAAAGGAAGATAGGATGCTTCGCATGTGGGGAGAAGGGCCACTTCAGGGACAACTGTCCAAATATGGCCAAACCCAAAATGGAGAGGAGCAAAGGCAAGGCGCTAACAAGTGTTAGAACTTGGGATGATTCTTCAAATGAAGATGAACCTCTAAGGACGCGCAACCACCGGTCCTCATCACGCTCATCACACAAATGCCTTATGGCAAGAGGTAACAAAAGCATTCCATCCTCTAGTGATGATAGCAGTAGTGATGATGAAGGTGAGGGAAAACCCTCTCTAGATGAGCTTGCGGAAGCCGTAGAATTTTTTCAGGATGTTTGCACTAAACAAAAAGCTCAACTTAAAACCTTGAAAAATAAGTTGGTTATCTCTCAAAATGATTACAAAGGTTTGCTAGAAAAATTTGAAACTTTTGCAAACTTAAATAGTGAGTTATAACTAAAATTGAGCTATTAGAATCTAGTGCTTTATCCACTGCTACCGATGATGGTCTCATCAAAAAGAATGAAAAACTTAAGGCTAAGTTAGCTAGCTCCCAAGAAGCTATTGAAAATTTGCTAGAGAAAATGGAAATTCTTAGCATACACAATAATGAGCTAACTACTAAGCTAGAAAACATTGGTAGCACCCCAGCAGCATCTTTAGTTGAAATACCTAAAATTATTAAGAAAGATGCTTCTACTTCCTGCTTTGATTTAATTGATGATTCTAACCCCTGCAACCAAGTTGTTGTTGAGAATATTGTTGTAGAAACATGTTCGGATGAGGTTGCAAAGGAAAATGAACAATTAAAGCAAGAAGTGGCTCGCCTTGGCAAGGCTTTGTATGACAAGAAAGGCAAAGCCAAACAAATCCGACCTCCACAGGATAACACCACTGCGGGAGTGAACAAGCCTATGGAGGGAGAAACTATGATTTATAGGCTATGCCACATGGAAGGCCACAAGTCTTTCCAATGCAAGGCGATGACCGGGGATAAACAAAGGCAAAAGCTTAAGCAAAAGCCATCAAGCAAAATCACCAACACCTACATCAAAAAGGTGAACAAAAAGGATGCTACAGCATATTTGATCAAGAAGAAAAAGAATGGAAAGGTGATAGCAATCAAGGCCAACAAGCAAGCCAACAAAGGAAAAGGGGCCAAACGCATCTGGGTGCCAAAGGAAATAATTTCAACCATTAAAAGCACCAAGAAGGTTTGGATCCCGAAAGGGAAGTGAGTGGACCGAAAGTCGTCGGGAAATTTGGAGACTTGGCAAAGTTGGGATGTATATCATGGGATACATCATATTAGATCAAGTTTTTTGCCAAGTGGGTTAGTGAAAACTTTGGACCCAAATTTCCCACCCATGACTAAGGTAACTAGATTTATTGTATCTCTTGTTTTTTAGATATGCGTATCTATTTACTTTGTATCTAGTTTACCTTTCTTGCCTAGTATTACATTTGTCATTACTTTTGTTTAAAATCATGCATACTAGGTAAATCACATGGTAGGATTGCTTGCTTTCAATCCATATACTTAAGCAAACCTACATGGTTTAAAATGTTTAGTAAAGCACGACACATAGCTTCTATATCACTCCATAGTAAATGATGCATCAATTAAAAATTTTGATTTCTACAAGTTGTATCATTTTACTTATATGTGCCAAAGTTCGGATTATAGATAATTTGCCCCTCTTGATATCAAATCAAAGTGCATGTCTCCTACAAGTATTCAAAACTTGTATGCACACCTTCAGGAGGAGGTTACTCTATAATCTAATACTTTGAGACTAACACCTTTTCAAGTCTATTTCATGTGATAGTCTCATTGTAAGGAAAATGAGGTCCCCGGAGAAAGACAACAATCTTCCACTGCAAAATCTCCAAGAACTATCATGTCTCTCAAGCTCGCCATCGGTATCTTTTGAGACTACATCTAGTATCATTTACATGTCTTCTCCAATATTTGATTAGACTATATCTCATATCATATACTTCCATGTTGCTAAAAATGCATAAGTGGTTAACTCATATTCTGTTACCTATGCATAAGGGAAGTTAGTCTTTTCAAATCATGTCTTGCACCTCTAATTTTCACATGCTTTTTCCTAAGATCTCTGTCAGGGGGAGCTTTTCTTCATCTCTAAAGGGGGAGAAAAACTCTTTCTAAAGGAGAACACTCACTTAGGGGGAGTAATCCTTTGAGGACAAGCTTTTATATACTTCCTACATGCTTTTAATGTCTTCCTTTTCGGTGGTTGATGCCAAAGGGGGAGAAGTTTAGGGACCAAAGCAATGAAAACTATATCAAACACCAAACACCACCAATTTAAAATTTTATATCTACAAATGTTTTTCAAGTGGTTTTGGTTATTTGGTCCAAAAATAGGAAGTAAGTAAATTATGGAGTTAGGGGGAGGCTTAAGTCCATAATATCACATTGAGGGGACAAACATGCATCCTAGCAAATAGATTGCATATTTTCATTCAAATACTTGTATTATTTGCTTGCTTTGGTTGTGTTGTCATCAATCACCAAAAAGGGGGAGATTGTAAGGAAAATGGACCCCGGGCCATTTGGCTAATTGAGTTTTGGTGTTTGATGAACAACACAATTCGTGAACTAATAAGTTTTCTAGTGTTTATGTTTGTTGTTCACACGATGCAAGATTTACTTGGACTAAGGAATTGAGGAAAGCAACACCTCAAAAGAAGACATTAAGAAGATTCAAGAAAAGTCCAAGTGTGCTGCTGCGGACTGTCCGGTGCCCACACGCCGGACTGTCCGGTGCACCAGGGAACTGCAGCCCAACGGCTAGGTTCCAGGTGGCACCCGGAGAGAAGACCACCGGACTGTCCGGTGTGAGCACTAGACTGTCCGGTGTGGAAAAGCCTGCGGCGCCAACGGTCACCTGCTCTGATAGCGCAAAGGCTAGGCGCACTGGACAGGCTACAGTGCGTTGTCCGGTGCACCACCGGACTGTCCGGTGTGCCACAGAGAACTGCAGCTTTTCTCCAACGACTATTTTGGAGTTGGGGCCTATATATACTGAAAGGGAATCAGGCTTACACCTATTTTCCTATATTAATTTTGGTGGTTGAATTGCCCAACACAAATAATTGGACTAACTAATTTGCCCAAGTCTATAAGTTATACAGGTACCAAAGGTTCACAATAAGCCAATAAAAAGACCAAGAAAAGGGTTCAACAAAAAGAGCAAAGGGACAACCGAAGGCACCCTGGTCTGGGGCACCGGACTGTCCGGTGCGCCACCGGACATGTCCGGTGCACCAGGATTCTCCACACGCTGAACTCCTCGCCTTCGGGAAAATGCAGAGTCGCTCCGCTATAATTCACCAGACTGTCCGGTGTACACCGGACAGTGTCCGGTGCTCCAGGGATGAAGCGACTCTGAACTCGCCAGCTTCGGGAATTCGCAATGGCTCTCCGCTATAATTCACCGGACTGTCCGGTGTATCTGCAGAGCAACGGCTACTTCGGCGCCAACGGTCACCTGCAGACGCATTAAATGCGCGCCAGAGCGCGCAGAAGTCAGGCACGCGCGAACAGGCGCACCGGACAGTGCATGTCCGGTGTGCCACCGGACATCCAGGCGGGCCCAGCGTCAGAGCTCCAACGGTCGGAACCCTAACGTTCGGGTGACGTGGCTGGCGCACCGGACATGTCCGGTGTGCACCGGACTGTCCGGTGCACCATGCGACAGACAGCCTCCACCCAAACGGCTAGTTTGGTGGTTGGGGCTATAAATACCCCCAACCACCCCACATTCAAGTGATCCAAGTTTTCCACTTCTCAACCACTTACAAGAGCTAGGCATTCAATTCTAGACACACCCAAGTGATCAAATCCTCTCTAATTCCACACAAGGCTTTAGTGATTAGCGAGAGAGATTTGCCGTGTTCTTTTGAGCTCTTGCGCTTGGATTGCTTCTTTCTTTCTCACTTGTTCTTGTGATCAAAACTCCATTGTAACCAAGGCAAGAGACACCAATTGTGTGGTGGTCCTTGCGGGGGAAGTTTTCTTCCCGGTTTGATTTGAGAAGAGAAGCTCACTCGGTCCGAGGGACCGTTTGAGAGAGGGTAAGGGTTGAAAGAGACCTGGCCTTTGTGGCCTCCTCAACGGGGAGTAGGTTTGCGAGAACCGAACCTCGGTAAAACAAATCCGCGTGTCACACTCTTCATTCGCTTGCGATTTGTTTTGCGCCCTCTCTCTCGGACTCATTATTATTTCTAACGCTAACCCGACTTGTAGTTGTGATTGATTTTGTAAATTTCAGTTTCGCCCTATTCACCCCCCCCCCCTCTAGGCGACTTTCAATTGGTATCAAAGCCCGGTGCTTCATTAGAGCCTAACCGCTCGAAGTGATGTCGGGAGATCACGCCAAGAAGGAGATGGAGACCGGCGACAAGCCCACTACAAGCCACGGGTCAACTTCATCGGAAGAGTCCCGCAATAAGAGGAAGGAGAAGAAGAACTCCTCCAACAAAGGGAAGGGGAAGGAGAAGAAATCTTCTTCCCACAAGTCGCATCGGAGAGGCGACAAGCACAAGAGGATGAGGAAAGTGGTCTACTACGAGACCGACTCTTCATCACCATCGACCTCCGACTCCGATGCGCCGTCCGTAACTTCTAAGCGCCAAGAGCGCAAGAAGTATAGTAAGATCCCCCTACGCTACCCCACATTTCAAAGCGTACTCCTTTACTCTCTGTTCCATTAGGCAAACCACCGGTTTTTGACGGTGAAGATTATAATATGTGGAGTGATAAAATGAGGCACCATCTAACCTCACTCCACACAAGCATATGGAATGTTGTTGAGTTTGGTGTACAGGTACCATCCGTAGGGGATGAAGACTACGACTCGAACGAGGTGGCCCAAATTCACCACTTTAACTCCCAAGCCACCACTATACTCCTCGCCTCTCTAAGTCGAGAGGAGTATAATAAGGTGCAAGGGTTAAAAAGTGCGAAGGAAATTTGGGACGTACTTAAGACCGCGCACGAGGGAGACGAGGTGACAAAGATCACCAAGCGGGAGACGATCGAGGGGGAGCTCGGTCGCTTCATGCTTCACCAAGGGGAGGATCCACAAGCTATGTACAACCGCTTGAAGACCTTGGTGAACCAAGTGCGCAACCTCGGGAGCAAAAAATGGGATGACCATGAGATGGTCAAGGTTATTCTTAGATCCCTTGTATTTCTTAACCCTACACAAGTTCAATTAATTCGAGGTGATCCTAGATATAAGCTAATGTCTCCCGAGGAAGTTATAGGAAAATTTGTGAGCTTTGAGCTAATGATTAAAGGCTCAAAGAAAATCATCGAGCAAGGCACCTCCTCCATGCCCGAGGCACAACCGGCCGCATTCAAGGCGACGGAAGAAAAGAAGGAGGAGGCTACTCCAAGTCGAACACCCATCGACGCCTCCAAGCTCGACAACGAGGAGATGGCGCTCATCATCAAGAGCTTCCATCAAATCCTCAAGCAAAGGAGGGGGAAGACTACAAGCCCCGCTCCAAGAAAGTGTGCTACAAATGTGGTAAGCCTGGTCATTTTATAGCAAAATGTCCACTATCTAGTGACTGTGACAGGGGCGACGACAAGAAGGGCAAGAGAAGAGAAAAGAAGAGGTACCACAAGAAGAGGGGCGGCGATGCACATGTGTGCCGCGAGTGGGATTCCGAGGTGAGCTCCTCCTCCTCCTCCTCCGACGAGGACGCCGCCAACATCGCCGTCACCAAGGGACTTCTCTTCCCCAACGTCGGCCACAAGTGCCTCATGGCCAAGGACGGCAAAAAAAGAAGGTTAAATCCAAATCCTTCACTAAATATGAGTCCTCTAGTGATGATAATGCTAGTGATGAGGAAGATAATTTGCATACCCTTTTTGCCAACCTAAACATGCAACAAAAGGATAAATTAAATGAATTGATTAGTGCTATTCATGAGAAGGATGATCTCTTGGACTCTCAAGAGGACTTCCTTATTAAGGAAAACAAAAAGCATGTTAAGGTCAAGAATGCTTATGCTCTACAAGTTGAAAAATGTGAAAAATTGTCTAGTGAGCTAAGCACTTGCCATGAGACTATTGACAACCTTAGAAATGAAAATGCTAGATTAATTGCTAAGGTTGATTCACATGTTTGTGATGTTTCAATTCCCAATCTTAGAAATGATAATGTTGATTTGCATACTAAGATTAAGGAATTGAATGATTCTCTTGCTAGCCTTAGGATTGAAAATGAAAAATTAATTGCTAAGGCTAAAGATTTTGATAATTGCAATATTACTATTTCTAACCTTAGAAGTGAAAATGATATATTACATGCTAAGGTTGTAGAATTAAAATCTTGCAAACCCTCTACATCTACCGTTGAGCATGTTTCTATTTGCACTAGATGTAGAGATGTTGATATTGATGCTATTCATGATCATGTGGCTTTAATTAAGCAACAAAATGATCATATAGCAAAATTAGATGCTAAAATTGCCGAGCATGAACTCGAAAATGAGAAATTTAAATTTGCTCATAGTATGCTTTATAATGGGAGACGCCCTGGCATCAAGGATGGCATTGGCTTCCAAAGGGGAGACAATGTCAAACTTAGTGCCCCTCCGAAAAGATTGTCTAATTTTGTTAAGGGCAAGGCTCCCATGCCTCAGGATAACGAGGGTTACATTTTGTACCCTGCCGGTTATCCCGAGAGCAAAATTAGGAGAATTCATTCTAGGAAGTCTCACTCTGGCCCTAATTATGCTTTTATGTATAAGAGTGAGACATCTAGCTCTAGGCAACCAACCCGTGCTAAGTTGCCTAGAAAGAAAACTCCTAGTACATCAAATGATCATAGCATTTCATTTAAAACTTTTGATGCATCTTATGTTTTGACTAACAAATCCGGCAAGGTAGTTACCAAGACACAAGGGCTCCAAGACTTGTGTTTGGGTACCCAAAGTTCTTGTTTCTAATGCCAAAGGACCCAAAACCGTTTGGGTACCTAAAGTCAAGAACTAAACTTGTTTTGTAGGTTTATGCATCCGGGGGCTCATGTAATACCCAAATAGTGAGAGCAATAGAAGATACAAGAAATGAGAAATATAAAAGGGTCATGGGAATCACTTGTGTTGTTATTCTCATCTTAGAATATTTCAAACCATGGGATTAACTCTAACTACCTATAAAAAAATACTAAGTAAAAGAAAGGTGCATCATGTTGGAGATTTTGTTTGCTTGTGCATTTAAATAATAACAACAATATATTAGTAGGAATACAATAATGAGTGGAGAAAATGAATTAGCCACTAGATTGAAACTGGGGTTTGGAAAGAAATACTATAAAATACAAAATAAAATTTATAAATAAAATTAACACTAGTATGTTCATGATGAATACTTGATTTGAGAACAAGTTATGCTACAAAATCTGAATTCAAATCCTATATTTGGAAATGAAAAAGAGAAAACAAAATGGGAAAAATAATAATGAGATGAGAATTGGGATTTAACCCAAGGGTACAATTTTAAGATTTGGAGAAAAGAAAAGAAGAATACTAAACAAAAATAAAGAAAATAAATATATAGATGATTAAACATATCCATACCACTATGCCTACTTTGTACTTTTAATTTGAGCATAAGTTCACAACACTATTTAAATTCAAAATTGAATTTTAATTAAAGAGAAAGGGAATAAAGAAAGAAAAAAAAGAAAAGAAAAGGAACCACTTGCACTCACGTTGGGCCGAAACTCAGCCCAAGCCACTTGATCCTGTGCGCCTCTCCATCTCTGCTGGGCCAAAATGACCCCAGACGGCCTGGTAGCACTCCCTCAGTCTCTCCACATCGCTGACGGCTGGGACCCGCTTGTCAGGAGTCGTCTTCCCCAATGGACTCTCCGCATTTTGGGGCGACAGACGGCGCCAGCGCTGCTCCCACCGCGATTTCCTCCGATCTGGTAGCCCCGTCCGAGGTATAAACGCCCCAGCGCGCCGCCATCCTTGGGGTCTATCCATCCGCCTAGTCAACCAGGGTTCATCCCCTGTAAAGATAAGTCGGGAGAGAGAGAGAGAGAGAGAGCAGAAGCACCGCCGCCGGGGATTCTCGACCTGGGCATCGCTCTGGTCTCGGCTTGCGGTTGCGGATGCTCGCTTGTGTCGTCCACACGTCTCCATGTACCTTCCCGGAGAGGATGTCCTCTGTGGGTGGACTAATTGCTTGCCAGAGCAATACTCGGCCGCGGATTTGCAGCTCGCCGTGGACCGTTCCCACCACTACACCCTTGCTGGTAAGACCATCTCCGCATCCTCTGCGTCGTCCTTCTCGTTGCGATCGCATTCGTGGGTTAGTGTTTTAGGCGGCGGGCCATCGACCGAGGCCTCGCCGGCGGCCAGCGCCATCGTGGGACGCCTGCGCGTCTTAGAGGATCTGGCCGGAGGACGGTGATGGCCTCCTGGCCGTTCGTTCGGCAATGGATGGCTGGGATTGAATCTGGTGAGGGAGACAACCCTGGATCGTTGGATGACCTTCGGACGATCAGGATTAGGGCATCGCGTACCGATTGGCTCGGCTTAGTAGGGCCGTCCGATGCGGGGCGAGCGCGTAGGATTAGATCGTGTTCAGAAGTGACCTGGACCGTTGATCCATTATCCAATGGTCCTCGCTGCTCACCGGTACATAACACGCCAGATCCAATCTTCGCCGTTAGATCTAATCTGGACGGCTCTAGTTACTCGATACCCCTTCGGCCTGCAAATCTTTCTAAAGAGACCCTCCACTTTAAGCTATTCAACCCGCAGTCCACGGGTCTTATTCCCTAAGTCTTGGAATTTTTGCACGCCGGCCCCTGCCTTCTAGATAAATTGAGGCGCAGCCTAGGAATTAAATAAAACCAGAAAATAGGTTTAGAAATTGATTTTGAGTATAAAAATAATTGTAAAACTTGGGTAATTCATATAAAATTCATATTAAGCCCAAATTAATCCGTTCCAATTCCTATAGTTTTGTAATATTATTGTCTATCATCTAATACCACTGTTTTCACATGAAAGTCACATTAAAATTTATATCCTATTTAATCTTATATCAAATACATAAAACCTTCGAAAAATCATAACCCCTTAACCGTAACTCCGATTTTAGTGGTTCTCGTTCCCACGATCTCGTAGCAACACGTAGATCATTATTATTCAGTTTGTACTTATGTTTGGTGTGATGTTAATTTTATCTATACCATGTTTGTTTGTATTGCTACGACTAGAGCGAAGGCACGTGTCATCTGGAAAGCAATTTGATACCTGGAATCTCAAGTGCCAGGCAAGTTGTGCTCTTGATCACTTTTTACCTAATAATGTTCTTTAATATCACTCATTCATGCATAGGTTAATTTTGATGGGACCCAATAGGTCATCCTAGATTGTTTATCTCATTACCTTGTTTACCGCTGAATCACTTGGGTAGTTTGCTATTGCTTTACATGGTTTTGGGATAATCATTTATTACCTCTATGTTCCAATTCTTTTTGTTATTCTATTTATGTTCATGTTGAGATTATTAATGCTAATTGGAACATAGAGCTTAACTTGAGTAACACGTGCCACCACAAGGGTTTAATGGGACGCCCTTGGCTGACTAATTAGGAAAGCTAGTGGAAGACTACCTTACCCGAAAGGGGCAAGGGCAGTAGGGGAGTGGTCAGTGTAGGGAGGTCCTTGGTTGATTTTGCTGCGATGGCGGTCAGACAAGAACCCTGCATTGGAACTTCCTATAAACTGTAGCGGGTTTTCGGAAGCTAGTGGAACTTTGTAAAGACCTCGTAGTGTTGCCCTGCCGCGCTTCCTAGGTAGAGGTGTATGGGATTCACGACCCCTTTGCAGATGGGTAGCATGACTTGTGGGTAAAGGGTACAACCTCTGCAGAGTGTAAAACTAGTATACTAGCCGTGCTCGCGGTCATGAGCAGCTCAGGACTCTCTGATGTTTAAATTATGGAACTTAAATTCAATTTTGTCATATGCATCGCATGGGTTTGTTATTAATTTTGTTCTATTACTTTGTTTATGGTTTGGTATTTACCTACACTTAGTAATTGCTAATAAAATTTTGACCAACTACTTAAAAGCAATGCTCAGCTTTAACCCCTATCATTGATTAGCCTTACACATCACATGAACTCACACCTTTGTGAGTTTATGTCCACTGGTTCCCCACAACTTGTTGAGCTATGATCATGTGTGAGCTCACCCTTGCTGTCTCACACCCCCCCACAGGAGAAGAGTAGGTGGTTCAGGAGGAGCCACAAGGCGAGGAGTATGATCTGATCTAGGTGGCGTTTCTCAGTTGACATTTGGCGCCGACGATCCTTAGTTCGTTTTACCTTTATCTTTTATTTTGTAATAAGTCTTCTGCTATGTAATAAATACTCTGATGTTTTATGACATTTATCTCTATACACTCTGTTATTATATATGTTGTCTTCTTGGCGCATGTATGAGATGCACCTGGCTTTGTTCCTTAAAGCCGGGTGTGACAGAAGTGGTATCAGAGGAAATGTTGACTGTAGGACGAAACCTAGATAGAAATGGACAAACCCTCTCCTACTTACCTTACTCTGACTCATTCTATACTTATCTCACCTTGATCTTGTCTCACCTTTTGCTACTCTACTCTGATTAACCTTATCTATTCTACTCTAAGACAAGATGGATTTCACACCTTGGAATCCTACCATTATGATCTTTTTAAGAGATAGGGAACCTAAGACAAAATTTAAAACTATTTTCTTTAAAAATGTTGATTGATTGTTCTGATGATAGATGCTTGATTTGCTTCTTTGGTTGATTGAAATAGTATAGACGGGCATCTTAGCATGTACCACCATAAGGTAATGAATTAACTTTAGTAGGTGACACACTAATCTACCTAGTTAATAAATCCCCGCAGTAACATTTCTCGCAATTACTTGCATTGTCTACAATTCTTCCTTTCTTACCCTGTATTTCTAACCTAGATGGGCTACCCCTATACTATTAGAAGAGAGCAGTATAGACGTGATCCTTGGTATGTCATGGTTAAGAAAGGCAATTTATACACTGTGCTAAACGAACCATAGAACTCACCAGTTCCAAAGGACAAAGGTTTGAAGCTGAAATTACAGTAACTACCACCATCAGACTAGTGGCATTCTTAGTAGATGAGAAGTTTGTGGGTGGCAACATCCGTGCAGTTAGGGATTTCCTGGATGTCTTTCTAGAGGAGTTACCAGGGATGCTACCAGATAGGGAAGTTGAGTTTGTCATTGATCTCTTACCTAGGACTACTTCTAATTCTAAACGGCCATACAGAATGTCCGTAGAAGAACTAAAGGAACTTAAGAAGCAATTAATGGAATTACAAGAGGTTGGGTACATTCGTCCGAATTCTTCACCTTGTGGAGCGCCAGTTCTGTTTGTACAGAAGAAAGATGGATCACAAAGGATGTGCGTGGATTATAGATCCCTTAATGATGTTACTATGAAGAACAAGTGTCCATTACCCCGCATTGAGGATTTATTTAATCGAATGAGAGGTGCAAGAGTATTCTCGAAGATTGAACTCCGACCAGGTTATCACCAAATGAAGATTAGGCCATCGGATATTCCCAAGGCGGTTTTATCGACCCGATATGTTTTATATGAGTTCACTGTTATGTCATTTGGACTAACTAATGCACCAGCCTATTTTATGGATCTGAAGAATAAGGTGTTCATGATTTGGATAGATTCGTCGTGGTTTTCATCGACGATACTCTTATTTGTTCCAAGAGTGATAGTGATCATGAGAAATATCTGAGATTGGTGCTGCAGAAGCGACGAGATAATCAACTATATGCCAAGTACAGCAAATGTGAGTTTTGGATTGGCGAGGTGCCATTTCTTGGACATATCATATCTAATGGAGGAATATCAGTGGATCCTGCTAAAGTCAAGGAGATTATGGCGTGGAGCATACCCACTACAACTACTGAGGTCCGGAGTTCCTTAGGACTTGAAGGATATTATTGGAGATTCATTGAAGGATTTTCTAAGATCGCTAAGCTTATGACCTCGCTTCTGGAGAAGGGAAGAGAATTTAAGTGGGACGATAAGTGCCAAGATAGCTTTGATCAATTAAAGAAGAGGTTGATGTCACCACCAGTGTTGGTTATGCCAGATCTACAGAGAGGATTTGACATTTATTGTGTTGCTTGCGGCTAAGGCTTGGGATGTGTACTTATGCGAGAAGGACACGTGATTGCCTACGCGTCTCGTCAGTTGCGGAAACAAGAGTTAAACTACCCCACTCATGACATAGAACTGGTAGCCATTGTGCATGCGCTTAAGATTTGGAGACAATATATTATGGGAACCAAGTGTCAAATATACATGGATCATAAGGGTTTGAAGTATATATTCACTTAGAAGGATCTCAACCTTAGGCAACACCGTTGGTTGGAGCTTATTAAGGATTATGATTTGGAGACTCACTATCACCTGGGCAAGGCAAATTTGGTTGCAGATGCCTTGAGTCGAAAGGAGCATGTTCATTCAGTTGTTGTTGCCCAGCTACCCGATGAGATTGTTGAGGATTTCAGGAGACTTAACCTGGGGATAGTTGCTCGCACTAAAGGAGTTACTATTGATGTGGAACCTACTTTGGAGCAAGAAATCCGCAAAGGACAAATTAGTGATGCTAACATACAAGAGATTAAGGATCTGATTACTGAAGGTCGAGGTCCGGAATTTACGGAAGATGAGCAAGGCACAGTATGGTTCAAGAACAGGATATGAGTTCCTGAGATTGATAGCCTTCATGAGACCATACTGAAGGAAGCCCATGACTCAGATTATTCTATTCATGCTGGGAGTATGAAGATGTGTCAGGATTTGAAGCAGAAATATTGGTGGTATGGATTAAAGAGAGATGTGGCTACACATGTGGCTATGTGCGAGGTGTGTCAAAGAGTTAAGGCCGAACACCAAAGACAAGCTAGACTATTATACCCATTAAAAATACCTGAATGGAAGTGAGAAGAGATTGGTATGGATTTTATTACTGGATTGCCTCGCACCCAGAAAGGATATGATGCTATATGGGTGATTGTGGATAGATTGACTAAAGTGGCTCACTTTATTCCCATGAAGACTACTTATAAAGGTTCTCAGCTAGCAGAGTTATATATGGCTTGGATTGTGTGTTTACATGGAGTACCAAAGAAGATCGTGTCTGATCGAGGTTCACAGTTTACCTCAAGATTTTGGAGAAGCTTTCATGAGAATATGAGTACGAAGTTGAATTTTAGTACAGCTTATCACCCTCAGACTGATGGACAGACTGAAAGGACTAATCAAGTATTGGAAGATATGTTGAGAGCATGTGCCCTTCAGCATGGAGGAAGTTGGGATAAAAGTCTACCTTATGCTGAATTCTCATACAATAATAGTTATCAGGCCAGTCTGAAGATGTCACCTTTTGAAGCTTTGTATGGGAGAAAGTGCAGGACTCCTTTGTATTGGGATCAGACTGGAGAAAGACAATTCTTTGGGCCTGAATTGATTCAAGAAGCAGAAGAACAAGTCCGTATAATTCGAGAGAATTTGAGGGTAGCTCAAACCAGACAAAAGAGCTATGCTGATAATAGAAGAAGTCCACTGGAATTTGAAGAAGGAGATTATGTGTATCTCAAGGTGTCACCACTTCGTGGAATGAGGAGATTCAAAGTCAAGGGCAAATTGTCCCCTCGCTATATTGGACCGTTCTTGATCTTTAGGCGAGTTGGAGAGATGGCATACCAACTCGAGTTACCTGCTACTCTATCGGATGTGCATAATGTGTTCCACGTATCCCAACTGAAGAAGTGTCTCCGTGTCCCTGAGGAACAGTTACCAATGGAAAAGCTCAGTGTTCAAGGTGATTTGACTTACACGGAGTACCCGATCAAGATTCTTGACACTTTGACTCGAGTTACAAGAAATAAGGTGATAAAGATGTGTAAAGTGCAATGGAATCACCACGGAGAGGATGAAGCAACTTGGGAAAGAGAAGAAGAGCTTCGCATAGATTTTCCCCACCTTTTCCCTAGTCCTTCCTAAATCTCGAGGACGAGATTATTTTTAAGGGGGGTAGGATTTGTAATACCCAAATAGTGAGAGCAATAGAAGATACAAGAAATGAGAAATATAAAAGGGTCATGGGAATCACTTGTGTTGTTATTCTCATCTTAGAATATTTCAAACCATGGGATTAACTCTGACTACCTATAAAAAATACTAAGTAAAGAAAGGTGCATCATGTTGGAGATTTTGTTTGCTTGTGCATTTAAATAATAACAACAATATATTAGTAGGAATACAATAATGAGTGGAGAAAATGAATTAGCCACTAGATTGAAACTGGGGTTTGGAAAGAAATACTATAAAATACAAAATAAAATTTATAAATAAAATTAACACTAGTATGTTCATGATGAATACTTGATTTGAGAACAAGTTATGCTACAAAATCTGAATTCAAATCCTATATTTGGAAATGAAAAAGAGAAAACAAAATGGGAAAAATAATAATGAGATGAGAATTGGGATTTAACCCAAGGGTACAATTTTAAGATTTGGAGAAAAGAAAAGAAGAATACTAAACAAAAATAAAGAAAATAAATATATAGATGATTAAACATATCCATACCACTATGCCTACTTTGTACTTTTAATTTGAGCATAAGTTCACAGCACTATTTAAATTCAAAATTGAATTTTAAATAAAGAGAAAGGGAATAAAGAAAGAAAAAAAAAGAAAATAAAAGGAACCACTTGCACTCACGTTGGGCCGAAACTCAGCCCAAGCCACTTGATCCTGTGCGCCTCTCCATCTCTGCTGGGCCAAAATGACCCAAGACGGCCTGGTAGCACTCCCTCAGTCTCTCCACATTGCTGACGGCTGGGATCCGCTTGTCAGGAGTCGTCTTCCCCAACGGACTCTCCGCATTTTAGGGCGACAGACGGCGCCAGCGCTGCTCCCACCGCGATTTCCTCCGATCTGGTAGCCCCGTCCGAGGTATAAACGCCCTAGCGCGCCGCCATCCTTGGGGTCTATCCATCCGCCTAGTCAACCAGGGTTCATCCGCTGTAAAGATAAGTCGGGAGAGAGAGAGAGAGAGCAGAAGCACCGCCGCCGGGGATTCTCGACCTGGGCATCGCTCTGGTCTCGGCTTGCGGTTGCGGATGCTCGCTTGTGTCGTCCACACGTCTCCATGTACCTTCCCGGAGAGGATGTCCTCTATGGGTGGACTAATTGCTTGCCGGAGCAATACTCGGCCACGGATTTGCAGCTCGCCGTGGACCATTCCCACCACTACACCCTTGCTGGTAAGACCATCTCCGCATCCTCTGCGTCGTCCTTCTCGTTGCGATCGCATTCGTGGGTTAGTGTTTTAGGCGGCGGGCCATCGGCCGAGGCCTCGCCGGCGGCCAGCGCCATCGTGGGACGCCTGCGCGTCTTAGAGGATCTGGCCGGAGGACGGTGATGGCCTCCTGGCCGTTCGTTCGGCAGTGGATGGCTGGGATTGAATCTGGTGAGGGAGACAACCCTGGATCGTTGGATGACCTTCGGACGATCAGGATTAGGGCATCGCGTACCGATTGGCTCGGCTTAGTAGGGCCGTCCGATGCGGGGCGAGCGCGTAGGATTAGATCGTGTTCAGAAGTGACCTGGACCGTTGATCCATTATCCAATGGTCCTCGCTGCTCACCGGTACATAACACGCCAGATCCAATCTTCGCCGTTAGATCTAATCTGGACGGCTCTAGTTACCCGATACCCCTTCGGCCTGCAAATCTTTCTAAAGAGACCCTCCACTTTAAGCTATTCAACCCGCAGTCCACGGGTCTTATTCCCTAAGTCTTGGAATTTTTGCACGCCGGCCCCTGCCTTCTAGATAAATTGAGGCGCAACCCAGGAATTAAATAAAACCAGAAAATAGATTTAGAAATTGATTTTGAGTATAAAAATAATTGTAAAACTTGGGTAATTCATATAAAATTCATATTAAGCCCAAATTAATCCGTTCCAATTCCTATAGTTTTGTAATATTATTGTCTATCATCTAATACCACTGTTTTCACATGAAAGTCACATTAAAATTTATATCCTATTTAATCTTATATCAAATACATAAAACCTTCAAAAAATCATAACCCCTTAACCGTAACTCCGATTTTAGTGGTTCTCGTTCCCACGATCTCGTAGCAACACATAGATCATTATTATTCAGTTTGTACTTATGTTTGGTGTGATGTTAATTTTATCTATACCATGTTTGTTTGTATTGCTACGACTAGAGCGAAGGCACGTGTCATCTGGAAAGCAAGTTGATACCTGGAATCTCAAGTGCCAGGCAAGTTGTGCTCTTGATCACTTTTTACCTAATAATGTTCTTTAATATCACTCATTCATGCATAGGTTAATTTTGATGGGACCCAATAGGTCATCCTAGATTGTTTATCTCATTACCTTGTTTACCGCTGAATCACTTGGGTAGTTTGCTATTGCTTTACATGGTTTTGGGATAATCATTTATTATCTCTATGTTCCAATTCTTTTTGTTATTCTATTTATGTTCATGTTGAGATCATTAATGCTAATTGGAACATAGAGCTTAACTTGAGTAACACGTGCCACCACAAGGGTTTAATGGGACGCCCTTGGCTGACTAATTAGGAAAGCTAGTGGAAGACTACCTTACCCGAAAGGGGCAAGGGCAGTAGGGGAGTGGTCAGTGTAGGGAGGTCCTTGGTTGATTTTGCTGAGATGGCGGTCAGACAAGAACCCTGCATTGGAACTTCCTATAAACTGTAGCGGGTTTTCAGAAGCTAGTGGAACTTTGTAAAGGCCTCGTAGTGTTGCCCTGCCGCGCTTCCTAGGTAGAGGTGTATGGGATTCGCGACCCCTTGGCAGATGGGTAGCATGACTTGTGGGTAAAGGGTACAACCTCTGCAGAGTGTAAAACTGGTATACTAGCCGTGCTCGCGGTCATGAGCAGCTCAGGACTCTCTGATGTTTAAATTATGGAACTTAAATTCAATTTTGTCATATGCATCGCATGGGTTTGTTATTAATTTTGTTCTATTACTTTATTTATGGTTTGGTATTTACCTACACTTAGTAATTGCTAATAAAATTTTGACCAACTACTTAAAAGCAATGCTCAGCTTTAACCCCTATCATTGATTAGCCTTACACATCACATTTACTCACACCTTTGTGAGTTTATGTCCACTGGTTCCCCACAATTTGTTGAGCTATGATCATGTGTGAGCTCACCCTTGCTGTCTCACACCCCCCCCACAGGAGAAGAGTAGGTGGTTCAGGAGGAGCCACAAGGCGAGGAGTATGATCTGATCTAGGTGGCGTTTCTCAGTTGACATTTGGCACCGACGATCCTTAGTTCGTTTTACCTTTATCTTTTATTTTGTAATAAGTCTTCCGCTATGTAATAAATACTCTGATGTTTTATGACATTTATCTCTATACACTCTGTTATTATATATGTTGTCTTCTTGGCGCATGTATGAGATGCACCTGGCTTTGTTCCTTAAAGCCGGGTGTGACAGCTCAAGTTGGATCATCGATAGCGGGTGCACAAACCACATGACGGGGGAGAAGAAGATGTTCTCCTCCTACGAGAAAAACCAAGATCCCCAACGAGCTATCACATTCGGGGATGGAAACCAAGGTTTGGTCAAAGGTTTGGGTAAAATTGCTATATCTCCTGACCATTCCATTTCCAATGTTTTTCTTGTTGATTCATTAGATTACAATTTGCTTTCCGTTTCGCAATTATGTCAAATGGGCTACAACTGTCTCTTTACTGATGTAGGTGTCACTGTCTTTAGAAGAAGTGATGATTCAATAGCATTGAAGGGAGTGTTAGAGGGTCAGCTATACTTGGTAGATTTTGATAGAGCTGAACTCGACACTTGCTTAATTGCTAAGACTAACATGGGTTGGCTCTGGCACCGCCGACTAGCCCATGTTGGAATGAAGAATCTTCATAAGCTTCTAAAGGGAGAGCACATTTTAGGATTAATAAATGTTCATTTTGAGAAAGACAGGATTTGTAGCGCATGCCAAGCCGGGAAGCAAGTTGGCACTCATCATCCACACAAGAACATCATGACAAGTGACAGGCCACTGGAGCTCCTACACATGGATTTATTCGGCCCGATCGCTTACATAAGCATCGGCGGGAGTAAGTACTGTCTAGTTATTGTGGATGATTATTCTCGCTTCACTTGGGTGTTCTTTTTGCAGGAAAAATCCCATACCCAAGAGACCTTAAAGGGATTCTTGAGACGGGCTCAAAATGAGTTCGGCTTAAGGATTAAGAAAATTAGAAGCGACAACGGGACGGAGTTCAAGAACTCACAAATAGAAGGCTTCCTTGAGGAGGAGGGCATCAAGCATGAGTTCTCCTCTCCCTACACACCACAACAAAATGGTGTAGTGGAGAGGAAGAATCGAACTCTACTGGACATGGCAAGAACCATGCTTGATGAGTACAAGACACCGGATCGGTTTTGGGCCAAGGCAGTCAACACCGCCTGCTACGCCATCAACCGGTTATATCTACACCGAATCCTCAAGAAGACATCCTATGAACTCCTAACCGGTAAAAAGCCCAATATTTCATATTTTAGAGTTTTTGGTAGCAAATGCTTTATTCTTGTTAAGAGAGGTAGAAAATCTAAATTTGCTCCTAAAACTGTAGAAGACTTTTTACTAGGATATGACTCAAACACAAGGGCATATAGAGTCTTTAACAAGTCCTCGGGACTTGTTGAAGTTTCTTGTGACGTTGTGTTTGATGAAACTAACGGCTCTCAAGTAGAGCAAGTTGATCTTGATGAGATAGGTGAAGAACAGGCTCCGTGCATCGCGCTAAGGAACATGTCCTTTGGGGATGTGTGCCCTAAGGAATCCGAAGAGCCTCCACATGCACAAGATCAACCATCCTCCTCCACACAAGCATCTCCACCAACCCAAAATAAGGACGAGGCTCAAGTTGATGAAGGAGAAGATCAAAGAGATGAGCCACCTCAAGATGATGGCAATGATCAAGGGGGAGATGCAAACGATCAAGACAAGGAGGATGAAGAACCAATGCCGCCACACCCAAGAGTCCACCAAGCAATCCAATGAGATCACCCCGTCGACACCATCCTCGGCGACATTCATAAGGGGGTAACCACTCGATCTCGTGTTGCACATTTTTGTGAGCATTACTCTTTTGTTTCCTCTATTGAGCCACACAGGGTAGAGGAAGCACTTCAAGATTCGGATTGGGTGATGGCGATGCAAGAGGAGCTCAACAACTTCACTAGGAATGAGGTATGGCATTTAGTTCCACGTCTTAATCAAAAGTTTGTAGGAACCAAGTGGGTCTTCCGCAACAAGCAAGACGAGCATGGTGTGGTGACAAGGAACAAAGCTCGACTTCAAAGCTCGACTTATGGCCAAGGGATACTCCCAAGTCAAAGGTTTGGATTTCGGTGAAACCTATGCACCCGTAGCTAGGCTTGAGTCAATTCGCATATTATTAGCCTATGCTACTTACCATGGCTTCAAGCTTTATCAAATGGACGTGAAGAGTGCCTTCCTTAATGGAACAATCAAGGAAGAGGTCTATGTTGAGCAACCTCCCGGCTTTGAAGACAGTGAGTACCCTAACCATGTCTATAGGCTCTCTAAGGCGCTTTATGGGCTCAAGCAAGCCCCAAGAGCATGGTATGAATGCCTAAGAGATTTCCTTATTGCTAATGGCTTCAAAGTCGGCAAGGTCGATCCTACTTTATTCACTAAAACTCTTGATAATGATTTGTTTGTATGCCAAATTTATGTTGATGATATTATATTTGGGTCTACTAACGAATCTACATGTGAAGAATTTAGTAGGATCATGACACAAAAATTCGAGATGTCGATGATG
Source organism: Zea luxurians (assembly GCA_029449295.1). Lineage (NCBI taxonomy): Eukaryota > Viridiplantae > Streptophyta > Magnoliopsida > Poales > Poaceae > Zea > Zea luxurians. Next base: position 102,053,436 of record JAOPSE010000014.1, on the reverse strand, counting down.
GGGGAGTTGAAGTATTTCTTAGGATTTCAAGTAAAACAACTCCAAGAGGGCACCTTCATTAGCCAAACAAAGTATACTCAAGACATTCTAACCAAGTTTGGAATGAAGGATGCTAAGCCCATCAAGACACCCATGGGAACCAATGGGCATCTCGACCTCGACACGGGAGGTAAGTCCGTAGATCAAAAGGTATACCGGTCGATGATAGGTTCATTACTCTATTTATGTGCATCTCGACCGGACATTATGCTTTCCGTTTGCATGTGTGCAAGATTTCAATCCGACCCTAAGGAATCCCACCTTACGGTCGTAAAACGAATCTTGAGATATTTGGCTTATACTCCTAAGTTTGGGCTTTGGTACCCTCGGGGATCCACATTTGATTTGATTGGTTATTCGGATGCCGATTGGGCGGGGTGTAAGATTAATAGAAAGAGCACATCGGGGACTTGCCAGTTCTTGGGAAGGTCCTTGGTGTCTTGGGCTTCAAAGAAGCAAAATTCGGTTGCTCTTTCTACCGCCGAAGCCGAGTATATTGCCGCAGGCCATTGTTGCGCACAATTGCTTTGGATGAGGCAAACCCTGCGGGACTACGGTTACAAACTAACCAAAGTTCCTCTTCTATGTGATAATGAGAGTGCAATCCGCATGGCGGATAATCCCGTTGAGCATAGCCGCACTAAACACATAGCCATTCGGTATCATTTTCTTAGAGATCACCAACAAAAGGGGGATATCGAGATTTCATACATTAATACTAAAGATCAATTAGCCGATATCTTTACCAAGCCACTAGATGAACAATCTTTTACCCGACTTAGGCATGAGCTAAAAATTCTTGATTTTAGGAATTTCTTTTGCTAATTTGCACTCATAGCTCATAAATATACCTTTGATCATGTCTCTTTTATATATGCTATGACTAATGTGTTTTCAAGTATATTTCAAACCAAGTCATAGGTATATTGAAAGGGAATTAGAGTCTTCGGCGAAGACAAAGGCTTCCACTCCACTCTACTACTTATCCTTCGCCGTCGCTCCGCTTCACTCTCCATCTTTGGTATAATCTTCACTCATATGTTTTATTTTGCCAAAGGGGAGAAAGTAGTTAGACAAGGGCTTATATCTCACTCAAAGTATCCATTTTTGGCGATTCATGCCAAAGGGGGAGAAAGTATGAGCCCAAAGCAAAAGGACTGCACCACCATCCTAAATTTAAAATTAATGATTTTCAATTGGTAAATTTCAAATTGGTATCTCTTTGTGTTCTAAAGGGGGAGAAAGTAGCACCTTTCAAAATTGATATCTTAAAACCCTCTTGAACACTAAGGGGAGAATTTATTGAGGGGGGGTTTTGTTTAGTCAAAGGAAAAGCATTTGAAACAAGGGGAGAAAATTTCAAAACTTGAAAATGCTTCTCAAAATCCTATTTATTTACCTTTGCCTATTTTGCAAAAGGACTTTGAAAAGGATTCACAAAAAGAATTTGCAAAAACAAAACATGTGGTGCAAGCGTGGTCCAAAATGTTAAAAATAAAGAAACAATCCATGTATATCTAATAGGTAATATTTATTGGCTCAATTCTAAGTAACCTTTGTACTTGCATATGCAAACTAGTTAAAATTCTGCACTTCTATACTTGCTTTGGTTTGTGTTGGCATCAATCACCAAAAAGGGGGAGATTGAAAGGGAATCAGGCTTACACCTATTTTCCTATATTAATTTTGGTGGTTGAATTGCCCAACACAAATAATTGGACTAACTAGTTTGCCCAAGTCTATAAGTTATACAGGTACCAAAGGTTCACAATAAGCCAATAAAAAGACCAAGAAAAGGGTTCAACAAAAAGAGCAAAGGGACAACCGAAGGCACCCTGGTCTGGGGCACCGGACTAGTGCTGGGAATTGGGCCGGGTCGTGCCGGCCCGGCCCAAGCCCGTCGTGCTTCGGGCCAAACGGGTTCGGGCCAAGAAGGCCCGGCAAATTTTCGGGTCGTGCCGTGCTGGCCCAAAGAACAGAAACTGTGGCCCAGCTCGGCCCTAAAACACGCCGGGCCTTAGTCGGCCCGTGCCGGCCTAAGCCCGGCCCACATATTTTAGATACAAGTGTTCAAGAACATAGAAGCTAAACTATTAGCACAATTGCAGAGATATACATGATAGTATTTCATTACAAACTAAAACAGTAGCACCAGACTATATGTTACAAACATGTGAACTAATGAATCAACACACATTTTGAGGGAAACAAAAATATATTCCTCGGCCTGTCTCATTAAAAACCTTATACCCCATTACAGGGCCCCTCTATAAGGAAAAGAGTACAGACCGGCAATGTCCAAATAAAGTCTAAATATTACAACCACATAAAGTTCATAGTAGCAAATTCAATCTGCAGCAGCAACTAAACATTATTGTCTAATCAATGTCCAAATCTGCAGCATCAAATTCAATCTCAGGATCCTCAAGTTGATGTTGCTTCCGCTCTTTGGCTCTGTTCCAATCTTTAAGGCAAGTGATTGCCTCCACCGTCTTAGGTGCTAGAGAAGACCTTCGTTCCTCAATTATTCTCCCAACAGTGCTAAAGGTAGCTTCAGAGGAAACAGTTGAGACAGGAATAACAAGTATATCTCTAGCAAACTGAGACAAGACAGGAAAACTATACTTGTGGTCCCTCCACCACTCAAGTAACTTTACCTTCTCACCCCTTAGTGCGCGATCAGTACCTACAAAGTTAGTGGACAGATAGTGATTTAATTCAGCATTAGGATTCCACCTTTGAGATGAGGCGACATTTTCTTTCCCCTTCGCTCTCTTCCATAAGTGAGATGTAAGAGAGGTATCTAAAATTTCTGCACCAAACTCAACAGCAGGTGAGTCTATCTCACTTTCACCATATTTTTTGTAATAGTAACCAAAGACACGAAACAAGTCATCTTTTGCATGATTAAAAGCATCTGAAAAATCCATGTCCAATTGCATCACCTATTCCCTCCAATGCAATTTGCAAACCATCTAGTTTCTTGCGTGGATCAAAAATAGTTGCAAAACAGTATACATGTGATATTTGTTCAAAGTATTTTAGAAACTTTACGTCCATTGGCATTCACAAAGACAGTAATTAATTGTTCATAACCTTCTAAACTCTTAAGCATATGGTAGGTTGAATTCCATCTGATCTTCATATCAAGACCAAATTTTCTTGGTCTCATATCCTAAGCTTTACAATACTCAGCAAATCTAGAAATCATTTGAGGTGTGCTTGTTATGAAACGAATAGCAGCACGGATATTATTCAAGTACTTATTTGCAACTGTTATACCAGCTTGAACAACCAAATTTATAATGTGGCACACACACCTATGGTGGATAATATAACCTTGTATATATGACTGCAACCGAGGGGTGAGAATATCAATAGCAGTTGTGTTTGCGGAAGCATTGTTAAGGGTTATAGAGAGAATCTTACCATCTATCTCAAAATCACGAACTACCTCAAGTATATGGTTGGCAATTGCATCTCCAGTGTGTGACTCATCCATCATTCTAAAACCGATGACTCGCTTGTCTAAAGCATAAGAATCGTCCAAGTAGTGGGCAACAACATAAACATAACATGTTTTTTGGTGTGATGATGTCCAAATGTCTGATGTTAAAGCAAATGAGAACTGAACCTTTTTAAAAGACTCTTTAAGAGCAGCAAGTTTATTTTTGTATATTGCAATCAAATCAGATTTTGTAGTTTTTCTAGTGACAGGCTGATATTGTGGGCAAAAAGCACGTTGAATCAAGTTTTTAAAATTTTGGCTCTCGCCCAACATAATCGGTAAATCTTCACAAACAATAAATTTGGCTATTTCATCACGTGCTACCTGTGGGTTGTAAACCCATGTACTTATTGTACAATCAGCAGCAAAGTTAAGATGGGTTTGCGTACCTCCTCCTTGAGTCTTTCCTAGCTTTGCTAAACAAGCTTTGTAGTGCCGGTTCAAATGTCCCGTGCCAGCAGCTGAACCTGCACTCAATTCAGTTTTGCAATAATTACATACAGCAAAAAAATGTACTACACCATCCTCAATGACTTTCTTCTTCACCATATGTTTCCAACAGTCTGCCCTCGAACTACACTTTGCACTGCTTGATGATGCCGACGGTGGTGCACATTCAGCAGCAACCGCATCTCCCAATTCACCCCCATAGACGACAAATGGTATTGTTGCTGATTCACCAGCAGCCCCACAACCCACACCCACACCCAGTTCACCAGCATCCACACCTAGTTCACCAGCAGCCACACCCACATTAGCGGCAGTTTGTGCTGGTTCACCAACGCTACTACTACTAGGATTACGGTTGGCTTCACTAGCCCTGGCTCTGGACTTCGACGCCATGACAGGACGTCTTCTCACCATATCTACTCACAGGGATCACCAAATCAAAGTCTCTGGCAGCCTAACGAAGAGAGGGTCGGTTTTATAGAATTGACTAACTGAAAATCGAAGCAACACACACTTAATGGGAATCGAAGCAGCACTCTGTCGCGCCATTTACTGGACTTGACCGAGGGCGGGCGGGCTCTCGTGCCATGCGCTCTGAGTTGTCCGAGGAAGAGCCATTTGTTGGGACAGTTGGCCTGTCGCGCCATTTACTAAACTTGACCGCTCCGATCTCCATGCAGCGACGCCACGGGCTACAGGCCACGGATCCACAAGATTGAATGTTGTATTGGCCTCACGCCCTCACAGGATGTATGCAGTATGGTGTATTAGCCTCACAAGTCACAACACGCAGTGACGCAACGGGCCAGGGAACTCACCTGCTGCGGCGGGCGGTGAAGATATCTGCGCGACGTCGCGACGAGGTGGGCAAGTGGTGGACTAGCGGCGGAGGTGGCGGCGAGAACTAGGGTTTTTGAGCGGCTGTGCGGTGCGGGACGACGGAACCTGTATGCTGTACGTATACGGCAAAATGGCAAAAACGACTAGTAAATGGGCCTGTTGACATGCTAGTGTAGTATAGCGATTGGGTCCAGGCAAATAACGGAGCGCAACAGTGTGTACCTCGCAAATGGGCCAATTTCGTGCTTTTACGAGCTTTTTTCGTGCCGAGCCAGCCCAAACCCGACCCACGCGTGCGGGCCGTGCCGGGGGCCCAACAGGCCGAGATTTAAGGCTCGGCCCAGGCCTGTCTTCGGGCCGTGCTAGCCCGGCCCAAAAAATTACGTGCCATGCCGTGCTTTGGGCTTATAATTTCGGGCCGTGCTCGTGCTAGCCCAAACAACCCGGCCCAAATTCCCAGCACTACACCGGACTGTCCGGTGCACCACCGGACATGTCTGGTGCACCAGGATTCTCCACACACTGAACTCCTCGCCTTCGGGAAAATGCAGAGTCGCTCCGCTATAATTCATCGGACTGTCTGGTGTACACCGGACAGTGTCCGGTGCTCCAAGGATGAAGCGACTCTGAACTCGCCAGCCTCGGGAATTCGCAATGGCTCTCCGCTATAATTCACCGGACATGTCCGGTGTACACCGGACTGTCCGGTGTATCTGCGGAGCAATGGCTACTTCGGCGCCAACGGTCACCTACAGACGCATTAAATGCGCGCCAGAGCGCGCAGAAGTCAGGCACGCGCGAACAGGCGCACCGGACACTCTACAGTGCATGTCTGGTGCGCCACCGGACATCCAGGCGGGCCCAGCGTCAGAGCTCCAACGGTCGGAACCCTAACGTTCGGGTGACGTGGCTGGCGCACCGGACATGTCCGGTGTGCACCGGACTGTCCGGTGCACCATGCGACAGACAGCCTCCACCCAAACGGCTAGTTTGGTGGTTGGGGCTATAAATACCCCCAACCATCCCACATTCAAGTGATCCAAGTTTTCCACTTTCAACCACTTACAAGAGCTAGGCATTCAATTCTAGACACACCCAAGTGATCAAATCCTCTCCAATTCCACACAAGGCTTTAGTGATTAGCGAGAGAGATTTGTCGTGTTCTTTTGAGCTCTTGCGCTTGGATTGCTTCTTTCTTTCTCACTTGTTCTTGTGATCAAAACTCCATTGTAACCAAGGCAAGAGACACCAATTGTGTGGTGGTCCTTGCGGGGGAAGTTTTGTTCCCGGTTTGATTTGAGAAGAGAAGCTCACTCGGTCCGAGGGACCGTTTGAGAGAGGGTAAGGGTTGAAAGAGACCCGGCCTTTGTGGCCTCCTCAAAGGGGAGTAGGTTTGCGAGAACCGAACCTGAAAGGGAAATGTGCCCTTGGGCCATTTCTAAGTATTTTGGTGATTGAGTGCCAACACAAGTGCTTTGGTGCTAATCTATGCAAAGTGGTGGACAAAGTGCAAATCATGTCAAAAGGTATGTTTCTAGACTTAGTACATTGTTTTATGGACTAATGTATTGTGTCTAAGTGCTGGAAACAAGAAAAATTGAATTGGAAATGAGATGGCTTTGTTCAGCCAAAGTCTGCTCAGTCTGGGTTCACCGGACTGTCCGGTGGTGCACCGGACAGTGTCCGGTGCGCCAGGCTGGCTCTAGCGAATAGGCTGCTCTCGGGACTTCGACGGCGGTGTACGGCTATAATTCACCGGTCTGTCTGGTGGTGCATCGGACTGTCCGGTGAGCCGTTCACAGGCGAACTCGTCGCTCTCGGGAGATGATTAACGGCGTACGGCTAAAATTCACCGGTCTGTCCGGTGGTGCACCGGACTGTCCGGTGAGTCAACAGTCAGCCGGGGCAACGGTCGGCCGAGGATTCCGCGCATGACGCGTGGCCGAGCCAACGGTCACATTGGTGCACCGGACTGTCCGGTGTGCACCGGACAGTGTCCGGTGCGCTAACGGCTCTCAGACTCCAACGGTCGGCTTCGCCAAATAAGGAAGGATATCTTCACCGGACAGTGTCCGGTGGTGCACCGAACTGTCCGATGCACCAGTCGACAGAAGGCAAGATCTGCCTTCCAGGATTGCTCTCAACGGCTCCTAGCTGCCTTGGGGCTATAAAAGGGACCCCTAGGCGCATGGAGAACACCAAGCATTCCTTGAGCACTCTTGATCACTCACACTCCATTCTTGCGCACTTGTTCGACATTCTAGTGATTTAAGCTCCGTTCTAGTGTGCTAGTCTTTTGAGCTTAAGTCTGGGTCTTGTGTGTGCGTATTTGCTGTGATCTTAGTGTCTTGTGTGAGTTGCTAATCCCTCCCTTGCTCCGTGCTTCTTTGTGAACTTCAAGTGTAAGGGCGAGAGGCTCCAAGTTGTGGAGATTCCTCGCAAACGGGATTAAGAAAAGCAAGCAAAACACCGTGGTATTCAAGTGGGTCTTTGGACCGCTTGAGAGGGGTTGATTGCAACCCTCGTCCGTTGGGACACCACAACGTGGAGGAGGCAAGCGTTGGTCTTGGCCGAACCACGGGATAACCACCGTGCCATCTCTGTGATTGATCTCTTGTTGGTTATTGTGTTTTGTTGAAGACTCCTCTCTAGCCACTTGGCGGTTATTGCGCTAACACTTAACCAAGTTTTTGTGGCTTAAGTTTTAAGTGTTACAGGATCACCTATTCACCCCCCTCTAGGTGCCCTCAATTGGTATCGGAGCCGTTCTCTTCACAAAGGGACTGATCGCCCGAAGAGATGGATCCTAAGGGGAAGGGAATCGTGATCAACGATAAAGATTGAGTCCTTCGTCAACGAGCCGAAGGATGACAAGCCTACCGACTCGGGCTCGGGCCACAGACGCAAAGATGGGAAGAAGAAGAAAACGAGACGCATCAAGGAGATCGTCTACTACGACGACAGCGATGAGTCTACTTCTTCCCAAAAGGACGACGACCACAACGACTACGAGAGAAGGAAACCGGTTAATTCGAACTTTTCTTTTGACTACTCTCGTATTCCGCAAAGTACAAATACTCATTTGCTCTCCATTCCACCTGGCAAACCTCCTCACTTTGATGGAGAGGACTACGGATTTTGGAGCCACAAAATGCGTAGTCACCTATTCTCTCTCCATCCGAGCATATGGGAGATTGTGGAAAGTGGAATGAAGTTTGATAGCTCGGATAGTCCTATTTTTATTAATGAACAGATTCATAGAAATGCACAAGCTACTACTGTGTTGTTATCCTCCTTGTGCAGGGATGAGTACCATAAGGTAAGCGGCTTGGACAATGCCAAGCAAATCTGGGACACCCTCAAGATCTCTCATGAGGGGAATGACGTCACCTTGCTCACCAAGATGGAGTTGGTAGAAGGCAAGCTCGGAAGATTTGCAATGATAAGGGGCGAGGAGCCAACTCAAACATATAACCGGCTCAAGACCCTTATCAACAAAATAAGGAGCTACGGAAGCACGCGATGGACGGACCACGACGTCGTCTGCCTAATGCTAAGGTCCTTTACCATTCTTGATCCACATTTGGTGAATAATATTCGTGAGAATCCTAGGTACACCAAAATGTCGCCCGAAGAAGTCCTTGGAAAATTCGTAAGCGGGCGAATGATGATCAAGGAGGCGAGGTACGTGGACGACGCACTGAATGGTCCAATCAATGAGCCTCAACCCGTTGCTCTTAAGGCAACAAGAAGCAAGGAGGCGTTACCTAGCAAGGTGGCGCAAGTTGAGGCGGTAGGGCTAAATGATGAAGAGATGGCCCTCATCATCAAGCGCTTCAAGTCGGCGCTTAAGGGTCGCAAGGGACAGCCAAGCAAGACCAAGACAAAGGGGAAGCGCTCATGCTTCAAATGTGGTAAGCTTGGTCATTTTATTGCTAACTATCCCGATAATGATAGTGACCAGGAAAAAGGGAACAAGGGGGAGAAGAAGAAGAATTACAAGAAGGCCAAGGGCGAGGCACACATCGGAAAAGAGTGGGATTCGGATTGCTCCTCCTCCGACTCAGACAATGAAGGACTCACCGCCACTGCCTTCAACAAGTCATCCCTCTTCCCCAACGAGCATCACACATGCCTCATGGCAAAGGAGAAGAAGGTATGTACTCGAGACAGTACTACTTATGATTCTTCTAGTGATGATGAGTCTAGCGATGAGGAAATAGATTACTCTAGCTTGTTCAAGGGATTGGATAGAAATAAAATTGATAAAATCAATGAATTGATTGATGCCTTGAATGAAAAGGATAGACTTTTAGAAAAGCAAGAGGATTTGTTGTATGAAGAACATGATAAATTTGTAGAGGCACAAAAATCCTATGCTTTAGAAGTTAAAAGAAATGAAATGCTTTCTTATGAACTATATACTTGTCATGAAAACATTTCTACTTTAAAAAGTGTTAACAATGATTTAAATGCTAAATTAGAAGTAGCAAATAAACCTAATTCTTGTGTAGAACATGTTATGATTTGCACTAGGTGTAAAGATTTTGATATTGATGCTTGTAGTGAACACCTAGTTTCAATTTCTAAATTAAATGATGAATTGGCTAGTCTTAATGCCCAACTTAAGACTAGCAAAAGTGATTTCGATAAGCTAAAATTTGCAAGGGATGCCTACACGATTGGTAGACACCCCTCAATTAAGGATGGACTTGGCTTCAAGAGGGAAGCCAAGGACTTAACAAGCCATAAGGCTCCCATCTCCACCAAGGAGAAAGGGAAGGCCCCTATGGCTGGTAATGCTAAAAAGAACCATGCTTTTATGTATCATGACAGGAGACAATCTAGAAATGCTTATAGGAGTTATAATGCATATGATGCTTTTGATTCTCATGCCATGTTTGCTTCTAGCTCTTCCTACGTGCATGATAGAAATGTTGGTAGGAGAAATGTTGTTCATAATATGCCTAGGAGAAATGTTGTCAATGTTCCTAGGAAAATTAATGAACCTTCTACAATATATCATGCTTGCAATGCTTCTTTTGCCATTTATAGAAAGAATAAGAAGGTAATTGCTAGGAAGCTAGGGGCCAAATGTAAGGGAGATAAAACTTGCATTTGGGTTCCTAAGACAATTGTAACTAACCTTGTAGGACCCAACAAGAGTTGGGTACCTAAGACCCAAGCCTAAATTTGCCTTGCAGGTTTATGCATCCGGGGGTTCAAGCTGGATTATCGACAGCGGATGCACAAACCACATGACGGGGGAAAAAGGATGTTCTCTTCCTACGTCAAGAATAAGGATCCCTAAGATTCAATAATATTCGGTGATGGGAACCAAGGCAAGGTAAAAGGGATAGGTAAAATTGCTATTTCATCCGAGCACTCTATTTCTAATGTGTTTTTAGTTGAGTCGCTTGGATATAATTTGTTATCTGTTAGTCAATTATGCAATATGGGATATAATTGTCTATTCACAAATGTAGATGTGTCTGTCTTTAGAAGATGTGATGGTTCACTAGCTTTTAAGGGTGTACTAGACGGCAAACTTTATTTGGTTGATTTTGCAAAAGAAGAGGCCGGTCTAGATGCATGCTTAATGGCTAAGACTTGCATGGGCTGGTTGTGGCATCGCCGCTTAGCACATGTGGGGATGAAGAACCTCCACAAGCTTCTAAAGGGAGAGCACGTAATAGGTTTAACCAATGTACATTTCGAAAAAGATAGACCTTGTGCAGCTTGTCAAGCAGGGAAACAGGTGGGAGGCTCTCATCACACCAAAAATGTGATGACCACATCAAGACCCTTGGAGATGCTTCATATGGACCTCTTCGGACCCGTCGCCTATCTAAGTATAGGAGGAAGTAAGTATGGTCTTGTTATAGTTGATGATTTTTCCTGCTTCACTTGGGTATTCTTTTTGCAGGATAAATCTGAAACCCAAGGGACCCTCAAGCGCTTCCTCAGGAGAGCTCAAAATGAGTTTGAGCTCAAAGTGAAGAAGATAAGGAGCGACAACGGGTCCGAATTCAAGAATCTTCAAGTGGAGGAGTTCCTTGAGGAGGAGGGGATCAAGCACGAGTTCTCCGCTCCCTACACACCTCAGCAAAATGGTGTGGTAGAGAGGAAGAACAGGACGCTCATCGATATGGCGAGGACTATGCTTGGAGAGTTCAAGACCCCCGAGCGTTTTTGGTCGGAAGCCGTGAACATGGCTTGCCACGCCATCAACAGCGTCTATCTTCACCGCCTCCTCAAGAAGACTTCATATGAGTTGCTAACTGGTAACAAACCCAATGTGTCTTATTTTCGTGTATTTGGGAGCAAGTGTTATATTATTGTGAAGAAAGGAAGAACTTCTAAATTTGCTCCCAAAGCTGTAGAAGGGTTTTTATTAGGTTATGACTCAAATACAAAGGCGTATAGGGTCTTCAACAAATCATCGGGTTTGGTTGAAGTCTCTAGCGACGTTGTATTTGATGAGACTAATGGCTCTCCAAGAGAGCAAGTTGTTGATCTTGATGATGTAGATGAAGAAGATGTTCCAACGGCCGCAATGCGCACCATGGCGATTGGCGATGTGCGACCACAGGAACAATTGGAGCAAGATCAACCATCTTCCTCAACTACGGTGCATCCCCCAACTCAAGACGATGAACAGGTTCATCATGAGGAGGCGCGTGATCAAGGGGGAGCACAGGATGTTCAAGTTGAAGAGGAAGAAGCACCTCAGGCACCTCCAACCCAAGTTCGAGCGACGATTCAAAGGAATCATCCCGTCGACCAAATTTTGGGTGATATTAGCAAGGGAGTAACTACTCGTTCAAGATTAGTTAATTTTTGTGAGCATTACTCCTTTGTCTCTTCTATTGAGCCTTTCAGGGTAGAAGAGGCCTTGCTGGATCCGGACTGGGTGTTGGCCATGCAGGAGGAACTCAACAACTTCAAGCGCAGTGAAGTTTGGACACTGGTGCCTCGTCCCAAACAAAATGTTGTGGGAACCAAATGGGTGTTCCGCAACAAACAGGACGAGCACGGGGTGGTGACGAGGAACAAGGCTCGACTTGTGGCAAAAGGTTATGCCCAAGTCGCAGGTTTGGACTTTGAGGAGACATTTGCTCCTGTGGCTAGGCTAGAATCAATTCGTATTTTGCTAGCATATGCCGCTCACCATTCTTTCAGGTTGTACCAAATGGATGTGAAGAGCGCTTTCCTCAACGGGCCGATCAAGGAGGAGGTGTACGTAGAGCAACCCCCTGGCTTCGAGGATGAACGGTACCCCGACCACGTGTGTAAGCTCTCTAAGGCGCTCTATGGACTTAAGCAAGCCCCAAGAGCATGGTATGAATGCCTTAGAGACTTTTTAATTGCTAATGCTTTCAAGGTTGGGAAAGCCGATCCAACTCTTTTTACTAAGACTTGCGATGGTGATCTTTTTGTGTGCCAAATTTATGTCGATGACATAATATTTGGTTCTACTAACCAAAAGTCTTGTGAAGAGTTTAGCAGGGTGATGACGCAGAAATTCGAGATGTCGATGATGGGCGAGTTGAACTACTTCCTTGGGTTCCAAGTGAAGCAACTCAAGGATGGCACCTTCATCTCCCAAACGAAGTACACGCAAGACTTGCTGAAACGGTTTGGGATGAAGGACGCCAAGCCCGCAAAGACGCCGATGGGAACTGACGGACACACCGACCTCAACAAAGGAAGTAAGTCTGTTGATCAAAAAGCATACCGGTCCATGATAGGTTCTTTGCTTTATTTATGTGCTAGTAGACCGGATATTATGCTTAGCGTATGCATGTGTGCTAGATTTCAATCCGATCCTAAGGAGTGTCACTTAGTGGTTGTGAAGCGAATTCTTAGATATTTAGTCGCTACGCCTTGCTTCAGGATCTGGTATTCAAAGGGGTCTAACTTTGACTTGATTGGATATTCAGATTCCGACTATGCTGGATGTAAGGTCGATAGGAAGAGTATATCGGGGACATGCCAATTCTTAGGAAGGTCCCTGGTGTCGTGGAACTCTAAGAAACAAACTTCCGTTGCCCTCTCCACCGCTGAGGTCGAGTACGTTGCCGCAGGACAGTGTTGCGCGCAACTACTTTGGATGAGGCAAACCCTTCGGGACTTTGGCTACAATCTGAGCAAAGTCCCACTCCTATGTGACAATGAGAGTGCTATCCGAATAGCGGAAAATCCTGTTGAGCACAGCCGCACAAAGCACATTGACATCCGGCATCGCTTTTTGAGAGACCACCAGCAAAAGGGAGATATCGAAGTGTTTCATGTTAGCACCGAGAACCAGCTAGCCGATATCTTCACTAAGCCTTTAGATGAAAAGACCTTTTGCAGGCTGCGTAGTGAGCTAAATGTCCTAGATTCGCGGAACTTGGATTGATTCATAGCATACATGTATTTATGCCTTTGATCATGTTCCTTATGCATTTTGTTGCTTACTATGGTGCTCAAGTTGTACAATCACTCCCCAGACCTCACAAGTCCTTGTGCAAGTGATGCACATATTTAGGGGGAGTTGTGCTACAACTTGACCCTTTGAGACTATCTGTTTGCTCGAGTTTGCTTGATTTAGTCTCAAAGGAGGTTTGAAAGGGAAAAGGTGGACTTGGACCATGAAAGACTTCCACTGCACTCCGATGAGAGGGTAACTTATTCCAAGTTCATCTCATGTCCTCTTATTGCCTTTGTACTCTTATTTGAAGATTTTGGTGAGGCAATGGGGTTAAAGGGCCGAGATTGGTCCCGTTTTGGTGCTTGATGCCAAAGGGGGAGAAAATAAAGGCCAAAGCAATAAATGGATCAGCTACCACTTGAGAAATTTTGAAAATGGTAGATTAGAGCTTTTGGTTGTCAAAACTCCTTATTGTCTCTTTTGTCAAAAGTTGGCCTCTTGTGGGGAGAAGTGCTGATTATGGGAAAAAGGGGGGAGTTTTTGAAATCCTTGATCAGTTTCCTTTGGAATACCTCTCCTTATGTCTCTACAAGTAAATTTGACTTAGAGATAGGAATTTGAGTTTGATTTACAAAAAACAAACCAAGTGGTGGCAAAGAGTGATCCATATATGCCAAAATTGATTCAAAACAACTCTTGATTTTCATTTGCATTGATATTGCACTTGTTCTAGTTGCTTTATGTTGTGTTGGCATAAATCACCAAAAAGGGGGAGATAGAAAGGGAAATGTGCCCTTGGGCCATTTCTAAGTATTTTGGTGATTGAGTGCCAACACAAGTGCTTTGGTGCTAATCTATGCAAAGTGGTGGACAAAGTGCAAATCATGTCAAAAGGTATGTTTCTAGACTTAGTACATTGTTTTATGGACTAATGTATTGTGTCTAAGTGCTGTAAACAGGAAAAATTGAATTGGAAATGAGATGGCTTTGTTCAGCCAAAGTCTGCTCAGTCTGGGTTCACCGGACTGTCCGGTGGTGCACCGGACAGTGTCCGGTGCGCCAGGATGGCTCTGGCGAACAGGCTGCTCTCGGGACTTCGACGGTGGTGTACGGCTATAATTCACCGGTCTGTCCGGTGGTGCACCGGACTGTCCGGTGAGCCGTTCACAGGCGAACTCGTCGCTCTCGGGAGATGATTAACGGCGTACGGCTAAAATTCACCGGTCTGTCCGGTGGTGCACCGGACTGTCCGGTGAGTCAACAGTCAGCCGGGGCAACGGTCGGTCGAGGATTCCGCGCATGACGCGTGGCCGAGCCAACGGTCACATTGGTGCACCGGACTGTCCGGTGTGCACCGGACAGTGTCCGGTGCGCCAACGGCTCTCAGACTCCAACGGTCGGCTTCGCCAAATAAGGAAGGATATCTTCACCGGACAGTGTCCGGTGGTGCACCGGACTGTCCGGTGCACCATTCGACAGAAGGCAAGATCTGCCTTCCAGGATTGCTCTCAACGGCTCCTAGCTGCCTTGGGGCTATAAAAGGGACCCCTAGGCGCATGGAGGAGAACACCAAGCATTCCTTGAGCACTCTTGATCACTCACACTCCATTCTTGCGCACTTGTTCGACATTCTAGTGATTTAAGCTCCGTTCTAGTGTGCTAGTCTTTTGAGCTTAAGTCTGGGTCTTGTGTGTGCGTATTTGCTGTGATCTTAGTGTCTTGTGTGAGTTGCTAATCCCTCCCTTGCTCCGTGCTTCTTTGTGAACTTCAAGTGTAAGGGCGAGAGGCTCCAAGTTGTGGAGATTCCTTGCAAACGGGATTAAGAAAAGCAAGCAAAACACTGTGGTATTCAAGTGGGTCTTTGGACCGCTTGAGAGGGGTTGATTGCAACCCTCGTCCGTTGGGACGCCACAACATGGAGTAGGCAAGCGTTGGTCTTGGCCGAACCACGGGATAACCACCGTGCCATCTCTGTGATTGATCTCTTGTTGGTTATTGTGTTTTGTTGAAGACTCCTCTCTAGCCACTTGGCGATTATTGCGCTAACACTTAACCAAGTTTTTGTGGCTTAAGTTTTAAGTGTTACAGGATCACCTATTCACCCCCTCCCCCCTCTAGGTGCTCTCAGAACCTCGGTAAAACAAATCCGCGTGTCACACTCTTCATTCGCTTGCGATTTGTTTTGCGCCCTCTCTCTCGGACTCATTATTATTTCTAACGCTAACCCGGCTTGTAGTTGTGATTGATTTTGTAAATTTCAGTTTCGCCCTATTCACCCCCCCTCTAGGCGACTTTCATATACTACACCCAACCAGCCATTTGAAGGTGTGGGAGCCCAAGCAACATACCAAGGCATATAGTGCACATTTCCAACAGCTCAAACACCCAAGTGCTTAATAGAATCACTCGGTGATTAGCGTAGGTGCTTTGCGAAGTGCTTAGGTTAGTTAGACCGCTTTAGCGCTTGCTCTAGGTGAACCCTAGTTAGTTGAGTGAGTTTAGACAAACCACACAACCCCTCGGCTCTTGCGTGAGTCGTTGTAATTGTACCGAGTGGGGCGAGAGTCTTGTTCGACCGTGACAACCGCGTTTGTGTCACGGCCGCCACCATGTACCGGAGGGAACGAGGCCCGCGGCATTTTGGCCGGAAGCTCGATGGTGGAGACGGCGGGGAGCGTCCGAGAGGAGCCAGAAGCGGAGCACCACTTGCGCGTGGAGAAGGCCTGCAGCTCTCTACGGAGTTACTCAACCGTGGTGCTTGGCCCTTGCGTGGGCTTCCCTTTGCGTACGGGCACCAACGAGGATTAGTCGGGACCTTGTGTGGTTCCGGATACCTCGGTAAAAATACTGGCGTCATCCACGAGAGTTTGCTTCTCTACTTTGCTCTTTAAGTTTCAGCATTTATAATAAGCATTTAAGTTTCAATCTTGTATTCATACTTATTTAGTGTAGATTGAAACTTAGCCTTTGCGGTAGAGATAGCAACACTTAGACAAAACCTAGTTTGCACCTTCTAGTTTGATTACTTGCATAGGTTTTGCTCTAGGGATTTAATTGTGGCCTAGTTTAGTAAAAGTTTTAGAAGTCCTAATTCACCCCCCCCCCTCTTAGGCGTCACCCGTTTCTTATAGAGGTCCAAAAGCTGCTTGACGTCGGCTTCATCGAAGAGGTTCATCACCTGGTGTGGCTGGCCAACCCGGTTATCGTCCCCAAGGCAAACAGGAAGCTTTAGATGTGCATCGACTATACCAGCCTGAATAAGGCATGTCCCAAGGACTCGTATCCACTCCCACGTATAGATCAGATCGTGGATTCTACCTCCGGGTGCGACCTGTTGTCCTTCTTAGATGCTTACTCTGGTTTCCATCAAATCCAGATATCTAGGGAAGATAGGAAGCATACCGCTTTTGTAACAGTGGATGGTCTTTACTGCTATGTTGTTATGCCTTACGGTCTGAAAAACGCCTTGCCAATATTTGTGCGGGCAATGAGTAAGACTTTCGATGACCTCATCAGGGACAAAGTGGAGGTGTACGTCAACGACATCGTAGTCAAGACTAAGGCAAGGTCGACCCTAGTGGAAGACTTAATCCTAGTCTTCGACAAGCTACGGGCAACCCGCATAAAGCTGAACCCGGACACGTGTCTTTGGGGTCTCCGCAGGGAAGTTGCTGGGGTTCCTGGTTTCACACCGGGGCATTGAAGCAAACATGGAGAAAATCAAGGCGATTGAGGCGATGAGGCCTCCGGCTCGAATCAAGGATGTCCAGAAGCTTACGGGGTCGTTAGCCGCCCCTAGCCGCTTCATTTCAAGGCTGGCTGAAAGGGCGCTACCCTTCTTCAAGCTCCTGCGAAAATCCGGTCCATTCTCTTGGACCATGGAGGTTGAGCAAGCCTTTCAAGAGTTGAAGCAGCACCTTGTGTCCCTGCCGATACTGGTGGCTCCGGAGCCAGGGGAGTCGTTGTACCTGTACATCGCGACGGCTGCAGAGGCGGTGAGCATGGTGCTGGTCGTCGAAAGGACAGCACAAGAAGGCCAGGAACCTGAGGGCCCAGGACCAGCTATAGGGGTCTAGACCATCCAGAAGCTGGTCTACTACGTCAGCGAGGTGCTCCATGAGGCTAAAAGGAACACGATGCCCAAGAGGGGGGTGAATTGGGCTTTTCTAAAAATCAACACTAATTAAAACCTAAGCAAGAGCTAAGCAAGAGCCCAACTTCACCCCAACAACTAGCACTAAGAATATAATACTAGAAATGCAACAATGCTAAGACAATACTTCAAATACTTGCTAAACAAATACACAATGTAAAGTGCTTGAATTAAGTGCGGAATGTAAAGCAAGGTTTAGAAGACTCCTCCAATTTTTCCCGAGGTATCGAAGAGTCGGCACTCTCCACTAGTCCTCGTTGGAGCACCCGCGCAAGGGTATCGCTCCCCCTTGGTCCTCGCAAGAACCAAGTGCTCACTATGAGATGATCCTTTGCCACTCCGGCGCGGTGGATCCCTCGAGACCGCTTACAAACTTGAGTCGGGTCACCAACAATATCTTCACGGTGATCACCGAGCTCCCAACGCCACCAAGCCGTCTAGGTGATGCCGATCACCAAGAGTAACAAGCCGTAGACTTTCGCTTGACCAAGAGAAGCCTAATGCAAGTGGTGTGTGCTCTAGGTGGCTCTCGCTAGCGCTAATGAGGAACAAAACGCGAATTAAGATTCTCTAATCTCCTCACTAGGCTTTTGGTGCTTGCAATGCTCTAGCAATGTGCTCGAATAAATGTGGAGTGCAAGACATTGAATATGGTGGGTGGAAGGGGTATAAATAGCCCTCACCCACCAACTAGCCGTTACAGGCAACTTTCTGCGCAATGGCGCATCGGACAGTCCGGTGCGCCACCGGTGTGCCAACGGTGCGCCACCGGTGCGCCAATGGTCATTTCCAACGGCTAGTTCTGACAGCTAGCCGTTGTACTCATGGCACACCGGACAGTGAACAGTCACTGTCCGGTGCACACCGGACAGTCCGGTGCGATGTCCGGTGTGCCACTAAAATTCAACTCCGAAACAGGCGCTCTCGGGTTTTTGTGTGGAGGAAGCTTCTTCCTCGGACCAGCCTGGTCCCACCTGGCAGTGGGTGCACCGGACAGTCCGGTGCACACCGGACAGTCCGGTGCCCCCAGGGACAGAAACCCTACTTCTTGTTTTTCAGCTGATTTTCAAATCGGTTTTCGTTCTAACTTGTGAGTGAGTTCTAGAGTGACACCTAGCACTGTATATGAGTGTGATTGTGCACCAACACTACACTAGAACTCTCTTGGTCAAACTACTCATCGACAACCCCTCTTTATAGTACGGCTAAAAGAGAATAAAAGACCTAACTAAATCACGAGTGTCCACATCTCCTTGACACTCGGACTCCGTAGACCTTCACCTTTTGTTTCGTCGTTTTAGCCGTCGCTTCGAGTTCTTATCTCCGGAATTGTTTTCACCGTTGTAGTACTTCTACCTGTCATGCGACCTAACTTACCATTTGTCTCTGCAAAACACACGTTAGTCACATATAATATTACGTTGTCATTAATCACTAAAACCAACCAGGGGCCTAGATGCTTTCAATCTCCCCCTTTTTGGTGATTGATGACAACCTTACAAGTTTTGTGAGAGTAGTTTGTTTTGAAGTTTCTGTCAATAGGAAGGATGGTTAGTTATACTCAGTAATCTTTGACAGAAAGAACGTGTACCATAATAATAAGAGTGAGCGCATACACATCATAAGATTCTTGTTCATATAAAAGTGAAGTTAAATCAATGAAACAAGAACAAGAAGACTGGTGATAAAATATAAGGTGAAAACATAATACACACAGTCAATCATAAGCAACGAGAGTATATATCGAGTTTGTGAGCCAAAAACATCAAGCTAGTACAGAGAGTAGCAAGCACATATATTACACCAAAATGACTCTCTACTAACCCTCTAACTCCCCCTAGCTCTCACAACTCATATCTCTCCCCCTTTGGCATCAAACACCAAAAGGGCACCCGGACCTAAACATTTGAAGCGGGAGGAGGCGGCGGGGGCGCGTCCGGTCGCGGTCGAGGCAGCAGAGCGAACGCCGGTGGAGGGTCAGAGTCAGTCTCGGATCCAGGATCTGCGGTAGAAGCTGGAGCTGGTACTGACTCGGACTGAGGCCACGCTGCAGGAGCTGCCGGAACAGAAGTGGTCACAGATACTGCCACAGCAGTAGTGGTAACAGCAGATGCTGGTGGCACTGGCGGCTGCGGGCAGACAGAGCTGAGAGCCGGAGAGGTGAAAGCCAAAGTGACCGGTCAGAGCGGAGAAGTACCAACAGGGGGTCCTGACAAAATCGCTGGCACAACAGGAGCGTGAAGCGGAGGAGGTGGAGCAGACTGAACTGGAGAAACTGAGACACCAGACTGCTGTAGCATAAGAGCCATGAATGCCCTGTTCTCAGCCCGATCCTGAAGAAGCTGCTGCTGAAGCGCATCCTGCCTGTCCTGCATGTTCTGAAACATTGAGAGCATCGTCTCAGATAACCGGGCCTGCTCGGCTGCCAGGTGAGCCAGAATCGAAGCAAGAGCAGGGTCCATAGCCGGAGGGGCAGCAGGGGCAGCACTAGAACTCCCAGCCTCATGATCATGTGAGCGTGGAGGCATAGGAGGCGGAGGAGGAACCCCAAAATCATCATCATCATCATCATCAACTGCTGTAGCCTAAGTGTCGAACTGATGAAGAGCTGCATCCTCGGCCTGAGAGTCAAAAACAGGAGCAGAAGCTGGCACAGGAGTCTCAGGCGCTGGACGGTAGGATCCAAAGCCGAGGCGTGAGGCCTCAAGTGTGCCCTGAAACCGAGGAGGCTGAATCAGCTGCGCAAAAATGTGGCACAAGTAGTGAGCATAGGGCAACTGCCGACGAGCACGAATCCCATCCAAAACGGTGTCCTCGATCTCACAAATAAGGAAGTCCACGACGTCGAACTCAGAGTGAGAGACCAGGGAACCAAGGAGCCAAAGCTGAATATGTGTGGTAGCCTCCCTGTATCCCATCCTCGGCAGAAGAGTCCGTCGGATAAGCTCAAATAAGTACTTGGCTGCTGTGGTGAAATCTGCCGGTGAACGTCGCGACCCATCTGAGAAGGGCGGGCGGAACAGAGCCGCGACGTGAGCTATACCCGGAGCCACACCGCCGTGAGGGCGATGAGGAGGGTCAGAGGTGCCGTAGCATAAGCTGTGAAGTCGAGTCGTCGACTCGGGAAATCCAAAGAGCTGGCGAATCTGACTGGCAGTGATAATGACATCCTCTCGCTCAAAACGAAACCTCATCCAGTGATGGTCAGGGTCGATCCATACAGTCGCGTAGAATACTCGAACCCACTCCTCAACATACCTGCCGCTGGTGGTCAGAAGGGTCAGAAGGCCAGGCAGATATGTGAGGTGCACCTCAGAGTCAGCACCGGCGGCACGAAGAAAAGCTGGAAGATCTAAAAGCCGGTGCGCTCGCAGAGCTATCTGAGCAGACATCTGGGCTCTGAAAAACGACTCCTGAATACGTGTGCTGAAAAGGTCAACTGCTGCAGGGTCCCTCTGAGCTGGTAACCAAGACTCCACGGGTACGTATCTGAACCTACGTACCCGTGCCGCTGTAGCACGCTGAAGGTCAAACAGTCTAGGATCCGCAACAAGTGGTTGAACCTCAGTCTCATCGCGCTCCCGGAATCGAGGTGGAGGGACAGGAGGAGCTGAAGCGGGAGCGGGAGGAGGAGGAGCAGTGGAAGCTGGCGTAGTGGAGGTAGTGGGTATGGCTGTGGTGGTGGATGGCGCAACAGGAGTGACGGGAGCAGGCAGAGTGGGTGGCGGAGTGGAAGCAAAGGTGTGAGTGGAGGAGCGCCGGGAGGCGAGACGACGAACACGGTAGGCGATCTGATCTGACGGAGTCTACGACTGATCTCCAAGCTTGGCCTGCGCAGCGGCTGCTGCTGCGGCTGCCGCTGCACAGGCTGCTCTGTCCGTACGCCGCTTCTTGCGGCCTTCCTGCTGCTCCAAGTAAACGGTCTTGCCCTTGACCTGCCTGAAGGGGCGACGAGGATCCTCATCATCGCCTCCCCCTGGCGCCGACACATTCTTCGTGCGCGGCATCCTGAACTGATGTCTGCAAATGAGAGAGAGTGACTAAGCACAGAGCGAAAATGTCCGATAGATTAGCAAAAGATGAGATGACTACCTGGAAAGCTCACACGAGAGGTGACGATCCAGACAGAACAGGAGACGGCACACGGGCAATCAAGGTCACTGAAATGACAGAAGAGGTGAGCACGTATTAGTCACATAGTCATAAGTATATGAAATGTGAATAAATACATACACAGAGAAATATGACACAGAAAACACGAGACGAGACGATCGAGAGGCCAAACGAGGCGAAAACGACGTTTGAACGATAAACAGTGCCATAGGAGGTTTGGAATTCGAATTGAGGCACGAAACGACATGGAATTGAGCCGATACTTCATGAATAGGTTTATGTAGGTGAATATGAGTGAAGTGTGTGCTTGGTTTGAATTTAGGCGAAGAAAAGGAGATTTGGGGACTCGGCTCGGAAACGATCGCTCGAAACGGGGAATTTGGTGAATTTTAAGCCTGGAATCTCGGATTGGCGTGAAATTTGGCAAGTATGTTACTGGGAGTGTTGTGAAGGTGCCTGAAAAATTTGGGTTCAATTGGAGCAATTTTGGCTGGTTTGGGCATTTCACCGAACACTTGGCATGCGGTGAATTAGGTTTTGGGAGATTGAGGCAAATTAGGTTGTGAAACCCTCCCAAAGGGAGCTAGAAACCTGCAGGAATACACAGTGGGGACAATTGAACACATTCCACCTTTGAGATTCATTGGATTTGATAGGAATTTGAAAAATGGACACAGGGTGGAGAAGGAGTGCCTCACTGCCTCACTGACCGATAGAAATAGAGGGAAGGAGAGGGGGGAAGTGCTGCTCACCGGAGAGGGAAGGAGAGGGGCACGAGGTCGCCGGAGAGTCGCTGGTGGGGGGAGGTCGCCGGCAGAGGAGAGATGCTAGAGAGACAGAGAGAAGCACTGGCGGGGGAGTGAAAGGAGCCTCTGGCTCGGTCTCGGGCTGGAGGCCTTTTTTTAAAACGCGATATGGGCGCACCGGACAGTCTACAGTGCCTGTCCGGTGCACACCGGACAGCGCACAGTAGCTATCCGGTGAACCACCGGACAGCGCACAGGAAACAGGATTTTTAGCGTGCGGCTGCCAGTGCACCGGACATTGCACAGTGCAGTGTCCGGTGCACACCGGACGGTCCGGTGAGCCCAGACAGAGGGGAGTTTGGAAAAAAATGAATTTTTCTATCTAGTTCCCAACCAAACCAAATCCCAACTTATAATCACACAAAATAACACTTGTTGGGACAGGTATTGGCACCCTCATATATTTTTCAAAATATTTTGCCATAGGCTAGATAATTTTTAGAGAAAATAGGCAAATGGTGAAATTTGCATTTTGGCTTGCACTAGGGGTTTTCATGAGTGATTTGAGTTTTGAATACTCCCCCTTAGTGCAGTACCTCATGCATATTTCAAGAATCAACAATTGCATAAAAAGTAAGAATTTAAGTGCTAAAAGCTTAAAACTAAGACTTGTCAAGTTTGACCCGAGTTAAGCTTTTTCACTCGCTTTGTTGGCGGTTATCTCAACTAGGTTAGACAAGCCCTAGATGCAATACAAGGAATTTAAACATGCAATGCAAGCTTGACAACACCATTTGACATTTTACTTAAAATTTCTGAGATCAAGAATATTTAGTTCATTCCTCAACATGCAAAAGCGGGTCTTATCAAGTGGCTTAGTGAAAATATCCGCTAATTGATCTTCCGACCTCACTCCTTCTAAAATGATATCTCCTTTAGCAACATGATCTCTAAGGAAGTGATGACGGATATCAATGTGCTTGGTGCGAGAGTGTTGTACAGGATTATTAGCAATTTTAACAGCACTCTCATTGTCACACAACAAAGGTACCTTTTCTAGAACTACGCCATAGTCTAGAAGAGTTTGTTTCATATATAAAATCTGTGTGCAACAAGCACCCGCGGCAATGTATTCCGCTTCGGCAGTTGACAAGGCAACACTGTTTTGCTTTTTGGATGTCCATGAAACTAGTGATCTACCAAGCAGGTGGCATCCCCCAGAAGTACTTTTCCTATCAATTTTGCAACCGGCATAATCCGAATCGGAATAGCCAATTAAATCAAAAGTAGCTCCTTTGGGATACCACAGACCAACGCTTGTGGTGTGCCTGAGATACCTAAGAATTCTCTTAACAGCACAAAGATGAGCTTTCTTAGGATTAGATTGAAATCTAGCACACATGCAGACACTAAACATGATATCGGGCCTAGATGCGGTAAGGTACAATAAACTACCAATCATAGAACGGTAGAGAGTTTGATTAACCGGGTTACCTCCCTGATCTAGGTCGAGATGTCCATTTGTAGGCATGGGGGTCTTGATTGGTTTGCACTTCTCCATGCTGAACCTTTTCAACAAGTCTTTGGTATACTTCTCTTGTGAGAGAAAGTTACCATCTTTCATTTGCTTGACTTGAAAGCCGAGAAAGTGTGTCAGCTCACCAATCATTGACATCTCGAACTCCTTCGACATCAACTCACCAAATTCCTTGCAATGATAATCATTTGTCGAGCCAAAGATTATATCATCAACATATACTTGACAAATGAAAATATCACCGTTATGTTTCTTTGTGAAGAGAGTTGTGTCGACGGTCCCGATCTTGAAGCCCTTTTCGATGAGGAAGTCGCGAAGGCGCTCATACCAAGCCCTTGGAGCTTGCTTTAGCCCATATAGCACCTTGGACAACCTGTATGCATGGTTAGGATATCTAGGGTCTTCAAATCCAGGTGGTTGCTCAACATATACAAGTTCATTTATGAAGCCATTTAAAAATGCACTTTTTACATCCATTTGATAAAGTTTTATATCATAGCATGATGCATATGCAAGTAGGATACGGATGGCTTCCAGTCGAGCAACCGGTGCAAAGGTCTCTCCAAAATCTAAGCCTTCAACTTGAGAGAATCCTTTTGCAACAAGTCTTGCCTTGTTCCTTACAATCACACCTTGATCATCTTGTTTGTTTCTGAACACCCACTTTGTTCCAATGATTCTTGCATCTTGTGGGGGCTTCTCCAGGGTCCAAACTTTGTTACGGGTGAAGTTGTTAAGTTCTTCATGCATGGCATTCACCCGGTCCGGATCCTGTAGCGCCTCATCTATACAAGTAGGCTCAACACAAGAAACAAAGGAGTGATGTTCAATAAAAGAAGCATGTCTATGGGATCGAGTAATAACCCCTTGTGAAGGACTCCCGATGATTTGGTTTTGAGGATGAGCTTGAAGTAGTGATGAATTTCTCCTGTTGACCACTTGGGAAGAAGATCCTGGAGCATCAACATCTTCGGCTTGTACCCTTGCTTGTTCATGAGAGACAAATGTATCTTCATTTGCATGCCTCTCATCTTTATCATCATCTTGTGGTACATTTGATGAAGAAGGCCTGTCAATGTTTTGCACCTCTTCTTCATCTTCTTTTGGTTTGATAGCTCCAATTGGCATGTTCTTCATTGCTTCCCTAAGTGGCTCATCACCTACATCATCAAAATTCTCAAGTGCTCCTTGGGAGCCATTAGTCTCATCAAATTCCACATCATATGTTTCTTCTACCACGCCAGTGGCATGATTGAATACTCGATATGCTTTGGACTTTAATGAATAACCCAAAAGAAAACCAATATCACAACGTCTTTGAAACTTCCCTAGGTGATGGCGTTTCTTGAAGATGTAGCATTTGCATCCAAACACCCGAAAGAAGGAGACGTCTGGCTTTTTCCCATTTAGCAGTTCATAGGGAGTCTTCTCAAGCAGCTGGTGAGGAAATAGCCTGTTTGATGCATAACATGCAGTGTTGACAGCTTCGGCCCAAAACCTCTCCGGTGTGTTATACTCATCAATCATTGTTCTTGCAAGAGTGATCAAGGTCCTGTTTTTCCTTTCAACAACTCCATTTTGTTGAGGTGTATATGTTGCAGACACTTCATGCTTGATCCCAATTTCATCACAGTACTCATGAATGTTGGTGTTGTCAAATTCTTTGCCATTATCACTTCTATTCTTTTTGATCTTGCAATCAAATTCATTTTGTGCTTTCTTGGCAAACTTCTTGAATATAGATGCAACTTCAGATTTGTCATGGAGAAAGAACACCCAAGTGTATCTTGAGAAGTCATCAACAATCACTAGACAGTAGAGGTTGCCACCGGCACTTACATAATTTGTAGGTCCAAATAAATCCATATGAAGTAGTTCCAGTGGCCTTGATGTTGACATGAAAGCTTTAGTAGGATGTGTATTAGCAACTTGCTTTCCAGCTTGACATGCACTGCATGGCTTGTCTTTTTCAAACACCACATCCTTTAATCCTCTAACCATATCTTTCTTTAATACCTTCTTGAGTGTGCTCATCCCAACATATGCAAGCCTCCTATGCCAGAGCCATCCAAGTGAAGCTTTGGTGAAGAGGCAAGTTCTTAAGTCTGCATCTTCTGAAGTGAAATCCACTAAGTAGAGGTTGTTGTATCTAAATCCCTTGAATACCATTGATTCATCATCCATCTTTGTTACAATAACCTCTGTTGGAGTGAATAAGCATTGAAGTCCAAGATCACAGAGTTGACCCACTGATAATAAATTGAAGCTCAAAGGTGCAACTAAGAGAACATTTGATATTGATAAATCATTTGAGATTGCCACCTTGCCAAGTCCTTGCACTTTTCCTTTTGAATTGTCTCCAAATGTGATTTTATCTTGTCCATCAACATTCTCATCAAGTGAGGTGAACATCCGTGGGTTGCCTGTCATATGTTGTGTGCATCCACTGTCAATAACCCAATGGCTCCCACTGGTCTTGTAGTTCACCTACATCCACAGACAATTCAAGCTTGAGTTTTGAGGGCCCTATATTGCATAGGACCAGTAACTCTCTCAATCAAGGACTTTGCAACCCAGATTTGTCTAGGTCTACTCTTGTTTGGTGGACCTAGGAATGTAACTTTGACCTTTCCATTTGCAACCTTTCTTAGAACATAATGAGCATTGAAAGCAAATGGTCTTGAGTGCTTAGGCAAGGGAGTTGGTGGTTTGGCTTTGCAGTTGTGGGCAAAATGACCTTCATTTCCACACTCAAAGCATTTGATAGGCCTGTGAGTCTGCTTTGGCTTGTATTGAGTGGTAGCTTTCTTTTGCACAAAAGCATTGTATCCAATACCACTCTTGTTGTTTTTCATGACAGTGTTCATAAGCAGCTCATTTTGGAGGTATTGACCCTTGTTGAACTTTTGCACACTTGTTGCAAGATGTTCATTTTCACTTTTTAGTTTCTTGACCTCATTTTTAAGCCTTTGATTATCCACTGCCAACTCATTGTTGAAATCATTGTTCTCAATAGCAACCTTTCCTCTAGTAGTTGCATCAATCAAGTAATTCTTCAATTTTTGGTTGTCTAACGTCAGGACTTCAACTTTTTCAGTCAATTCAGCATGTAGACTAGTTTGCTCTTCTTGACTCAAATCATCACATGAGGTTGCTACATCAATCTTAACAACAGGGTTAATAGCCTCATGTGTTTTGCAAGATAAAAGTTCATTTTCAACAAGAAGATTGTCATGATCAAATTTAATTTGAGTATAGTCTTCCTTGATCTTTACTAGTCTATTTTGCAACTCCCTATTAGCTTCATTTAATTTGTCATATTTTTCCTTAGCATCTTTTAGGGAGTTTGTGAGCTCATTTACAGTTGATGACATAGTTTTATTTTCTTCTTTTATTTCATCACTAGCCTTTATAACTATGTCATATTTTGCATTTAAAGATTCATTTTCATTTTTCAACCTATCACATTTAGCCTTTGACTTTCAAATGATTTGAGTATATTCTTTAAGCAAGTCAGCTAGCTCATCATATGAAGGTGAAGCAAATTCCTCATCACTATCACTATCACTATCATCAGTAATATCATTTTGTACCTTCCGTTCACCCCTAGCCATGAGGCATAGGTGAGAAGTCGATGATGGCGATGGTGGTGGTGAAGAGAAGTCCCCGGCGATGGCGGCAACTTTTTCATCATTCTCTTCTTCACTTGAAGAAGATCCACTTGATGACTCAATGTCAGTGAGCCAGTCACCAACAATGTATGCCTTTCCATTCTTCTTCTTGTGGAACCTCTTTTGCTTCCCATCTTTCCTCTTGAAAAATTTCTTTTCCTTCTTTTCATCGTCGCTGTCATCTTCTTTCTTGCCCTTGAACTTGTTCTTCTTGGGCTTGGTACATTGATGAGCAAGATGACCAAGCTCTCCACAGTTATAGCAATCCATCTCAGAGATGGGCTTTCTTTTGCTGGAAAAGAATTTCTTCTTTCTTGAATCAAATTTGATGCCTTCTCTGTTGAGCTTCTTTAGCATCTTGGTGGTCTTCTTCACCATCAAGGCAATGTTAGCATCAAGATCATCATCACTTGAGGATTCTTCCTCAATTTGTACTTTGGATTTTCCTTTTCTTTCATGATTTGCTTTGAGAGCCAAATCCTTTCTTTTGGAAGATGATTCTTCTTTGTCGTTGATGTGCATGTACATCTCATGAGCATTGATCTTTCCCAAAATCTGTGTAGGTGTGGTAACTGAAAGATCCATTTGATGTAGCACAATGACAATGTGTCCATATTTGTCTATTGGGAGGACACTGAGAATCTTCCTCACAACATCCGGTTGTGAGATTTGAGTAAGCCCCAATCCATTAACTTCCTCTACAAGAATATTGAGACGTGAGTACATGGCATTGACATTTTCATTAGCAAGCATTTCAAAAGAATTTAACTTTCGCATGGCTATGTGATATCTCTCATCACGCTCACTTCTAGTTCCTTCGTGTAGAGCACAAATGTCCATCCACAAATCATGAGCATTTTTATGATTTCTTACTCTATTGAACATATCTTTGCAAAGGCCTCTAAAAAGGGTGTTTTTGGCCTTAGCATTCCATTTCTCATAATTGAACTCATCACCTACAAGATTTGTGCGATCTCTAGGTTCGGGGAATCCTTGTGTGGCGGCTTTATAGACACCAATGTCTATAGCCTCTAAGTATGCTTCCATACGAATTTTCCAATAAGGAAAATCGTCACCATCAAAAACGGGAGGAGGTCCATCCCCACCGGACATCGTAACTCTTAGCGGTTAAGCTAATCTATGAGCAACAAGGCTTTGATACCAAATGAAATGAACACGATGCCCAAGAGGGGGGTGAATTGGGCTTTTCTAAAAATCAACACTAATTAAAACCTAAGCAAGAGCTAAGCAAGAGCCCAACTTCACCCCAACAACTAGCACTAAGAATATAATACTAGAAATGCAACAATGCTAAGACAATACTTCAAATACTTGCTAAACAAATACACAATGTAAAGTGCTTGAATTAAGTGCGGAATGTAAAGCAAGGTTTAGAAGACTCCTCCAATTTTTCCTGAGGTATCGAAGAGTCGACACTCTCCACTAGTCCTCGTTGGAGCACCCGCGCAAGGGTATCGCTCCCCCTTGGTCCTCGCAAGAACCAAGTGCTCACTATGAGATGATCCTTTGCCACTCCGGCGCGGTGGATCCCTCGAGACCGCTTACAAACTTTAGTCGGGTCACCAACAATATCTTCACGGTGATCACCGAGCTCCCAACGCCACCAAGCCGTCTAGGTGATGCCGATCACCAAGAGTAACAAGCCGTAGACTTTCGCTTGACCAAGAGAAGCCTAATGCAAGTGGTGTGTGCTCTAGGTGGCTCTCGCTAGCGCTAATGAGGAACAAAACGCGAATTAAGATTCTCTAATCTCCTCACTAGGCTTTTGGTGCTTGCAATGCTCTAGCAATGTGCTCGAATAAATGTGGAGTGCAAGACATTGAATATGGTGGGTGGAAGGGGTATAAATAGCCCTCACCCACCAACTAGCCGTTACAGGCAACTTTCTGCGCAATGGCGCATCGGACAGTCCGGTGCGCCACCGGTGTGCCAACGGTGCGCCACCGGTGCGCCAACGGTCATTTCCAACTGCTAGTTCTGACAGCTAGCCGTTGTACTCATGGCACACCGGACAGTGAACAGTCACTGTCCGATGCACACCGGACAGTCCGGTGCGATGTCCGGTGCGCCACTAAAATTCAACTCCGAAACAGGCGCTCTCGGGTTTTTGTGTGGAGGAAGCTTCTTCCTCGGACCAGCCTGGTCCCACCTGGCAGTGGGTGCACCGGACAGTCCGGTGCACACCGGACAGTCCGGTGCCCCCAGGGACAGAAACCCTACTTCTTGTTTTTCAGCTGATTTTCAAATCGGTTTTCGTTCTAACTTGTGAGTGAGTTCTAGAGTGACACCTAGCACTGTATATGAGTGTGATTGTGCACCAACACTACACTAGAACTCTCTTGGTCAAACTACTCATCGACAACCCCTCTTTATAGTACGGCTAAAAGAGAATAAAAGACCTAACTAAATCGCGAGTGTCCACATCTCCTTGACACTCGGACTCCGTAGACCTTCACCTTTTGTTTCGTCGTTTTAGCCGTCGCTTCGAGTTCTTATCTCCGGAATTGTTTTCACCGTTGTAGTACTTCTACCTGTCATGCGACCTAACTTACCATTTGTCTCTACAAAACACACGTTAGTCACATATAATATTATGTTGTCATTAATCACTAAAACCGACTAGGGGCCTAGATGCTTTCAGAGGCGAAGACCAGGTACCTCGAGACGCACAAGCTCCTCTATGCTATACTTGTTGCATCCAGGAAGCTGCGCCACTATTTCTAGGCACACAAGGTTGTGGTGGTGACCTCCTTTCCGTTAAGGGCCATCCTCCACAACTCTAACGCCACAAGCAACATCGCTAAGTGGGCAGCGGAGCTCGCTGAGTTCCAGCTAGACTTCCAGCCTCGCCATGCCATCAAGAGCTAGGTCCTGGCTGACTTCATCGTGGAATGGACGCCTCCCCCGAGCGCCCCTGGGGGTCCAGATCCTGACTCGGACCCCACACCTGCGGAGCCCAGGGGTCCAGTCTTCACCGAGCCTCACTAGACGCTCTTCTTCGATGGGTCCGCTCGTCAGCAAGGTGGTGGAGCCAGAGTGGTCCTCATCGACCCAAGCGAAGATCAAGTGAAGTACATGGTGCACCTTGAGTTCAAGGCCACCAACAATATGGCAGAGTACGAGGCACTTATCTTCGGCTTGTCTGTGACCCTATCCCTGGGGATCGGCCAGCTCCTCGTGAAGGGGGACTCCCAGCTGATCATCAAGCAAGTCCGCGGGGAATGTAGCTGCAACGAGCCCAGGCTTGCAGCTTACCTCCTCCATGTAAGGAAGCTGGAAAAGGACTTCACAACCTTGGAACTGCAACATGTTCCTCGGGCTGACAACTCGGCGGCTGATGACCTCTCCGTGAAGGCATCAACTTGGGCACCCGTGCCTGAGGGCATCTTCGAAAGACGGCTGCTGAGACCCACCGCCCAGCCTGCCAAACTTGGCGAAGGGGGTGAGACTAGCACCTCGAAGCTAGCGGTCCCGATGGCGTTACATCTACAGAACCCACTGAAGGCTGTGTGTGCCATAGGGGGTCCTGCCTACCCCTTAGTGTCGCAGCCAGTATCTCAGAGTGGTCCTGATGCATGGATCTCCGAGATCTAGGACTACCTGAAGGAAAACATCCTTCCTGAAGACCATGTATCCGCAGAGCGCATAGTGCAGTTGGCTAAGCGCTACACGGTGGTGGAAGGGGATCTCTACCGCCGTGGCGCCAACGACATTCTAATGCGGTGCATTACCCAGGAGGAGGGCTGTGAATTGCTCACGGAGATCCATGGAGGAGAGTGCGGAAGTCATTCATCATCCTGCACGCTGGTAGGTAAGGCCTTCCGGCATGGCTTTTACTGGCCAACCGCCCTCCAGGATGCAGCTGAGATGGTAAAGTCCTGCAAGGTATGCCAATTCCACACAAAGTAGATACACATACCAGCTTAGGCTCTGCAGATGATTCCGCCCTCCTGGCCCTTCGCCGTACGGGGGGTGGATATCCTGGGACCGTTCCCTAGGGCTATAGGCGGGTACCGGTACCTCTTCGTCGCCATTGAAAAGTTCACCAAGTGGCCAGAGGCCACCCCTGTGGTCAATATCACCCAGGGTGCTGCTGTCGCTTTCCTCAGGTCGATTGTCTGTAGATTTGGGGTCCCAAGCCGTATCATTATGGACAACGGGACCTAGTTTACAAGTCGGCTTTTCTAGGAGTATTGCGAGGGCATCGGCACCCAGCTTTGCTATGCGTCTATGGCTCATCCCAGGAGCAACGGCCAAGTGGAGAGGGCAAATGCAGAGATTCTCAGGGGACTCAAGACACACACCTACGACTGCTTGAAAAAGCATGGTGCAAATTGGGTCAGTGAGCTTCCGTCCGTGCTGTGGGGGAACCGGACCACACCCAGCTGAGCTACCGGAGAGACCCCGTTCTTCCTGGTCTACGGGGCCAAAGCCTACCTTCCCCCGGAAATCATTATGGGCTCCCCACGGGTCCAAGCTTTCGATGAGTCTATGCAGGAACAGCTACGGCGTGAGGACGTGGACTTCATCGACGAGCACAGATGGCAAGCGGCGATCCGAAATGCACGGTACAACCAAGCGCTCAGACGCTACCACCAACGGTTCGTGCATAGTAAGGAGCTCCGGGTCGGGGACCTGGTCCCAAGGCGAGTATTGAACCGAGAAGGGCTCCACAAACTCTCCCCCAGCTGGGAAGGGCCCTTCAAGGTGACAGTAATATGCCGACCCGGGTGTGTCCGCCTCGTCACAACTGAAGGAGAGCCTCTCCCCAATCCTTGGAACATAGAGCATCTCTGTAAGTTTTTCCCATAAAAGCAAACCTAGGGACCCGATTTTCTTCCTTTGTAACTAGGTAGCGCATATATGTACGCCAGCCCAGTGAGGTCCGCCCTCGTAAACCCGGTCTGTTGGCCTACACCCATGTATATCAAGTTATAAAGAAAATATTCACCCCCAGCTTTGTTTTTGTGATGGTATAATTTTGCTTCAATTGACGAGCATCATTTTTATTTAACCCACCCAGCAGGTCCCCACCCATGTTGGTATAATGACATTCGAATTAAGTAGCCAGGCATGACGTTGGGACCCCTCGGTAGGGGAGTCCGACAGCCTGGGGGCCAGTTCTGGAGAATGGATACTTGTCTCCTAGGGTGGTCCGGAGCCATGTAGCCGCTTAGCCTGGTCCCAACCCTAAGCCTGCACGCTCCACCACTCTGTGACGGGTACCCTAGTATCTGGAACCATAGTCCTGTGGGTACGGTAACCTGGGGTACGGTTCTAAAGAATGGACACTTGTCTCCTAGGGTAGTCCAGAGCTGTGTAGCCGCTTAGCCTGGTCCCGTACCCTAAGCCTACACGCTCCACCACTCTGCGATGGGTGCCCTAGTATTTGGAGCTGTAGCCCAAGGGGATCGGACACATGGATTGGCTTCCTAGTCTAAGTCCTGCAGGTCCTATGGCGTCAATCAAAGGATAAAAGATACCAGTTAGTGGGTCCTATGGGTGCACTACTAAAGCTTCCTAGCCAAGTCTGTGTGCAGGTCCAGGTCCCAATCGAGACTATCTCCTGGGGGCTAGGTCTCCAATTCTTTCTTAAGTACACTGGCATCCAACCTCGATACCTCGAGCCTACATCCCAAGGGGGCCAAGTACCAGGAGAAGTTGGTAATGACACACACAGCAAGGACAAAAAGCAAGCAGATAAGTGCTAATACTGATTAGTACTTAAGAGTATCTTACAGAACCAAAAAATATTGCAAGCCGCTTCCCAGCGGGACCCGTGCATTCTCTCTGCAGATCTGCCTAATCATCATCCATAGGATCCCGCTGGAAACGTTCGGCCACCTGTTCCACAACATCTTGTACGGCATCCCGGGCAGCGTCTTTGGTGTCGGCAACCGGACCTGCGAGCACCCGCTCCAAGGAGATGACCGGGTTGTGGCTCCGGAAGCATGTCAGGATGTATTCTATCATCGCCCAGCAGAGCCTACTGCCTTCGGCCTCCAGGCGGGCGCCTAGAATCTGGTCCAGGCGACGGAGTCTAGCACCGGGAGCGCGTCGGAGATGGTCGCTGGCGGCCCCGACACCGGGATGGGGCTCACCCCCAGCGGAACCAGGGTCGTGCTCACCTCGTCGGCCCATGCGACGATGCGCTGGACCCCAGCGCGGTGCTTCGCTTGAAGGTCTTCAAGCGTCTTATTCATTGCCTCCACCACCTGGGGGCCCGGTGCTGCTTGCGCCGCCTGCGCCACCTGGAAACGGCGGACCCGCTCCTCCAGCGCCCGCTCCTTCTCCTCCAGCGCCCGCTCTTTCACCTCAGCTCGAGCTCATGCTCGGCCAGCGACTTCTCCCGCCCTTCGACCATTTCCTCCTTGAAGGCGAGGTCTGCCTCCCGCCTGGTGAGGACCGCCTCCTACCTGGTGAGGTCCGCCTCCCGCCCGGCGAGGTCTGCCTCTCGCCTGTCTAAGGATTCTCCTCTTGCTTTTAGCTTCTCCTCGATGAGGGCGGCGTCGCGGGCCGTGCCATCGAGGTCCCGCTGCAGCCTTTGTAGGCTCTCCATAGCCGCGATCTGCTGAGTCCGCTGCTCCTCCAAAATTGCGTTCAAAGCGCTTAGCTTGGTACTCAGCTCGGTGACGACCTCCTCCCTCTGGTTCAAATGTTCCTCCTTCTTGGCCAGCTTCTTCTCCTTCCGGCTCGCCTCCAGCTTCCTGGCAAACACCCTCTGGAGGTCCTTCTTGTAGTCTTGGCAGTCCCGCGCCAACTTGGACCGCTCGAAGGCGAACTCGCAGGACGTCGTCTTAGTGCGCTCCTCCAGTTGGGTACACCAGTCGCTGAGGCACTGGTGTTCGGCCTCCAGTGCCTCCCACTCTCGCCGGATCGCTGCCTTGGTCTCTTGAAGGGTCTGATGTGCTCGAGATAGCACCCTGGGGAGGGGAATCGACGCCGCTTCTGGCTCGGCGCGGGACCGGAGCTGCCACCCAAAGATCACCTCCGTCTCCTCCGGAGTGGGCGGCGAGACGGAGCTGGACGTGTCCCCCGCATAAACCTCGATGACTGGGGCGAACGCAGCTGGGGCCTCCTCTGCCGCTGCCAACGGAGCAGTGGGGACCCCCTCCACCGCTGTGGCACCGCTGGCCGTCGGTGGCTCCGCTGCTGCCGAACCCCCAGCTGGAGCATGGGAGCTCGGTGACGCCTGCTGCTGGGCGCCTGGCCCGCCGGCGGGCATGGCTTTGGAGGCGGACGAGGAGGAAGCCCTAGCGAACAAAGATGGGATGAGACCCGTCCGCATGATAACTACACTCGCAAGAACAAGGATGGGGCTGCACTTACTTGGGGCCCTAGACATTCCAGCGACCCTGGAAGCGGGACGTCCGCTGCTGTTGCTGCTGCTGCTGCCCATGACGTGGCGACGGTGGGCCCGATGGTGGTGGCGGTTGCGGTGGTGGCGGACCCGATGGTGGTGGCGGCGGAGGACTGTCACGCCTCTGCACGCCAAGGGCCTAGGAGCCGGCCTCCTCGGCCCCACCGGCGGACCTCTGTCGCTTCTGGGCGCCGACCTCCTCGGCCCCGCTGGGAGGGTCCGAGACTAGCGACCCGTCGGCGTGACGCAGCCGGCGTCGCCACTCTTCCTTCGTACCCCCGGTACCACCTGAGGCAGAGGAGCTACTAGCAGCCCCTTTGCCCTTGTCCAAGGGGCTGGGGGCCGCACGGGGAACTCCGGAGCCCACACCAGCGGGCTGGGAACCTCCGACCGATACACCTGGGATCTGGATCCCGCGGTGGGGGTCCCAGTCGCCGGTCTGGCGAACCGCCATGTCGCTCTCGTCGAGGGTTGGCAGCCAGGCCAAGATCGTCGCCCTCAACCCTGGGTCATCACAGAGTGGAGGGATGTCCTGGGGAGGGATTAGGGTCTCAGGAATGAAAGACTCACTAGTGATCCCCTTCACCAGGAGTTCCAGTTCCTCCCAGGACAAGTCAGAGCCTGGCTCGCGCTGGATCCGGCCGATGTCGTTCGAGCCGGTGAACCAGCAACACAGACGCGCCCTCTTCTGTAGCGGCGCGACCCGGCGCTTCAGGAAGTTGTCGACCATGTGCATCAACATCAGGCCAACGGTTGCCAGGCTCTTGATCCTGTCCAGTATGGGCTCGAACTCCAGCGCCAACGATGGCTTGGCCCTCCATTGCTTCCGGTCGAGCCGTGGCCCTTCGCTCGGCAGCGCCAGGCGGTCGTAGGCCTCTGTGCTGGCGATCACCCAGTCGACGCGCCAGTTTTCCCACCTCGCGCCGCCGAGGGAAGAGATGTAAGAGCTAGCCGAATTCGCCCTTATCTGGAAGTAGTAGGTGCCGAGGTGATCCTATGCCTTCCCCGA
Source organism: Zea luxurians (assembly GCA_029449295.1). Lineage (NCBI taxonomy): Eukaryota > Viridiplantae > Streptophyta > Magnoliopsida > Poales > Poaceae > Zea > Zea luxurians. Next base: position 102,017,573 of record JAOPSE010000014.1, on the reverse strand, counting down.
CCTCACCAGCACAAAGAAATGGCGGAAGAGGGTGGTGCAGGGCGCCACCCCCATGAACATCTCACATAGGTGGGCAAAGATGGCTGTCTGGAGGATAGAGTGTGGGGTGAGGTGCTGAAGCTGGAGGTCGAGCTCCTCCAACAGCAGCAGAAAGAAGGGCGAGATCGGCAGCGCCAACCCGTGGGAGAGGTAGGAGGTGAAGAGCACGAACTCCCCGGCGGCGAGATTGCCGAGGGGAGTGGCACCGGCGCGGATCCTCCTAGCAAACGTCGGCGCGCTCCATTCGAGCATGTTGCACAGCAGGTTGAGTGCCACCTCAGACTGGTAACGCTCGGGACGAACCAGCGTGGCCATGGTGACTGCGGCGGCGGAGAGCTGAAGAGCGCGAATGCAAAGGGGTGCAGAGGGCTCGGAGGCGAAAGGGTGCAGCAGTTGGAGAGAATGCGAAAGCGTAACCGTTGCACGCGGGGAGAATCCCTTTTCAAGGAAGACTCCCCCGCTCGCACCCTGGGAAATTCCGTCCGACGCGCACCTAGCGCCCGGGCGACTCAGTCACTGACATGAGGGCCCGGGCCCACAAGTCATGCAGCTGGGTTGCAGGTCTCCAAGTGCGAAAAAGGCAAACCGCCGCGCGAGGAACGAACCAATGCACGCGATCGTGCGCCGCCTTGGGGCCGCTGCGGGGGAATATTTTTAACCTAGGCGGCAGCAACGAGGCGCCCCGCGCGTGGCCTAATGGAACCACCAGACGTGGGGCCATGGGTCAGTTAGCCGTGGGGACAGATGTGGCAGTTGACGTGACGAAGGGCGGACTAACAACGCGTGCGTCACCAGATGCACTGAGTAAATGCGGCGCGCGCTGAGGTGGCGCCCCAGTCACCGGTCATGCCATGCTGACGCAAGGTACAAGCTTTGCCCCACTTGCAGGCTCGCATCCTCCCCTGAGGTGGGCCCGGGGGCCACTGTCGGTACCCTGAAACAGGGGTACCCCTTACTACAGTGTGAAGACGCTATACCCGCATAGCTACCTCTAGTCGCGTGGTGAACAACACTCTACCCCACCACATGGATGGCTCCGGGGTCGCCACGTGGCCAGGGAAGACGATATACTCCAAGATATCAACAGTGGGTCTGGACCCCCATGGGAAAGTGCCGGACCCCTGTACATGTAGACCGGACCTCCGAGCAAGGTCCAGGACCCCAACGAGCATGACCCGGACCCCAGAACGGGTCCCGGACCCCTCTGTGTGAGGGTCCGGACTACCCACAGCCGGGTCTCGGGACTCTGGGACAGAGAATACCCAGGCCTTGCTCAGGCAGGGGTCCGGTGCCGACATGTGTCCAGGCCCACCCTAGTGCGGACCTGTCCGCATAACGCTACTGCTCCCCGCCCAAGCGGAGACCCGATGCTGCCATATGGCCTACCGCGCGTGACGTAAGCCAGTGGGCGAAGCCTGACGTAAAGCCTCCGGGTTGCGCGGCCCCTGCATTTATTAAGGCGCGTCGCCTGACAAGCGATGTGTCGCCTCGGCATTTATTGAGGCCTGCCCACTCTGCTGTCAGGCGGCGACCTGTCCACTCTACTGGCAAGCAGTGTGCCGCCTCAGCATTTAATGAGACCTGTCCATTCCGATGGCAGGCGGCATGCCTGTCTATTTTATTGGCAGGCGGTACGCCCATGCTGTCGCATGCACTGTGCTCATCATCACTCGTACGTTGCCAGGAAAGCTTCCGCTGCACGCCAATGCTACGCAGACCGCAGATACCAGGAAACCAGGACGCAGGAAGATTGCACTGGCGACTAGCATTAGTTGCTCCAAGTATTACATCCGTTATGTTTTTGGGCCCACATGTCGGGGCTCAGCACCCTTGTACGTGCCCCCCTTGGACTATAAAAGGGAGGGCACACTATGTTACGAGGTATTCTCATTCTGACTCAAGCCAAACTAGACGCAACTCAAGCTCTCGAGCAATACAACACACAGTGGAGTAGGGTATTATGCTCCGGCGGCCCGAACCACTCTAAATTCTTGTGTGTTCTTGTGTGTTCATCCACTAATCTAGCAAATAGGCAAAACGTTTAGGCCCCTCCTCATCTTAGGATTTAGGGCGGGTGCATTCCGCCACCCGGCCGGAGATTTTCTCTCCGACAGAGGCCTACAATAACATATATAATACTAAAATGATGCATTAAACTGCACAGGTGAATGTAGATGGGAGCAACTTGTGTTATACCCTTTTTATTTACAAGCATATGTGTCTATATCGTTGCTTTTACCATTGCATATGTAAGAAGTTAGTATGAATAATGATTGTGATTTTAATTTATTGTTCATGTTAGTAGGTTCGACGTCCGAGTGGCACCAAATTAGACAAGTTACCCTTCTAAACTTTAGAGACTAGACTTTAGAATATTCTGTTTGGTTCTAGGGATTAAAACTGACCCAAGAGCATTAAATATTACGCATAAGATATGATAACCTCTATTTAATACAGTTGGACAAGTTCTAGCTAGGAAGGGATAGTAGGGATCAGCTTAAGGACAAATCCTGTAAAAGTACAAGTTTAGTCACTTTTAGAGGTAACTAAAGGACATAAGTTTAGAAGATCTCCCTTAGTCATCATATTTGACAGTTTTAACTAAAAGGGACTAAATTTTATTCACTAAACTTTAGGAGATAGGACCAAAACAGGCCTAATAAGGCCACGATAACCGTGGGCTTGCTTTTGCTATAGCTGAGGACATTAAAATACGCTTGTTCTATGGTTTCATACATGGGCAAAGCCCAATACTGTCAAAGGTACGCAGGCCCAAACCACGACCCACTCCCTAACATTGTTAAGGGCCTAGGCCCATGTGACCATGTCATAACGCTCAACCTCAACATAGGAGCCCGATCCAGTCCAACCTCAACGTCGGCGAGGGTGAGGTCGCTGACTCCAAACGTATTATTGGATGATGTGACTCGGCCATGGCACTCTTCTTGTTTCAAATGAGCCTATATAGAATTATTATCCTCTCTTTCTTCCTCACCAGCTCAAACGCCCGTCTTCATTCGTACCTCTCTAGATAAGGTCATCTTGCTAGCAAATCCACGAGGTGTTGAGCTAGTGGAATTGCATGTGCGAGATAATGGTATCCATTTCCTCGATCGTTTCTCTTGAATTTCTTTGTTTCATACTTTCATAATGTATTTTTTTGACTTCAGGTTGTAGTTTGAGGCCTACAATAACATATATAATACTAAAATGATGGATTAAACTGCACAGGTGAATGTAGATGGGAGCAACTTGTGTTATACCCTCTTTATTTACAAGCATATGTATCTATATCGTTGCTTTTACCATTGCATATGTAAGAAGTTAGTATGGATAATGATTGTGATTCTAATTTATTGTTCATGTTAGTAGGTTCGAAGGTTCGACGTCCGAGTGGCACCAAATTAGACAAGTTACCCTTCTAAACTTTAGAGACTAGACTTTAGAATATTCTGTTTGGTTCTAGGGATTAAAATTGACCCAAGAGCATTAAATATTACGCATAAGATATGATAGCCTCTATTTAATACAGTTGGACAGGTTCTAGCTAGGAAGGGATAGTAGGGATCAGTTTGAGGATAAATCCTGTAAAAGTAAAAGTTTAGTCACTTTTAGAGGTAACTAAAGGACAAAAGTTTAGAAGATCTCCCTTAGTCATTATATTTGACAGTTTTAACTAAAAGGGACTAAATTTTATTTACTAAACTTTAGGAGATATGACCAAAACAGGCCTAATAAGGCCACGATAACCGTGGGCCTGTTTTTGCTATAGCTGAGGACATTAAAATACACTTGTTCTATGATTTCATACATGGGTAAAGCTCAATACTGTCAAAGGTACGCAGGCCCAAACCACGACCCACTCTCTAGCGCTGTTAAGGCCTAGGCCCATATGACCATGTCATAACGCTCAACCTTAGCCTGGGAGCCCGATCCAGTCCAACCTCAACGCCGGCGAGGGCGAGGCCGCTGACTCCAAACGGCTCGCCTCTCTGCACGTGAGCGGCACGGGCATCCTGCCCATCCAGTACCAGTGGGGCGACTGGGCGAGGCGAGCCAAGGATTCGACCGTTGCGTTCTCCGCCCAAACCTTAAAGCCCCAATCCCATATCGCCCCACAATTCCAAACTTCGCCTCGCCGCTCCCCCTCCCTACACAAGCTTCCTCCCCCTCCGCGCCGCTCCTCCAGGCTCCAGCCATGGCGATCGCCACCGAGTCGCGCGGCAGCGAGGACAGGGTATGCTACTGCTCCCTCTCCTCTCCCCCACTGGTCTGATCCGCCCGCGGATGATTTTGGGGACCTGCGTGCGTAGATGTGGATTCGTGGGGTTAATCGAGCGATTGGCGTGCCGCAGCCTTGGTTGTGCTTGATTGTAGTTGTCTCCGTGGTCAAATCGGTGCGATTTGTTCTCCCCGTCCCGTCGATTCTGGGGGATTTTCCTGTCTCTTTTGCCCCCTTTTGTTCGTGCTGTAGCGCGTGGAAGCGACAGGGTCAAACAGACGTTTCTTTATTTTCCAGCGTGTGACATTAATATATCGTTGCTTTTATTAGCTGTTCGCGAGTCCATTTTCTAACATTCTTTTGCGGACAGATGATTAGGGTTTGACCCCTATTCCTGCAAAAGCTTGGGCGTCCCCTTTGCTTGGCCGGTTACACGTTGCGCCAGTGAAATGTACCATGGGGTACGAGATCCTTGGCTTAGGATATTAACTCTCTATTCTGTCCCTGTTCTGATTATCCTTGGACTTCGCTCCTTTTCCTGTGTTTAGAGGTCTGGTAAACGAGGATTCATGGCTGGTTAAGCTTCTGATGGTGGTTTGCGCCTTCAGGGTACTGTGGCTGCAGTATAATGGAAATATAACGATGCATTTTATTTTCACTTTGCAGGCTTCAGCCCATGCAAACGAGGAGAAGCGGTGGGTGCTGTCTGATTTCGAGGTTGGGAAGCCTCTTGGGAGGGGCAAATTCGGCCACGTATATCTTGCCAGAGAAAAGAGGGTAAATAACATAGCTTACTTGCAATGATTATCTTTTGTTTCTAACTTTACTGAATAATTTACTGTACCGTGATTGTTTGGAGTTGACTACTTCAGTCTTCAGTGTTGTGCAATGTACAAATCTACTAACTGAACTTTTTATGTTATGGTATACTCAGCAAATATACTACTGTAACTAATCTTGATTGTCAGGAAATATTGCACTTGCACCAAATATATAACTACTGTCTCTAGCTTAGTTGAATGGGTACTGTACCAAGATTGCTGGGATTTGACTCATTCAGTATTATACGGTGTTTCCTATCTACTACCTGAACTTTTTTATATTATTGTACAATCAGCAACTATACTACTGTAAGTAATGCTATAGTCAGCATCAGCAAATACACTGCTGTAACTAACAATAAACATGTTAATGGCAATGCTGGAAACGCCTTATAATGTTTTTCCGTTTATCCTTCAGTTAATCATCCTAGTTAGCAGCGCAATTTTGGCGCTATTTACCTTGCCAGAGAAAAGAGGGTAAATGCCATTTTAAGCTTTCTTTTGGTTAGTTGAACTGATTATTTTTAGTCTCTAACTTCACTGGATGATTTACTGTACTGTGCTTGCTGGGATTAGGCTGCTTCAGTACTGTACATTGTCTGTATCTACTAACTGAACTTTTAAATTTTTATATTATAGTGTACTCAGCTAATATACTACTGTAACTAATTTTATTTGTCAGGAAATATTGCATTGATTATTTTTAGTCTCTAGCTTAGCTGAATGGGTACTGTTCCAAGATTGCTAGGATTTGACTAATTCAGTATTATACCCTGTTTCATATCTGCTAGTTGATCTTTTTTTGGTCAGCAACTATACTACTGTAACCAACAGTATGCATGTTGAATGACAACGCTGGAAACATCTGTTTTTTTTCAATTTATGCTTTAGTTAATCATCCTGGTGAGCTGCTATGTCTTACACTGCTTTTTTTGTGGAAACAGAGCAATCAAATTGTGGCTTTGAAAGTTCTTTTCAAGAGTCAGCTTAAGCAATCACAGGTCGAGCATCAGCTGCGACGCGAAGTGGAGATTCAGAGTCATCTTCGTCATCCTAATATTCTTCGCCTGTATGGGTACTTCTATGATCAGGTAAAAACATATCCACATTTTTAATTAACCATTGCTCCATTTATATGCCAAGAGTGGTCATCATTTCTGTCATGTGAAATTCTCAGACCCGGGTTTACCTAATCCTGGAATATGCTGCCAAGGGTGAGCTGTATAAGGAACTGACAAGGTGTAAACATTTTTCTGAGAGACGTTCAGCAACTGTGAGTTGATGCTCTGTACATGTTGCTTGGTGAATTTATCTGCAGCTCATTTTTCACCAAAGAAGTAATGGAGGTTTACTTTTATTTTTAGTATATTGCATCATTGGCTAGAGCTCTGATCTACCTGCATGGGAAGCATGTTATCCATCGGGACATTAAACCAGAAAATCTTTTGGTTGGAGCCCAGGTACTTGCATTGTGTGTGTGTGTTTTTTTGGGTATCCTTGATCTGAAAGACTGTGAAACTCTATGCTTACTTGGATTGTTGTATGTTTCCTTGGAAAAGGGTGAGATCAAAATCGCCGACTTTGGCTGGTCTGTGCATACCTTCAACAGAAGAAGGACCATGTGCGGAACTCTGGATTACCTGCCACCTGAAATGGGTACTTTGCCAACCATTTACCTCCAGTTATCAACTAGTTCAACGATTTCTTTGAAAATTCCCACAGCAGTTCCAGTTCTCTATTGATCTAACTGCTTTCATTGGCTCTGAAACCTGTTGTGGTTTATCCAGTTGAGAAGACAGAACATGATTACCATGTTGACATATGGAGCCTGGGTATTCTGTGTTATGAGTTCCTTTACGGGGTCCCACCTTTTGAAGCTAAGGAGCACTCAGAAACATACAGAAGGTAACTCCATGACTCTGGGATCTTAGTGTGCCGTCCCTAACATCATGCCCATATGAGTTCTAGATTATTTCTTGTGACTTTTGAGCTATGCCCTGATAATTGTGAGGAAACTTTTGAAGTTGCATGTAGTGCTAGTGTAGCAAAGAGAGAGCACTATATTGATCACCACAGCTGCTCATGTTTTTAGATCCATGGTTTCTTTCTATTTATCATTAGTATATATGTATTGCATAGTGAAATATATATCCATGTGGTCGTGAAAAATATATCAATGTGGTCGTGAAACTAAGAGGGCGACTGCTGTTTCTGAATCTGTCTTTTACTTTTATACAGGATAGTAAAAGTCGACTTGAAGTTCCCACTGAAACCATTCGTTTCGCCCGCCGCAAAGGATTTGATTTCCCAGGTAAAGAAGTCTTCAGTTTTTCCCCCTTGTCTCGTAAAGGAAATGGATGGTCATCAATTGTTGTACACAGATGCTGGTAAAGAACTCGGCCCAGCGGCTGCCTCTCCACAAGGTTCTTGAGCACCCATGGATCGTCCAGAACGCCGACCCTTCCGGTGTGTGCCGAGGATAGAACCACCACCACCGGCTGAAGGGAGTGCGATTCTTTCCACTCTCCCCATTTCGAGGGGAGTGCGATTCTTTCGACTGTTTATGGCTTCTGTCGCCCGAATTGCCCCACCCCGAACTGTATCTTGTAGCACCGTGTACTGTGTAGTTGGGGCCGTGGGCAAATTGCCCTGTACCCTCGAACAACCTTCTTTACTCGTAGTCTCGTATGAGAGAGCCTTGTAGAGTCTCGTCCGTCCAATTATATGAACTCGAGGGCAATGTGCAGGAAAATGTTGAAGGTATCGTCCATAACCAGCAAAACTTATGTAGCGAGCTCGATTTGGAATTTACTTTTGATCCGTATATGCATTGTTCTCAACTGACGAAATTAATACACGTAAGATGCAAACCGAAATTAATACACGAACAGCCAAAACGAGCTTACTTCAGGAAGCTTATATTATTACCAAATGCTCACATTATCCAACCCTATCATATATAGTGGTCGCTAATCTCTACAACGCCAGCACCCAAAAAAGCAAAACAAGTCTTGTGCCCCCCCCCCCCCCCCCTCACACTGCCGCTGCCTGGCATTTGCGCGAGTTCTCCGGCGAGCTATCGCCTTCCAGGAGCAGCGTGTTGTGCAGGTGGTGCTCGTCGTCGTCGTGCTTCATGTTCTCCACGTCCTCGTGGCTCAGGAAGCAGGGCTGGTTCGTCGAGCACAGCACCCTTGCCCACATCCGGTCCGTGATCACCACCTTGTTCTGCTTCTCGGTGATCCTCTGCAAAACAAGAGAAGGGTTTATCCAGGATCCAAGACCGGATGTCCAGGAAGCTCAAGTGCACAAGCGCAAGACCCTCTCGACTTACATAGAACGGGATGTAGGCGTGTCTGCCATTGACCGGAGCGACGGTGAAGCCGGTGTACCCCGCCATGGCGCCATGGAGCGCGCTGTGGGCTAGCAGAGTGCAGTAGACGTTGTCGGAAGCGTTTGAACTGACGGCGCGGATCATGTAGGTCGGGTCGATGTACTTGAGGGTTATCGGGAAACGGGGCTTCTTCTTGAAATGATCCTGCATGTCAAAGAAATGGGATAAAATTCAGCATTGGAATGCCAGGTAATGATAAAAAAAATTATTAAGATGGCTCGGTTTGAAACTAAATAATTCTGCTAGTAGAGCTAATCGACAAGGAAACGGAGATCTGGACCACGAGCCTGACCTTTATCTTCTGGGATAGCCAGAGGCCAACATCCAGAAGCAGCTTATTTCCCGAAGCATCCTGGGTGTCCACGGAATTCATGCTTTTCGCGATGAGATCCTGTCCAGCACCCTCAGCCACCACGATGACCATATGGCCGTTGTCCTTGAGCCGTCTCTCGACGAACTCAAGGAGCCCTCCCTTCCCTTCAAGGTAGAAGGGGGACTCCGGGATTAAGCAACAGTCCTGAGGCAGCAAGCAGAAGGAAGCGGTCACTCATTTCATTTGGCTCAACATCTTCTTTTCCCACGTCCAACATAAGAAGATGAATCAGCAGAGCGTACGTACCACGTCGCGGCTAGCTAGAGTAGCGTACATGGCAATGAAACCTGCGTCAGATCAGAAGGATTTAAAGCTTGTTGCTGTTTATAACCATCACAGTGATGCAAAAATAAGCAGGACCCGAAACTAGAGGTGGCGGCGAGCTTGAATGGGGGGAGATTGATAAACGTACCGCTGTTGCGACCCATCAGCTTCACGACACCGATGCCGTTCTCTGCACTCTCAGCCTCGACATGAGCAGCGTTGATGGCCCTCTGGGCCTCCTCCACGGCAGTGTCAAATCCGAACGACTTGTCGATCACCTGCACGAGCAGTACAAGACGAAGAAGCTATGGTCAGGAACGAGAACGATGTTTTGCTATTTATTATTTTTTTTTTCAAAGGACGCAGCTGGAGGAGCAGAAGATACCGCGATGTCATTATCGATGGTCTTTGGGACGCCGACCACAGCACATTTGAGGCCCCGTCTCCGGACTTCCTGAGACCATGTTCCCAAAAAAGTTTCGAGTCACACACACACATCGATCGGATTTTGCATCTACTAACAGCAATTTGTCCAGAATCACCACATCTGGATGCTTGTGTTATACCTCGTAAATCACAGAGGCGCCTTTCTGAGTACCGTCGCCGCCGATAATATAGACCTGGTTAATACCACGGTCCTGAAGACAGTCAACAATCTTGGCAGTGTCATGCCCTCCTCTCGACGTTCCCAGGACCGTCCCGCCTCTCTTGTGGATGCCGTTCACTGATCTCGGTGTCAACGCGACCGTGTTTTTAGAATAGAAACCCTTGTATCCACCCTACACATCACACATACACATAATAATCAGTCCAGAAATGAGACAAGATGGCTCAATATGCTTCGTAAGCACTATCAGCATCGTGTGGCTAGGTGGCAACAGGAGAAGTTTATCTCTGTTTTGCTATCGATAATTGTGAGACCTTAACTAAGCCAATTGAATAAGCAAGTTTATCACTGTTTTGCTATCGATAATTGTGAGACCTTAACTAAGCCAATTGAATAAGCAGTCGACAAATGGTTCAAATGATCGATGCATTGTAATCTACACATGCGAAAGAATAATTTTTTTTCGCAAGATGAGCATCGTAAAGGCTCCTCAGTCCTCACCTCTATGCCAACGACAGTGGTGACGCCGTACATGTCATACAGGCCGCAGACAAGCTCACGGATGACGGTGTTCAAGCCGGGGCAGAGCCCGCCGCAGGTGACGATGGCGGCGTTCACCTCGTCGGGCTGGAAGTACACCCGCTGCCGCGGCCCGGCGCGCCGGAAGTGGGTGCCCCTGGCGCTGGTCTTGTGAACAACGATCTGCGGGGCAGCCAGTCAGTCACGTCATGTCACAGGCCGGCCGGGTTAGCGCGCGCCAAGCAAGTCTGCGCCGGCGCCGCCAGTCCATCGTTTGCGGCGGGAAAAGAGAAGCCTCCCTCACCTTCTGCGTGACGGTGTCGTCTGGGTTGACGAAGTACTGCCTGGGACAGAGAAGCACGCGGTGGGAGAGAAAGGTCAGTCAGCTCTGGAGCATCGATCATCCGTGTGTCTGGGCGGGTTAAGAATGGAGCCTGGGATTGGGAATAATAGCGAAATGGAAGCGGGGGGAGTGAGGAGGAGAGTTCGTACTTGACGACTGAATACGCCGGGTTGTCTTGGAGGGGGTTCGGGTACGTCTGCAGGTCGAAGCGACCACACCGATGGAATCAGTGAAACATGTACACCAACGCGAGACAGCATCAGACAAGAGGATTGGGGGGGGGGGAGTGGCGCACGCACCGGGAGCTGAGGCAGGTAATCCGTGAGGTGCGGCACGTCCTCGAGCACGTAGCCGGCGTCGCCGCCCACCAGCTTCTTCTTCTCCGCCCACTTCGCCGCCGGGGACGCCTTGGTGGCGCCGCCGCCGTTGGCAGCGGCGGCGGGGACGGGGTCCTTGAGGTCGAGCGGCTTCTTCCTCTTCTCCGGCGCCGCCACGGGCGCAGGAGGGACACCGAAGGATTCCATCGCCGGGACGGCCCGTGCCGCCGGTGAACACAGAGCAAGCTTTCGCGTCCGCCGCCTGCTGGGCTGGCCCTGCGGCGCGCGCGACGAAGAGTCTCGGTTCGACCCCCCGCGGCGAGCTAACTAACCTTTCTGCTGCGACGGAGTATAGTTTGTTGGCGTCTGCCGAAGGCGCGAGCCGTCATTGCATATTATATATCGCGGGTTTGGGCGGGACTATAGCGCGCTGCGCCGCCGTTTTACAGACGTCGCGCTTGAGGTTTGACGACGGCGACGGACGGAGGAGGACCGAAGCCAAGAGGGGGTTGGAGAGAAGGTTCCCGTTTATTTACACGGTTTGGAGAGGACGAAAGAAATGCCGCTCCGGCGTGTATGTAATGTATAGGGGAATTGGAATATTCCCTAGGATTTTGGGCATTTGGCTGCCGTGTGTGTGTGGGTAAACCGGGGAACACAAACGGGTAAGGCTATCCGCAGCCGTTACCCCTAAATTTTTCCCCCTATATCACTTTTTCCCCCTATTTTTCCCCCCATTTTTTCATCTCCCGCAGCGGTTCCCCCTAAATACTCCCCCTATACCCCACTACCACTATAAAATATCATTTTCTATACCAACTATCAATTTTTTATCTACTAACAATTACTCGTGGACCCACAGCACAGTGTTTAGGGTGATGAACAGTGACACGCTAGATCTGGGGGGAGAGAGAAGGGGACCGACACGTAGGGGGTGCTGTAGGGGGCACCGCTGCGGCCATAGGGTGCCCCCTACAGCCGACATGCAAGGGGAGGGGGAGCGGTAGGGTAGACCGCTGCGGTCAGTCGAAGACCGCTGCGCTGCACATTTGGCTGGGAGGGAGGGATGCCCCTCGTGTCCGAAAGAGAGAAGGGCGAAACGGTCAGTACGGAACTGTTAGCGGAGCGGGGCAGCAGCACCAGGTGGCCAGAGTTGCGAGCCACGAGCCATGACGAATGACCGTGACGTGCCACCTACTACTACCCATCTAGCCCACAAGCATCACGATTCACTCACGGGATTCATCATTCATTCCCCATCGCAAAGGCAAATAAAAAACAAACGACCACGGACCACTCATTTCTCGCCTTGTCTTTTCCCTCGGTGTGCACCGCCCATTTTGCAGCAAATCAGCGCCGTGCGAGGACTCACAACGCCATCTGCAGGAAGGTGTGATTGGGTGAGCCGTGAGCCCGTGAGCATACAAAAAATAAATATAAGGAGCGATTATTATTAATTAATCGCTGTTGCTCTCGGCTCTCCACATCGGAACGATGACGCGTGTCTGCTTATTTAGCCCTTGTTGTGTACTTTCGGTGCCGCGTGCCCATGTCACGTCACGGCCCACGCGCGCGTTGTGCATAGTTTGCTTCCGATCCATTGCCTAGTTGCTCGGCTTCATAATCATGGCAAATACTATAACCATCGTGGTACATACAATCACACTCCAAGATGATGTTGATCTCTTATTTAGAGATAAATTATTCTGAGGCACATTATTAATATTGATCATCAGATTAACCTTAAATTTGTTTTTGTCTTCTAGTTCCCGTTCGGAAACAATGTTTTTGAAAGACCACTGTTTTCTGAAAATACCGCAATGTACTTTAGTCATGGCAATAACACAATTTAAAATACCGCAGTTTTTGGAAATTGAGCTCGAGACCTAAGATTAGAATACTTTAAAACAAATACAATATTTGCAATACTTCAGTTTCGAAAAGTTTTTGAAAACAGAGATTTTATCTAGCTTGCGAAACACCATTCTGAATATAATACTTCAGTATTTGATAATACTATAATATTTTTTTTTCCAAAACTATGAAAAAAACTTAACTCCCAAACACCCCCTACTCTGTGATGACTGAACTACTATTAACTTCACTCTCAAACACCCCCTGTTGTGCGATGACTTTACCACTATTCGCTTGCATGTGACCTCATTCAGCACTATCTAGGTCCACATTCAGGACAACAATGCTAGGAAGAGCGAAGATTATCCTGCAGGAATTTACCTATTTTGGGATAGTATAGAAACTTAAATCCCCTCCGGGTTACTTTTGATACCGGAGGAGATTGGAGGGGTTAAAATTCGTTTGGTATCATTTTAAATAGCAAGTGAATTTTAGCGCCTCCAATCCCCTCTATTATCTTTGCTAAAAAACAAGTCCTCAATTCCATGAATTTTGGGGGGTTAAATTTTCAAATTAGACATTAAGGGATGACTTGCTCCGATCTACCGTTTCTGTCGGAGACGTTTAGTAGAAGGGAGCCTATATTTTTCATTTGACCGCAAAATCAATACTCTTATTGAGGTTTTCCTTTTTTTGCCTGCAAATAACGTTTTAGGACCACTAGATTATATTTATTGATACTCCCTCCCTCTTAAAATGTTTGTCACTATGGTATTCTTGACGGTCAACCTTTCTCAAATTTGACTAGATTAGAAAATATTAGCAACATTTGTATCTCTAAATAATGTTACTACAAAAATATACTCAAATATCTATCTAATAATACTAATTACATACTATAAATATTAACACCTTCTTATATATATTTGGTCAAAGTTAAAATGGTTGACCCCTCGAAAAGTGAGAACGACAAACATTTTGGGACGGAGGAACAAATGCTAGAGTTTAGAAGACTCCTAATTTATTTTTTCAAACCTCCAAGAATCGGTACTCTCGACTAATCCTCATTTGAGAATCCACGTAAGGATGTTGCTCCCCCTTGGTCCACGCAAGGACCAATTGCTCTCTACGAACTGTTCTTTCACCATTTCGGCATGATGAACCGATCATAACTGTGCACAAGTCTCAAGTCGGCTCAATGACAACCTCTCCATGTAATCACCACATGGATCGCCACCGAACCATCTTGGTGTTGTCATTCACCAAGAGTAATAAGTACGAAATCTTACTTTACTCTAACAAGACCAATTAGATCAATGAATGTATACGAATCACTCTTGTTTGTACTAACGAGACTACTAGTCTCACAAGATCCGACTCTCGAGTGTCTCACTATGCAATGTCGCTTATCACAATCTATATATATTTCTTTTGCTATTAAATGGGCCAAGATAAAGTGTATTGGCTCGTTGGTGGGGATACTTATAGCTCCAACTAGCCAAGCTAGCTATTACAGGAAACTTAGGCTCAATTTGTAACCTTCAGACCATCTAATGATCATTGTCGAACCATCTCCCACGGAATGGCAAGACAAAATATTAACTTTTGTGCTAATATTTCTGAACTAGTTGTTTGAACTGCGTCTTGGGCATATGGTCCAACGTCCACCAGAACCTCACAAAAGCTTTCTTTTTTGTCTGATGGGTCAACTACTCACTAGGTTCGATGACACTGTAGTCGAACCTTGTTTGAAATGATGTCACCATATGGTCTCACACATGTTTTGGACCAGTCTTACGCACCCCTAGAGCTCTCGTGTCTGATCACACAGATCGTTTGACCTAACACATTGGTTCCACCCTGAAACTAATTAAGGTTTGATGCTTCAAAACCCTCTAACTTAAGCAAATTTGAAACTTCGAAATTGGGTTTTGATCTTTACTAAACCCATTTAGATCAAGCTTTTAGTTCATACCTCTTTTATAGTATGGTTAAAGAAAAAACAAAATGTTAAACTAACTAAGCGTCTCTCAACTACAATCAACACTAGGAACTAGTCCATCCTTAACTTTGCCTTTCATCCTCTAAATTTACGCGATGAAATTCTTAAACAGGGGTTTTTGAACCTTATACTGTCCAAACCATTCAACATCATTACGATGTAACTCAACTTTGTCTCTGTAAAACACATGTTAGTCATAATAATCTTATGTTATCATTAATCCCTGTAGTACTTGAGGGTCTAGATGCTTGCAGGGACCATAAATCGACCTATTTTATCTAAATACTATGTTCTTATTGATCAAATTGGTAACATGAGTGGATCCAATTTTTTACACGTCTAGAAAAGATAAGGTATAAAAATATTTTTATTATCTACACATTTATCTATAATTTAAGAGATTGAAGCTGGTGTTGTTATCTTCTAGTTGGCCTCACAATGTTTAGAGATGGCGTAGCCTGCTATTAGTCATTGAGACCCGTTCTTATAATCCATTATTTACCCCAACTACAAAAAAAAACAATCCGGCTAATTGCCATCCATAATGTCTAGGTCGTACTCGTACGTCGAGATGCCGATCTGTACGTACCTCCGGCTGCTACATACCTACATACATTAATACATACTGTATGTTACAAAACAATGTAATATGATCAAGACCCATCCAACCGTCCATTCTACAGTTATTTGATCCAAGGGTCAGATGCCCTTTGTACACATGTATATAAAGAAGATCTCTGCAATAAACAAGACACTCCAGCCATTTTGTCTCATTCTCTCTTTGTCTCTCTCCATTCGCCATTGAGCACTACAATAGAGCGCAACACGTTATCAGCACTGCCTCAAGGGAAAATCAGAGAAAGAGAAGAAGAAGAACACGCTGTTGTTGACAAGAACAACA
This sequence comes from Zea luxurians, assembly GCA_029449295.1. Classification (NCBI taxonomy): domain Eukaryota; kingdom Viridiplantae; phylum Streptophyta; class Magnoliopsida; order Poales; family Poaceae; genus Zea; species Zea luxurians. The sequence continues at coordinate 102,001,920 of JAOPSE010000014.1, read as the reverse complement.
AGATCGATCTTCACATCAACAGCAAGGTATGGAGCATACCGTTTCCATGCGCATACGCCGTATGCGCGAAGTTCTGCACATTCTTGATGATTCGATGTTGGAGGCGTACGCCGCTGGTCAAGCCGCAGCGCTTCCACCGGTGCATGCGATCCCTGAACGCCGTGTTCAAGTGCAAAATGTGCACTACTGCGTTCTCCATGGATGGACAGCGGTGGTTCCGCTGCCGGTGGTGGAGTGTGGACTCCCCATTGCATCCCCGTCGCCACCGGCGCCGGTGTTTGACGCAGGATCGTCTGCATCGGCCCCCATGGATGTCGATCTGGCGGCACCACCACCGCCTCCGCCCACTGCAGCGGCAGTTGCTCGTCGTTCGCCATCTCCACCAGTGCCTGCGGTCGTCGGGACCATTGCTGCCCGTCGTGGACAGCCCCCGCGTGCCGTCGATGCTCCACGTGGACGCATCATCTTCACTGGCCATCACCCAAATGGGGTGGCCCCATCTTCCTCCTCCAATCGGAGGGCCTAATGGCTCTCGATCCGGCCGCCGCGTCGGCCATTTGGGGGGAGGGGTGGGGAGAAGCGCGGCAAGCCCCGATGCGGGCGCGCCCTGCGGAGCACGGCCAGTGCTCTGCGCATCCGGGCCGATGCTCGGCGCGGCACTTGGCTGACCGGCCAGGCACGCACGCCCTGGCGCTCGGCGCGGGCACGGCTCCCGACCAGGCGCCCGGCCAGGTGGCTGGTAGAGCGCACGCCCGGCGCGGCCCCTCCGCGTGAGCTCGGCGCGGCCCGACAGCGCGCTCGGCGCGGATCTCCGAGGCGGCCCGGCGATGTGAGCCATGGTGCTCCGGCCCCCCAGCGGCAGCCACGGGCGTGCCTCCCCCTGGCCTGCGCACGACGCGGTCCCCGGCAACGGCGCCACCGGCCAGACGGGCCAGCGAGGACTGCTCGGCGCGGCCCCCGCTGCCAGACCTGCTCGGCGCGCGCGGCCCCGCGACGGTTGGCTGGCGGCGCTTGGCGCGGCCCCCTGCCGGGCGCTCGACGCGGCCGCGGTCGAAGCCAGGGCGCGGGCGCAGGAGCAGCCAGGCGGACGCGCGCGGCCCGCGCTCCGTGCGGGCGCGATGGACCTCCTCCCCGCGTGGACGACGGCTGCCTGGTGGGTGGCGGCAGGAGCTTGCCGCTCCTCTGATGACGGCGGCTGGTGGCTGGGGCGGTTAGGGTTTGGCAAACCCTAACTGCCCCCTATTTATAATGGGCTCTGTTGCCTCTGTTGGGCCGCCTGGGCCGGTCAGCTAGGCTGGGCCGGCGTGCAGGCTTCTGGCCGCTGCCTGGCCCGCCTGGCAGGCCGCCTGGGCTGGTTTTCAGGGGCAAAAATGGCCTATTTTACCATTTTAATTTCAGAATTTCTGTATAAGACTCTGTTTTATATGCTTTTTCAGTTCAAAGTTATCTTAGGCGTCTAAATTCGTAATTTAGACTGCATATATTGTAAAGACATATCTGTTTTATTGTACATATAGCAGATTTTAGTTCGTGAATTATTGTTTGTTTTACATTAATAATTCACATATCTCTACTTGCTATTATTTACGCACTCATTTATGTTTGCATATAAATATAGCATTTATTAAGTTCAGACTTAATATAACTCATGCAAAAATGAAATTACATTATTTTGGATTAAGAGCATAGGGAGATAGAGTCCTAAGCATTGGCTGCACTAAATTCTTTTATAGAATTTAGTAGCCCAGAAACCGTGCTTGTGGCAGCATTTGGAATGCCTATCTCTATGAGGTCTACATCTCTCGGGATGACTACCTATACGTGCTATTCAAAACAACAGGATATTGAGTTATTGAATTTTACTTTGATAATTAGTAGAGCATGGGTAGTGGAGACCTAAGCATTGGCTGCGGTTTGTTCATTTATGAACTTATCTGCCCAGAGACCGTGCTTTTAGGTAGCAAGTTTCTTGCCCACTACTAGGAGATCTACCTCATTAATTTGAGGATTATCTATACAATGCTCACTAGTATTCAAAGTACTTATTCAATTGGAAGGTTTGGAACCTTCAGGAAACTCATATCACATGTAAGAGTTATTGAATTTTACTTTGATAATTAGTAAAGCATGGGTAGTGGAGACCTAAGCATTGGCTGCGATTTGTTCATCCGTGAACTTATCAGCCCAGAGACCGTGCTTTTAGGCAGCAAGTTTCTTGCCCACTACTAGATCTACCTCATTAATTTGAGGATTATCTATACTATGCTTACTAAAAAAATTCAAAGTACTTATTCAATGGGAAGGTTTGGAACCTTCAAGGAACTCGTTACATATGTAATTTTAAGATTTTTGCATATTGAGCTTACAACATCACCATTGTGACTATTAATTTATGCGTAAATTAATGGATGTCCATGGTAATGACTGTAGGAACATGTCAACCAAAGAGTTCGAGGAACTCGCCCTTGATGGGCATAACTACCCAACTTGGGCTTCAGACATTGAAATAACTTTTGCTTCTCGTGGGATCATTGATGCAATTGCAGCACCCATCACTGGTACTGATCCAGTGAATGAGGTTAAAAAGAACACAACACTTTTCCTTTTGAGGCTTTATATCCATAAGGACCTTAAGCAAGAGTACCTTATGGAGAGATGCCCTCACAACTTGTGGAAAGCTCTCAAAGAGCGCTATGAACAGCAGAAGGAGCTCATATGGCCGTCAGCCAACCATGAGTGGAACCACCTTCGACTGCAAGATTTTAAATCTGTTGCAGAATATAACCATGCTCTTCATAGCATTTGTTCTAAATTGAAGTTTTGCGAGAAAGAGCCCACTGAAGCAGACAAAATAGAGAAGACTCTATCTACCATGCTTCCAGAGGACAGGATATTGCATCAGCAGTATCGCTCTAGCAATTTCCAGAAATATTCTCAACTTATGCACACATTGACCCAAGTAGAAAAGCATCATGAGCTTCTTCTAAAGAATGCTCAGCAGCGCCCTCCAGGGTCTGCCCCTCTGCCTGAGGTACATTTCAATGTGCATAAGACTGGGAATAAGAAAGGATTCAAGAAAAACTTCAAGAATCCTTCTGGACCTCGCAAATTCAATAAGAACAAATTCCACAAGAAAGGTAAAGGAAAAGGAAAAGGAAATGGCAAGCCTCTACCATCTAAGGGCAATAGAGCTTGCCTTAAATGTGGTACTGAGGGCCATTTTGCTAGGGATTGCACTTGCCCTAAGCACCTTGTTCTTTTGTATCAACAATCCCTAAAGAAGCCAAAGTCCGATAAGCCTGCTTTTGAGGCTCATTTCAATTCTACTGAAGCACCAATTGAGGTTGGAAGTTCTTCACTGGCTTCTGGTGATCTGAAGAACACTCTTGCTAAAGAGCACCTCAATGTGGTTGACAACAAGCCTCCACTTCTGCAAGAAGATGAATCTGATGATATGATCATTGAGTATATGTCAAAGGATCCGTTTGGAGATTTGGCATAAATCTCTCATGCTTGGAGACTCGATCATGATCACTGTGGCTTGTGTGGATGTTCTATACTGTCTTTATAATGTTGTTGTAATAAGTAGAGGTATACAATCTCATGTTCTGAGATGTAACATACTCTACAAGACCAGTGTTGGGTCCTGTGTGTAGTGCGAACTCATTGGTTGAGTCGCCATACCATTATTGTAATATGGTTTCGAAATTGTGATATTTAATATCATGTTCTGTATAGTACTAAGTTGCATCATAAAATTCTTATTCAGAATTTTCTTTATGTATAGATGCATAATGATGACAACTCGACGGAAGAGGAATTATGCCTTGTGGACAGTTGTACCACAAACTCTATACTTAGGGAGATCAAATACTTTCAGACTCTTAAGAAAAGAGATGGGAAAGTTTTGACTATCGCCGGACGCGATGCTGTGATAGTTGGCTCTGGTCGAGCAACTATTACCCTCCCCATGGGTACTGAAATTGTGATCGAGGATGCATTATTGTATCCTGATTCCACACGTACCCTCCTGAGTTTTAGAGATATCCGGCAAAATGGATTTCATATTGAAACCCATGATGAAAATCAAGAAGAGTTTCTCTTCTTGACAAAGCCGAATAAATATGGCAAACGCATATGCGAGAAAATTCCATCACTCACGTCAGGGTTGTACTATACATATATTAAGAGCAATGCACATGTTGCATATAAGGTAATTTTCCAAGATGTTGATGCATTCCAGATTTGGCATGATCGACTTGGTCATCCTGGCATAGGGATGATGAGGAAAATTACAGGCAATTCAATTGGTCATAATTTGCCTACAACAAGTTTTCCCAAATCTAAGGATTTTGTTTGCACCGCATGTGCAACTGGGAAACTTATTTTGAGACCATCATATCTCAAAATTAAAGCTGAACCGCTTAAATTCCTTGAAAGGATTCAAGGAGATATTTGTGGGCCAATTATGCCAACTTCTGGGCCGTTCAGGTATTTCATGGTACTGATTGACGCATCTACAAGATGGTCACATGTGTGTTTACTATCAACACGCAACCATGCATTTGCCAAGATAATGTCTCAAATTATCAAGTTAAAGGCAAATTTTCCTGAACATCGGATTAGTTCAATCCGAATGGACAATGCTGCTGAATTCAAATCTCAGGCATTCAATGATTATTGTATGGCGCTGGGGATTCAAGTACAGCACTCGGTACCGTATGTCCACACCCAGAATGGTTTGGCTGAGTCACTAATCAAGAGGATTAAACTCATAGCAAGGCCATTATTGATGAATTGCAAATTGCCTTCGTCGTGTTGGGGTCATGCAGTACTGCACGCTGCTGACCTTATACAATTACGACCAACTGCATACCATTCAACATCCCCAATACAAATGGTGCGTGGAAATCCTCCAAGTATTTCCCATTTGCGTAAATTTGGATGTTGTGTATACATTCCAATCTCACCACCTCAGAGAACAGCTATGGGCCCACACAGGAAAGTGGGGATCTATGTGGGATTTCAATCTCCGTCGATCATTAAGTATTTAGAACCCTTAACAGGGGATCTATTTACAGCCCGTTTTGCTGACTCTATCTTTGATGAGGAACATTTCCCGGCATTAGGGGGAGAATTCAAGTACCAAAAAGAATGCCAGGAAATAAATTGGAATACTCAATGTGTTCCAGGTTATGATCCACGTACTTCAGAAACTGAACTACAAGTTCAGAAAATTATACATTTGCAAAGACTTGCAAATGAACTGCCAGATGCATTCACTAATTACAAAGGTGTCACTAAATCATTCATTCCTGCTAGGAATGCACCAGAAAGAGTGGAAGTACCGAGTAAGGCCACTCAACTCCTAGAGAGGAGAAGTATGGTGAATAAGCGCAGTTCTGTTGCTAAGAAGCAAAGAACAATAGTGAATGCAAAAGGACACCAAAATGATACAATGTATCATGTGGATTGTGATGATCCACAACCCAGCTCGGATGTGCACATAACCGAGGCTGGGACATCGGAAAATCCTAGACACATCAATTTGGGAAATCCTGATGAGTCTCTAAGGAATGATGAAATTGCCATCAACTATGTTGAGACTGGTGAAACATATGACAGAAAGGCTACCAATGTCGACATATATTTCTCCGAGCAGATTGCTGAGGACCTTCAAAATGATCTAGATCCTAAGACCATGGCAGAGTGCAGTAAGCGCTCGGATTGGATCAAATGGAAGGCAGCAATCGAAGCGGAGTTAGCCTCGCTTTACAAAAGAGAAGTTTTCTCTGCTGTAATACCTACACCACGTGATATCTTCCCTGTGGGATATAAGTGGGTTTTCATTCGGAAACGAAATGAAAACGGTGAGGTAGTGAGATACAAAGCAAGGCTAGTAGCACAAGGGTTTACGCAAAGACCCGGCGTTGATTTCAACGAAACTTATTCACCAGTCATGAGTGCAATAACATTCCGATATTTAATATCATTGGCAGTACAAAATCGTCTATCTATGCAGTTAATGGACGTAGTGACAGCATATCTTTATGGGTCACTGGATTCTGATATATACATGAAAGTTCCTGATGGAATAGATGTACCGAATCCAAAGGCAAAGCGCAACATGTATTGCGTAAAGTTGCAGAAGTCATTATATGGCTTAAAACAATCGGGCAGAATGTGGTACAACCGATTGAGTGAATTCCTTTTAAGGAAGGGATACACGAAAAATGATGATTGCCCGTGCGTCTTCATCAAAAGATCCAAAGTAGGATTCTGTATCATATCAGTTTATGTTGATGACCTTAACATCATAGGAAATAAACTTGATATTGATGAAGCACGTCATCATTTAACGACGGAATTTGAGATGAAGGATTTGGGTAAAACCAAATTTTGCTTAGGTCTACAACTTGAGCATTTACCTTCTGGAATCCTTGTACATCAAAGTACATATACCCAAAAGGTATTGGAAAAATTCAATATGCATATGTCTTATCCTTCAAAGACTCCTATGGTGGTCAGATCTTTGGATTTAAAGAAAGATCCATTCAGACCACAGGATGATGAAGAACTGATATTGGGACCGGAGTTCCCATATCTCAGTGCTATTGGTGCATTGATGTATCTTGCTAATAATACCCGGCCGGATATTGCTTTTGCAGTAAATTTGTTAGCAAGGCACAGTTCTGCCCCAACAAAAAGACACTGGGTTGGCATTAAGAATATTTTCCGATACCTAAATGGCACAAAGGATCTAGGACTCTTTTACAAGAGAAGTAATGATCCTAGTTTAATTGGGTATACAGATGCTGGCTATTTATCTGATCCCCACAATGGCCGATCGCAAACTGGATTCGTATTCTTACAAGGTGGAACTGCCATCTCGTGGAAATCGTCTAAACAGACTTTGGTGACCACGTCCACCAACCATTCTGAAATAATTGCATTATTTGAAGCATCACGTGAATGTGTATGGCTTCGTAGAATGGTAAATCATATACTCACGACTTGTGGTATTGGTTCTCTTGACTCACCAACAATTATCTATGAAGATAATTCAGCTTGTGTTGTTCAGATGGATACAGGTTATATCAAGAGTAATATCAATAAGCATATTTCTCCTAAACTATTTTATCCCCATGAACTTCAGGAAAAAGGGGATATAAACATCTTGCAAACAAAGTCTTGTGATAATCTTGCAGATCTATTCACAAAATCTCTACCATACTCTACATTTCAGAAATGTGTTGAGGGGATTGGTATGAGAAGACTTAAATGCTTGCAAGGTTCAGGGGGAGTAATTCTCCGTGATATATGACCTGTATTGAACCATCATTGTCGGCGTTTCGAGACCGGGGGGGTCCCCGAGCCGACGAGTGAGTGTGCCGCGTGCCCCAGCCCAGATGGGTCGAGCGCGTGGGCGAGCGCGAAGGGGGGAAAGAGCGAGGTGGCCGGAGCCGGGTCGTGAGGGAGGCGGAGATCCCGCGGCCTTCGTGTTCGTCCCGCGCCCAGGTCGGGTGCGCTTGCAGTAGGGGGTTACAAGCGTCCGCGCGGGTGAGGGGAGCGAGCGGCCCCAAGAGAGCGCCTGCCCCTGCCCTCGTTCCCACGAGGCCAACCTTCTCTAAGAAGGCCCTGGTCCTTCCTTTTATAGGTGCAAGGAGAGGATCCAGGTGTACAATGGGGGTGTAGCAGAGTGCTACGTGTCTAGCGGGGGAGAGCTAGCGCCCTAAGTACATGCCAAGGTGGCAGCCGGAGAGATCTTGGCACCCAGCTGGTGTGGTGTCGTGGCTGTTGGTGGAGCAACGGAGCCTGGCGGAGGGACAGCTGTCGGAGCTGTTGGGTCCTTGCTGACGTCCCCCTGCTTCCGTAAGGGAGCTGAGAGCCGCCGTCGTCATAGGGCTAGCGGGGCGCCATCATTGCCTATCTAGCGGAGCTAGCCAGATGGGACATCGGTCTTGTTCTCTGCGGCCCGAGTCGGCTCGGGGTAGGGTGATGATGGCGCTTCCTGTTGACGTGGCGGACTTGTGCCCTAGGTCGGGCGACGTGGAGGCTCCTCCGAATCCGAAGTCGAGTCTGTCCTGCATGGCCGAGGCCGAGCCCGAGCTCCTGGGTCGGGCGAGGCGGAGGTCGTTCGGCAGAGGCCAGGGCGGAGTCCGACCCCTGGGGTCGGGCGAAGCGGAGTTCGTCGTCTTCCGGAGCCTAGTCCGAGTCCGAGCCCTGGGTCGGGCGGAGCGGAGTTCGCCGTCTTCTGGGGCCTTAGCCCGAGTCCGAGCCCTGGGTCGGGCGGAGCGGAGTTCGCCGTTTTTCGGGGCCTTAGCCCGAGTCCGAGCCCTGGGTCGGGCGGAATGGAGTTCGCCGTCTTCCGGGGCCTTAGCCCGAGTCCGAGCCCTGGGTCGGGCGGAGCGGAGTTCGCCGTCTTCCGGGGCCTTAGCCCGAGTCCGAGCCCTGGGTCGGGCGGAGCGGAGTTCGCCGTCTTCCGGGGCCTTAGCCCGTTAGTCTTACTCTTTGCGTTAAATGCCCCTCTGACTTGGTCGGTCGGCGCGGCGATTTAGTCAGGGTTGCTTCTTAACGAAGGCAAGGCCTCGGGCAAGCCGGAGATGCGTCTGCCGTAAAAAGGGGGCCTCGGGCGAGACGGAAACACCTCAGGGTTGGCTGCCCTTGCCCGAGGCTAGGCTCGGGCAAGGCGTGATCGAGTCGCTCGTATGGACTGATCCCTGACTTAATCGCACCCATCAGGCCTCTGCAGCTTTATGCTGATGGGGGTTACCAGTTGAGAATTAGGCGTCTTGAGGGTACCCCTAATTATGGTCCCCGACAGTAGCCCCCGAGCCTCGAAGGGAGTGCTAGCACTCGCTTGGAGGCTTTCGTCGCACTTTTTTGCAAGGGGACCAGCCTTTCTCGGTTGTACTTTGTTCCGGTGGGTGCGCGCGAGCGCACCCGCCGGGTGTAGCCCCCGAGGCCTCGGAGGAGTGGTTTCACTCCTTCGAGGTCTTAATGCCTTGCGTAATGCTTCGGCTGGTCTGGTGGTTCCCTCACGCGAACAGGCCGTAGCCCGGGTGCACTGTCGGGGCCCAAGTTCTCGGGCTGGTATGTTGACGCTGTCAACGGTTTGGCCGGAGCCGGGTTTGCGAGAGCAGCCCCCGAGCCTCCGCACAGGGCGAGAGGGCGATCAGGGACAGACTCGGCTTTTTTACATACGCCCCTACGTCGCCTTTCCGCAAGGAGGAGGGGGGAGAGCGCCATGTTACCCTCGATGGGCACCGAACATGGTGTCTCCGGTGAGCTGCAATCGGGTAATCCGAGTGGACGTCCGTGCCCCGTTCGTTGGGGGTCGGCTAGGGGCCCGGAGGCACGCCCAAAAGTACCTGCGGGTGATTTGCCGGACCCGGTCCCCTGGCGACGGGGTCCGAGGGCTCGTTGCCTCCCTCCGATGGGATTCCGTTACAGGATCGTTCCCGCTGGTCTCGGAAATGTCCTAGGGTACCTCGGGAGCGCAGCCCGAGCCTTGGTTATGTATCGAACGTACCCCTGGTCATCCCTCGCTCGGTGTCTGAGGCGACTGTGAACCCTTCGGGGGGCCAGCCTTCGAACCCCTGATCAGTAATGGGCGCGGAGCCCGAGTAGCCTGAGGCGGCCGTGGAACCTTTCAGGAGGCCAACCTTCGAACCTCTGACCAGTAGTGGGTGTCGGGCCCACGCGATCTGAGGCGGCTGTTGAACCCTTCGGGGGGCCAGCCTTCGAACCCCTGATCAGTAAGGAGGCTCGGAGCCTAGTTCCTTCACGGGGAAGGATCCCTTTGGGGGTATCCCCTTTCCCGGTCCCTGTTGCAAGAGATAGAGAAAGAGGAAAAAGGAAAAAAGGATACGAAATTGAACGACGTGGCGTACCTTTTTTGGTGTGGTCGTTTTGGCGAAGGCGAAGCGTCGCCAGCTGCTTCTGCCAGAAGCGCCGCCTGTCCAGCCGCGGAGTTAATGCGCCGGGGCGAGTAGTTGGCGAGGCTGCCGTTGCGCGTGCGCGAGCCGTTCGAGGAACGGGTCACGGGCGCGTCGTCTTCACACCGTGAGAGGGGGTTCTCTCGCTGCCTCCGGATGGGACGTGAGCTTGGCTGACGGCGTGACCGCTGCTCCCGCGCGCCTGCCACCGTTACTACTGCCGGCCCACTTTTGACCGCGTTTGACCGCTGCGTCAGGCTGGCGCTGCTGGGTCGCGCGCTGGGTCGCCTCGGGTCGCGGTATTGGTTCCGCAATCGAGGAGGTGCGGTGGTGGCGCAAGTGGTACAGTTGCTTGCATGCAGCATCCGGCGCGCCGGTCGCGCGACGCGTGGGCTTGGGCCTCCGTGCTGGCAGGTCAGGAGTCGGAGAGGCGCGTCCACTTGGCGCGGTTGCATGCCGCCTGCATGGCTGCCCGCCCCTTTCGCCCGTTGGTCTGGGCAAAAGCGGAGGGTCACTTGTATCCGCTGGGTGGTTGCGTGCGCCGCGATGATTTGGCTTCTTCTGCTCGGAGCCGGTCTGCATGACATACGGGTCCCAGCCCCCGCGCCACAGGGGAAGGCTTTGGAGGCGTGTTGGAGAAGACTCGGCCCGTGACGGTTGGGGGCGCAAGCAGGGAGAGTCGCCTTTAAAAGGAGGGCGACTCCTTCCGTAAGGCGACCATGTCTCCTTCTTCCCTGATGCACCGTGTCTTTCCACCTTCCAAGCCCCCGGATGGGGGAAACCGCCGTTTTGTCGCCTCATCGCCGGAGGAACGCAACTCCGTGGGAGTTGGTACCTTTCAGCCATCGTTCGGCTTCAAGGATTTTCATCACGCAGCCCGGCTGCACCCCTCCACCGGTGGTCACCCAAGATGGTGACCTCCGGCTTGATGGTGGGGGAAAGCGAGCCGGGCTGCGGCCTCCGCCCCTTCCTCAGCCTCAAGGATTTTCATCACCAGGGCTGAGGAGGGGAGCGTGCCGAGTTGGGGTCGGTCCCCGCGCGGGCGGTGGCCCGCTCCTTCCCTCAGTGATCGGGGGGAAGGGTGGGAGTCATCCGTGGCGCTAACAGCTGCACCGTGCCCGGCTCTCTGAGCCGAGCAGTTTCGGAGCCGCTCCCGGTGCCGCCTCCCGCCACGGCAGCTGGAAGAGGTTCTTCCGCCGGCGCGACAGCCAAGGTTGGCCATGGACCGACCTCCAACTCTATGGCCTTCTGCCCGTCCTTGCCTCTCGAGTTTGGGCAAGGGCGGGGGCCTCCTAGCAGCAGCATCCGGTGTGAGGCCATCATTGCTGCTGTTCGGCCCCCCGGGGCAGAAGTCTTCATCATCGCCGCTGTCGGGGCGGGCGATGACATGCCGTTCGTCGGTCTTCTGTTGCCCCGCAGGCCCACCCCTATCGAGTGGGGTTGTTCGTACCTGCGGAGGGGGAACCGGAGTTCCGTTTGTAATGGCACTTCGAGTGCCAGGTTTTTTGTTCATTTCGGCTTTCGGGGCCTGAACATGTATGTAATTTCGGCACAGAGCCGTATTTTTTCCTCATTTTTCGAGCACTAAGACTCGCCTGTTATTTGTCTGAACCACTTCACCAAGCATGAGTCGCCCCGTGTCAAGGTGACGAGTGAGGTATCCGTATCCCGGAGGCGTAGGAGTCCCTCGGCTCGGTCGGCCCTGCTGTCCGAGGCTCCTCTAGCTTAGTTAAAGAGACCCCTCGGCCGCTCTTCGACGAGCCGAGGCCAGGGGTAGCGATATCAGCATGAGCAGAGGCGGAGTTGGCTCAAAAATGAAACCTGGTTGGCCGGAGCCTAGCCGGGTTGTCCGTTGGCAGGATGACGTCGGAGTTGATCAGCCGAGGCTTCGGACCGGGCCGGTGCCCTTGGAAGATGGTTGGCCGAGGCCCCGGAGGTGGCCGGCCGAGCCGCCTGCTCGGGCCGGATTCCCGGAGAAGTCCCTGACAGCGATTGCCCGGGCGTGGTGACGACGTCGTCCTTCGGAGCGGAGACCCTCGGACCGCGTCGCCGTCCGAGGCTAGGTCGGGCCTCGCCGAAGGTGCCGTTGATGCCGAGGGCGTTGCTGCCTCCTTCCAGCGTCAAGACCCGAGCCTGCAGGATTAGATTGTCTTGTAGTGTGTGCCTTGTGCGGCCGTCGAGGCCAGAACACACACCCTTGCTGCGTTGTAAAGCTGCGTCTCTTTTCCTCTTGCTTCGAGTATCTGGACTTTTTGTCGGTAACAGGGATGTTAGTGCGAGCGAGAGTTGCTTCTCGCGGAAGGTGATGAGTGAGGTATCCGTATCCCGGAGGCGTGGGAGTCCCTCGGCTCGGTCGGCCTTGCCGCTTACGCGTACTTTCACCCGTCCATGAGGCCCCGTCACCGACTTGGTCGAGAAGGCCCGAAGGATCGCTTCGGCAGAAGGGCTTCCGAACGTAAAGACTTGTTCGATCCGTGGAGCCGCTTTATCCGAACGCGAGTTACTTATCGCAGAAGGTGATGAGTGAGGTATCCGTATCCCGGAGGCGTAGGAGTCCCTCGGCTCGGTCAGCCTTGACTGCTTACGTGTACCCCGTCGTTTCCAGGACCCACTTTTCGAAGTAGTCAAAAAGCACGAAAGACATTCTGGTAAAAGAGATTTTTTTCGAGGAAAATTTTGACGCAGAGGGGGTTTCCCCCCTTTTAGCCCCCGAGGGAGGGTCGGGCTTTGCCGAGGCGAGGCCGACCCTTCCTTGTTGACTAAACTTTGCGTGGGTGCGAGGTATATGAACAACTTGGAAACATCTTAAGGGTAGAAGCGACGTAGCTGTTGAATGTTCCAAGCGTTGCCGTAGACCTCGCCTTGACTGTTGGCCAGCTTGTACGTTCCGGGCTTCAGAACTTTGGCGATGACGAATGGCCCCTCCCAGGGGGGCGTGAGCTTGTGCCTCCCTCGGGCGTCTTGCCGCAGCCGAAGCACCAGGTCGCCCACCTGGAGGTCTCAGGGTCGGACCCCTCGGGCGTGGTAGCGTCGCAGGGACTGCTGATACCGCGCCGAGTGTAGTAAGGCCTTGTCCCGAGCCTCTTCCAGCTGGTCCAGCGAGTCTTCTCGGCTAGCTTGGTTGCTTTGATTGTCGTAGGCCCTCGTCCTCGGGGAGCCGTATTCCAGGTCAGTGGGCAAGACGGCCTCGGCCCCGTAGACCAGGAAGAACGGCGTGAAACCCGTGGCTCGGCTCGGCGTCGTCCTCAGGCTCCAGACCACCGAGGGGAGTTCCTTCATCCATCGCTTGTCGAACTTGTTGAGGTCATTGTAAATCCGAGGCTTGAGCCCTTGTAGAATCATGCCGTTGGCACGCTCTACTTGCCCATTCGACATGGGATGAGCTACGACAGCCCAGTCCACCCGGATGTTGTGATCCTCGCAAAAATCCAAGAATTTTTTGCCGGTGAACTGGGTGCCGTTGTCGGTGATGATGGAGTTTGGGACCCCGAAGCGATGGATGATGTTGGTGAAGAACGCCACCGCCTGCTCGGACCTGATGCTGTTCAGGGGTCGGACCTCGATCCACTTGGAGAATTTGTCGACGGCGACCAGTAGGTGCGTGTAGCCCCCGGGCGCCTTCTGCAGAGGGCCGACGAGGTCTAGACCCCACACAGCGAAGGGCCAGGTGATGGGTATCGTCTACAGAGCCTGAGCGGGCAGGTGTAGTCTGCTTCGCATAGAATTGGCACCCTTCGCAGGTGCGGACAATTCTAGTGGCGTCAGCCACCGCCGTCGGCCAGTAAAAGCCTTGCCGGAAAGCGTTCCCAACAAGGGCTCGAGGCGCTGCGTGATGGCCGCAAGCCCCCGAGTGTATCTCTTGCAGGAGTTCCTGGCCTTCGGTGATGGAGATGCACCGCTGGAGGATGCCCGAGGGGCTGTGGTGGTAAAGCTCCTTCTCATCGCCCAGCAAGACGAACGACTTGGCGCGTCGCGCTACCCGCCGGGCCTCGGCTTGGTCGAGGGGTAGCTCTCCCTGGCGGAGATATTGCAGGTACGGGGTCTGCCAATCTTGATCAGGCGGGACCCCGCCCCGCTCCTCCTCGATGCGCAGCGCCTCGCCCTCGGGAGCCGAGGGTTCCTCGGGCTGAACCGAGGATGGTTCGGGCTGGGCCGAGGTTGCCTCGGACGGGGCCGAGGGCGCCTCGGGCTCGGGCGTGTCGCTGACCTTGACAGAGGGTTGGTGCAGATCTCGGGAGAAGACGTCCGGGGGAACCGTCGTTCGCCCCGAGGCTATCTTTGCCAGCTCGTCCGCAGTCTCGTTGTAGCGCCGGGCGATGTGGTTAAGCTCGAGCCCGTAGAACTTGTCTTCCAGGCGTCGAACCTCATCACAGTAGGCCCCTATCTTTGGGTCGCGGCAGTGGGAGTTCTTCATGACTTGGTCGATGACGAGCTGCGAGTCGTCGCGAGCGTCGAGGCGTCGGACCCCTAGCTTGATGGCGATTCGCAATCCGTTGATCAGAGCTTCGTACTCTGCCACATTGTTGGACGCCGGGAAATGGAGGCGTAGCACGTAGTGCAGGTGTTTCCCGAGGGGCGAGACGAAGAGCAGGCCCGCGCCGGCTCCCGTCTTCATCAGCGACCCGTCGAAAAACATGGTCCAGAGCTCCGGTTGGATCGGAGCCGTCGGCAACTGGGTGTCGACCCATTCGGCTACGAAGTCTGCCAGTACCTGGGACTTGATGGCCTTCCGAGGGGCAAACGAGATCGTCTCGCCCATGATTTCCACCGCCCACTTTGCGATCCGTCCCGAGGCCTCTCGGCACTGGATGATCTCCCCCAGGGGGAAGGATGACACCACAGTTACCGGATGAGACTCGAAGTAATGTCGCAACTTTCGCCTCGTCAGGATCACTACGTACAGCAGCTTCTGAACTTGTGGGTAGCGGGTCTTGGTTTCGGACAGCACCTCGCTGACGAAGTAAACTGGCCTCTGAATGGGCAAGGCATGCCCCTCTTCTTGCCTTTCGACCATGACCGCGGCGCTGACCACCTGAGTGGTAGCGGCGACGTAGACCAAGAGGGCTTCTCCATCAGCTGGGGGCACCAAGACAGGCGCCTGGGTGAGGAGCGCCTTCAGGTTCCCGAGGGCTTCCTCGGCCTCGGGGGTCCAAGTGAAGGATTCGTCCTTCCTTAAGAGACGGTACAGGGGCAGGCCTCTTTCGCCGAGGCGCGAGATGAAACGGCTCAAGGCCGCGAGACACCCCATGACCCTCTGTACGCCTTTTAAGTCCTTGATGGGCCCCATGCTGGTGATGGCTGCGATCTTCTCCGAGTTGGCTTCGATGCCCCGCTCGGAGACGATGAATCCCAGGAGCATGCCCCGGGGCACCCCGAAGACACACTTCTCGGGATTGAGCTTGACGTCCTTTGCCTTGAGACACCGGAATGTCACCTCAAGGTCAGAGAGAAGGTCGAAGGCTTTCCTTGTCTTGACTACGATGTCATCGACGTAGGCCTCGACCGTGCGACCGATGTGTTCGCCGAACACATGGTTCATGCACCGCTGGTACGTGGCACCCGCGTTCCTCAAACCGAACGGCATGGTGACATAGCAGTACATGCCGAAGGGCGTGATGAAAGAAGTCGCGAGCTGGTCGGACTCTTTCATCTTGATTTGATGATACCCTGAGTACGCATCGAGGAAAGACAGGGTTTCGCACCCAGCAGTGGAATCCACGATTTGATCGATGCGAGGTAGAGGGTAGGGAACCTTCAGACATGCTTTATTGAGACCAGTGTAGTCTACACACATCCGCCATTTCCCCCCTTTCTTCCTCACAAGCACAGGGTTGGCAAGCCATTCGGGATGGAATACCTCTTTGATGAACCCTGCTGCCATCACTTGTGGATCTCCTCGCCTATCACCCTGCGCCTTTCCTCGTCGAATCGGCGCAGAGGCTGCCTGACCGGTCGGGCTCCGGCCCGAATATCCAGCGAGTGCTCGGCGACATCCCTTGGTATGCCGGGCATGTCCGAGGGACTCCACGCAAAGACGTCGGCGTTTGCGCGGAGAAAGTCGACGAGCACTGCTTCCTATTTGGGGTCGAGCCCGGAACCGATCCGGATCTGCTTGGAGGTGTCGCCACTGGGGTCGAGAGGGACGGCCTTAACCGTCTCCGCTGGCTCGAAGTTGCCGGCGTGTCGCTTCACGTCCGGCACCTCTCGGGAGAGGTTTTCCAGGTCGGCGATGAGGGCCTCAGACTCGGCGAGGGCCTCGGCGTACTCCACGCACTCCACATCGCATTCGAACGCGTGCTTGTACGTGGGGCCGACGGTGATGACCCCGTTGGGGCCCGGCATCTTGAGCTTCAGGTAGGTGTAGTTGGGGATGGCCATGAACTTCGCGTAGCATGGCCTTCCCAACACCGCGTGGTAGGTTCCTCGGAACCCGACCACCTCGAACGTCAAGGTCTCCCTTCGGAAGTTGGAGGGTGTTCCGAAGCAGACAGGAAGGTCGAGCTGCCCGAGGGGCTGGACGCGCTTCCCAGGAATGATCCCGTGGAAGGGCGCAGCGCCTGCTCGGACGGAGGACAGATCGACGTGCAGGAGCCTGAGGGTCTCGGCGTAGACGATACTGAGGCAGCTGCCCCCATCCATCAGGACCTTGGTGAGCCTGACGTCGCCGATGATGGGATCGACGACGAGCGGGTACTTCCCCGGGCTCGGCACGTGGTCGGGGTGGTCAGCTTGGTCGAAGGTGATGGGCTTGTCGGACCAGTCTAGGTAGACTGGTGCCGCCACCTTCACCGAGCAGACCTCCCGACGCTCTCGCTTGCGATGCCGAGCCGAGGCATTCGCCGCATGCCCTCCGCAGATCATGAAGCAGTCGCGGACCTCGGGGAACCCTCCTGCTTGGTGATCTTCCTTTTTGTCGTCGTCGCGGGCCCTGCCACCCTCTGCGGGTGGCCCGGCCTTGTGGAAGTGGCGCCGAAGCATGACGCACTCCTCGAGGGTGTGCTTGACGGGCCCCTGATGGTAAGGGCACGTCTCCTTGAGCATCTTGTCGAAGAGGTTGGCACCTCCGGGGGGCTTCCGAGGGTTCTTGTACTCGGCGGCGGCGACAAGGTCTGCGTCGGCGGCGTCGTGTTTCGCTTGCGACTTCCGCCTGCCTTTCTTCTTGGCGCCGCGCGGAGTGGACGCCTCGGGAGCATCTTCCGACGGGCGGCCCTGGGGCTGCTTGTCTTTTCGGAAGATGGCCTCGACCGCCTCCTGGCCAGAGGCGAACTTGGTGGCGATGTCCATCAGCTCGCTCGCCCTGGTGGGGGTCTTGCGACCCAGCTTGCTCACCAGGTCACGGCAAGTGGTGCCGACAAGGAACGCGCCGATGACATCGGAGTCGGTGATGTTGGGCAGCTCGGTGCGCTGCTTCGAGAATCGCCGGATGTAGTCCCGAAGAGACTCTCCCGGCTGTTGCCGGCAGCTCCGGAGGTCCCAGGAATTCCCGGGGCGCACGTACGTGCCCTGGAAGTTGCTGGCGAAAGCTTGGACCAAATCCTCCCAGTTGGAAATCTGCCCCGGAGGCAGGTGCTCCAACCAAGCGCGAGCAGTGTCGGAGAGGAACAGGGGGAGGTTGCGGATGATGAGGTTGTCGTCGTCCGTTCCACCTAGTTGACAGGCCAGGCGGTAGTCCGCGAGCCACAATTCCGGTCTCGTTTCCCCCGAGTACTTTGTGATAGTAGTCGGGGGTCGGAATCGGGTCGGGAACGGCGCCCGCCGAATGGCTCGGCTGAAGACCTGCGGACCGGGTGGTTCGGGCGAGGGACTCCGATCCTCCCCGCTGTCGTAGCGTCCCCCACGCCTGGGGTGATAGCCTCGGCGCACCCTTTCTTCGAGGCGGGCCCGACGGTCGCGATGAGGGTGCTCGTCGCCGAGGTGGCCCGGGGCCGCAGGCGCGGTGTTGCGCGTGCGCCCGGTGTAGACCGAGGCTTCCCGCATGAGTCGGGAAGTCGCGGCACGAGGTTCCGAGGGGTATCCCTGCCTTCGGGAGGCAGAGCTCTCGGCCCGCCGGGCCGCAGCGCCTTCCAGGAGATGCTTGAGCTCTCCCTGGATTCGCCGACCCTCGGTGGTTGATGACTCCGGCATCGCGCGGAGGAGCATCGCTGCGGCTGCCAGGTCCTGACCGGTCCCGCCGGATGCGGGTGGCGGCCTGTCCCTGGCATCATTGGCGATGCGGTGCTGGAGGCCTTGGGGCAGGTGACGTATTTCTCCGGCCGGGGGCTGGCCCACCCATACCTGCCCGGCGGACCAACTCGAGCGCTCCTGCCCCCTCGTCGAGCCCGGCCTGCGCCCCGCGGACTTGCTCGAGCTATGGGTCGTGACCCCCCGCCGGAACGGGGACCACAGCTAGCTCCCGCGGGATGTCGGCGCGAGGCGCTGGCCTAGGGTGATCACCATCCTCCGGCATGCCGAGACGGCTGTCTCCGGAGGGATCCCCTAGCTCGACGTGGAAACATTCGCGGCTCGGGCCGCAGTCCTTGTCGTCAAGGCTGCGGCTGCCGTCGGAACAGTCGGAGAGGCAGTAGTTGCATGCGGTCATGAAGTCCCGCATGGCACTGGGGTCGCCAGATCCAGAGAAATCCCAGCAGATGCTGGGGTCGTCATCTTCCTCGGACCCAGAGGGCCCGTAGGTCGAGACGCCCGTCAATCGGTCCCAAGGCGACCGCACACGAAACCCCAAAGAGGTTGCACTTCGCCTCAACGTGAGCGGCCGCCAGAGCGAGGTCGCTAGGTGGGTTGAGGTCGAGTCAAAATGAGAAAGATGGGAATCAGTTGGTACCTTTTGGTCGACGAGGAGCGACGAAGTCACCTCGGGGGTTGATCGCGCCGTCGTCCTGGGTACGAGGGCGACGTCCTGCAGGCCCTCCGTGAGCGTGCTGGCGTCGTCCACTTGCTCGACAGCCGATGGAGCGCAGCCTCCTGCTCGGCCCTGGTTGCCCCGTCTCCTCCTCCGATGGCGAGGGAGAGGATGGGGCGAGCTCGAAAGTTGTCCTTCCCCCACGCGGGAAAGACGTCGTCGATTCCGCCGCCGGCGGGCGGGTTGTCGGCCACCATTGTCGCCGTCGCGCGGCGGTGGAAGGAGTATCATGTCGTAGCCGCCGTCGAAAGACATGAACTCGAGGCTCCCGAAACGGAGCACCGTCCCGGGTTGGAGAGGTTGTTGGAGACTGCCCATCTGGAGCTTGACGGGAAACTGCTCGTCAACACGCAGCAGGCCCCTACCTGGCGCGCCAACTGTCGGCGTTTCGAGACCGGGGGGGGTCCCCGAGCCGACGAGTGAGTGTGTCGCGTGCCCCAGCCCAGATGGGTCGAGCGCGTGGGCGAGCGCGAAGGGGGGAAAGAGCGAGGTGGCCGGAGCCGGGTCGTGAGGGAGGCGGAGATCCCGCGGCCTTCGTGTTCGTCCCGCGCCCAGGTCGGGTGCGCTTGCAGTAGGGGGTTACAAGCGTCCGCGCGGGTGAGGGGAGCGAGCGGCCCCAAGAGAGCGCCTGCCCCTGCCCTCGTTCCCGCGAGGCCAACCTTCTCTAAGAAGGCCCTGGTCCTTCCTTTTATAGGCGCAAGGAGAGGATCCAGGTGTACAATGGGGGTGTAGCAGAGTGCTACGTGTCTAGCGGGGGAGAGCTAGCGCCCTAAGTACATGCCAAGGTGGCAGCCGGAGAGATCTCAATGTGTTCCAGGTTATGATCCACGTACTTCAGAAACTGAACTACAAGTTCAGAAAATTATACATTTGCAAAGACTTGCAAATGAACTGCCAGATGCATTCACTAATTACAAAGGTGTCACTAAATCATTCATTCCTGCTAGGAATGCACCAGAAAGAGTGGAAGTACCGAGTAAGGCCACTCAACTCCTAGAGAGGAGAAGTATGGTGAATAAGCGCAGTTCTGTTGCTAAGAAGCAAAGAACAATAGTGAATGCAAAAGGACACCAAAATGATACAATGTATCATGTGGATTGTGATGATCCACAACCCAGCTCGGATGTGCACATAACCGAGGCTGGGACATCGGAAAATCCTAGACACATCAATTTGGGAAATCCTGATGAGTCTCTAAGGAATGATGAAATTGCCATCAACTATGTTGAGACTGGTGAAACATATGACAGAAAGGCTACCAATGTCGACATATATTTCTCCGAGCAGATTGCTGAGGACCTTCAAAATGATCTAGATCCTAAGACCATGGCAGAGTGCAGTAAGCGCTCGGATTGGATCAAATGGAAGGCAGCAATCGAAGCGGAGTTAGCCTCGCTTTACAAAAGAGAAGTTTTCTCTGCTGTAATACCTACACCACGTGATATCTTCCCTGTGGGATATAAGTGGGTTTTCATTCGGAAACGAAATGAAAACGGTGAGGTAGTGAGATACAAAGCAAGGCTAGTAGCACAAGGGTTTACGCAAAGACCCGGCGTTGATTTCAACGAAACTTATTCACCAGTCATGAGTGCAATAACATTCCGATATTTAATATCATTGGCAGTACAAAATCGTCTATCTATGCAGTTAATGGACGTAGTGACAGCATATCTTTATGGGTCACTGGATTCTGATATATACATGAAAGTTCCTGATGGAATAGATGTACCGAATCCAAAGGCAAAGCGCAACATGTATTGCGTAAAGTTGCAGAAGTCATTATATGGCTTAAAACAATCGGGCAGAATGTGGTACAACCGATTGAGTGAATTCCTTTTAAGGAAGGGATACACGAAAAATGATGATTGCCCGTGCGTCTTCATCAAAAGATCCAAAGTAGGATTCTGTATCATATCAGTTTATGTTGATGACCTTAACATCATAGGAAATAAACTTGATATTGATGAAGCACGTCATCATTTAACGACGGAATTTGAGATGAAGGATTTGGGTAAAACCAAATTTTGCTTAGGTCTACAACTTGAGCATTTACCTTCTGGAATCCTTGTACATCAAAGTACATATACCCAAAAGGTATTGGAAAAATTCAATATGCATATGTCTTATCCTTCAAAGACTCCTATGGTGGTCAGATCTTTGGATTTAAAGAAAGATCCATTCAGACCACGGGATGATGAAGAACTGATATTGGGACCGGAGTTCCCATATCTCAGTGCTATTGGTGCATTGATGTATCTTGCTAATAATACCCGGCCGGATATTGCTTTTGCAGTAAATTTGTTAGCAAGGCACAGTTCTGCCCCAACAAAAAGACACTGGGTTGGCATTAAGAATATTTTCCGATACCTAAATGGCACAAAGGATCTAGGACTCTTTTACAAGAGAAGTAATGATCCTAGTTTAATTGGGTATACAGATGCTGGCTATTTATCTGATCCCCACAATGGCCGATCGCAAACTGGATTCGTATTCTTACAAGGTGGAACTGCCATCTCGTGGAAATCGTCTAAACAGACTTTGGTGACCACGTCCACCAACCATTCTGAAATAATTGCATTATTTGAAGCATCACGTGAATGTGTATGGCTTCGTAGAATGGTAAATCATATACTCACGACTTGTGGTATTGGTTCTCTTGACTCACCAACAATTATCTATGAAGATAATTCAGCTTGTGTTGTTCAGATGGATACAGGTTATATCAAGAGTAATATCAATAAGCATATTTCTCCTAAACTATTTTATCCCCATGAACTTCAGGAAAAAGGGGATATAAACATCTTGCAAACAAAGTCTTGTGATAATCTTGCAGATCTATTCACAAAATCTCTACCATACTCTACATTTCAGAAATGTGTTGAGGGGATTGGTATGAGAAGACTTAAATGCTTGCAAGGTTCAGGGGGAGTAATTCTCCGTGATATATGACCTGTATTGAACCATCATTGTCGGCGTTTCGAGACCGGGGGGGTCCCCGAGCCGACGAGTGAGTGTGCCGCGTGCCCCAGCCCAGATGGGTCGAGCGCGTGGGCGAGCGCGAAGGGGGGAAAGAGCGAGGTGGCCGGAGCCAGGTCGTGAGGGAGGCGGAGATCCCGCGGCCTTCGTGTTCGTCCCGCGCCCAGGTCGGGTGCGCTTGCAGTAGGGGGTTACAAGCGTCCGCGCGGGTGAGGGGAGCGAGCGGCCCCAAGAGAGCGCCTGCCCCTGCCCTCGTTCCCACGAGGCCAACCTTCTCTAAGAAGGCCCTGGTCCTTCCTTTTATAGGTGCAAGGAGAGGATCCAGGTGTACAATGGGGGTGTAGCAGAGTGCTACGTGTCTAGCGGGGGAGAGCTAGCGCCCTAAGTACATGCCAAGGTGGCAGCCGGAGAGATCTTGGCACCCAGCTGGTGTGGTGTCGTGGCTGTTGGTGGAGCAACGGAGCCTGGCGGAGGGACAGCTGTCGGAGCTGTTGGGTCCTTGCTGACGTCCCCCTGCTTCCGTAAGGGAGCTGAGAGCCGCCGTCGTCATAGGGCTAGCGGGGCGCCATCATTGCCTATCTGGCGGAGCTAGCCAGATGGGACGTCGGTCTTGTTCTCTGCGGCCCGAGTCGGCTCGGGGTAGGGTGATGATGGCGCTTCCTGTTCACGTGGCGGACTTGTGCCCTAGGTCGGGCGACGTGGAGGCTCCTCCGAAGCCGAAGTCGAGTCTGTCCTGCATGGCCGAGGCCGAGCCCGAGCTCCTGGGTCGGGCGAGGCGGAGGTCGTTCGGCAGAGGCCAGGGCGGAGTCCGACCCCTGGGGTCGGGCGAAGCGGAGTTCGTCGTCTTCCGGAGCCTAGTCCAAGTCCGAGCCCTGGGTCGGGCGGAGCGGAGTTCGCCGTCTTCCGGGGCCTTAGCCCGAGTCCGAGCCCTGGGTCGGGCGGAGCGGAGTTCTGAGAGCACCTAGAGGGGGGGGGGTGAATAGGTGATCCTGTAAAAACTTCAAACTTAAGCCACAAAAACTTGTTAAGTGTTAGCACGATGATTGCCAAGTGGCTAAGGTGAAGTCTCAACAAAACACAGTACCACAAGAAAATCAAGCACAGGGGTGACACAGTAGTTTTATCCCGTGGTTCGACCAAGACCAACGCTTGCCTACTCCACGTTGTGGCGTCCCAACGGACGAGGGTTGCAATCAACCCCTCTCAAGTGGTCCAAAGACCCACTTGAATACCACGGTGTTTTGTTGTTCCTTTCACTATCCCGTTTGCAAGGAATCTCCACAAATTGGAGTCTCTTGCCCTTACAAGTATATGATCACAAATGAAACACAGAGTAAGGGAGGGAAGCAACACACACAAATCCACAGCAAAAGCGCGCACACACGGCCAAGAATCGAGCTCACAAGACTATCTCAGAGTTCTCACTTAGAACAGAGCTCGAATCACTTAGAAACACAAACGAATGCGCAGAGACTTAGTGTGGATGATCAAGAATGCTCAAAGGTTGCTTGTGTGTCTCCTCCATGCGCCTAGGGGCTCCTTTTATAGCCCCAAGGCAGCTAGGAGCCGTTGAGAGCAAATCCGGAAGGCCATCCTTGCCTTCTGTCGTCGGGGGCACCGGACAGTCCGGTGCACACCGGACACTGTCCGGTGCCCGATTTGTTTCCATATCTGGCGCTTCCGACCGTTGCAGACCGTTGGAGATCTGGGAGCCGTTGGCGCACCGGACATGTCCGGTGCACACCGGACAGTCCGGTGCCGTCTTCCGACCGTTGGCTCCGCCACGTGTCCCGCGCAGATTGCGCGGCCGACCGTTGGCCCGGCAGACCGTTGGCTCACCGGACAGTCCGGTGCACACCGGACAGTCCGGTGAATTTTAGCCGTACGCCGTCGGCGAATTCCCGAGAGCGAGCAGTTCGAGCCGAGTCGGCCTGGCGCACCGGACACTGTCCGGTGCACACCGGACAGTCCGGTGCTCCAGACCGAACTGGGTCTTGGCTGCACACAGCCAAGTCCTTTTCTCCTCTTCTCTTTTCTTCTTCTTCCTATTTCTATCACTTAGACAAATATATTAGTACACAAAACCAATGTACTAAAGCTTAGAAACATACCTTTACTTCATGATTTGCACCTTGTTCATCCATGGACATAAATTCACAATTAAGCACATGTGTTGGCACTCAATCACCAAAATACTTAGAAATGGCCCAAGGGCACATTTCCCTTTCAATCTCCCCCTTTTTGGTGATTTATGCCAACACTACATAAAGCAACTAGAACAAGTGCAAACTCACTTCAAATAAAATAAATTTAAGTTTTATTCAATTTGGCATATATGGATCATCCTTTGCCACCACTTGGTTTGTTTTTGCAAATCAAACTCAAATCGCTATCTCTATGTCAAACACACATGTTGAAGCATAAAGAGAGTCATTCCAAAAGAGATTGATCAAAGATTTCAAAAAACTCCCCCTTTTTCCCATAATCAATACTTCTCCCCACAAGAAGCCAACTTTTGACAAGAGAGACAACATAAGAATTTTGACAAACCAAAAACCTCTATTCTACTGTTTTCAAAATCTCTCAAGTGGTAGCTGATCCATTTATTGCTTTGGCCGTTATTTTCTCCCCCTTTGGCATCAAGCACCAAAACGGGATCAAATTTGGCCCTTTAACCCCATTGCCTCACCAAAATCTTCAATTAAGAGCAAATGGCAATAAGAGTTCATGAGATGAACTTGGAATAAGTTACCCCTCATCGGAGTGCAGTGGAAGTCTTTCATGGTCCAAGTTCACCTTTTCCCTTTCAATTCTCCTTTGTGACTAAAACAAGCAAACTCAAACATATGGTTAGTCTCAAAGGGTCAAGTTGTAACACATCTCCCCCTAAACATGTGCATCACATTGCAACGGACTTGTGAGGTCCAGGGAGTGTTTGTACAACTTGAGCATCATAATAAGCAACAAAATGCAGAAAGAACATGATCAAAGGCATAAGCACATGTATGCTACAATTCAATCCAAGTTCCACGAATCTAAGACATTTAGCTCACTACGCAGCCTGCAAAAGGTCTTCTCATCTAAAGGCTTGGTAAAGATATCGGCTAGCTGGTTCTCGGTGCTAACATAAAACACTTCGATATCTCCCTTTTGCTGGTGGTCTCTCAAAAAGTGATGCCGGATGTCAATGTGCTTTGTGCGGCTGTGCTCAACAGGATTTTCCGCTATTCGGATAGCACTCTCATTATCACATAGGAGTGGGACTTTGCTCAGATTGTAGCCAAAGTCCCGGAGGGTTTGCCTCATCCAAAGTAGTTGCGCGCAACACTGACCTGCGGCAACGTACTCGGCCTCAGCGGTGGATAGGGCAACGGAGGTTTGTTTCTTAGAGTTCCATGACACCAGGGACCTTCCTAAGAATTGGCACGTCCCCGATGTACTCTTCCTATCGACCTTACATCCAGCATAGTCGGAATCTGAGTACCCAATCAAGTCAAAGTTAGACCCCTTTGGATACCAGATCCCGAAGCAAGGCGTAGCGACTAAATATCTAAGAATTCGCTTCACCGCCACCAAGTGACACTCCTTAGGATCGGATTGAAATCTAGCACACATGCATACGCTAAGCATAATATCCGGTCTACTAGCACATAAATAAAGTAAAGACCCTATCATTGACCGGTATGCTTTTTGATCGACGGACTTACCTCCTTTGTTGAGGTCGGTGTGTCCGTCGGTTCCCATCGGTGTCTTTGCGGGCTTGGCGTCCTTCATCCCAAACCTCTTTAGCAGATCTTGCGTGTACTTCGTTTGGGAGATGAAGGTGCCGTCCTTGAGTTGCTTCACTTGGAACCCAAGGAAGTAGTTCAACTCGCCCATCATCGACATCTCGAATTTCTGCGTCATCACCCTGCTAAACTCTTCACAAGACTTTTGATTAGTAGAACCAAATATTATGTCATCGACATAAATTTGGCATACAAACAAATCACCATCACATGTCTTTGTAAAAAGAGTTGGATCGGCTTTCCCAACCTTGAAAGCATTAGCAATTAAGAAATCTCTAAGGCATTCATACCATGCTCTTGGGGCTTGCTTAAGTCCATAGAGCGCCTTAGAGAGCTTACATACGTGGTCGGGGTACCGCTCATCCTCGAAGCCAGGGGGTTGCTCCACGTACACCTCCTCCTTTATTGGCCCGTTGAGGAAAGCGCTCTTCACATCCATTTGGTACAACCTAAAAGAATGGTGAGCGGCATATGCTAGCAAGATACGAATTGATTCTAGCCTAGCCACAGGAGAAAAAGTCTCCTCAAAGTCCAAACCTGCGACTTGGGCATAACCTTTTGCCACAAGTCGAGCCTTGTTCCTTGTCACCACTCCGTGCTCGTCTTGTTTGTTGCGGAACACCCACTTGGTTCCCACAACATTTTGCTTGGGACGAGGCACCAGCGTCCAAACTTCATTGCGCTTGAAGTTATTAAGTTCCTCCTGCATGGCCAACACCCAGTCCGGATCTAGCAAGGCCTCCTCTACCCTGAAAGGCTCAATAGAGGAGACAAAAGAGTAATGTTCACAAAAATTAACTAATCGAGACCGAGTAGTTACTCCCTTGCTAATGTCACCCAGAATTTGATCGACGGGATGATCCCTTTGAATCATTGCTCGAACTTGGGTTGGAGGTGCCGGTTGCGCTTCTTCCTCCATCACGTGATCATCTTGTGCTCCCCTTTGATCGCACGCCTCCTTTCGATGAACCTGTTCATCGTCTTGAGTTGGGGGATGTACCGTCGTTGAGGAAGAAGGTTGATCTCGTTCATCTTGTTCCTGTGGCCGAACGTCTCCAATCGCCATGGTTCGTATAGCGGCCGTTGGAACATCTTCTTCATCTACATCATCACAATCAACAACTTGCTCTCTTGGAGAGCCATTAGTCTCATCAAATACAACGTCGCTAGAGACTTCAACCAAACCCGATGATTTGTTGAAGACCCTATACGCCTTTGTATTTGAATCATAACCTAATAAAAACCCTTCTACGGCTTTGGGAGCAAACTTAGAATTTCTACCCTTCTTCACTAGAATGTAGCACTTGCTCCCAAAAACACGAAAGTAAGATACATTGGGTTTGTTACCGGTTAGTAGCTCATATGACGTCTTCTTGAGGAGTCGGTGAAGGTAGACCCTGTTGATGGCGTGGCAAGCCGTGTTCACGGCTTCCGACCAAAAGCACTCGGGGGTCTTGAACTCTCCAAGCATCGTCCTCGCCATATCAATTAGCGTCCTGTTCTTCCTCTCTACCACACCATTTTGCTGTGGTGTGTAGGGAGCGGAGAACTCGTGCTTGATCCCTTCCTCCTCAAGAAACTCCTCCACTTGAAGGTTCTTGAACTCGGACCCGTTGTCGCTCCTTATCTTCTTCACCTTGAGCTCAAACTCATTTTGAGCTCTCCTGAGGAAGCGCTTGAGGGTCCCTTGGGTTTCAGACTTATCCTGCAAAAAGAACACCCAAGTGAAGCGGGAAAAGTCATCAACAATAACTAAACCATACTTACTTCCTCCTATGCTTAGGTAGGCGACGGGTCCGAAGAGGTCCATATGCAGCAGCTCCAGAGGTCTTGACGTGGTCATCACATTCTTGCTGTGATGCGCTCCTCCCACCTGTTTACCTGCCTGACAAGCTGCACAAGGTCTATCTTTTTCGAAATGCACATTTGTTAGACCTATTACGTGTTCTCCCTTTAGAAGCTTGTGGAGGTTCTTCATCCCCACATGTGCTAAGCGGCGATGCCACAGCCAGCCCATGCAAGTCTTAGCCATTAAGCATGCATCTAGACCGGCCTCTTCTTTTGCAAAATCAACTAAATAAAGTTTGTCGTCTAGTACACCCTTAAAAGCTAGTGAACCATCACATCTTCTAAAGACAGACACATCTACATTTGTAAATAAACAATTATATCCCATTTGACATAATTGACTAACAGATAGCAAATTATATCCAAGACTCTCTACTAAGAATACATTTGAGATAGAATGCTCATTAGAAATTGCAATTTTACCTAACCCTTTTACCTTGCCTTGATTCCCATCACCGAATATAATTGAGTCTTGGGAATCCTTATTCTTGACGTAGGAGGTGAACATCTTCTTCTCCCCCGTCATATGGTTTGTGCATCCGCTGTCGATAATCCAGCTTGAACCCCCGGATGCATAAACCTGCAAGGCAAATTTAGGCTTGGGTCTTAGGTACCCAACTCATGTTGGGTCCTGCAAGGTTAGCACAAATGTCCTTAGGGACCCAAATGCAGGATTTATCTCCCTTGCATCTAGCCCCTAATTTCCTAGCAACTACCTTCTTGCCCTTTCTACAAATAGCAAAGGGAGTATTGCAAGCATAATAAATGGTAGAAGGTTTGTTTACAACTTTTCTAGGAACATGAGCAAAATTTCTCCTAGGCATATGCGCAACATTTCTCCTACTCATATCTCTACCATGCTTATGAGAGGAACTAGAGGCAATCATGGCATGAGAATCATAAACATGTGAATCAAAATCATTATAAGCACTTCTAGCATGTCTCCTATCATTATACATAAAGGCATGGTTCTTTTTAGCGTTACTAGCCATAGGGGCCTTCCCTTTCTCCTTGACGAAGACGGGAGCCTTATGGCTTGTTAAGTTCTTGGCTTCCCTCTTGAAGCCAAGCCCATCCTTAATTGAGGGGTGTCTACCAATCGTGTAGGCATCCCTTGCAAATTTTATTTTATCAACTTCACTCTTGCTAGTCTTAAGTTGGGCATTAAGACTAGCCACTTCATCATTTAGTTTTGAAATTGACACTAAGTGTTCACTACAAGCATTAACATCAAAATCCTTACACCTAGTACAAATTTCAACATGTTCTACACACGAATTAGATTTATTTGCTACTTCTAATTTAGCATTTAAATCATTGTTAACACCTTGTAAAGCAGAAATGGTTTCATGACATGCAGATAGTTCACTAGAAAGCATTTCATTTCTTTTAATTTCTAAAGCATATGATTTTTGTGCCTCTACAAATTTATCATGTTCATCATACAATAAATCCTCTTGCTTTTCTAAAAGCCTATCCTTTTCATTCAATGCATCAATCAATTCATTGATTTTATCTATCTTAGATCTATCTAAGCCCTTGAACAAGCATGAATAATCTATGTCATCATCATCACTAGACTCACTATCACTAGAAGAAGCATAAGTGGAGTCTTGAGTACTCACCTTCTTCTCCTTTGCCATAAGGCAAGTGAGACGCTCGTTGGGGAAGAGAGCCGATTTGTTGAAGGTAGTGGCGGCGAGTCCTTCGTTGTCGGAGTCGGAGGAGGAGCAATCCGAGTCCCACTCCTTTCCTAGATGCGCCTCGCCCTTTGCCTTCTTGTATTGCTTCTTCTTCTCTCTTTTGTTCCCCTTTTCCTGGTCACTTTCATTTTCGGGACAGTTAGCAATGAAATGACCAAGCTTACCGCATTTGAAGCATGAGCGCTTCCCCTTGGCTTTGGTCTTGCTTGGTTGTCCCTTGTGACCTTTAAGCACCGTCTTGAATCTTTTGATGATGAGAGCCATCTCTTCATCATTAAGGCCAGCCGCTTCAATCTGTGCCACCTTGCTAGGTAGCGCCTCCTTGCTTCGTGTTGCCTTGAGAGCAAGGGGTTGCGGCTCGTTGATCGGACCATTCAAGGCGTCGTCCACATACCTCGCCTCCTTGATCATCATTCGCCCGCTAACGAATTTCCCAAGAACTTCTTCGGGAGACATCTTGGTGTACCTGGGATTTTCACGTATATTGTTCACCAAGTGAGGATCAAGAACGGTAAATGACCTGAGCATTAGGCGGACGACGTCGTGGTCCGTCCATCGTGTGCTTCCGTAGCTTCTTATCTTGTTGATAAGGGTCTTGAGCCGGTTGTATGTTTGCGTCGGCTCCTCGCCCCTTATCATTGCGAACCGTCCAAGCTCGCCCTCCACCAACTCCATCTTGGTGAGTAAGGTGACGTCGTTCCCCTCATGAGAAATCTTGAGGGTGTCCCAGATTTGCTTGGCGTTATCCAAGCCGCTCACCTTATGGTATTCATCCCTGCACAAGGAAGCTAGAAGAACAGTAGTAGCTTGTGCATTCTTATGAATTTGTTCATTAATGAACATAGGACTATCCGAACTATCAAAGTGCATTCCACTCTCTACAATCTCCCATATACTCGGATGGAGAGAGAATAGGTGACTACGCATTTTGTGGCTCCAAAATCCGTAGTCCTCTCCATCAAAGTGTGGGGGCTTGCCGAGTGGAATGGAGAGCAAATGTGAATGTGAACTTTGCGGAATACGAGAGTAGTCAAAAGAAAAGTTCGAATTAACCGATTTCTTCCTCTCGTAGTCGCTGTGGTCGTCCTTTTGGGAGGAAGTAGACTCATCGCTGTCGTAGTAGACGATCTCCTTGATGCGCCTTGTCTTCTTCTTCCTCCCTTCCTTCCGTCTATGGCCCGAGCCGGAGTCGGTAGGCTTGTCGTCCTTCGGCTCGTTGACGAAGGTCTCCTTCTCTTTGTCGTTGATCACTATACCCTTCCCCTTAGGATCCATCTCTTCGGGCGGTTAGTCCCTTTGTGAAGAGAACGGCTCTGATACCAATTGAGAGCACCTAGAGGGGGGGTGAATAGGTGATCCTGTAAAAACTTCAAACTTAAGCCACAAAAACTTGTTAAGTGTTAGCACGATGATTGCCAAGTGGCTAAGGTGAAGTCTCAACAAAACACAGTACCACAAGAAAATCAAGCACAGGGGTGACACAGTGGTTTTATCCCGTGGTTCGACCAAGACCAACGCTTGCCTACTCCACGTTGTGGCGTCCCAACGGACGAGGGTTGCAATCAACCCCTCTCAAGTGGTCCAAAGACCCACTTGAATACCACGGTGTTTTGTTGTTCCTTTCACTATCCCGTTTGCAAGGAATCTCCACAAATTGGAGTCTCTTGCCCTTACAAGTATAT
Source organism: Zea luxurians (assembly GCA_029449295.1). NCBI lineage: Eukaryota > Viridiplantae > Streptophyta > Magnoliopsida > Poales > Poaceae > Zea > Zea luxurians. The sequence continues at coordinate 101,971,089 of JAOPSE010000014.1, read as the reverse complement.
GATCACAAATGAAACACAGAGTAAGGGAGGGAAGCAACACACACAAATCCACAGCAAAAGCGCGCACACACGGCCAAGAATCGAGCTCACAAGACTATCTCAGAGTTCTCACTTAGAACAGAGCTCGAATCACTTAGAAACACAAACGAATGCGCAGAGACTTAGTGTGGATGATCAAGAATGCTCAAAGGTTGCTTGTGTGTCTCCTCCATGCGCCTAGGGGCTCCTTTTATAGCCCCAAGGCAGCTAGGAGCCGTTGAGAGCAAATCCGGAAGGCCATCCTTGCCTTCTGTCGTCGGGGGCACCGGACAGTCCGGTGCACACCGGACACTGTCCGGTGCCCGATTTGTTTCCATATCTGGCGCTTCCGACCGTTGCAGACCGTTGGAGATCTGGGAGCCGTTGGCGCACCGGACATGTCCGGTGCACACCGGACAGTCCGGTGCCGTCTTCCGACCGTTGGCTCCGCCACGTGTCCCGCGCAGATTGCGCGGCCGACCGTTGGCCCGGCAGACCGTTGGCTCACCGGACAGTCCGGTGCACACCGGACAGTCCGGTGAATTTTAGCCGTACGCCGTCGGCGAATTCCCGAGAGCGAGCAGTTCGAGCCGAGTCGGCCTGGCGCACCGGACACTGTCCGGTGCACACCGGACAGTCCGGTGCTCCAGACCGAACTGGGTCTTGGCTGCACACAGCCAAGTCCTTTTCTCCTCTTCTCTTTTCTTCTTCTTCCTATTTCTATCACTTAGACAAATATATTAGTACACAAAACCAATGTACTAAAGCTTAGAAACATACCTTTACTTCATGATTTGCACCTTGTTCATCCATGGACATAAATTCACAATTAAGCACATGTGTTGGCACTCAATCACCAAAATACTTAGAAATGGCCCAAGGGCACATTTCCCTTTCAAGTTCGCCGTCTTCCGGGGCCTTAGCCCGAGTCCGAGCCCTGGGTCGGGCGGAGCGGAGTTCGCCGTCTTCCGGGGCCTTAGCCCGAGTCCGAGCCCTGGGTCGGGCGGAGCGGAGTTCGCCGTCTTCCGGGGCCTTAGCCCGTTAGTCTTACTCTTTGCGTTAAATGCCCCTGTGACTTGGTCGGTCGGCGCGGCGATTTAGTCAGGGTTGCTTCTTAACGAAGGCAAGGCCTCGGGCAAGCCGGAGATGCGTCTGCCGTAAAAAGGGGGACTCGGGCGAGACGGAAACACCTCAGGGTTGGCTGCCCTTGCCCGAGGCTAGGCTCGGGCGAGGCGTGATCGAGTCGCTCGTATGGACTGATCCCTGACTTAATCGCACCCATCAGGCCTCTGCAGCTTTATGCTGATGGGGGTTACCAGCTGAGAATTAGGCGTCTTGAGTGTACCCCTAATTATGGTCCCCGACAATCATATTACACTCTTTTCTTTGTATGAGTTTTGCCTTGCTAAGGTTTTCTCATCCAAAGCTTTTAACGAGGTAATATCAACAAAGCTATATGCTTCATCATTGATTTTCCCCACAGGGGTTTTTATACATGATGATTACAAGCATATTTTCTTTTGGAGACTATGTGAGATTATTCTCATTATCCAAAAGGGTATTATGTACTCTTTATTTTTCCCACAGGGTTTTTGAGGAGATAAGACAAATTGCAGATGATCAAACGGTTTTGGGTTGATCAAGGGGGAGTGTTACAAAACAATGTAATATGATCAAGACCCATCCAACCGTCCATTCTACAGTTATTTGATCCAAGGGTCAGATGCCCTTTGTACACATGTATATAAAGAAGATCTCTGCAATAAACAAGACACTCCAGCCATTTTGTCTCATTCTCTCTTTGTCTCTCTCCATTCGCCACTGAGCACTACAATAGAGCGCAACACTGTATACAGCAAGGAGGACTCAGCCGACCACGCATGTTCTTTTGGCCGCCTCCATGTGAGGTTGACAGCCGGCCACTGGATGTCTGTAATTTAGAGCTGCAAACGAGGCGGCTGGGTGTTCGAGCTCGACTCGTCTACTGCACTTAAAAATCAGCTTCGAATCGTGAGTTGTAATCTGATAAATATTATTGTATTATAAAATAATTAAATATAAAATTATGTAAATTATGAAATATCATAAATTCATCATTAAAAGCTAATAAACGAACTATTATCTATAGCATTACCTAATATTATTGTTATTTTGTAAATTAATTAATTTGATATAGCTCGGAAGCCGGCTCGTAAACTTGATTCGATTCGCTCCTTCGACGAACTCAAAAAACAGGTTGAACTGAGCCTCATTTTTTCCCCAGCTCTAGTCTGACTGCAGGCCCTTCGACAAGAACAGGACGATGAGCACCCACCGCACGTGCCGGACATTTTCTTTTATTTATGAAGAAACTGTGCGAACTGCTATCCGTCTTGGCTTCCTAGCTCGACCGCCCACCAGCGGCATATGCGTAAGATAATACTATGCGCTACAACTTTCTTTTTTTTTTCTTTGCTTCCTCCCCAAAACAGAAGACTGGTTTACCTTTAATTTATTCTCAGCAAGAAAAGGCTTGAAGCTAACAGCCACTCTAAGTAGCATCAGAACATTATAAAAAGGTGACGGCGTACCTATATGCTGACGATCAGTGGTCACAATAAACCCAGCGGCATTGATAAACTCTCACACGGTTTTCTGATAAGTCATCGCTCGAAAAGGTGATAGGCTCTGAACTTGCCCCTGGTTTCCACTTTTCAGCTTGGAAGATGTCATGCTTGTTTGCAACTATAATTTAAAATACTGTAAAAGTGGTGGCCGTAGCTGAACTAAAGCTGCAGCAACCTGCACCGAATAAGCCGGTAGATACTTGCTTGTAAAGTCTTGATTCCGACAGGACACAAGATTTATATTATTGGACAGACGGTTTTCCGTTTTCAATATTCTTTTTAAATATGTTTTAACCAAATCGAAAGACATGATTATTTTCCTTGCATATATTTTTATTAAAAATGACTGTTTTTAACTAAGTTCTATTCGTGTCATAATTATTTTTGAGCATTTGTGCTGAGTTTGGTCAATCCTGGTGCATGAAACCTTCACTTGATTGAGATAAATATACACGACCACACTCCTGAGATTGGAAGCTATAGCTTGCCAGTTGGCAATGCTCAAAGGAAATTTCGGTTCCTGCGAGAAAGTGAAACACGGCAACAGAGTAGAAAAGAAGTGAAATACGAACCATATCCCTCCAAAAGAAAACGGAGAAACAAGCAGGAAGATTGAAGGGGATTGCAAAAAACTAGCTTACCTGGATACCTAAATAATTAGGGTACTTAACTAGAGGCGAAGTCAAAGTTTGCCAATTCTCTGGCTAGAGCTTAATTAATTAATTAATTAATTAATTAATTAATTAAGAACCTGGTGCTAGGAATCAAAGGAAACGGCGAGCCTTAACCAACCATACAAGGCATAGTTTACGTGACGGAATTTAAGTTCAGGTTTCGTGGTGTGTTTAATTCACATGGATTATTGCGGTGGATAACTGGAGTAGTTAATTTATTGCTCTAATATCTAAATCCACGTGGATTTGAGTGGATTGACGTGTAGCACAATAACTAAAGAAAGAGAACGCATAAAACTCCAGGCCAAACGGAAGGAACAGAAGAACAACTTGACAAGGTGTACGCGTGCTTTGTTTAGTTTATTACTCAGTAATGACGTTTGCTTTAATTAATAGCTAGTAGGTACTATCACTCAAGCATGCATGTCACTTTGATGTCCACCCCCGTGTCTGTCTCGTTTCATCTCTACATGTTAATTCGTGACAGTTACTGGTTTGATGTGTAATGCATATAAACTACACGACGACGACGTTCCAATCAGTGACGAAGTACGTGAAAATTACATCCACTGCGGCGTTTAAAAATATTCGTGGGTCATCAAATAGAATTTGTGCAATATAGAAAAAACAAACCTCGTTTAAACATGATTAATCCTCGGTGCGTCCACTTTAGCTAACCAGATCATGTTCACAGTCAATAGGACTAAAATAATATTGGAACAAAATTTAGAGACATATATATCTCTACTATCTATTAAGTAAGCAATAGTAGTCTGCCGTTCTGCCCTCCTCCGTTTCGCGCGCAGAAAAAAAATTAAATCATGGCTGCTCAAGAATCAAACCTTGGATCTATTGAACAGAATACCTAGCCTTCCACCCTCTTGCCAACATGACTCATATTGAATTGTGTACAACTTCAACTAAGACGTCTTTTGTGTTTAACCCGCCGTCCACTCTATATGCTCACTGAGTCTAGAAAAACATTTATAGCTTAGCCCCTGATCTTTCTGGAATTTGGGACGCAGTCGAGGAAATAAAGAAAATAGGGAAAAGGAATTTAGAAATTGATTTTTAGTTTAAAAATAATTGCAGATTGATTTTTAGTTTAAAAATAATTGCAGAAACCCATTTAATTCATGGAAATTTTATATTAAATCCAAATGAGTTCATTCCAATTTCTATAATTCTATAATATTATTTTTATCACATAATACCTCTGTTTTGTCATGAAAACAACAATAAAATTGATTTCCTAATTAATCCTATATCAAATACATAGAAACTTTGGAAATTTGTAACTTCCCCATTTTAATTCCAAATTGAATCGTTCCAGTTGTGTTAGTCTCGTATGAATATTTACTACGCAGTAACAACATTGATTATATCATGTTTCATACTTTTATAATTAGATATTTATTTATCCTATGTTAATTGGGTTAATCTATGTCTATTGGATTAATTTATTTAATATATTAATATAGTATTCTAACTTTATGGTTATACGATGTTTGACCATTAGTCTTGCAAACACACACTTACCTTTTTGTTTAAGCAAAAGCGTATGGTGGTACATATCCGATGACTAACGATGTACGAGGGAATTTCTTCCGGTATGTGTGAAACGTGCTCTCCAATAATGAGACCATGCAAATTGTGACATATATCGAAGTTTGCATGATACTGATGGTTGCAATATAGTGATGAAACAGATAGATTATAAATAACAAAATTTATGTATAGCCAGAATCACAAATTGATTATGAAACATTTTCTCATAACGGTATAACACATATTTTGTATATAAGTTATCGTAGTATACTGGTATTATATATTCCCGTTGCAACGCACGGGCATTCAGCTATCATGTATAGAAGTCTGCACGGTACTGTTGGTTGCAATGTAGTGATGAAATAGTTAGATTGAAATAACAAAATTTATGTATGGCTAGGATCACAAATTAATTACGAAACTTTTTCACATAACAGTATAACACACATTTGTTCGTAAGTTACCATGATATTAAATGTTTCTGTTGCAACGGACGGGCACCCACCTATATGTGTTTATGTCTACATCTATGACAGGAAACACATCTACTACATCTCTCTCCAAGCTCACTTGCTACCATTGCACAATGCGTAGTAGTAGATAAGTATCACCGAGATTCTTGAATTATATTTTTGGATGGAGGTAATATTATTTAAAGAAGAGTTTGCATGTTATTTCTTTTGTTTGAATAATGCATTATACTTAAATTCCCTTTTTTGCATGTGTGACATTTTTTCTTCGTAATATTTTTTTTCCATGGATCAGACTTGTGAGTCATTTTCATAAACCAACGCCAAGCATGAATCCATGTTTCCTAATTCAAACCCCGAACAAACTCCATGAGCAGGAGGCACTCGCGTTGTCGTCGCTCATCGATGACGAGAAGAAGCTTGGCGACTGTCAGTTCGACCTCTAAAAGCAGTCTTACGTGGTCGCATGCGCTGCTGTGTACGACAAGCTCCCGCGAAGCCGCCGCTTGGACGCGGTCCAGAGCAGCTGCACCGCGTTGTCCATCGTTAAGCAGGGGGGCCTCATGGTTGTCGCCAATGTCGATGACTCTCGGGTTGTTCTGGACACCGCATCCGACGACGACGCCATCACGCCGTCCAGCTCATCATCCACCTGAAGCCCAACCTGCCACGTAAGTCGCTACTGACCGGACATGAATTCTTGTGCGCTGGGACGATGGACGTTGCTGACGTTGTGTGAGTGTCCTCGAACATGATGTATGTAGTGGAATAGCGCATCCGGTGGTGCAACGGCCAGGGGTACTACCTCGCTGATGAGCCCGGGGTGCACTTCGTTTGGCAGCCCAACCAAGAGTCATCGGTACTCGTCATGTCGCGTGCGTTCGATGACTACTATATCGAGGATTGTGGCGTCATCTTGGCGCCGGAGGTGACACAGAGGAGGATCGACAACAGTGACCAGTTCGTCATCCTCGCCACCGTCAGGGTAGCTTTTGTGTCGGCCTGCCTTTAATTCTCTTCGCAAACACATACACACTTACCTTTTTGTTTAAGCAAGAGTATATGGTGGTGCGTGTCTGATGACTAATGATGTACGAGAGAATTTTTCCGGCATGTGTGGAACGTGCTCTCCAATGATGAGACCATACAAATCGTGGCATATATCGAAGTCTGCATGATACTGATGGTTGCAATGTAGTGGTAAAATAACTAGATTAAAATAACCAAATTTATATATGGCTAGGATCACAAATTGATTATGAAACATTTTCTCATAACAATATAACACACATTTTGTATATAAGTTATCGTAATATACTGGTATTATATATTCCCGTTGCAACGCACGGGCATTCAGCTAGTTTGACTATTATGAGAGTTTAGAGACTCGCTTGACACATCTAAACAAATTTAGTGACCATCAGTGCACTTTCCTTAAGACTAAATGTGACTAAACAAATGTTGAGTTGTAGGAGAGATAGCAGAAAACTGGCTCTTATCTTACAAGGCTTAGGGCCTGTTTGTTTACCCCCCAGATTATATAATCTGGATTAAATAATCCTAAGAGTCAAACAAACAGTCCAGCTTATTTGTCCAGATTATATAATCTAACCCCTTGGATTATGATAATCCATAAGCAAGTGAGGAGGTGCTTATTTCAGATTATTTTTTTCCCACTTCCTGAAAGCTCCCTTGTAGGTTTTGGTGTTTGGATGACAACTCAATTAAAGGACTAATAAGTGTGCTAAGTGTTGAACAGGTGCTTAATGTAAAGCTAACAAGGTTCAACACAAGTGAAAAAATGTGATGGTCCAAGGACTAGATGATGATAGATAATGGGCATCACAAGTAAGATGGACATTGCAAAAGTGATACTCGGGTGCGTAGCTCGGTGACAACTGATCAAGCCAAGGACGGAGGCAAGAAGAGCTTCGAGGTACCAAGTACACGGGAGAAGGTCAAGGAGGCTGAGGAACCCAAAGCCAAGGGTGAAGAAGAAGGCTTGCAAAGTCAAGGGTGATTGAGTTGAGAACAGCTACGGCACATCAAGGATCACTACATAAGGACGTGACTTACAACCAATGAGGTAACATCTACAGTTATGTGGTGTAAGTCATAAGGCTCAAGATCAAGCTCTAAGAAGGAGATCAAGGTCACTAGAAGGAGAACAAGTGTCAAAACCAGAACTGGAAGCAGCCCAAAAGAGCTAAGTTCATCTTGATCTTTAGTTTGGGTTGTTCCTATGTTTGGAGATGTGCTATGTGACCTTTGCAGGATGTTGGAGCAAAGAAATGTCAATCTAGATCAAGTCAAGCCGACTTGATGATTTATGAGTCCAACATCAAAGCTCAAGTATGTGAAATGCTATAGATGTAATACTTAAGAGAAGGTATGTTTCTAGACTTAGTACATTGGTTTTTGTGTACTAATATACTTGTCTAAGTACTAGAAACAGAAGGAAGAAGAAAAGGAAAGAGGTGCAAATGGCTTGGCTGTGTACAACCAAGACTCAGCTCAGTCTGGCACACCGGACTGTCCGGTGGTGCACCGGACAGTGTCCGGTGCGCCAGGTTGAACTCCGGTGAACAGGCCGCTCTCGGGAGAAGTCTGGCGACGTACGGCTATAATTCACCGGACTGTCCGGTGGTGCACCGGACTGTCCGGTGAGCCAACGGTCGGCTGGGCCAACGGTCTGCCGCGCAATCCGCGCGTGACGCGTGGCCGAGCCAACGGTCAGATGGGGCACCGGACTGTCCAGTGTGCACCGGACAGTGTCCGGTGCGCCAACGGCTCCAGGACTGCAACGGTCGACTGCTCCATTTGTGGAAGGAAATCAGGCACCAGACAGTGTCCGGTGGTGCACCGGACTGTCCGGTGCGCCACCCGACTGAAGGCAAGATTTGCCTTCCTGGATTGCTTCCAACGGCTCCTAGGCCCCTTGTGCCTATAAAAGGGACCCCTAGGCGCCTCAAGCAATATACAAGTGCAGCCAACAAGTGTAGACATCACTCGAATCCATTCTCACTCTCCCTCTTGTGTGTATCTCTATAGTTTGTGTAGAAGGCACAGCTATAAGCCTTTAGAGAGAGGAGAAGTGCTGCTAAGAGCAAGAGCAAGGTCTTGAGCGTATCGTTACTCTGCCGGGGTGCTGCCAAGAAGTTTGTAAGCAGCCGCGGTTTTGTTGTAACACAACTCAACATAGTGAAAGGCTCTATCTGTCATACTGACAGATCTGAGCAAACGGAGGAAGGAGTTGAAATAGACTCCAAGCCTAGGTGTGGCTAACTCCAACGAGGACTAGGCAAGCATTTCAGGCTTGGCCGAACCTCGGGATAAATCCTTGCGTCTGTGTGCTCTGTTCTGTATTGTATCCTGACTCTCTGTCTTACTCGCCTTTATATCTGCACTTCAATACTTATCTGTGGTATAAGCTTTATTTGAAGTGCAGGACATTTTGAGACAGGATCTTCTATTCCGCGGCAACCTACTCGAAGGGTCTTCTCACTCCACTGCGTACTAAGTCTTCGAGTAGAGTAAGAATTTAAGTTTTAAAGTGATAAGTTTTATTCGCCTATTCACCCCCCTCTAGGCGACATCCAGATCCTGTTCCCGAGTCAAAGGGAACTTTCAATTGGTATCAGAGCTAGGCCTCTCCAGTGTGGGCTTAGCCGTCCGGAGATGACGATGTCGTCACAAGAGGTAACTGTAGAACTTCTTTTAGGCGATGGTTCTAATTACAAGTCTTGGTATGTCTCTATTTATAATGCTTTCATGAGTGTTGATCCTGACTTAAGACAGGTCTTTAGTAGAAGTATTTTTCCTTCTAATGTTAGTAAAAATCCTTCTAATGAAGAACTAAGATGTCTAACTCTAAATCACCATGCTTGCAACATCTTAGTTGATTCTCTATCTAGAGATGCCTATTTTGCCATCTTGAGTAGTGATAGTGACTTATTTGTTGATGCTCATGATCTATGGACTAAACTTAAGTTGAAATTCCTTAAGTCCATATGCACTTCCTCTGCTCCCTATATTACTTGTGATACTAACCATTCAAAGGGAGAGGAAAAGTGTTGGACACCAAACGATGAATCCACCTCGTCGACAAGTTTGTTCTCCACTAATAATAAGTGTTTTATTGCTAACAATGACGGTGGAGACAAAAGCCAGGATGAGGAGGAATATGAGGATGATAGCGAGGATGAGTCCTCATCACCACAAGGTACATTTTCCTATATTGCTTCCACTGACGTTAATGACAGGGAAAATGAGACCGATGATGTGGAAGAAGAGGAGATTCGCCGTTTCTACATCCATCTCAACAAAGAGGACAAAGCACTCTTGGTTAAGCTGTTGAGAAGGAACAAGGAACAAGGCGAGACGCTTCTCAGGCTAGAGGAGTCCCTCATCAAAACCAACAACAGCCTGGAGAAGATGACCAAAGAACATGAGAGGCTAAAGTGCTCTCACGATGATTTGGTCCAACGGTATGAATCTGTTTTATTTGAGCAAAGAAATAATGATGATGCTTTATCTTGTGTTGCTCAACTTAAAATGGAAAACGCCATTCTTGAGAGACAAGTAGAAATTCTAAATTTAGAAAAGCTTGCTCTAGGTGAAGAGTATGATATGTTGTCATATTCTCATAATAAACTAGTTGATGACCATATCATGCTTGATATTGCTCATGAAGTAGTAATTACTAGTTTTAACTCATGTGAACCTCATTCTTGCACAAGTACGCATTTGGATAATTCATCACCATATGCTAACCCCTGTTGTTCAAAAGAAAGCCAATTTTTGAATAAGCATCAAGCTGCAGGGTTACAAAATAAATTGTGTGGGAACAAGAAGCAAAGACAACTAAGGAGAAGACACATTGCTCAACTCTCTCAAGATATCCACGGGCGCGTGGTGAAGAAGCTTGAGAAAGAAAAAACTACAGCAAGTGTTAAGCTCAATAAGAAGAATGTTCCTAAAGATGAAGAAATCAACATGAGCTTGGAAAAAGGTAAAGATTCAACTAATCATGTTGTTTGCACTGACCTTTTCTCTATGTCATCCAAGAACAAAAAGAGAAAAGGGAAAAGGAGGTGCTTTAAGTGCAACAAGTCAGGACACCTCATTGCGTCGTGTCCATACACCAACAAGGGTGAAGGGATAAGGAGATGCTTCGGATGCAATGACAAGAACCACACGATCACTTCTTGTCCTCTATTGACGGATCAAGCATGTGCAGTCTCCAAGGTGACTCTCACCAAGAAAAATGACAAACAGCAAGCGTCATGTCAAGGTGAGCGACGCTTCTACTACAAGTGTGGTGAGCAGGGTCATCTATCCAAGGTATGTTATAAAGTGAAAAGTTGAATAGGTCCTTAATCATTATTGGTGAATCAAGCAAAGGACCTCGATTGCGCATCTGTCTCTTCAAAGGACGGTACCTGTGTTTCTTAAGTGCATTATCAATATTGCTCTTAAAGTTAAGTGTCGTGCTATCTGTCATTGGAGTAGTTATGCTTTGAAGATTGCTTGTGTTGGATTCTTGTTAATAATTGATTAATAATTTCCAAGATCGTAATCATGCTTAATCATGATTGTGTGCTTTAGAGGTTATGTCTTTTGAATCATTTAATGGGTAGCTTTTCATTAGATATATTCACCACAATTAACTCTTGTTGTGTTCGTGAATAAACCTGCATCCTGTTGTGAGTTATGCTATATGGTTTTAATGATTAGCGTGTGTGAAAATTTGACATATTGCTTAGTTTATATGATGACCCTATTTTGGCACTATGTGTTATGCCTCTAATGCATTCTCTCGAGCTATGAAGTGCATAAATAATAGGGAACCTTCAGTTAGTTTGTGGTAATAACTGGTGCTCTCATGGCCATACTGGTAAAAGGCAAAGGTATGGAAAACGGAACTGTGCAATTTTATTGAATATCTTGAAGTTCCATTGATTGTGATCATAGCTGTGTTCTTGGATTTCACTGGTAGTACCGTGGCTTAGGAGACTTATGCCTTAAAATATTGTTTCTTTTGGTGTATCTAAAGAACCTTCTTAATTATGATGTGCTTAGACTTTGCGCTTTATATGCATGATCGTGTTGTTTTTCAATTGGTATATGTGATGCAATGATAGTTAAGCATGAAGCATGTCTAAGTTGCGTGTAAATGTTAGACTTCATGTGAGTATTCAATTTGCTTAGGTGCTCCTGAGGCATGCATTGTTGTATTTAGTCAACCTTTCATCTAGCCTTCAATTGGTATTAAGTGGATTTCAATTTGGTATTTAATTGATATCTCTTTGGGATGAAAGTGATAGAGTATGCCTTGACCAAGGTATGATGTGATCCCCTCTAGTTCTGAGGAAGCTAGAATGTGCAAAGTGCAAGTCATTCAAATACTTGATGCACAACTTGAGGGGGAGCACACATAACTTGTGTCTTTTGAGACTAACTGTTTCTTGAGCGATCCTGTACAGTTTCAAGGTAGAAAAGAGAAGATGAGCAAGAAATGGAGCAATCAGGACTTGGGTACCTCTGTAAGTCAAGTAATTGGTATCTTTAGTCATGAGTAATTGTATATCCTTAGATTGCTCATGCTCTATAATATTTGGTGATACTATATGCTTATCTTTAATATCATGGAGCTATGATAATAAATGATCTTGCAATTGGTATCTTTCAATTGGTAGCCGTGATAGCTTGCTTCAATTGACATCTTTTAATAATCATTAGAATAGAAGTTTCTTCTTGTGCCCAATACTATAACTTGTTCTAAGTTTGGTGTCTTAGCAACAAGAAAAGGTTAGGATAAAGAATCAGGCACAAGTGTGGAGAAGCTCTCGAGAGATTAAATACTTTCAAGATGGGAAGTGCACTACAACATGGTAAAGGTTCAAAAGGAAGTATTAATCTTTTTGCATATATGTATCTTACTTAAATGTTGGTGGTGCATATGTTCAATAAGTAAGGGGAGTGTTGATAGTGTGTTTTTCCTCCTAAAATACCCTGCTGTCCCTTGACATCATCCTATGTTCTTGCTTGAGTATGGTTTTTGGTGTTTGATGTCAAAGGGGGAGAATATGTGCATTAAAGCTTATCTCAACCTGAAGGGAAAACTTATCCTAAGGGGTGATGTGTTAGTTTGAGCTTTGCTGGTGTGTTATTCATATGCTTCTTGCAGTATTATATGTGTTGCATCATATGGACTAGTGCTTTCGTTGCTATGAATTGATTGGCATCTATTGTGTTCATTCTGAATTAGATAGTCTTGTGGATATTGGTGCATGTGGTTAATGGTTTATGGTGATTTAAGATTGCTTTAAATTAGTATCTTAGTTTAAATTGGTATCTTAATGGTGAATAGTGGTAGGTTGATATTCCTGTGATATATCCACTAAATTGAATGGTGTTTAACTCTGATTATGTGCATCATGGTTTGATTCTTGACACAATGCATCCCAAAAAGTGCTAAGGTGTAGAAATGTTTCGATTTGCCTAAGTATGTGCAAATTGGCGTCTGAGGCCAAAATTATGTTTTTGAAGTAAGCACATTGAAAGTGCATTCATCCCTTTTGTGAGTTTTGGTGATTTGGATAACAACACATTTAAAGGTCTAACAAGTTTGCTAAGTGTTGAACAGGAAATTCAGTATGATGAACATACTTGAATAGTGTATAATGATCAGTGAACAAAGGTTCAACACGATGTTAAATAACCAATGAGACAATGCAAATGGATATAATATGATCTCTATATTGGTTTGAATATATGGACAAGACCTGAGAAATCACTACATACATATGACCAGAATAGAGGACAAAGTGATTTAGAGGATTGGTCAAGCCAAAGAGAATAAGATATGAGGAATCGTGAATTGGCTTGACCATATTACTATCAGTCCATATATGCTTCTATGAGAATCAAACTAGAGCTTGATTAATCTTAACAGTTATATCTAGAAGACATTCAAGCAAGGTTCACAATATTGAAGAAATGATTCTCTCAATGGATGCTCAATATGATGTGACTCAAGAATGGCTTGATAGGGTGAAGATAGCAAGGAAAGGGCTTCGAGGAACTAGGCGGAGGTGAAGGCCAAGCGACGGCTTGTAGACCGAGGTACCATGGCTAAGGTGAAGAAGAGAGTACTTGCACTAAGTCGATGAACTAATCAGCTATGAAGAGTTATAACATGTTGATGCATCAGTAAGGTGACTTGAAGCCATGATTTGAACTCATATAAGGTGATATGGTACAAGTCACAGGGTTTGATTTGAGTTTGCTTCAAAAGGTGAGACAAAGATGTTTGTGATCCTTATGAAGCAATGCCATGGAGAAATCACACATGAGACACCAATGACTCAAGGAGTTTACTTCATTTTATTTTATTTAACTTGAGTATAGGAATCGTCGTACTATAAAGGGGGATCCAAAAAGAAGGTTGGTGTTTGCCAAAGCTCAAACCTCTCTATTCAAAAGCTATTTTTGAAAAGCAAAAATCTCTTTAACGTTCTATGGTTGACCGTGGTTAGGGTTGAGAAACCTAGAGTGTTCTTGCTGAAAAGCAGCTGAACTTCTTCAACTGCAGCTGAGCTTTCCAGCTGAACTTGACTTCAGCTGAGTTGAGCTTCTTCAGCTGCAGCTGAGCTTTTCAGCTGAGCTGAACTTCAGCTGAGTTGAGCTTTCTCAACTTCAGCTGAACTCAACTTCAGCTGTGAACCTCTTTGACCATACACCAGCCGAACTTGCCTCCGGGCAGTTGAGCTGGGGTTTTCTCTCCTAAACTCACTGGTCAAGACCGGTTGAACTGGTCCTGAGGGGGAAGTTCAGCTGGTCTCTGACCCCTCTGACCTCTGATCTGCAGTCTGCCAGTCAGACTGGCAAACAGGTCGCCAGGAGCTGTCAGGGGCGGTTCAACTGCCCCCCCTGGGCGGTTCAACCGGTGTTGGTCAACTTTGACCAGTCTGCGGTTAGTCTGCGCGTCAGTCTGCCAGTCAGACTGGCAGACAGGCTGCCAGGCCTGCCAGGGGCGGTTCAACCGCCCTAGGGGGCGGTTCAATCGGTATCAGGCAGAAAAATCTGCCCAAACAGCTAGTTTTGAGCTCCACCTATATATACTCACTCCTACCTCTCACCCCACAGTAGTGAGCACGATTTGAACTCCATTTCTAACCCAAGAAACACCTCCCTCTCTCTCACACATCTCTTGCCTCTCCCATTTCAAATCTTTGGAGAGAAATCTTTGAGTGAGCTTGAGAGCTGCGGTTTTGTGCTTCATCTCTAAATCTCTCTTGCTCTTCTTCTTGATTCGAGCTTTGGTACTACATTGAGTTCTTTGTGGATTCATTACTCTTGGAGCTTCTAGCTCCTAGACGACTAGGTGTCTCTTGTGAGTCTCCAAATCTTGTGGAAGACCACAAGAAAGTTTGTATTACCCGCTCGTTTGAGCAAAGATTAGTGTGTGAGCTTGACCTTTGTGGTAGGCAAAGGGAGGATTAGGGTTGAAAGAGACCCGGCTCTTTGTGGGCGCCTCAACGAGGAAGTAGGGCACCTTGGTGGTGTGACCAAACCTCGGGATAAATCTTGTGTCTCTTGTGTTCTTGTTCATTGTGCTTATTCGTGTTTTTCGTTCTCTCACCCTTCCGTGAAAGATTTGTTCATATCTTTTTGTTGTGTGGATTTTGAGAAGTGCCCTTCTCAGATCTACTACTTTGAACCCTGTGGATCATTTAGAACATCTCATTTCCAAAGTTAACTGGGTGAATTTCAAGATCAATTCAATTTTACCCAGTTTGCTTCTAGTTTTTGTTGAAAAACTTTTAACTTGCCTATTCACCCCCCTCTAGGCAACTTTCAATTGGTATCAAAGCCTAATCCTCGTTCTAACGCTTAACCGCGTGAGGAAAGATCATGTCGGGGGGACTAAGAAACGAAAGTGCTTCTAAGCTTGAAAAAGTTGAGGTTGCCTCGACTTCATCTTTTGGTGCAGATGTTGATCCAAGGGCAATAGACCTTGCCATGAGAATCGCCGAAAGGATGTTCCTCAAAATGAAGGAAGATGAGGCGAAGAGCATTATTTAAGAAGAAGAAAATGATCGATGGAGACCAAACGACGAATCCACCTCTTCACAAGGTCCGTCTTTCAAATCCACTTCTCATATGTGCTTTGTTGCTAATGAGAGTGACAGTGAAAGCGAAAGTGAGGACGAGGAGGAGCATGAAAGTGATAGTGAAGATGAGGATGATCTTCAAAAATTCTTCGCTCAACTAAGTAAGAAGAACCAGATGAGCTTGCTCAAACTCATGAAAAGAGCGGAAGAACAAAAGAAAATGCTTCATAAGCAAGAAGATATCCTCATCGAAAAAATCAAAGACTTGGAGAAGTTGACCAAAGAGCATGAGAAGCTAAAGTGCTCTCATGATGATTTGGTCCAAAGGTATGAAGACATTTGAGAGCACCTAGAGGGGGGGGGGTGAATAGGTGATCCTGTAACACTTCAAAAACTTAAGCCACAAAACTTGGTTACTTGTTAGCACAGTAATTTGCCAAGTGGCTAGAGAAGGATCTCAACACAACACAATAACCAAGAGATATCAATCACAGAGATGGCACAGTGGTTATCCCGTGGTTCGGCCAAGACCAACGCTTGCCTACTCCACGTTGTGGCGTCCCAACGGACGAGGGTTGCAATCAACCCCTCTCAAGCGGTCCAAAGACCAACTTGAATACCACGGTGTTGCTTTGCTTCTCTTAATCCCGTTTGCGAGGAATCTCCACAGCTTGGAGCCTCTCGCCCTTACACAAGATGTTCACGAAGAATCACAGAGCAAGGGAGGGATTAGCAACTCACACACGACATAAAGATCACAGCGAATACGCACACGCAAAACCCAGACTTGAGCTCAAGAGACTAGCACACTAGAACGGAGCTCAAGTCACTAAAATATCGAACAAGTGCGCAAGAATGAAGTGTGAGTGATCAATGATGCTCAAAGGATGCTTGGTGTTCTCCTCCATGCGCCTAGGGGTCCCTTTTATAGCCCCAAGGCAGCTAGGAGCCGTTGAGCACAATCTTGGAAAGCCATTCTTGCCTTCTGTCATCGGGGGCACCGGACAGTCCGGTGCACACCGGACACTGTCCGGTGCCCGATTTCCTTCCTTAAATAGCGAAGCCGACCGTTGGCAGCCTGAGAGCCGTTGGCGCACCGGACATGTCCGGTGCACACCGGACAGTCCGGTGCCGTCTTCTAGCCGTTGGCTCGGCCACGTGTCCCGCGCAGATTGCGCGGCCGACCGTTGGCCCGGCCGACCGTTGGCTCACCGGACAGTCCGGTGCACACCGGACAGTCCGGTGCACACCGGACAGTCCGGTGAATTTTAGCCGTACGTCGCCGGTGAATTCTCGAGAGTAGCCACTTCGCTCGAGCCAGCCTGGCGCACCGGACACTGTCCGGTGCACCACCGGACAGTCCGGTGCTCCCAGACTCAGCAGATTCTTGGCTGCTCGAGCCAAGACATTTCCAATTTGATTTTTCCTGTTTCCAGCACTTAGACACAATACATTAGTCCATAAAACAATGTACTAAGTCTGAGAAACATACCTTAATTCTTGATTTGTACTTTGTCCACCTTTTTATACTTAGGCACTTGTGTTGGACACTAAATCACCAAAATACTTAGAAATGGCCCAAGGGCACATTTCCCTTTCAATCTCCCCCTTTTTGGTGATTTATGCCAACACAACATAAAGCAAGTAGAACAAGTACAAAATCAAATCAAATAAGAACTCAAAATTGTTTTGATTCAATTTTGACATATATGGATCACTCTATGCCACCACTTGGTTTGTTTTTGCAAATCAAACTCAAATTTCTATCTCTAAGTCAAACACACATGTTAAGACATAAAGAGAGTCATTCTAAGAGAAATTGATTTAAGATTTCAAAAACTCTCCCTTTTTCCCATAATCAATACTTCTCCCCACAAGAAGCCAACTTTTGACAAGAGAGACAACAAAAGAGTTTTGACACACCAAAAGCTCTATTCTACTATTTTCAAAATCTCTCAAGTGGTAGCTGATCCATTTATCGCTTTGGCCTTTATTTTCTCCCCCTTTGGCATCAAGCACCAAAACAGGATCAATCTTGGCCCTTTAACCCCATTGCCTCACCAAAATCTTCAACTATGAGCAAATAGGCAATAAGAGTATAACGATGAACTTGGAAGAGTTACTCTTTTCATCGGAGTGCAGTGGAAGTCTCGCATGGTCCAAGTCCATCTTTTCCCTTTCAATTTTCCTTGGAGACTAAAACAACCAAACTCAAGTACATGGTTAGTCACAAAGGGTCAAGTTGTAGCACAGATCCCCCTAAATATGTGCATCTCTTGCGAACAGGACTTGTGAGGTCCAGGGAGTGTTTGTACAACTTGAACACCACAATAAGCAACAAAATGCAGAATGAACATGATCAAAGGCATAAATACATATATGCTACAATTCAATCCAAGTTCCGCGAATCTAAGATATTGAGCTCACTATGCAGCCTGCAAAAGGTCTTCTCATCTAGAGGCTTGGTAAAGATATCGGCTAGCTGGTTCTCGGTGCTAACATGAAACACTTCGATATCCCCCTTTTGCTGGTGGTCTCTCAAAAAGTGATGCCGGATGTCAATGTGCTTTGTGCGGCTGTGCTCAACAGGATTTTCCGCTATTCGAATAGCACTCTCATTATCACATAGGAGTGGGACTTTGCTCAGATTGTAGCCAAAGTCCCTGAGGGTTTGCCTCATCCAAAGTAGTTGCGTGCAACACTGTCCTGCGGCAACGTACTCGGCCTCAGCGGTGGATTGGGCAACGGAGGTTTGTTTCTTAGAGTTCCATGACACCAGGGACCTTCCTAAGAATTGGCACGTCCCCGATGTACTCTTCCTATCGACCTTACATCCAGCATAGTCGGAATCTGAGTACCCAATCAAGTCAAAGTTAGACCCCTTTGGATACCAGATCCCGAAGCAAGGCGTAGCGACTAAATATCGAAGAATTCGCTTCACAGCCACTAAGTGACACTCCTTCGGATCGGATTGAAATCTAGCACACATGCATACGCTAAGCATAATATCCGGTCTACTAGCACATAAATAAAGCAAAGAACCTATCATGGACCGGTATGCTTTTTGATCAACGGACTTACCTCCTTTGTTGAGGTCGGTGTGTCCGTCGGTTCCCATCGGCGTCTTTGCGGGCTTGGCGTCCTTCATCCCAAACCTCTTTAGCAAATCTTGTGAGTACTTCGTTTGGGAGATGAAGGTGCCGTCCTTGAGTTGCTTCACTTGGAACCCAAGGAAGTAGGTCAACTCGCCCATCATCGACATCTCGAATTTCTGCGTCATCACCCTGCTAAACTCTTCACAAGACTTTTGGTTAGTAGAACCAAATATTATGTCGTCGACATAAATTTGGCACACAAAAAGATCACCATCGCAAGTCTTAGTAAAAAGAGTTGGATCGGCTTTCCCAACCTTGGCTTTGGTCTTCATACCATGCTCTTGGGGCTTGCTTAAGTCCATAGAGCGCCTTAGAGAGCTTACACACGTGGTCGGGGTACCGTTCATCCTCGAAGCCAGGGGGCTGCTCCACGTACACCTCCTCCTTGATCGGCCCGTTGAGGAAAGCGCTCTTCACATCCATTTGGTACAACCTGAAAGAATGGTGAGCGGCATATGCTAGCAAGATACGAATTGATTCTAGCCTAGCCACAGGAGCAAAAGTCTCCTCAAAGTCCAAACCTGCGACTTGGGCATAACCTTTTACCACAAGTCGAGCCTTGTTCCTCGTCACCACCCCGTGCTCATCCTGTTTGTTGCGGAACACCCACTTGGTTCCCACAACATTTTGCTTGGGACGAGGCACCAGTGTCCAAACTTCGTTGCGCTTGAAGTTGTTGAGTTCCTCCTGCATGGCCAACACCCAGTCCGGATCTAGCAAGGCCTCTTCTACCCTGAAAGGCTCAATAGAAGAGACAAAAGAGTAATGCTCACAAAAATTAACTAATCTTGAGCGAGTAGTTACTCCCTTGCTAATATCACCCAATATCTGATCGACGGGATGATCCCTTTGAATTGTCGCTCGAACTTGGGTTGGAGGTGCCTGAGGTGCTTCTTCCTCTTGAACATCCTGTGCTCCCCCTTGATCATGTGCCTCCACTTGAGGTACCTGTTCTTCATCTTGGGTTGGGGGATGCACCATAGTTGAGGAAGACGGTTGATCTTGCTCCAAGTGTTCCTGAGGCCGTACATCTCCAATCGCCATGGTGCGTATCGCGGCCGTTGGAACGTCTTCTTCATCTACATCATCAAGATCAACAACTTGCTCTCTTGGAGAGCCATTAGTCTCATCAAATACAACGTCGCTAGAGACTTCAACCAAACCCGATGATTTGTTGAAGACCCTATACGCCTTTGTATTTGAATCATAACCTAATAAAAACCCTTCTACGGCTTTGGGAGTAAATTTGGAATTCCTACCCTTCTTCACTAGAATGTAGCATTTACTCCCAAAAACACGAAAATACGATACATTAGGTTTGTTACCGGTTAGCAGCTCATACGACATCTTCTTGAGGAGGCGGTGAAGGTAGACCCTGTTGATGGCGTGGCAAGCCGTGTTCACGGCTTCCGACCAAAAGCACTCGGGGGTCTTGAATTCTCCAAGCATAGTCCTCGCCATATCTATGAGCGTCCTGTTCTTCCTCTCTACCACACCATTTTGCTGAGGTGTGTAGGGAGCGGAGAACTCGTGCTTGATCTCCTCCTCCTCAAGAAACTCCTCCACTTGAAGGTTCTTGAATTCGGACCCGTTGTCGCTCCTTATCTTCTTCACCTTGAGCTCAAACTCATTTTGAGCTCTCCTTAGGAATCGCTTGAGGGTCCCTTGGGTTTCAGACTTATCCTGCAAAAAGAACACCCAAGTGAAGCGGGAAAAGTCATCAACGATAACTAGACCATACTTACTTCCTCCTATGCTGAGATAGGCGACGGGTCCGAAGAGGTCCATATGTAGCAGCTCCAGGGGTCTTGATGTTGTCATCACATTTTTGGTGTGATGAGAGCCTCCCACCTGTTTCCCTGCTTGACAAGCTGCACAAGGTCTATCTTTTTTGAAATGAACATTGGTTAGACCTATCACGTGTTCTCCCTTTAGAAGCTTGTGGAGGTTCTTCATCCCCACATGTGCTAAGCGGCGATGCCATAGCCAGCCCATGCAAGTCTTAGCCATTAAGCATGCATCTAGACCGGCCTCTTCTTTTGCAAAATCAACTAAGTAAAGCTTGCCGTCTAGTACACCCTTAAAAGCTAGTGAACCATCACATCTTCTAAAGACAGACACATCTATATTTGTAAACAAACAGTTATATCCCATATTGCATAATTGACTAACAGATAGCAAATTATATCCAAGAGACTCTACTAAAAACACATTAGAGATAGAGTGCTCATTTGAGATTGCAATTTTACCTAACCCTTTTACCTTGCCTTGATTCCCATCACCGAATATTATTGAATCTTGGGAATCTTTATTCTTGACGTAGGAGGTGAACATCTTCTTCTCCCCCGTCATATGGTTTGTGCATCCGCTGTCAATAATCCAGCTTGAACCCCCGGATGCATAAACCTGCAAGGCAAATTTAGGCTTGGGTCTTAGGTACCCAACTCATGTTGGGTCCTGCAAGGTTAGCACAAATATCCTTAGGGACCCAAATGCAAGTTTTGTCTCTCTTGCATCTTGCCCCTAATTTTCTAGCAACTATCTTCCTATCCTTTCTACAAATAGCAAAAGAAGCATTTAAAGCATGATATATTGTAGAAGGTTCATTAACTTTCCTAGGAACATTTACGACATTTCTCCTAGGCATATTATGAATAACATTTCTCCTACCAACATTTCTATCATGCTCATAAGAAGAACTAGAAGCAACCATGGCATGAGAATCAAAGGCATTATATACATTACAACTCCTATAAGCATTTCTAGGTTGTCTTCTATCATAGTACATAAAGGCATGGTTCTTTTGCACACTACTAGCCATAGGGGCCTTCCCTTTCTCCTTGGCGGAGATGGGAGCCTTATGGCTTGTCAAGTTCTTGGCTTCCCTCTTGTAGCCAAGTCCATCCTTAATTGAGGGGTGTCTACCAATCGTGTAGGCATCCCTTGCAAATTTTAGCTTGTCAAATTCATTCTTGCTAGTCTTAAGTTGGGCATTAAGACTAGCTAATTCATCATTTAATTTGGAAATTGAAACTAAATGATCACTACAAGCATCAATGTCAAAATCTTTACACCTATTACAAGTTTCAACAATTTCTACACAAGAATTAGATTTACTAGCTACTTCTAGTTTAGCATTTAAATCATCATTAAAACTTTTTAACTTAGCAATAGTTTCATGACAAGAAGATAATTCACTAGAGATCATTTCATTCCTCTTAATTTCTAGAGCAAGAGATTTCTGTGCTTCTACAAATTTATCATGTTCTTCATACAACAAATCCTCTTGTTTTTCTAAAAGCATATTCTTGTCATTTAAGGCATCAATTAATTCATTAATTTTGTCTACCTTGGTTCTATCTAATCCCTTGAAAAAGCATGAGTAATCTATCTCATCATCACTAGACTCATCTTCACTCGAAGAAGCATAAGTACTAGTATGAGTGCTTACTTTCTTCTCTCTTGCCATGAGGCAAGTGTGACGCTCGTTGGGGAAGAGGGATGACTTGTTGAAGGCGGTGGCGGCAAGTCCTTCATTGTCAGAGTCGGAGGAGGAACAATCCGAATCCCACTCCTTTCCGATATGTGCCTCGCCCTTGGCCTTCTTGTAATGCTTCTTTTTCTCCCTCTTGTTCCCTTGGTCCTGATCACTATCATTGTCGGGACAGTTAGCATTAAAATGACCAAGCTTACCGCATTTGAAGCATGAGCGCTTCCCCTTGGCTTTGGTCTTGCTTGGCTGCCCCTTGCGACCTTTAAGCGCCGTCTTGAAGCGCTTAATGATGAGGGCCATCTCCTCATCATTGAGTCCGGCCGCCTCAACTTGCACCACCTTGCTTGGTAGCGCCTCCTTGCTCCTTGTTGCCTTGAGAGCAATGGGTTGAGGCTCATGACTAGGACCGTTCAACGCGTCGTCCACGTATCTTGCCTCTTTGATCATCATTCGCCCGCTTACGAACTTCCCAAGAACTTCTTCGGGCGACATCTTGGTGTACCTGGGATTTTCACGTATATTGTTCACCAAATGAGGATCAAGAATGGTAAATGACCTTAGCATTAGGCGGACAACGTCGTGGTCCGTCCATCGCGTGCTCCCGTAGCTCCTTATTTTGTTGATAAGGGTCTTGAGCCGGTTGTATGTTTGTGTCGGCGCCTCGCCCCTTATCATCGCGAACCGTCCAAGCTCGCCCTCCACCAACTCCATTTTGGTGAGCAAGGTGACGTCGTTTCCCTCATGAGAGATCTTGAGGGTGTCCCAGATCTGCTTGGCATTGTCCAAGCCGCTCACCTTGTGATACTCGTCCCTGCACAAAGAGGCTAGCAACACAGTAGTAGCTTGTGCATTTTTATGAATCTGTTCATTAATAAACACAGGGCTATCCGAGCTATCAAATTTCATTCCACTTTCCACAATCTCCCAAATGCTTGGATGGAGAGAAAACAGGTGAGTATGCATTTTGTGGCTCCAAAATCCGTAATCCTCTCCATCAAAGTGAGGGGGCTTGCCAAGTGGAATGGGGAGCAATTGAGCATTTGAACTATGTGGGATGCGCGAATAATCGAAAGAAAAGTTTGAATTAACCGTCTTTCGTCTATCGTAGTCGTCGTCGTCCTTTTGGGAGGAGGAAGATTCATCGCTGTCGTAGTAGACAATTTCCTTGATGCGCCTTGTCTTCTTCCTCCCGTCTTTTCTTTTGTGGCCCGAGCCTGAGTCGGTGGGCCTGTCATCATTGGGCTCGTTGACGAAGGACTCCTTCTCCTTGTCGTTGATCACCATCCCCTTGCCTTTAGGATCCATCTCTTCAGGTGGTTAGTCCCTTTCTTGAAGAGAACGGCTCTGATACCAATTGAGAGCACCTAGAGGGGGGGTGAATAGGTGATCCTGTAACACTTCAAAAACTTAAGCCACAAAACTTGGTTACTTGTTAGCACAGTAATTTGCCAAGTGGCTAGAGAAGGATCTCAACACAACACAATAACCAAGAGATATCAATCACAGAGATGGCACAGTGGTTATCCCGTGGTTCGGCCAAGACCAACGCTTGCTTACTCCATGTTGTGGCGTCCCAACGGACGAGGGTTGCAATCAACCCCTCTCAAGCGGTCCAAAGACCAACTTGAATACCACGGTGTTGCTTTGCTTCTCTTAATCCCGTTTGCGAGGAATCTCCACAGCTTGGAGCCTCTCGCCCTTACACAAGATGTTCACGAAGAATCACAGAGCAAGGGAGGGATTAGCAACTCACACACGACACAAAGATCACAGCGAATACACACACGCAAAACCCAGACTTGAGCTCAAGAGACTAGCACACTAGAACGGAGCTCAAGTCACTAAAATGTCGAACAAGTGCGCAAGAATGAAGTGTGAGTGATCAATGATGCTCAAAGGATGCTTGGTGTTCTCCTCCATGCGCCTAGGGGTCCCTTTTATAGCCCCAAGGCAGCTAGGAGCCGTTGAGCACAATCTTGGAAAGCCATTCTTGCCTTCTGTCATCGGGGGCACCGGACAGTCCGGTGCACACCGGACACTGTCTGGTGCCCGATTTCCTTCCTTAAATAGCGAAGCCGACCGTTGGCAGCCTGAGAGCCGTTGGCGCACCGGACATGTCCGGTGCACACCGGACAGTCCGGTGCCGTCTTCTAGCCGTTGGCTCGGCCACGTGTCCCGCGCAGATTGCGCGGCCGACCGTTGGCCCGGCCGACCGTTGGCTCACCGGACAGTCCGGTGCACACCGGACAGTCCGGTGAATTTTAGCCGTACGTCGCCGGTGAATTCCCGAGAGCAGCCACTTCGCTCGAGCCAGCCTGGCGCACCGGACACTGTCCGGTGCACCACCGGACACTGTCCGGTGCTCCCAGACTCAGCAGATTCTTGGCTGCTCGAGCCAAGACATTTCCAATTTGATTTTTCCTGTTTCCAGCACTTAGACACAATACATTAGTCCATAAAACAATGTACTAAGTCTGAGAAACATACCTTAATTCTTGATTTGTACTTTGTCCACCTTTTTATACTTAGGCACTTGTGTTGGACACTAAATCACCAAAATACTTAGAAATGGCCCAAGGGCACATTTCCCTTTCAACATTTCAATTGAGCAAATTAAAGCTGTTAATCATTCATCATATATTGCTCAATTAGAAAATAAAAATGCTATGCTCAAGAACACGGTAGAAAAGCTAAACATTGAAAATCTAGCTTTGCAAGAAAAACATGATATGTTTGTATGCTCTCATAATAAATTTATGGATTCACATATCATGTTAGAAATGGCTCATGAGGTTGTGTTAACTAATTTAAAATCATACCAACCTCACATATGCACATGTACTAAAGTAGAAACTATATTATCATGTGCTAACAAATGTTGCTCTCAAGAAAGCCAATCTTCCATTGAGCAAGAGATTTCAGGAATTAGTGATATTTCTATCACACAAGAAAATAAAGAGCTCAAGGAAGAAGTTGGAAGGCTAAGAAGGAGCTTAACTCTTTTGAAGGGAAAGTGTCATGCTCAACCTTCTCAAGATAACCGTGATAATATGGTGAAAAAGCTTGAGAAGGGGACAACCGTAGCATGCACAAAACCCCTTCAAAAGAATACCAAGCTTTCGAAGAAGGGCATGAGCAAAATCCATGGTGAGAAAATTAATGCTCATATGATTTGCTCTAACAATGTACCTATGTGCTTCAACAAAGAAAGATCAAAGAGAAGCGATAGGAGGTGCTATGGATGCAAGGAGAAGGGCCATGAAATTGATTCATGCCCCCACATGAAGAATCAAGACCTTGCACGATCAAGAAAGATGACCATCAAAAAGGATGAAAGCAGAAGGCAAATGCATTGCAACGACAAGCATCGCAGTTGCTACAATTGCCATGAAAAAGGTCATCTATTCAAGGTTTGTCCAAAGGGTAAAACTCCTAAGCCTAACTTGTCATTCAAATATGCTTAGGAGACCCAAATTTGACTCTTGTGCTAGAAAGGTGATGAGTTCACCACATTCTAGGACCAAGGCTATTTGGGTGCCTAAGTCCTTATTGGCTAATCTTGATGGACCTATCATGAGATGGGTACCAAAATGTACTTAATAAGTTTTGCAGGTACCTAGAGATGATATGAAGCTTTGGGGTGCTTGAGTAGTTTAACTCAATTCTTATCTCAAGCTATCAATCTTACATTGTCTATCCTTTAAGATTGACCCAAAGATGAATTGAGTTGTTATATCACTAACTTCATATTCATCTCTAGCAAGAACTTGTGTTGTAGGGAATAAGGATTAATCTTTGTGGGAATCAAGCAAAAGGCCTACAACCAAGTGATATCCAAAGGATGGTAATAATTAAATCTTAAGTGCACATTGTTTTTAATTAGTATATTCCTTTGTATCTTTTGTAGCCACATAAAAAATGAAGCACTTGAGAATGAACTTAAAATATTTTACCTTGTCTTGGAAAAGTTCCAATCATATGGTAGATTGCATATTCGTTATTCTTATATGTGGCAATCTACATGCTTTAATTGATGATAATTAATTCGTGGCATATTTCAAATGAATTATCGTATTATTGCCATGACCTAGACATAAAGAGGATTATCCCATGTTCTTAAATGAATAGAGTGCTAAGTAAGAAATTCAAATTCTTAAAGCACTTACCAAAAGGGGAATTCTCCATATGACTAGAGTTGTGAGACTAATGTTTTTATCTAAGTGGTTTATGTAGTTTCACAACATGAGAATGTGTTTCCCAAATGGAGTGTGTCATTAAACATTCAAAGAAGATCGAACCAATACTATGTGATGTATTCATTCTTGTTTAAATTGGTTTTGAGTCTTCTACATTAATCACTCACCATGTTATGAATTAAACTTGCCATGTAAACTTAATTAAATAATCATGCTATTTTCACCCTGTTTAAATCGGTGTTATGCATGATGCTTGTAAGGGTAATTTAGTTCATATCATGAGGTTTCGTTATTTTAGTAACCTTCTTGTCATTCATATACTAGAGGTTGCTAAATAGGAAACTATTGCTTGTGTTTCTAATGCAATCTCTTTTAAGCTATTTCATGGAAATTCATAAGTAGAGATTGTGCTCTTTCATTTGGTAAAATCACAAGCATTAAAGGTTAATCTTCACCTAAAAGAAAGATTAGGAATGCTCAAGGCAAAGGTATGGAACTAGTTGTTTAATTTGGTATGTGACCAATAATAGTTCCTTTCAAGTGGCATTCTTTCAATTGGTAATAATCTATTTTATGGAAAGAAATGTCAATATGAAGGTTAAATTCCTTTTGGCTTAAATTTGTAAATTGGTGCATATTATTAATTCACTCATCCATGTGCATTAATTGAAAAGGAATTTAATTTATGCCTTTATGCCTCATAAACGATGATTTGTTTGCCATTCATATATAGATATCATCATTCATTAAATACTTTCTTGTACTACTAATACCTCTTTTCAAAGTGTTTTATCGACTAGTTTTAAAAGGAAAAGAGAAAACAAAGAAGGAAGTCTCCACAAATGATGAAAAGAAGAATACTAAGGTGACACCACCACAGATAGTAAGATCTGTCAAATTGGTATAACAAATGGTACGTTCTATATGGTGGTAAGTATTCTTAGGCATAAGTTAATTCATTGCAAATTTGTCATGCCTTGACCATGATATGTAATGTACTCCCCATGAGACTCTTAACTGAATTGAAAGTGCATGTGGCAAGTCATTCAAATACTTGATGCACATATCTAGTGGGAGAACATTATATATCTTGTATCATAGAGAATAAGTTTCCCTTGAGTAAGCTATACTAAGACAATCCAAAATGGTAAATTTGTATCTCATTAATATGGATTGTAATCTTTGTTTTCTAAATAGCTACTCTTGATGCAGTTTAAAATTGCCTTATCGTTAAATCTAAAAGTGCATAAGAATCTTTTTGGTGATATTCATGACATACATATGCACTAACATGGATATGATTTTTAAACTGTAAAAGGTACAATTAGTGATCCATACTCTCTAAATTTTAGAAACCCATATTTTGATATCTTAGAAATCTACTTCAATCGGTATCCATATGCTTCACATTGAATTGGATCACTAAGTTGTAAATTCCATGCATAACTTGTCTTCATGATATGAATGCTTGTGCGACTAACCTTGATAAGCTAGGTGCACCCAAGGTCAAGCTAGGTTCATCATCAAGAAGGCAACACAATGATGTATCAAAAAAAGGAGAAAAGGCTCCTATTCTTAACTTTAGCTTTTATCTGTGTGATTAAATATTGACTTGAAACCATGTAAGATGGTTGTCAAGTATATGTGGGTACTCAAGGCTCTTACTACTAATCTCAAAGGACCCAATTCAAATTGGGTACCAAGATATGAAGCTTAAATTTGTTTTGCAGGATCACTCCTTCAATGGATCAAGTTGGGTGCTCGATAATGGATGTATAAATCATATTTGGAGATAGTAGC
Source organism: Zea luxurians (assembly GCA_029449295.1). Classification (NCBI taxonomy): domain Eukaryota; kingdom Viridiplantae; phylum Streptophyta; class Magnoliopsida; order Poales; family Poaceae; genus Zea; species Zea luxurians. The sequence continues at coordinate 101,943,011 of JAOPSE010000014.1, read as the reverse complement.
AAGGGTGGTAACAATTGAATCTCAAGTGCATATTATTTTCAATTCTTACCTCCTTTATGACTTGTGTAGCCACTAAGGAAGAGGGAGCACTTGAGGGTATACATCAATTGTTGATTATGAAGTAAAAGTCCAATTGGAAGAAAAATGAATCTTATCATATGGTCAACAATCCAAAACTATGTGATGTACTCTTTCTAATTAATTTGGATTTGATTCTTCTATATTAGACAATCACCATAATATGGATTAAGTCAGCCCTTTAGACTTCATTGAATAACCATGCATATTATCCATGTCATTCAAAATATATTGTGCATGAGGGCTCAAGGGAAATTTAGTCCATATTATGAGGTTTCTCTATTTTAGCAATTCGCTTGCCTTCCACATATAAAGGATTGCTAAATAAGAAACTAGTGCTTGTGCTACTAATGCCATCTCTTATGTTGAGTTTATCCATAGAAAATCTATGTTAAGAGATGGTGCTTGTTTTACATTGGATAAATCACAAGCTTAAAGGATACTATTCAACTAAAGTAAGATGAAGTTGATAAGAGGCCAAGGTATGAAAACTTCCTCTCCTTCAGTTGTTTTAGTATTCTATCCTTAGTGGGATGTACCATAGTATAGGTTAAATTCCTTGCAATATAAAATGTTCAATGGTGCATAAAACTTTGACATCAACTATATGTATGCACTAATTTAAAGGAATTTAGTCTATCCTTTTGGGTTTCAATAATGATGATTCATTCGCCATCCACATATAAGGATCACCATTTGTGAAACCCTCCCTTATGTTTCTAATGCTCTCTTTTCTAAGTGTTTAAATAAGGTCCTTCCAAGTGCTTTCAAGATGGATTCAAAATCCACGGATATAAGAGTCTTGGTTATTTCAATCATTGAGTTTCAATGGGTCTCATATCAAGTATGATTGAACCAAGCCAAGATCAATGAAGTTCAAGATCGCCTGGTTGGATGAAATCATAAAGAGAAAAGAAATCACAGTGATTCAAGAAGGGAGTTACACTTTTTGTCAACCTAATAATGAAGATGTAGTGACATATTTATATGATATCCTTCATTATGAGGTTTGAGGTTCATATTAGCATGCTTTACCCTTTAGAATTTCAATTGATATACTTTTAGTTCTTAAACTTTCAATTGGTTTAATTTTCATCATCTATGTAAAGCATGTTATGTTAAACCAAGATATATAAGTGCAAACATCTCCTTTAACCTCGTATTGTTGATGTGCATAAGTGTACTGTGTGTACTCTTGCATGCACAAATTGAGGGAGAGTTTAGCCTGTATCTTGTGAGACTAATGATTTCTTTCAAGTTCATGTTGTGTAGTCTCACACCATGGAGAACATCAAATGAGGATGAATGGTTCCATAGAAATGAAAATGAATTTCTCTTGATCGATTGAAGAGGATAAGTTTCTCTTTGAAATGTCAAGCCTATCAAAAGCTAAGATAAAAATTCATGATTATAATGAAGACCATGCGACATAGAACAAAGGTGTGTCACTCCATGAACTATTGTATTACATTTGTGTATCTAGGCTCTTACATGCTAGTGTGTGCATGTATATGTAATATCTTAAGTCACACCATAAGGTTGCACTTGTGGTGACGATTAAAGAATCTCTAGATATTTGATTAATACCTCTTGTGGTGATATCATAAGTTAGTCTTAAGTCATCTTAGTGAGGTATGAGTCAAACATTCTAACTTCTCAAGAATCTTGGCTTAAAATATTGCTTATCATGTCTATTAGTATACCTTTTGATTATGAGTAATTCCTTCAATTGGTGCAATTTCATATTTTCATACTTTATTTATACCAAGGTTCAAATTGTAGAACTTAATCCCCTTACCTCACAAGTCAAAGTGCATAAGCTAAACAAGTATTCATCACTTGTATGCACACATTTAGGGGGAGAATGGTCTATAATTTGAATCTTTGAGACTAACTTCATTTCCAAGTCTCTTATGTGTGTAGTCTCAAATTAGAAAGGAATCTTCGGGCAAAGACAATCACTTCCACTGCAAATTTTGATGGGTATCAAAGATTCTTTGCTCGAATAAATGTACCTTTTATACATTTCATAAGAGAATGAGTTTCTCTTTTATATGCTACTCCAACGTCATCTAAAATTGGTAAATATGTATCACATCCTTTTGGATTGCAAATGTCTGAAGTAGCATAGCTTATAAATTCTCCTGTCTAGAACTTGATTGATTAAATAGTGCACATGTTTCTTATGTTGCATGATTATGTTCAATTGATACTCCTTTTATGCCAATGGTACTTTAAGTTGCAAATAAGTACTCTCAACAGATATCAATTGAATTCATATATATATGTGTGCACTAAAACTTGAGGAGAACTTAGTGTAATATGCTATTAGTGATCTATTTATCTATCAAATTGTATCAATTGGTGTTTTTCAATTGATATTTTTCATACATGATCACTAGTTGCATAATCCATACTTGTGCAATTTTCATGTTGCCTCTTGTTGTGATAAGAAAATGCTAGGTGACATCTAGACTCCAGGTATCAAGATTTATCTTTCAGTTAGTATGACAATCTTCATTTGATATCTTGGACCTATGTCACAATTATGCCAACAAGAGCTTACAAATGAATTCTAAATCCAACACAAGTCTGGAAACCCCTTGAAAAGGTAAAACACAAAGGTACATCACTTATGACACTTATCCATTACCTTTGTGCCATCTAAGGATCCCTTTCATGATAGTGTGTTCACATCTCGCTTAATCGTAATTTCTATCCTTTATATTCTTTGTATCCTTTTTGGAGATTTATGACAAAGGGGGAGAAATTGTGCATTAAAGCTTACCTTTAGTCTTATGTAACTAAGTGTTAGAAGACTTTTAAAAAGGGGAGAAATAATTAACAAAAAAGGGAAGTCATAAGAAAAACATAAGATGAAGAAAGTTGATAAGTGCATTCCATGTCATGAGCATCACGTTTATTTTATGACACATTGCGCCCTATGAATAGTATGATATAAGTTGTCTATACTTTGACCTAAATATGTGCTTTTGGCATTTGAGTACAAAAGTGTTATTTTCTGAAATGCACATATTTAGGGGGAGGAAACTATATCATAGGATTTAAAATCTTATTTATCAAATCTTATGTAAGCTTTAAATGTGTTGTCATCAATCACCAAAAAGGGGGAGATTGAAAGTGCATTCATCCCTTTTGTGAGTTTTGGTGATTTGGATAACAACACATTTAAAGGTCTAACAAGTTTGTTAAGTGTTGAACAGGAAATTCAGTATGATGACCATACTTGAATAGTGTATAATGATCAGTGAACAAAGGTTCAACACGAGGTTAAATAACCAATGAGACAATGCAAATGGATATAATATGATCTCTATATTGTTTTGAATATATGGACAAGACCTGAGAAATCACTACATACATATGACCAGAATAGAGGACAAAGTGATTTAGAGGATTGGTCAAGCCAAAGAGAATAAGATATGAGGAATCGTGAATTGGCTTGACCATATTACTATCAGTCCATATATGCTTCTATGAGAATCAAACTAGAGCTTGATTAATCTTAACAGTTATATCTAGAAGACATTCAAGCAAGGTTCACAATATTGAAGAAATGATTCTCTCAATGGATGCTCAATATGATGTGACTCAAGAATGGCTTGATAGGGTGAAGATAGCAAGGAAAGGGCTTCAAGGAACTAGGCGGAGGTGAAGGCCAAGCGACGGCTTGTAGACCGAGGTACCATGGCTAAGGTGAAGAAGAGAGTACTTGCACTAAGTCAATGAACTAATCAGCTATGAAGAGTTATAACATGTTGATGCATCAGTAAGGTGACTTGAAGCCATGATTTGAACTCATATAAGGTGATATGGTACAAGTCACAGGGTTTGATTTGAGTTTGCTTCAAAAGGTGAGACAAAGATGTTTGTGATCCTTATGAAGCAATGCCATGGAGAAATCACACATGAGACACCAATGACTCAAGGAGTTTACTTCATTTTATTTTATTTAACTTGAGTATAGGAATCGTCGTACTATAAAGGGGGATCCAAAAAGAAGGTTGGTGTTTGCCAAAGCTCAAACCTCTCTATTCAAAAGCTATTTTTGAAAAGCAAAAATCTCTTTAACGTTCTATGGTTGACCGTGGTTAGGGTTGAGAAACCAAGAGTGTTCTTGCTGAAAAGCAGCTGAACTTCTTCAACTGCAGCTAAGCTTTCCAGCTGAACTTGACTTCAGCTGAGTTGAGCTTCTTCAGCTGCAGCTGAGCTTTTTAGCTGAGCTGAACTTCAGCTGAGTTGAGCTTTCTCAACTTCAGCTGAACTCAACTTCAGCTGTGAACCTCTTTGACCATACACCAGCTGAACTTGCCTCCGGGCAGTTGAGCTGGGGTTTTCTCTCCTAAACTCACTGGTCAAGACCGGTTGAACTGGTCCTGAGGGGGCAGTTCAGCTGGTCTCTGACCCCTCTGACCTCTGATCTGCAGTCTGCCAGTCAGACTGGCAAACAGGTCGCCAGGAGGCAGGAGCTGTCAGGGGCGGTTCAACTGCCCCCCCTGGGCAGTTCAACCGGTGTTGGTCAACTTTGACCAGTCTACGGTCAGTCTGCGCGTCAGTCTGCCAGTCAGACTGGCAGACAGGCTGCCAGGCCTGCCAGGGGCGGTTCAACTGCCCTAGGGGGCGGTTCAACTGGTCTCAGGCAGAAAAATCTGCCCAAACGGCTAGTTTTGAGCTCCACCTATATATACTCACTCCTACCTCTCACCCCACAGTAGTGAGCACGATTTGAACTCCATTTCTAACCCAAGAAACACCTCCCTCTCTCTCTCACACATCTCTTGCCTCTCCCATTTCAAATCTTTGGAGAGAAATCTTTGAGTGAGCTTGAGAGCTGCGGTTTTGTGCTTCATCTCTAAATCTCTCTTGCTCTTCTTCTTGATTCGAGCTTTGGTACTATATTGAGTTCTTTGTGGATTCATTACTCTTGGAGCTTCTAGCTCCTAGACGACTAGGTGTCTCTTGTGAGTCTCCAAATCTTGTGGAAGACCACAAGAAAGTTTGTATTACCCGCTCGTTTGAGCAAAGATTAGTGTGTGAGCTTGACCTTTGTGGTAGGCAAAGGGAGGATTAGGGTTGAAAGACACCCGGCTCTTTGTGGGCGCCTCAACGAGGAAGTAGGGCACCTTGGTGGTGTGACCGAACCTCGGGATAAATCTTGTGTCTCTTGTGTTCTTGTTCATTGTGCTTATTCGTGTTTTTCGTTCTCTCACCCTTCCGTGAAAGATTTGTTCATATCTTTTTGGTGTGTGGATTTTGAGAAGTGCCCTTCTCAGATCTACTACTTTGAACCCTGTGGATCATTTAGAACATCTCATTTCCAAAGTTAACTGGGTGAATTTCAAGATCAATTCAGTTTTACCCAGTTTGCTTCTAGTTTTTGTTGAAAAACTTTTAACTTGCCTATTCACCCCCCTCTAGGCAACTTTCACACATATTTAGGGGGAGCATTCTATAAACTTAGAATTCAAAATTTGTGCTTCAAATCTTATTCTTATGTAAGCTTTAATTGTGTTGCCATCAATCACCAAAAAGGGGGAGATTGAAAGCTCCCTTGTAGGTTTTGGTGTTTGGATGACAACTCAATTAAAGGACTAACAAGTGTGCTAAGTGTTGAACAGGTGCTTAATGTAAAGCTAACAAGGTTCAACACAATTGAACAAATGTGATGGTCCAAGGACTAGATGATGATAGATAATGGGCATCACAAGTAAGATGGACATTGCAAAAGTGATACTCGGGTGCGTAGCTCGGAGACAACTGATCAAGCCAAGGACAGAGGCAAGAAGAGCTTCGAGGTACCAAGTGCACGGGAGAAGGTCAAGGAGGCTGAGGAACCCAAAGCTAAGGGTGAAGAAGAAGGCTTGCAAAGTCAAGGGTGATTGAGTTGAGAACAGCTACGGCACATCAAGGATCACTACATAAGGACGTGACTTACAACTAATGAGGTAACATCTACAGTTATGTGGTGTAAGTCATAAGGCTCAAGATCAAGCTCTAAGAAGGAGATCAAGGTCACTAGAAGGAGAACAAGTGTCAAAACCAGAACTGGAAGCAGCCCAAAAGAGCTAAGTTCATCTTGATCTTTAGTTTGGGTTGTTCCTATGTTTGGAGATGTGCTATGTGACCTTTGCAGGATGTTGGAGCAAAGAAATGTCAATCTAGATCAAGTCAAGCCGACTTGATGATTTATGAGTCCAACATCAAAGCTCAAGTATGTGAAATGCTATAGATGTAATACTTAAGAGAAGGTATGTTTCTAGACTTAGTACATTGGTTTTTGTGTACTAATATACTTGTCTAAGTACTAGAAACAGAAGGAAGAAGAAAAGGAAAGAGGTGCAAATGGCTTGGCTGTGTACAGCCAAGACTCAGCTCAGTCTGGCACACCGGACTGTCCGGTGGTGCACCGGACAGTGTCCGGTGCGCCAGGTTGAACTCCGGTGAACAGGCCGCTCTCGGGAGAAGTCTGGCGACGTACTGCTACAATTCACCGGACTGTCCGGTGGTGCACCGGACTGTCCGGTGAGCCAACGGTCGGCTGGGCCAACGGTCGGCCGCGCAATCCACGCGTGACGCGTGACCGAGCCAACGGTCAGATGGGGCACCGGACTGTCCGGTGTGCACCGGACAGTGTCTGGTGCGCCAACGGCTCCAGGACTGCAACGGTCGACTGCTCCATTTGTGGAAGGAAATCAGGCACCGGACAGTGTCCGGTGGTGCACCGGACTGTCCGGTGCGCCACCCGACTGAAGGCAAGATTTGCCTTCCTGGATTGCTTCCAACGGCTCCTAGGCCCCTTGTGCCTATAAAAGGGACCCCTAGGTGCCTCAAGCAATATACAAGTGCAGCCAACAAGTGTAGACATCACTCGAATCCATTCTCACTCTCCCTCTTATGTGTATCTCTATAGTTTGTGTAGAAGGCACAGCTATAAGCCTTTAGAGAGAGGAGAAGTGCTGCTAAGAGCAAGAGCAAGGTCTTGAGCGTATCGTTACTCTGCCGGGGTGCTGCCAAGAAGTTTGTAAGCAGCCGCGGTTTTGTTGTAACACAACTCAACACAGTGAAAGGCTCTACCTGTCATACTGACAGATCTGAGCAAACGGAGGAAGGAGTTGAAATAGACTCCAAGCCTAGGTGTGGCTAACTCCAACGAGGACTAGGCAAGCATTTCAGGCTTGGCCGAACCTCGGGATAAATCCTTGCGTCTGTGTGCTCTGTTCTGTATTGTATCCTGACTCTCTGTCTTACTCGCCTTTATATCTGCACTTCAATCCTTATCTGTGGTATAAGCTTTATTTGAAGTGCAGGACATTTTGAGACAGGATCTTCTATTCCGCGGCAACCTACTCGAAGGGTCTTCTCACTCCACTGCGTACTAAGTCTTCGAGTAGAGTAAGAATTTAAGTTTTAAAGTGATAAGTTTTATTCGCCTATTCACCCCCCCTCTAGGCGACATCCAGATCCTGTTCCCGAGTCAAAGGGAACTTTCACTTCCCCACTACCCTTTCAACTTTCCTAGAAATTACCCACTATTGCCATTATAATCTACCGAATCCCGCCGCCAGAATCCTCCACCGCCTGGCACAGGATCCCGCGCGCCGTCCCGCGCGCTGTCCCGCGCGCCGTCCAGAAGCCTCCGCGCGCAGCACAAGCGTCGTCCCGTGCGCCGCCGTCCCGCGCGCAGCACAAGCGCCGTCCAGAAGCCTCCGCGCCCGGCATAGGATTCCGCCCAGAAGCCTCCGCGCGGTGGACAGGGACGCGTCCCGCGCTCGGCACAGGAACTCGCCGCGTCGTCGTCGTCCGGGAGAGGATCCCGCCGCGCCGTCGTCGCCCGGCGCAGGATCCCGTCGCCAGAAGCCTCCGCGCCGTCGTCGTGGTGATGGATCCTCCGTCGGAACCAGCAGACATTGAATCATGAGTTGGTGATGTTACGGCACCTGAACAAGGCAGACCAACTATGGTACGTGGTTCCATGACGGCAGGTCGTCGTGGCGCAGAATTTACACTGGCAGGGCGTAGTGTCGGTCGTGGCACTAGTTGTGTGATACGCGGTAGTAGGAGTGCCGGAAGGAGCATTCGTGGTGGCCGAAGTGTTGGTATTGACATCGATTTAAATGCTCAAGGTCGGGAAGATGATGAACCAATTGAAGTTGAAGCTGAAATTACTACAAATAATTCGGTGAGTAATTTTCTAACACATGGCCATTGCTAATTTGTAGACATTTGTAATGTTCATATGTGATATGCTTGTACATATATTTTCGTATAGAAGGAGAAATATGACAAGGCAGATTGGTCATCCATGAATACTAGAACTTTTTGTGAAATATGTGTTGAAGAGGTTGAAGCTGGTAACAGACCAAATGGAACACTAACTACTGCAGCGTATAAAAATATTTGTGCTAAGTATCGACAAAGAACTGGTTTGCTTCACAACAAAACACAATTGAAGAATAAGTGGGATTTACTGAAAGGGCTTTATAGTTTTTGGCTTGGTCTAAACAAAGATACAGGACTTGGATAGGATTCTAAGCTAGGGACTGTGATTGCAAGTGATGAATACTGGAAGAAAAATACAAAGGTAATAACATATTAGTTAAAGTTATATTGTACTTGTTTTAATTTCTTTCATCTATGATGTAGTACTAAATATTGTAATTGTTATGCAGGGGCATCCTGATTGGAAGAAACTGAAATATGGCCCTCCAGAAAATGAAGATTTCATGACACAAATGTTTGAACATATTGCAGTGGATGGATCTACATCATGCGCTCCAGGGGAATTTTATGATGTGCAAAATCATGAGGTTGATGGTATTGATGGAGTTGATTTTAGCACATTTGAGGTAGACGGTTGTGACGGAACCTCCCAAGTAATTAGGCCCACCTACAGTTGTCCTTGTCTAACAGACATCAGACACCCTGTAGATGTTCCTAAGTCACTTGACAAGCTCGGTATCTTTCCCGACCTTACCAGGAACGTTTCACCCGTCTTGCAGACATTACAGAACATCGGAGATAAAGAAATGCGGAAGCGAATTACATAAACTTACATTTATTTCAAAAGCAAGCTCGAGTTATTTTATTACAGACCAGACTAAAAGTGAGTGCATAGAAGTAATATTATACAAACCAAGGGAGACACAAACTTCTCCCGAGAAGCTAAAAAAAACAAAGATCCTAGGTGGAGGACCGAGTCCTCCCGCACTTCAGTCTTGTTTTTCTTCTTTGGGAACCACCTTGGCACAGAAGCAACAAAAGTCTGCTACTTCCTCACCTAAAAACAACAAAGGGATAAACCCTGAGTATGGAATTACTCAGCAAGTCTTACCCGACTAAAGAAAAGACTCTCAAGGGTATGCTGGATAAATAGGAGTCAATGAGAGGCTTTAGCAAAAATCAACTTATATTTTTGCAGAAGTAGCTTACTAAAGTGAGTCCTTACTTTCAATCTTTTAGCGCCATATTAGGTATTAATAGACTCTATTTGCATCTAGTCTAATTTCACATCACATCAAGACAACATCATTTTTATCCATAGCGTTCACGTCCTGACTTTAGGTTGCAGGGAAGTGACCAAGTCTTCATAACCGCGAAGGTACGGCGATCCGAATCGATTATACTCAGCTGAGGATCTCCAATCACACGACATATGTAGCACTTAACCCTTGCATATGTCAACCCGCCACCGGGGTTCTTAAGACCGGATCAGGTTCACGCAAACCGAGAGCACAGATACACCACCGTCCAGCCTCTTGCCACGGAGGGTACACGCTACTCTCGCCACCGCTCCACTCCCATTTCGTGTTATCTTATTCCGGCCTTAGTCTGCCCGAGGCAAGGCTTACCCATGACGAGGCATGTGACCAGTTAAAGGGTCCTCGGTCAGCACGCCTACATACGCGTTAATCCTTAACCAACCTGGGTAGAACATCACCTGTTCCTACCCCCAAGTCTCAATTTACGTATTTCCATCCTTAGGATTGTGTCTGTTCCTTAGGATGAAAGAGCATCACAGGGAACTTTGCAGTAAGATCCCATCATTGCTCCAAATGAAAATATTCTTGCAGGTAGAAGCCGTCCTTTCTCGAGTTAAATTAAGGACAACCTCTATCCACAAGATCTAAGCAAGGCTAAGCATTTTTGTAAATCATAATTTTGATACTTCACAGAAGTATCTATAAAGGTATGGATATCAAGGAAAACAATGCATCAAAGGGTTTCAAGTAACTCCTATGAACCTAATGCACATTTCACTAGACTTAAAGGTGCGAAAAGTATTTGAAAACACAAGGAAAAGGGTTGCATGCACCGGGGCTTGCCTTTGTTATCAGGTGAGTCCTCCTCGGTTCCACAAATATCGAAATAAAAGCAATTGCCTGTTTGAGGATCTGAGGATGGTGGTATCCCTTCTTCAGAGACTTCTTCTTCTTCTTCGTGCTCTAATATAACCATATACATGCATAAGAATGGATGTCATGGGATGTTCCTGAGGATGCAAAGATAATATAAACTTATTATCTAAGTCTTGAGTACAACTTTCCTTCACGGTACTCCGAGAACCTAGGGTTTCCGGAGTCGGTAAAGGAGTTCATAGGGCAGGGGGGGTGTTTTGGGGTTTAGGTGCCAAACAAGGTCCAAATTAATTCAAACCCTACCCAAGGCTTCTAAATATTGTTTTAAGTTCACATAAAAATTTTGAGCATTTTTGGGATTACCATTTATCTTTTAAAAATCCAGAATTACTTCTTTAGGCTATTTTAAATGCCCTAAAATTCTTTGTTCAAACTAAAAATCATAAAACTATTTTTATTAAATACTATGGAAAATAACAAGCCTAGAAAAATTGGTCTCATATTTTTAGGATTTTTCTGTAATTTTCTACATATTTCTAAAGCTTGCTAGAAATAGAAAAAGGAAAAACAATGAACAGACTCGGGCCGAAATTAGCCCGAGTCGGCCCAACTACAGCAGAAGCGCGCCCGCGTCCACGCACGCGATGGCGGCTTTGCAGAAAAGCCCTCGGAGTTTTCACTATCTGCGAACGGGTTTTCTTACTGTTTAACAGAATCACTGACGCTTACAGACAGACCCCCGCACTTTTATCTATTCTCTGTTTCAAGTCCACGACGGCGGCAGCGCGGGGGAACGAACTCCGGTGAGATTGTACTGGCGGATTTACACTACGATCGGTGCTCCCGAGCGACACACACGGGATTGAACCCCTACCGATCATTTCCCCCAACATAATTGCACGAATGACCAACTAACGAGCTCTGACCACGGTGACCGTGAACGGTGTGGCCAAATCGTCGTGTTCCCGGCGACTGGGGGTCTCCCGGTTCAATTCGGTGGCTCGGCAAGCATCACAGGGTTACTAGAATCCTCAAACAAGGGAGCAGTTGGTATGAACTGACCTGGTTCACGCTGGCCGCGACGAGCTCAGTTCTACGGTGGCGGGAATTCGATTTGGGGGAAATAAGAAATTCAAGCTCGTCGGTGATCGACTGGAGACAATACTGGTTGACGAGATACTTGAGTACCTTACGGAGCGTGTGGTGGCTTCAATTTATAGAGCTAATGGGCGGCGGCCACGAATTTGAGGAAAGACGCGCGGCGGTCAGAGGTAGAAGAACGTACTAGCGCGCGCGGTTGCGTGTCCACAGCCGTGGCGAACTCACCGGCGGCGATGGGACTGCCCTAGAGAGTCACGGTGACGAGGTGTAAAGACAGAGCCACGCGGCGGACGCCGGTGATGGCTCAACGACGGTGAAATCCTTATCCCCGAGCGGAGAGCAAGGGGGAGGAAAGCACTACAGCTGGCCGGAGTGGCTTACAGCTCACCGGCGGCAAGGATTCATACCGGCTGTGCTTATCCGATGACCACTGAGCACGAATCGTGATGAGCCGCGATCAACGGCGACGGCTACCGGCGACGAGCAAGGATATGATCTTCTTCCGTATACCAGTCACTGTACCATGGCGATGGTCATTTTATTGGACTGACAGAGCAAGTTTAGGTCACGTTTTCTCTTAATTTTAAATGGCAACTTATCAAGTGATCTATAGAAAAGTTGAAGAGCTACTAACCAGCTATAATTCGATTATAGGGATCAAGCTGAGTTGAGCACTGGATCATGCTTAGATTTGAGCTGGAAGTTGATGTCAGTTCTCTGCTAATCTGAATTTCAGATCAAAACAGCCTGACAGCCAAAGTTCTAGCATGATTATCTCCCTTTTTCTCACAAGATCATGGCTTGCATCCTTAAGCAAAATTGCTCTCCTCTCATTGTTCTACAACTTTGATGTGATGCCCTAGGGCAAAAACCCTATACTTTGTAAGTTACAAAGCCCCAAAGTTGAGCCCATTCCCTGATTTTCAGACTTAGAATAAAACTCACATGAGGTCCATTTTGCATTTAAGTCCAAAACCTTGGGTTTGGCTTTCAAGTCCACATATTTGTGAACCAAAGGACTTAAGAAACCTATTTGGCTTGGTTTTTGCACTTTAGCCCAAAAGTGGGCTAATTTTGCACATAAGCCCCTAGGGTTTGGTTTTAGGGTTTTCCAGGGTTCCAATTAGGGTTTCTGGTATCCCAGGGGTATAAAAGGAATTCAAGTTTGTTCTTAGAGTCATTTTATGACTTTTACCCTAAATCTTTTAGGTTTTCTCAACTTAGGTTAAGTTTTACCCCTTTAATCACTATTTAGGGTTATGTCCTTTAACCAGGGTCCTATTTATAAAACATTAAAGCAATACAACTTGTTTGAAATTTTTGCCTAGTGAATGCACTCTAGGTGTGTCAAACATATGCAATACCAATGCTATGATGTCATGCTCAAGTTTTAGTTATAGTAACACCAGGAGTGTTACAACGGTGATGCTCAATATGATGAATTTGTGTCTCCTTTTCCTAGTGGCAGCAAGTCAACTCAGTCGACGAGAGGCGTCTCAACTCAGACAAAGAAAAGAGCTAGTCCTACTGTTGTTAATAGCCCACTGAAGCGCTCAAAGAATCCCATGGTTAAGGTCATGAATAAGATTCATAATACTTTGGAGATCAATTGCAATATTTCAAACAAAGTAATGCTTGGTGAGTATAGGTATGAATCAATCAAGCAATGCATGGAATGGGCTGTTGAGTGTGGAGCAACTGAAGGATCACTTGAGCATTTCATGGCTACTCAGCTTTTTGTTAAGGCGGAGCACATGGATGTATTTAAGTCATTCAAAACAAATGAAGGAAGACTTCTATGGTTGAAGAGGCACTGTGCTAAGGATCGCTTATGTTAGGTAGACTTCTATTGTTTATGTGTGGAACATCTACGTATTTTCGTGTGTTAGGACCATCTATTTATTGTTTATGTGTGGAACATCTATTTATTTTCGTGTGTTAGGACCATCTATTTATTGTTTATGTGTGGAACTGAGAGCACCTAGAGGGGGGTGAATAGGTGATCCTGTAAAACTTGAAAACTTAAGCCACAAAAACTTGGTTAAGCGTTAGCACAGTAAATGCCAAGTGGCTAGAGAGGAGTCAAAACACAATAACCACAAGAAATCAATCACAGAGATGGCACGGTGGTTATCCCGTGGTTCGGACAAGACCAACGCTTGCCTACTCCACGTTGTGGCGTCCCAACGGACGAGGGTTGCAATCAACCCCTCTCAAGCGGTCCAAAGACCCACTTGAATACCACTGTGTTTTGCTTGCTTTACTCAATCCCGTTTGCGAGGAATCTCCACAACTTGGAGTCTCTCGCCCTTACAATTGAAGTTCACAAAGAAGCACGGAGCAAGGGAGGGATTAGCAACGCACTCAAGACAAGAAATCACAGCAACACCACGCACACAAGTCGCAACGAGAGCTCACAACACAACTCAATGAGTTCACCACTCAACTAGAGCTCTAATTGCTATCGCAAAGAATCAAAGGCGCGGAATCGATGTCTTGGTGCTTAGGAATGTTGTAGGAATGCTTGGTGTACTCCTCCATGCGCCTAGGGGTCCCTTTTATAGCCCCAAGGCAGCTAGGAGCCGTTGAGAGCAATCTAGGAAGGCTGATCTTGCCTTCTGTCGACTGGCGCACCGGACAGTCCGGTGCACACTGGACACTGTCCGGTGCCCGATTTCCTTCCATAAATGGCGCAGTCGACCGTTGGCAGCCAGAGAGCCGTTGGCGCACCGGACATATCCGGTGCACACCGGACAGTCCGGTGCCTCCTACTAGCCGTTGGCTTGGCCACGTGTCCCGCGCAGATCGCGCGGCCGACCGTTGGCCCGGCCGACCGTTGGCTCACCGGACAGTCCGGTGCACACCGGACAGTCCGGTGAATTATAGCCGTACGTCGCCGATGAATTCCCGAGAGCGACGAGTTCGCCTGTGAACGGCCCACTGGACAGTCCGGTGTACCACCGGACAGTCCGGTGAATTATAGCCGTACACCGCCGTCGAAGTCCCGAGAGCAGCCTGATTGCCAGAGTCAGCCTGGCGCACCGGACACTGTCCGGTGCACCACCGGACAGTCCGGTGCTCCAGACTGAGCAAAGTCTTGGCTGCTCGAGCCAAGGCATTTTCAATTGGAATTTTCTTGTTTCCAGCACTTAGACACAATACATTAGTCTCTAAAACAATGTACTAAGTCTGAGAAACATACCTTTATCCTTGATCTGTACTTTGTCCACCATTTTACACTTAGGCACTTGTGTTGGACACTAAACCACCAAAATACTTAGAAATGGCCCAAGGGCACATTTCCCTTTCAATCTCCCCCTTTTTGGTGATTTATGCCAACGCAACATAAAGCAAGTAGACCAAGTACAAAATCACTTCAAATAAGAACTCAAATTGTTTTGATTCAAATTTGACATATATGGATCACTCTTTGCCACCACTTGGTTTGTTTTTGCAAATCAAACTCAAATTTCTATCTCTAAGTCAAACACACATGTTAAGACGTAAAGAGAGTCATTCCAAGAGAAATTGATTCAAGATTGCAAAAACTCCCCTTTTTCCCATAATCAACACTTCTCCCCACAAGAAGCCAACTTTTGACAAGAGAGACAATAAAAGAGTTTTGACAAACCAAAAACTCTATTCTACTATTTTCAAAATCTCTCAAGTGGTAGCTGATCCATTTATCGCTTTGGCCTTTATTTTCTCCCCCTTTGGCATCAAGCACCAAAACGGGATCAATCTTGGCCCTCAAACCCCATTGCCTCACCAAAATCTTCAAATGAGAACACAAAGGCAATAAGAGTATAAAGATGAACTTGGAAAAGTTACTCTTTTCATCGGAGTGCAGTGGAAGTCTTGCATGATCCAAGTCCACCTTTTCCCTTTCAATCCTCCTTTGAGGCTAAAACAACCAAACTCAAGTACGTGGTTAGTCTCAAAGGGTCAAGTTGTAGCACAGCTCCCCCTAAATATGTGCATTACTTGCAAAACGGACTTGTGAGGTCCAGGGAGTGTTTGTACAACTTGAGCACCACAATAAGCAACAAAATGCAGAATGAACATGATCAAAGGCATAAACACATGTATGCTACAATTCAATCCAAGTTCCGCGAATCTAAGACATTTAGCTCACTACGCAGCCCGCAAAAGGTCTTTTCATCTAAAGGCTTAGTGAAGATATCGGCTAGCTGGTTCTCGGTGCTAACATGAAACACTTCGATATCTCCCTTTTGCTGGTGGTCTCTCAAAAAGTGATGCCGGATGTCAATGTGTTTTGTGCGGCTGTGCTCAACAGGATTTTCCGCTATTCGGATAGCACTCTCATTATCACATAGGAGTGGGACTTTGCTCAGATTGTAGCCAAAGTCCCTGAGGGTTTGCCTCATCCAAAGTAGTTACGCGCAACACTGTCCTGCGGCAACGTACTCGGCCTCAGCGGTGGATAGGGCAACGGAAGTTTGTTTCTTAGAGTTCCACGACACCAGGGACCTTCCTAAGAATTGGCACATCCCTGATGTACTCTTCCTATCGACCTTACATCCAGCATAGTCAGAATCTGAGTACCCAATCAAGTCAAAGTTAGACCCCTTTGGATACTAGATCCCGAAGCAAGGCGTAGCGACTAAATATCTCAAAATTCGCTTCACAGCCACTAAGTGACACTCCTTAGGATCGGATTGAAATCTAGCACACATGCATACGCTAAGCATAATATCCGGTCTACTAGCACATAAATAAAGCAAAGAACCTATCATGGACCGGTATGCTTTTTGATCAACGGACTTACCACCTTTGTTGAGGTTGGTGTGTCCGTCAGTTCCCATCGGCGTCTTTGTGGGCTTGGCGTCCTTCATCCCAAACCGCTTTAGCAAGTCTTGTGTGTACTTCGTTTGGGAGATGAAAGTGCCGTCCTTGAGTTGCTTCACTTGGAACCCAAGGAAGTAGTTCAACTCGCCCATCATCGACATCTCGAATTTCTACGTCATCACCCTGCTAAACTCTTCACAAGACTTTTGATTAGTAGAACCAAATATTATGTCATCGACATAAATTTGGCACACAAAAAGATCACCATCGCAAGTCTTAGTAAAAAGAGTTGGATCGGCTTTCCCGACCTCGAAAGCATTAGTAATTAAGAAGTCTCTAAGGCATTCATACCATGCTCTTGGGGCTTGCTTAAGTCCATAGAGCGCCTTAGAGAGCTTACACACGTGGTCGGGGTACCGTTCATCTTCGAAGCCAGGGGGTTGCTCCACGTACACCTCCTCTTTGATCGGCCCGTTGAGGAAAGCGCTCTTCACATCCATTTGGTACAACCTGAAAGAATGGTGAGCGGCATATGCTAGCAATATACGAATTGATTCTAGCCTAGCCACAGGAGCGAATGTCTCCTCAAAGTCCAAACCTGCGACTTGGGCATAACCTTTTGCCACAAGTCGAGCCTTGTTCCTTGTCACCACCCCGTGCTCGTCCTGTTTGTTGCGGAACACCCACTTGGTTCCCATAACATTTTGCTTGGGACGAGGCACCAGCGTCCAAACTTCATTGCGCTTGAAGTTGTTGAGTTCCTCCTGCATGGCCAACACCCAGTCCGGATCTAGCAAGGCCTCTTCTACCCTGAAAGGCTCAATAGAAGAGACAAAAGAGTAATGCTCACAAAAATTAACTAATCTTGAGCGAGTAGTTACTCCCTTGCTAATATCACCCAATATCTGATCGACGGGATGATCCCTTTGAATTGTCGCTCGAACTTGGGTTGGAGGTGCCTGAGGTGCTTCTTCCTCTTGAACATCCTGTGCTCCCCCTTGATCATGTGCCTCCACTTGAGGTACCTGTTCTTCATCTTGGGTTGGGGGATGCACCATAGTTGAGGAAGACGGTTGATCTTGCTCCAAGTGTTCCTGAGGCCGTACATCTCTAATCGCCATGGTGCGTATCGCGGCCGTTAGAACGTCTTCTTCATCTACATCATCAAGATCAACAACTTGCTCTCTTGGAGAGCCATTAGTCTCATCAAATACAACGTCGCTAGAGACTTCAACCAAACCCGATGATTTGTTAAAGACCCTATACGCCTTTGTATTTGAATCATAACCTAATAAAAACCCTTCTACAGCTTTGGGAGCAAATTTAGAAGTTCTACCTTTTTTCACAAGAATATAACACTTGCTCCCAAATACATGAAAATAAGACACATTGGGTTTGTTACCAGTTAGCAGCTCATATGAAGTCTTTTTGAGGAGGCGGTGAAGGTAGACCCTGTTGATGGCGTGGCAAGCCGTGTTCACGGCTTCCGACCAAAAACGCTCGGGGGTCTTGAACTCTCCAAGCATAGTCCTCGCCATATCAATGAGCGTCCTGTTCTTCCTCTCTACCACACCATTTTGCTGAGGTGTGTAGGGAGCGGAGAACTCGTGCTTGATCCCCTCCTCCTCAAGGAACTCCTCCACTTGAAGATTCTTGAATTCGGACCCGTTGTCGCTTCTTATCTTCTTCACCTTGAGCTCAAACTCATTTTGAGCTCTCCTTAGGAAGCGCTTGAGGGTCCCTTGGGTTTCAGACTTATCCTGCAAAAAGAACACCCAAGTGAAGCGGGAAAAGTCATCAACAATAACTAGACCATACTTACTTCCTCCTATGCTCAGATAGGCGACGGGTCCGAAGAGGTCCATATGTAGCAGCTCCAGAGTTCTTGAAGTGGTCATCACATTCTTGCTGTGATGTGCTCCTCCCACCTGTTTACCTGCTTGACAAGCTGCACAAGGTCTATCTTTTTCGAAATGTACATTGGTTAGACCTATCACGTGTTCTCCCTTTAGAAGCTTGTGGAGGTTCTTCATCCCCACATGTGCTAAGCGGTGATGCCACAACCAGCCCATGCAAGTCTTAGCCATTAAGCATGCATCTAGACCGGCCTCTTCTTTTGCAAAATCAACTAAATAAAGTTTGCCGTCTAGTACACCCTTAAAAGCTAGTGAACCATCACATCTTCTAAAGACAGACACATCTACATTTTTAAATAGACAATTATATCCCATATTACATAATTGACTGACAGGGAGTAAATTATATCCAAGAGACTCAACTAAAAACACATTAGAGATAGAGTGCTCATTAGATATTGCAATCTTGCCTAAACCTTTCACCTTGCCTTGGTTCCCATCACCGAATATGATTGAATCTTGGGAATCCTTATTCTTGACATAGGAGGTGAACATCTTCTTCTCCCCCGTCATATGGTTTGTGCATCCGCTGTCGATAATCCAGCTTGAACCCCCGGATGCATAAACCTGCAAGACAAATTTAGGCTTGGGTCTTAGGTACCCAACTCTTGTTGGGTCCTACAAGGTTAGTCACAATTTCCTTAGGGACCCAAATGCAAGTTTTATCACCCTTGCATTTTGCCCCTAATTTCCTAGCAACTATCTTCCTATCCTTTCTACAAATAGCAAAGGAAGCATTTAAAGCATGATAAATTGTAGAGGGTCCATTCATAACTTTCCTAGGAACATGAACAATATTCTTTCTAGGCGCATGATGAATATTCTTCCTATGCATATCACTACCATGCATATAGGAAGAACTGGGAGCAAACATAGCATAAGAATCATAGGTATGTGAATCAAAAGCATTACAACTCCTATGAGACTGTCTTTTATCATTGTACATAAAAGCATGGTTCTTTTTAGTACTACATGCCATAGGGGCCTTCCCTTTCTCCTTGGCGGAGATGGGAGCCTTATGGCTTGTTAAGTTCTTGGCTTCCCTCTTGAAGCCAAGCCTATCCTTAATTGAGGGGTGTCTACCAATCGTGTAGGCATCCCTAGCAAATTTTAGTTTATCAAAATCACTTTTGCTAGCCTTAAGTTGGGCATTAAGGCTAGCCATTTCATTATTTAACTTTGCAATAGAAGCTATGTGTTCACTACAAGCATCAATATCAAAATCTTTACATCTATTGCAAATAACAACATTTTCTACACAAGTTGTTGATTTACTAGCTATTTCTAACTTAGCATTCAAATCATCATTAATGCTCCTTAAGCTAGAAATTGTCTCATGGCAAGAAGATAATTCATAAGAAAGCATTTCATTTCTCTTAACTTCTAAGGCATGAGATTTTTGTGCTTCTACAAATTTGTCATGTTCTTCATATAGCAAGTCCTCTTGTTTTTCTAAAAGCCTATTCTTATCATTCAAGGCATCGATCAATTCATTAATTTTATCTACCTTGGTTCTATCTAGGCCCTTAAATAAACATGAATAATCTATTTCATCCTCATCACTAGATTCGTCCTCACTTGAAGAAGCATAAGTAGAGTTTCGAGTAGATACCTTCTTCTCCCTTGCCATAAGGCATGTGTGACGCTCGTTGGGGAAGAGGGATGACTTGTTGAAGGCGGTGGCGGCGAGTCCTTCATTGTCGGAGTCGGACGAGGAGCAATCCGAATCCCACTCCTTGCCAAGATGTGCCTCGCCCTTTGCCTTCTTATAGTTCTTCTTCTTCTCCCTCTTGTTCCCTTGATCCTGATCACTATCATTGTCGGGACAGTTAGCAATAAAATGACCAAGCTTACTGCATTTGAAGCATGAGCGCTTCCCCTTGGTTTTGGTCTTGCTTGGCTGTCCCTTGCGACCCTTAAGCGCCGTCTTGAATCTCTTGATGATGAGGGCCATCTCTTCATCATTAAGTCCAGCCGCCTCAATTTGTGCCACCTTGCTAGGTAGCGCCTCCTTGCTTCTTGTTGCCTTGAGAGCAAGGGGTTGAGGCTCGTTGATTGGACCGTTTAGAGCGTCGTCCACGTACCTTGCCTCCTTGATCATCATTCGCCCGTGAAAGGGAATTAGGCTTAGACCTAGTTCCTAAATAATTTTGGTGGTTGAATTGCCCAACACAAACATTGGACTAACTAGTTTACTCTAGTGCATAAGTTATACAGGTGCAAAAGGTTCACAATCAGCCAATAAAAAGACCAAGTGTTGGATTCAACAAAGGAGCAGCAAGGCAACCGAGGGCTCCTCTGGCCGGAGGCACCGGACTGTCCGGTGTGCACCGAACTGTCCGGTGCGGCCAGAGGACTTCGACTTCAAACTCTTCACCCTCGGGATTTCTCGGAAGCCGGCGCGCTATAATTCACCGGACTGTCCGGTGTGCACCGGACATGTCCGGTGCTCCAAGGAGACGCGGCCTCCGGAACTCGTCAGCCTCGGGTTCGCTCGGCAGCCACTTCGCTAAAATTCACCGGACTGTCCGGTGTGCACCGGACTGTCCGGTGTACCAGCGGAGCAACGGCTCCCTGCGGCGCCAACGGCTCCCTGCGGTGCATTAAATGCGCGCGCAGCGCGCGCAGTCGTCAGGCACGCCCATGCCGGTGCACCGGACATCAAACAGTACATGTCCGGTGTGCACCGGACACCCAGGAGGGCCCACAAGTCAGAAGCTCCAACGGTCAGAATCCAACGGCACTGGTGACGTGGCAGGGGCACCGGACTGTCCGGTGTGCACCGGACTGTCCGGTGCGCCATCGAACAGAGGAGTTCCAGCAACGGTCACTTTTGGTGGTTGGGGCTATAAATACCCCAACCACCCCACATTCATTGCCATCCAAGTTTTCCAACTCTCAACCACTTACAAGAGCTAGGCATTCAATTCTAGACACATACAAAGAGATCAAATCCTCTCCAATTCCACTCAAACCCTTAGTGACTAGCGAGAGAGATTTGCCGTGTTCTTTTGAGCTCTTGCGCTTGGATTGCTTTCTTTCTTTCTCATTTGTTCTTGAGATCATCACTCAATTGTAACCAAGGCAAGAGGCACCAATTGTGTGGTGGCCCTTGCGGGGAAGCTTTGTTCCCGTTTGATTGAGAAGAAGAGAAAGCTCACTCGATCCGTGGGATCGTTTGAGAGAGGGAAGGGTTGAAAGAGACCCGGCCTTTGTGGCCTCCTCAACGGGGAGTAGGTTTGCGAGAACCGAACCTCGGTAAAACAAATCCTTGTGTCACACTCTTATTTGCTTGTGATTTGTTTTGCGCCCTCTCTCGCGGACTCGTTTCTTTATTACTAACGCTAACCCGGCTTGTAGTTGTGATTATTTTTGTAAATTTCAGTTTCGCCCTATTCACCCCCCCGCTAGGCGACTATCAATTGGTATCAGAGCCCGGTGCTTCATTAGAGCCTAACCGCTCGAAGTGATGTCGGGAGATCACACCAAGAGGGAGATGGAGACCGGCGATGACAAGCCCACTACAAGCCAAGGGAGCACCTCATCTTCATCGGAAGAGTCCCGTACCAAGAGAAGGGAGAAGAAGAAGAGATCCTCCAAGCGGAAGGAGAAAAGATCTTCCTCTTCTCACCACAAGGAGAAGAAGGAAAAATCTTCTTCTCACAAGCCGCATCGGAGTGGGGACAAGCACAAAAGGATGAGGAAGGTGGTCTTCTACGAGACCGACACTTCATCGACCTCCACCTCCGGCTCCGACGCGGCGTCCGTCACTTCTAAACGCCAAGAGCGTAAGAAGTATAGTAAGATCCCCCTACGCTACCCTCGCGTTCCTAAACATACACCTTTACTTTCCGTCCCATTAGGCAAACCACCAACTTTTAATGGTGAAGATTATGCTATGTGGAGTAATTTGATGCGATTTCATCTAACCTCTCTCCACAAAAGATTATGGGATGTTGTTGAGTATGGTGTACAGGTACCATCCGTAGGGGATGAAGACTACGACACGGACGAAGTGGCCCAAATCGAGCACTTCAACTCCCAAGCCGCAACCATCCTTCTTGCCTCTCTAAGCAAGGAGGAATACAACAAAGTACAAGGGTTGAAGAACGCCAAGGAGATTTGGGACCTACTCAAGACGGCGCACGAGGGTGATGAACTCACCAAGATCACCAAGCGGGAAACGATCGAGGGGGAGCTCGGTCGCTTCCGTCTTCGCCAAGGGGAGGAGCCACAAGACATGTACAACCGGCTCAAGACCTTGGTGAACCAAGTGCGCAACCTCGGGAGCGCAAAATGGGATGACCACGAAGTGGTTAAGGTTATTCTAAGAGCCCTTATTTTCCTTAACCCCACACAAGTTCAATTAATTCGTGGCAATCCTAGATATACACAAATGACCCCCGAGGAAGTTATCGGGAATTTTGTGAGTTTTGAATGCATGATTAAGGGCTCCAAGAAGATCAACGAGCTTGATGAACCCTCCACATCCGAGGCGCAACCCGTGGCCTTCAAAGCAATGGAGGAGAAGAAGGAGGAGTCTACACCAAGTAGACAACCAATTGACGCCTCCAAGCTCGACAACGAGGAGATGGCCCTAATCATCAAAAGCTTCCGGCAAATCCTCAAGCAACGGAAAGGGAAAGATTACAAATCCCGTTCCAAGAAGGTTTGCTACAAGTGTGGTAAGCCCGGTCATTTTATTGCAAAATGTCCTATGTCTAGTGATAGTGACAGGGGCGACGACAAGAAGGGCAAGAGGAAGGAGAAGAAGAAATACTACAAGAAGAAGGGCGGCGATGCCCATGTTTGTCGGGAGTGGGACTCCGACGAAAGCTCAAGCGACTCCTCCGACGACGAGGACGCCGCCAACATCGCCGTCACCAAGGGCCTTCTCTTCCCCAACGTCGGCCACAAGTGTCTTATGGCCAAGGACGGCAAAAAGAAGGTAAAATCAAGGTCCTCCACCAAATATGAAACATCTAGTGATGAGGATAATGATAAAAATGAGGAAGATAATTTGCGTATTCTTTTTGCCAACCTTAACATGGAACAAAAAGAAAAATTAAATGAGCTAATTAGTGCCATCCATGAAAAGGATGATCTCTTGGACTCCCAAGAGGACTTCCTAATCAAGGAAAACAAGAAACATGTTAAGGTTAAAAATGCTTATGCTCTAGAAAGAGAAAAATGTGAAAAATTGTCTAGTGAGCTAAGTATTTGCCATGAGACTTTAGACAACCTTAGAAATGAAAATGCCAATTTAATTGCTAAGGTTGATTCTCATGTTTGCATTGATCCTAGAAATGATAATGTTGATTTGCTTGCTAGGATTGATGAATTGAATGTTTCCATTGCTAGCCTTAGAAATGAGAATGAGAAATTAATTGCTAAGGCTAAGGATTTTGATGTTTGCAATGCTACTATTTCCGACCTTAGAGCTAAAAATGATTTGTTGCATGCTAAGGTTGTTGAACTAAAATCTTGCAAACCCTCTACATCTAATGTTGAGCATATTTCCATTTGTACTAGATGTAGAGATATTAATGTTGATGCTATCCATGATCACCTAGCTTTAATTAAGAAACAAAATGATCACATAGCACAACTTAATGCTAAGATTAGAGAGCATGACTTAGAAAATGAAAAATTTAAACTTGCTAGAAGCATGCTCTATAATGGGAGACGCCCGGGCATTAAGGACGGCATTGGCTTCCAAAGGGGAGACAATGTCAAAATTAATGCCCCTCCTAAGAACTTGTCTAACTTTGTTAAGGGCAAGGCTCCCATGTCTCAGGATAACGAGGGTTACATTTTGTACCCTGCCGGGTATCCTGAGAGTAAAATTAAGAAAATTCATCCTAGGAAGTCTCACTCTGGCCCTAATTATGCTTTTATGTATAAGGGTGAGACATCTAGATCTAGGCAACCAACCCATGCCAAGTTGCCTAGAAAGAAAACTACTAATGCATCAAATGATCATGTCATTTCATTTAAAACTTTTGATGCATCTTATGTTTTGATTAGCAAATCCGGCAAGATAGTTGCCAAAATTGTTGGGGGCAAACACAAGGGCTCCAAGACTTGTGTTT
This sequence comes from Zea luxurians, assembly GCA_029449295.1. Lineage (NCBI taxonomy): Eukaryota > Viridiplantae > Streptophyta > Magnoliopsida > Poales > Poaceae > Zea > Zea luxurians. Next base: position 101,918,639 of record JAOPSE010000014.1, on the reverse strand, counting down.
GGGTACCCAAAGTTCTCGTTTCTAATGCCAAAGGACCCAAAACCGTTTGGGTACCTAAAACAAAGAACTAAACTTGTTTTGTAGGTTTATGCATCCGGGGGCTCAAGTTGGATACTCGACAGCGGGTGCACAAACCATATGACAGGGGAGAAAAGGATGTTCTCCTCATATGAGAAAAACCAAGATCCCCAACGAGCTATCACATTCGGGGACGGAAATCAAGGTTTGGTCAAAGGTTTGGGTAAAATTGCTATATCTCCTGACCATACTATTTCCAATGTTTTTCTTGTAGATTCCTTAGATTACAATTTGCTTTCCGTATCCCAATTATGTCAAATGGGCTACAACTGTCTTTTTACTGATACAGGTGTTACTGTCTTTAGAAGGAGTGATGATTCAATAGCATTTAAGGGTGTGTTAGAGGGTCAGCTATACTTAGTAGATTTTGAAAGGGCTGAACTCGACACATGCTTAATTGCTAAGACTAACTTGGGTTGGCTCTGGCACCGTCGACTAGCCCATGTTGGAATGAAGAATCTTCACAAACTTCTAAAGGGAGAACACATTTTGGGACTAACCGATGTTCATTTTGAGAAAGACAGGATTTGTAGCGCTTGCCAAGCCGGGAAGCAAGTTGGTGTCCATCATCCACACAAAAATATCATGACTACCGACAGGCCACTGGAGCTCCTACATATGGATCTATTCGGCCCGATCGCTTACATAAGCATCGGCGGTAGTAAGTATTGTCTTGTAATTGTGGATGATTATTCTCGCTTCACTTGGGTATTCTTTTTGCAGGAAAAATCACAAACCCAAGAGACCTTAAAGGGATTCTTGAGACGGGCTCAAAATGAGTTCGGCTTAAGAATCAAGAAAATTAGAAGCGACAATGGGACGGAGTTCAAGAACTCTCAAATAGAAGGCTTTCTTGAGGAGGAGGGCATCAAGCATGAGTTCTCTTCTCCCTACACTCCACAACAAAATGGTGTAGTGGAGAGGAAGAATCGAACTCTATTGGACATGGCAAGAACCATGCTTGATGAGTACAAGACACCGGATCGGTTTTGGGCCGAGGCGGTCAACACCGCCTGCTACGCCATCAACCGATTATATCTTCATCGAATCCTCAAGAAGACATCCTATGAACTCCTAACCGGTAAAAAGCCCAATATTTCATATTTTAGAGTTTTTGGTAGCAAATGTTTTATACTTGTTAAAAGAGGTAGAAAATCTAAATTTGCTCCTAAAACTGTAGAAGGCTTTTTACTAGGATATGACTCAAACACAAGGGCATATAGAGTCTTTAACAAGTCCTCAGGACTTGTTGAAGTTTCTTGTGACGTTGTGTTTGATGAGACTAACGGCTCTCAAGTAGAGCAAGTTGATCTTGATGATGTAGGTGAAGGACAGGCTCCATGCATAGCGCTAAGGAACATGTCCATCGGGGATGTGTGTCCTAAGGAATCCGAAGAGCCTCCAAATGCACAAGATCAACCATCCTCCTCCATGCAAGCATCTCCACCAACTCAAGTTGAGGATGAGGCTCAAGATGTTGAACAAGAAAATCAAGAAGATGAGCCACCTCAAAATGACGGCAACGATCAAGGGGGAGATTCAAATGATGAAGACAAGGAGGATGAACAACCAAGGCCGCCACACCCAAGAGTCCACCAAGCAATACAACGAGATCACCCCGTTGACACCATCCTCGGCGACATTCATAAGGGGGTAACTACTCGATCTCGTGTTGCGCATTTTTGTGAGCATTACTCTTTTGTTTCCTCTATTGAGCCACACAGGGTAGAGGAAGCTCTTCAAGATTCGGATTGGGTGATGGCGATGCAAGAGGAGCTCAACAATTTCACAAGGAATGAGGTATGGCACTTAGTTCCACGTCCTAATCAAAATGTTGTAGGAACCAAGTGGGTCTTCCGCAACAAGCAAGACGAGCATGGTGTGGTGACTAGGAACAAAGCTCGACTCGTGGCCAAGGGGTATTCACAAGTCGAAGGTTTGGATTTTGGTGAAACCTATGCACCCGTAGCTAGGCTTGAGTCAATTCGCATATTATTAGCCTATGCTACTTACCATGGCTTCAAGCTTTATCAAATGGACGTGAAGAGTGCCTTCCTCAATGGACCAATCAGGGAGGAGGTCTATGTTGAGCAACCTCCCGGCTTTGAAGACAGTGAGTACCCTAACCACGTTTATAGGCTCTCTAAGGCGCTTTATGGGCTCAAGCAAGCCCCAAGAGCATGGTATGAATGCCTTAGAGATTTCCTTATTGCTAATGGCTTCAAAGTCGGCAAGGCCGATCCTACTTTATTTACTAAAACTCTTGATAATGATTTGTTTGTATGCCAAATTTATGTTGATGATATTATATTTGGGTCTACTAACAAATCTACATGTGAAGAATTTAGTAGGATCATGACACAAAAATTCGAGATGTCAATGATGGGGGAGTTGAAGTATTTTCTAGGATTCCAAGTCAAGCAACTCCAAGAGGGCACCTTCATTAGCCAAACAAAGTATACCCAAGATATCCTAAGCAAGTTTGGAATGAAGGATGCCAAGCCCATCAAGACACCCATGGGAACAAATGGGCATCTTGACCTCGACACGGGAGGTAAGTCCGTGGATCAAAAGGTATACCGGTCGATGATTGGTTCATTGCTTTACTTATGTGCATCTCGACCGGACATTATGCTTTCCGTTTGCATGTGTGCAAGATTTCAAGCCGACCCTAAGGAATCACACCTTACGGCCGTAAAACGAATCTTGAGATATTTGGCTTTTACTCCTAAGTTTGGGCTTTGGTACCCTCGGGGATCCACATTTGATTTGATTGGTTATTCGGATGCCGATTGGGCGGGGTGTAGGATTAATAGGAAGAGCACATCGGGGACTTGCCAGTTCTTGGGAAGATCCTTGGTGTCATGGGCTTCAAAGAAGCAAAATTCGGTCGCTCTTTCCACCGCCGAAGCCGAGTATATTGCCGCAGGCCATTGCTGCGCGCAATTGCTTTGGATGAGGCAAACCCTGCGGGACTACGGTTACAAATTAACCAAAGTCCCTTTGCTATGTGACAATGAGAGTGCAATCAAAATGGCCGACAACCCCGTCGAGCATAGCCGCACTAAGCACATAGCCATTCGGTATCATTTTCTTCGGGATCACCAACAAAAGGGGGATATCGAGATTTCTTATATTAATACTAAAGATCAATTAGCCGATATCTTTACCAAACCACTTGATGAACAATCTTTTACCCGACTTAGGCATGAGCTTAATATTCTTGATTCTAGGAATTTCTTTTGCTAAGTCTTGCACGCATAGCACATGAATATACCTTTGATCATGTCTCTTTTATATATGCTATGACTAATGTGTTTTCAAGTGTATTTCAACCAAGTCATAGGTGTATTGAAAGGGAATTTGAGTCTTCGGCGAAGACAAAGGCTTCCACTCCGTTCTACTACTCATCCTTCGCCGTCGCTCCGCATCATCTCTCCAACGTTGGTATAACCTTCACTCATTTATTTCATGACCAAAGGGGGAGAATGTACTTCATTGGGCTCTAATGATTCCGTTTTTGGCGATTCATGCCAAAGGGGGAGAAAATATGAGTCCAAAGCAAAAGGACCGCACCACCACCTATAAATTTGAGAATGTACTTCATTGGGCTCTAATGATTCCGTTTTTGGCGATTCATGCCAAAGGGGGAGAAAATATGAGTCCAAAGCAAAAGGACCGCACCACCACCTATAAATTTGATAATTTTATTGGTAAATTTCAAAATTGGTATCTCTTTGTGTTCTAAGAGGGGAGTAACGAGTATTTTCAAAATTGATGTCTTAAAACCCTCTTGAACACTAAGAGGAGACCTTATTTGAGGGGGAGTTTTGCTTAGTCAAAGGAAAAGCATTGGAAATAGGGGGAGAAAATTCCATATCTTGAAAATGCTTTGCAAAATCTTTTTCATTTACCTTTGACTATCTTGCAAAAGTACTTTGAAAAGAATTTACAAAAGAATTTGCAAAAACAAAACTCATGGTGCAAATATGGTCCAATATGTCAAAAACAAAGAAACCATCCATGTGCATCATATAAGTTTAGATTGGCTCAATTCCAAGCAACCTTTGCACTTACATTATGTAAACTAGTTCAATTATGCACTTCTATATTTGCTTTGGTTTGTGTTGGCATCAATCACCAAAAAGGGGGAGATTGAAAGGGAATTAGGCTTAGACCTAGTTCCTAAATAATTTTGGTGGTTGAATTGCCCAACACAAACATTGGACTAACTAGTTTACTCTAGTGCATAAGTTATACAGGTGCAAAAGGTTCACAATCAGCCAATAAAAAGACCAAGTGTTGGATTCAACAAAGGAGCAGCAAGGCAACCGAGGGCTCCTCTGGCCGGAGGCACCGGACTGTCCGGTGTGCACCGAACTGTCCGGTGCGGCCAGAGGACTTCGACTTCAAACTCTTCACCCTCGGGATTTCTCGGAAGCCGGCGTGCTATAATTCACCGGACTGTCCGGTGTGCACCGGACATGTCCGGTGCTCCAAGGAGACGCGGCCTCCGGAACTCGTCAGCCTCGGGTTCGCTCGGCAGCCACTTCGCTAAAATTCACCGGACTGTCCGGTGTGCACCGGACTGTCCGGTGTACCAGCGGAGCAACGGCTCCCTGCGGCGCCAACGGCTCCCTGCGGTGCATTAAATGCGCGCGCAGCGCGCGCAGTCGTCAGGCACGCCCATGCCGGTGCACCGGACATCAAACAGTACATGTCCGGTGTGCACCGGACACCCAGGAGGGCCCACAAGTCAGAAGCTCCAACGGTCAGAATCCAACGGCACTGGTGACGTGGCAGGGGCACCGGACTGTCCGGTGTGCACCGGACTGTCCGGTGCGCCATCGAACAGAGGAGTTCCAGCAACGGTCACTTTTGGTGGTTGGGGCTATAAATACCCCAACCACCCCACATTCATTGCCATCCAAGTTTTCCAACTCTCAACCACTTACAAGAGCTAGGCATTCAATTCTAGACACATACAAAGAGATCAAATCCTCTCCAATTCCACTCAAACCCTTAGTGACTAGCGAGAGAGATTTGCCGTGTTCTTTTGAGCTCTTGCGCTTGGATTGCTTTCTTTCTTTCTCATTTGTTCTTGAGATCATCACTCAATTGTAACCAAGGCAAGAGGCACCAATTGTGTGGTGGCCCTTGCGGGGAAGCTTTGTTCCCGTTTGATTGAGAAGAAGAGAAAGCTCACTCGATCCGTGGGATCGTTTGAGAGAGGGAAGGGTTGAAAGAGACCCGGCCTTTGTGGCCTCCTCAACGGGGAGTAGGTTTGCGAGAACCGAACCTCGGTAAAACAAATCCTTGTGTCACACTCTTATTTGCTTGTGATTTGTTTTGCGCCCTCTCTCGCGGACTCGTTTCTTTATTACTAACGCTAACCCGGCTTGTAGTTGTGATTATTTTTGTAAATTTCAGTTTCGCCCTATTCACCCCCCTCTAGGCGACTATCAGCCCGCTTACGAATTTTCTAAGGACTTCTTCGGGCGACATTTTGGTGTACCTGGGATTCTCACGAATATTATTCACCAAATGAGGATCAAGAACGGTAAAGGACCTTAGCATCAGTCGGACGACGTCATGGTCCGTCCATCGCGTGCTTCCGTAGCTCCTTATTTTGTTGATAAGGGTCTTAAGCCGGTTGTATGTTTGTGTCGGCTCCTCGCCCCTTATCATCGCGAACCGTCCAAGCTCGCCCTCCACCAACTCCATCTTGGTGAGCAAGGTGACGTCGTTCCCCTCATGAGAAATCTTGAGGGTGTCCCAGATCTGCTTGGCGTTATCCAAGCCGCTCACTTTGTGGTATTCATCCCTGCACAATGAAGCTAGAAGAACAGTAGTAGCTTGTGCATTCTTATGAATTTGCTCATTAATGAACATGGGACTATCCGTACTATCAAAGTGCATTCCACTCTCTACAATCTCCCATATACTAGGATGGAGAGAGAATAGGTGACTACGCATTTTGTGGCTCCAAAATCCGTAGTCCTCTCCATCAAAATGAGGAGGTTTGCCAAGTGGAATAGATAATAAATGAGCATTTGTACTTTGAGGAATACGAGAGTAGTCAAAAGAAAAGTTCGAATTAACCGGTTTCCTTCTCTCGTAGTCATTGTGGTCGTCGTCCTTTTGGGAAGAAGTAGACTCATCGTTGTCGTCGTAGTAGACGATCTCCTTGATGCGCCTTGTCTTCTTCTTCTTCCCTTCCTTCCGTCTATGGCCCGAGCCGGAGTCGGTAGGCTTGTCGTCCTTCGGCTCGTTGACGAAGGATTCCTTCTCTTTATCGTTGATCACGATACCCTTCCCCTTAGGATCCATCTCTTCGGGCGGTTAGTCCCTTTGTGAAGAGAACGGCTTTGATACCAATTGAGAGCACCTAGAGGGGGGGTGAATAGGTGATCCTGTAAAACTTGAAAACTTAAGCCACAAAAACTTGGTTAAGCGTTAGCACAGTAAATGCCAAGTGGCTAGAGAGGAGTCAAAACACAATAACCACAAGAAATCAATCACAGAGATGGCACGGTGGTTATCCCGTGGTTCGGCCAAGACCAACGCTTGCCTACTCCACGTTGTGGCGTCCCAACGGACGAGGGTTGCAATCAACCCCTCTCAAGCGGTCCAAAGACCCACTTGAATACCACTGTGTTTTGCTTGCTTTACTCAATCCCGTTTGCGAGGAATCTCCACAACTTGGAGTCTCTCGCCCTTACAATTGAAATTCACAAAGAAGCACGGAGCAAGGGAGGGATTAGCAACGCACTCAAGATAAGAAATCACAGCAACACCACGCACACAAGTCGCAACGAGAGCTCACAACACAACTCAATGAGTTCACCACTCAACTAGAGCTCTAATTGCTATCGCAAAGAATCAAAGGCGCGGAATCAATGTCTTGGTGCTTAGGAATGTTGTAGGAATGCTTGGTGTACTCCTCCATGCGCCTAGGGGTCCCTTTTATAGCCCCAAGGCAGCTAGGAGCCGTTGAGAGCAATCTAGGAAGGCTGATCTTGCCTTCTGTCGACTGGCGCACCGGACAGTCCGGTGCACACCGGACACTGTCCGGTGCCCGATTTCCTTCCATAAATGGCGCAGTCGACCGTTGGCAGCCAGAGAGCCGTTGGCGCACCGGACATATCCGGTGCACACCGGACAGTCCGGTGCCTCCTACTAGCCGTTGGCTTGGCCACGTGTCCCACGCAGATCGCGCGGCCGACCTTTGGCCCGGCCGACCGTTGGCTCACCGGACAGTCCGGTGCACACCGGACAGTCCGGTGAATTATAGCCGTACGTCGCCGATGAATTCCCGAGAGCGACGAGTTCGCCTGTGAACGACCCACCGGACAGTCCGGTGAATTATAGCCGTACACCGCCGTCGAAGTCCCGAGAGCAGCCTGATTGCCAGAGTCAGCCTGGCGCACCGGACACTGTCCGGTGCACCACCGGACAGTCCGGTGCTCCAGCTGAGCAAAGTCTTGGCTGCTCGAGCCAAGGCATTTTCAATTGGATTTTTCCTGTTTCCAGCACTTAGACACAGTACATTAGTCTCTAAAACAATGTACTAAGTCTGAGAAACATACCTTTATCCTTGATTTGTACTTTGTCCACCATTTTACACTTAGGCACTTGTGTTGGACACTAAACCACCAAAATACTTAGAAATGGCCCAAGGGCACATTTCCCTTTCAGGAACATCTATTTATTTTCGTGTGTTAGGACCATCTATTTATTGTTTATGTGTGGAACATCTATTTATTTTCGTGTGTTACAACCATCTATTTATTGTTTATGTGTGGAACATCTATTTATTTTTATGTGTGGCTTCTGGTACTTTCTATTACTTAATTTGCATGAATATTATTTGTAGCTTGATGTAGATGTGAATGAGGAGGAGGAGGAGGACGAGGCTTTTGTAGCTGCGCGAGATCGAGGCCAAATGTTGAAAAGAGTTGGATATATGCTCAATGCATTTGGTACGTATTATGGTGAAACTTTTCTTAACAAGTCAGTGAGAAGAAAACCTAGTTCAACTGGCTATGATTGGGTGATGACAACAATTAGTAATCCAAACGATTGCTATGATATGTTTCGGATGAGTAGACCTCTTATTGAAAAGTTGCATGACTTGTTGATTTCATCATATGGACTGAAGACAACTGAAAATATGTGTTCTTTGGAAGCACTTTGTATGTTTTTATGGACTATTGGTGCCCCTCAATCTGTCGTTCAAGTAAAAAATAGATTTCAGAGGTCAAAAGAAACTATTAGTAGAAAGTTCTCAGAAGTGTTGAATTGCATATTTCTCCTATCAAAAGATATTGTGAAGCCAAGAGATCCTCAATTTACTACTGTCCATGAAAGATTACTAGGCGACCGATTTCACCCTCATTTCAATGATTGTATTGGTGCAATTGATGGAACTCATATAAGGGTAGTTGTGCCATCCTCTAAATTGGTTCAACATGTTGGTCGACATGGATATCCCACCCAAAATGTACTGGCCATATGTGATTTCGACATGAGGTTCACTTTTATTGTTGCGGGATGGCCGGGTTCTGCACATGATATGAGGGTGTTCAATAATGCTCTAACAAAATATGCCACTATTTTTCCACATCCTCCACTAGGTATCATATTGTTTATTGTATAATTTCAATTTATAAATTATTATGGTCTACTCTCATATGTCGGTGTATTTGTAGGTAAATATTATGTTGTTGACTCAGGATACCCTAATCGATCTGGATATCTAGCACCATACAAAGGAACAAAATATCATTTACCTGAGTATCGAGCGGGTCCCCGACCTAGCGGAAAAAAAGGAGACATTTAACTATTTGTATTCATCTCTGCGTAATGTGATTGAACGCTCATTTGGTGTTTTGAAGATGAAGTGGAGAATTCTGTTACACCTACCCAGTTATCCTATGGCCAAACAATCCAAAATAATACATGCATGTATGGCTCTTCATAATTTTATTCGTGACAGTTCTTTGGCAGATAAAGAATTTGACCGTTGTGATGAAGATGAAGATTATATGCCAATGCCATCATCTCAGCCTAGTACTAGTCAATTTGGGGATGAAGAAGGTGACATGAATGCCTTCCGTGATAATATTGCTAATGCAATATTTGCCAATGTCAATTGAATAATTTTTTTTTTCAAATTATTTATGTAATAAATTATGAATACTCAGAAACATTTGTTACATTGTTCATCGTATAAATGAGTTTCAACCTAGTACAAATATAGAGGGCATTCTTGTCTTCCTCATACAAAAGAATCCTATTAACAACTCAAATAATCTGGGTAAACAAACAGGACTACTCAGATTATATAATCCAGATTATATAATCTTCCGAAAATAATCTAGATTATATAATCCATGGGGGTAAACAAACAGGCCCTTAGACTCGAGAACCAAGAAACTTTATAAGAGAAACAAGTAGATCATACATTAATAATGAAGAGCTAATTATTATACATGTGGCTTAAGAGATTGGCTGCAACAATCCTTGCAATCAACAATCGACTATAAGAGGCTTTAAGTAGAGTAAATGCTGAGGTGGAAGAGATAGAAGGGGAGAGAAGAAGCAAGTTGTAAAGTTACAACCGGTTTAGACACAAGAACCAAGGAGCCTTGTGGAATAAATAAGGTTTTGCATTAATAATGAAGAGCTAACTACTATTCGGAGGAGATAAGAAATAGGCTTCAATGATTTTTACAGCCAACAGCTGGCTATATCATTAAACTTGCACTTGTTCTTACGAAGAAAGTAAACTTGTTTAGGTCTTGTTCGGTTAGCTCTCAATATACGTGGATTGAGTGATATTGGATGTATTTAAATTCCAAACAAATCAAACTTCTTATTAAATTTTTTCCAATCCCATCCAATTGTAATACCCAAATTTGTAAATCATATGATAAGAGAATATTTCCTTTATCTATATGTGTGTACCATCTCTAGTTACTATCACATGTGAATAAATACCATAAAAAAGGGGATTTAATAACCAATAACACCTAAATAAATCATGCATCATGCTGAGTTTTTACTTGATTGTGCATTTAAGGCTAATAAAATAAAGGTACTAATAATATGTTAATAGACACATGGAATTTAAATTCCATTTTGGAAAACAAAACTCCAAAGAAATATGGAGGGGGAGGAAAAGAATTACTAAAAAGGAAATATATACAAAATAAATATTATAAATAAAAGTAAGACTAGTATGTTCAAATTATACTTTAAATTTGAGGAGAATTTACCAAAGAATTTGAGTTTGAAATTTGAACTCCAACGAAAAGTGAAATATAAATAAGAAAAAATAGAGAAGGAAATGGTTACAAATAAGGTAAAATAAAAATATGTAAAAAATTGTCACACCCGGTTTTGAAGGTAAACCGAATGCGAACCATGTACGTGCCAGGATCAGTAATTCACGTACACAGCGATTACATAAATGACTCATCATAGCACAATGCTTCGAATTACAATAAAGAGTAAGTAATAATATTACAGACTAAAGTCATTTACATAATATAAATCAAAGTACACAGAATCGAAACGTAGCCAACGTAAACAACCCACCACAGGCAGCTGACTGGGGGAGGTCGCTAGCCTAATCCTCGAACTCGTCGAAGTCCTGGAACTCCTAGAGATCCGCCTCGACACCGTTCTCCTTCTTCTTTACCTGAGCATAGATTGCACCAAAGGCAACTTGGTGTTTTGTGAAAGCAATGGTGAGTACACATCAACGTACTCAGCAAATGTCCCCTTTGGCTGTAGTAGACTAGCTTTATGTGGAGTTAAGTCAAGCAGTTGCTTTTAGTTGGTCAGGTTATTATAACTAGTAGAAAGCCAGGTTTTAGCGTTAACCCAAGTTATTAACCCAAAGTTCCCTTTCCAAATAGAAAGAATACCACTTACCATTACCATAGTCATAATCATAACCATCCTCCTCATCACCACCTGTAAACCATACATCTCTGATCAAGTATCTCTAATCAATGGAGCTCCCTTGGCCGCTCATAACCGCGAGCACGGCTGATATATCAGTTTTCATAACACTCTGCAGAGGTTGCACACTTTACCCATAAGTCATGATTCCTTCTCTAGCCCGGGCTTGCAAGACCCTTATTCACTCCAAGGTGAATGGCCAGGGATTCACTATGAAGCCTTTACAAAGATTCTCTGAGGTTGTAGCCGCCCGTTAGGTTTCCTAAATGCACCGCACTCCTCCCCAAGGGGCGAACCAACCTTGGCAGAGCGAGCCGCATACATCGAGCCCCATTAACGGCACGACGGCGAAGCGAACTACATCCCAGTTCCTCTAATTATTCAGCTAAGGGCATCCCATACCACCCTCATGGTTGCACTGTTTTCCCGGGCGGTTATCCAACGAACAGGTCCTTACGGAGAGGCACTCGATAAACCGCTCGAGCCCCCTAAAGTATTATCAGTCCAACATCATAATAATAATGACAACATCGTATCATAAGTGTTCACATCATGTTCATTGATTAAAGTAAAGCAATAGCATGAATCTAACCATAGTAACCCAAAAGGTAATCAAGGACAAGGTAAATAGAAAGCTAGTCAATCCTTAGGTTGTTCATAGTATTGCGGGACAGTGAATTATAAAGTAAATGGGACATAATGGGTCAAAGGACACTTGCCTTCACCAAACAGATGCTCAGGGTCTTTGATCTCGTAGAACTCGAAGAGTTCGATCACTTGGTCGCCAAAGCTTGACCGTCGATTCCCCGAAGCTAAGAAACGAATCACGATCTAATCGCAACGCGAAGCGAAGATGAACAGGCACAAGCAAACAAACATATACATATGCATAAGAACATTACACCATACAAGATAAAATGTTATAAAAGCGAGCAATATAAAATAGAGAGCGACTCTACGGTTACGCAAGGAAAAGAACCACGATAGACGAAGCTATGGTCGAGAGGTTAGCGTGTTTACACTAAGCAAATATTAATTAGAATGTTTAATCCGACATTTCTATATTAATTGATATTAATCAAATGTAAATTAATACTACTAATTAGTTTTGACTAACTTACTATTTTAATAATTGATGATTAAATAAATAATTAATTAATTCACATGAGTAATTATAAGCGAATGGTTTAATCTCGCGCGCGGACAACGCTCGCTACGCGCGAACGGCGCGCGGCAAGGCGCGCGGCAACGCGTGCGAACAACACGCGCGACACAAGCGAACAACTCGCAACGACGCGTGCGAAACAGCACCGCGGCACGCGCACGATACGCGCGGACCGACATGCGAAACTAATAAATAAATGACAACATGATTACACTAAATGATTATTAATAAGTAACATTTCAGTTAAGGTTAATCATATTGGTGACTGATTATAAATGCACAAATCGAATACCGAAATTAGATTTTAAAATTGAATTGTCGCTCTAGTAGACATTGATTAAACAAACAAATAAATAAATTAAATAAAATGTGCAACAGTGGGGATAAATATTTCTAAATTAAGATAATTTTAATACGAATCTAACGCAAATTGAATGGATAGAATCGGGTTTAAAACGCAAAAGTTATAAATATTTTAAATCATACTGTAATTCGCGCGGACTAAATTTATAGAATTGCCATCGTCTTCTTCCTCTCATCTTCTTCCTCCCATCCATGGAAGAGAGAGGAGGGAAAGAGGAGGGGGCTACGCAGGGGAGGGGCCTCGGCCGGTCGCGCGCAGGGCGGGCGGGGCGCTGGCGCCGCACGGAGTGGGCAGGGCAGGCGCTGGGCGAGGTGCAGCGACCTCGGCCGAGCGGCCAGCCGGCACTGCCATGGTGGCCGACGGGAGAGAGAGGCCAGGAGGGGGCTGGGCGCGCACGCCGCGCGTGGTTGGCCGCGAGGACGGGGCAGGCCGGGGCTTGCGCGCGGCATTAGGGCACGCAAGAGGATGAGGCGGTTCTGCAAACCTAACAGCGAGAACGAAGGAGAAGGAGAAGAAAAATGGTGGTTGCTCACCGGGAAAGAAGACCCTCGCCGGAGCTGAAGTCAAATCCGTCGATTGCCGAAGATTCGGGGGTCCAATCGACGAACCGAACGCGCTGCGACGAAGCCCTCGACGAGACGAACGCAGCGGTACCCTCGGATTCGACAGACGATGCACGGATTGGGAGTAATTGCTCGCCGGAGTTGTCGCCGGAGTTGGAAGCGCTCCGAACTTCGGCGAGCAATACCGGGAGCTAGGGATCGGATTTGGAGAAAACATTTCGTGTTCTGGAACGGGCTCATCGAGATGACGAGATGAAGCCGGACATGTATATATATATCTAGGGTTCGGACGAGATAAAAATTCGGTTAAAATTCGGATTTTACCATTTTAAAATTCGAAAAAGCTTCAAAATCCATATTGTGTGCTCAAAATATTATATATGCTTTCAAAAATTCCTATAAATGTTTTGGCACCTAATGAACTCAAAAAACATAATTAGAATTTCTAAAAACATTTTTAAGTTCCTCAAATAAATAGATTTTGGTTTCCAGAAAATAGAAAAATATTCCGAAAAATATGAAAATTTACCGAGCGCTTCTATAAGATATGTTAACATGTTTCAAACATATTTTGCACTTAGAAACACCATGCAACGGCATGAATGCAACAACCAAAGCGCCTCTAGGGCTCATTCCACTAGGTTTACGCTAATATAAAACAAAATAATTCTCCATTTTGAGAAAAAAGAGAAAGGAAAGCAAAGAACTGAGAGAGTAACACCTGAATTTGGTGGATATTTAGAAAAGAAATTTTATACCCCAAATTCATGGTGTTACAAAAATTAATTGAATTCGGATGATGTGGTATTTGAATTTAAGCATTTGACCTAAGTTTGAACCTCACAACAGATAGGGACTTCAAACTTGAAATTTAAAATTTGAAATGAAAATAAATAAAGGAGAAAAAAGAAAAAGAAAAGAAAATAAAAATGGAAAAGAACTCGGTTGGGCCCAAAGTGAGCAAGTCGGCCCATCTCTCGTCTTCCCCTCTCATGCGCGCTCAGCCCAACACGCGCCAGCTCTCTGGTTGACCGATGCGTGGGACCCACCAGGCGGTCTCTCGCTCGCGCTCAGCATCTCATTGGTCCGCGGGACCGCGGGACCTGGCCACCTCCTTGCGCGCTACACTGATGTCTCCCTGACTGTGGGCCACGCTTGTCGGCGTTCCTCCCTCAACCGAAGACTATCGCGCGAACTTCACCACCGCACGCATGGCGAACCTTACCTCACCAGCACGTGATGCCCGACGCATATGGTGGAACTACCTGCGAACCACCTTATCCTTCCCTATGTAGATAAAAGGTTTGGGCCGAGCCATACCTCTCTCCCTCCTAGTCGCGTAGCCTTAGCCACCAAGCACCGGGCGCTCATAGGTAGAAATCGGACCCGCTGCCGTCCAACTCGTGGTTAGGGGGCGCTCGGACATCCGTGGGGCGTTCCAGAGTTGCGTCGGGGTTCCTAGCAACCTCGGCGGCCATTAATTTCGCTGGGGGCATTGCGGCGCCAGTGCAATTGCACGTCGGAGTTCCGTGTCGCCGCAAATCCGCGTCGGTTCGTGGGCGCGCATCATCTTCACTTCGATGCCGGTAAGATCCCCCCACTGATTTCGCGCTTGCCTCTGCTTTGCGTAGGGTCTTTCTATGACGATTTGGGGGCTCTGGGGGACCCGTCCGGAGTTCGCCAAGGGGCGCTCCCTCGCGGTTGTTGCCGCGCCACCGCTGCTTGGCCGGCTAGGGGTAGAAGAAAAGCCAGTGTCGTCCGATCTCATTGGATGGTTCAGATTAGATATCAAATACCCTTTCGCTCGAATTCGATCGGAACCGTTAGATGTAGATCGTGCAGATGGCGGTCTATAGGCGTTATTTTGGATCTGGACCCTCGATTTTGAATCCAACGGTCATAGGAGCATACCGGTTGGGATTGGCACGGGTGTAATCTCAGCCGTAGGAGCAAGATCGTGCGGCCTTGGTCGAAGCATACCCCTTCGGCCAGGGATTTTTGTTAAAGAGACCCCAGAAAATTTGTTAACCAACCCGCGGTCTAGTGGCACTGTCGTCTGTGTCTCGGGAAACTTATAAAGAAGCCCCTGTCCTTCCTGGAAAATGAGGCGCAGTCCAGAGAGTTATTTAAATAGGAAAATCTTATTAGAAATGGAATTTTAGTGTAAAAATAAATGCTAGAACTTAATTAATTCATAGAAAACCCATATGAACTCTAAATTCATCCATTCCACTTTCTATAGTTTTGTAATATTATTCTCTATAAAATAGTACCACTTTTTTGACATGAATGTCTTATTAAAATTTATCTCCTAATTAATCTAGTATTTAGCACATAAAACCTTTAGAAATTCATATCTTAAAATCTATAACTCCGAATTTAATGATTTCAGTTCCTATGATCTTATTTTAATGTCTAGATTATTATTGTGTATTTTATTTACATGTTTAGTGTGATGTTAAATTTTTCTATACTATGTATGTATTGTGTTGCTGCGAGTAGACGAGCAAGCTATAGAGGATCTTGAGGTTCAGCTGGTAGAGACTGCTGAGTAGGAGCTCATTGAAGGCAAATTGTGCCCTTGATCACTTTTTTTACCCAGTCATGTTCTTATTAATCATAATGATCTCCATAGGTTAATTTTGATGGGACCCAATAGGTTACCCTAGATTTTGACTATCTTTATACCTTGTTTCACCACTGGTTTTACTACTAAATTTTTGGGTAGTACATGCTATTGCTTTATGTGGCTTTGGGTATAGAGATATTCATCACTCATTGTTATACTTTTTATTATCTATTTATTATTTCCTATTCATGATAAGATCATTATGTTAATGGGAACATGGAGAACCACTCGGGAAAATAGTGCTACCACAAGGGTTTAATGGGACGCCCTTGGCTGATTAACTAGGAAAGCTAGTAGATGACTACCTTACCCGAAAGGGTCAAGGGCAGTAGGGGAGTGGTCAGTGTAGGGAGGTCCTTAGGTTGATTTTGCTGCGATGGCGGTCAGGTGAGGGATTCCTGCACTGGAGTTTCCTATAAACTGTAGTGGGTATTCTGAAGCTAGTGGAACTTTGTAAAGGCCTCGTAGTGGTACCCTGCCTTGCATCCTTGGTAGAGGTGTATGGGGTCTAATCAACTTCATGGCAAATGGGTAACACGACTTGTGGATAAAGATGTGCAACCTCTGTAGAGTGTAAAACAGGTATACTAGCCGTGCTCACGGTCATGAGCGACTCGAACACTCACATGATTAATTTATGAAACTTAAACTTAATTTGTCATTTCATTGCATCTGAGATTATTTTATTATTACTTTTGCTTATTATTACTAAGGTTTGATATTTACTTATACTTAGTAATTGCTAATAAAATTTTGACCAACTTATAAAAACAATGCTTAGCTTCAACCCTTACTTTGTTGATTAGCCTGACATCACACATGAACTCCCACCTTTGGTGAGTTCATGCACATTATTTCCCATAACTTGTTGAGCAATGAACATGTGTGAGCTCACTCTTGCTGTCTCACACCCCCCACAGGAAAAGAACAGGTGGTCGAAGAGGAGCCGTCTAACACTGAGGCTTTCGATTTGATCTAGGTGGCGTCTCCTAGTCAGCTTTGTGGCACCAGGGAATAATATATAGTTCGCTTTATTTTATCATTTATTTTTGAAGGCTTCCGCTATGTAATAAGTATATTTATGATATCTATGACATTTATTTCTATGCACTCTGTTATTATATGTGTTGTCTTATCTGACGCATATATAAGACGTACTGACTTTGTTCCTTAAAACCGGGTGTGACACTAATACATGTGTAATAGGAATAACCGAACAAGACATG
Source organism: Zea luxurians (assembly GCA_029449295.1). Taxonomy (NCBI): domain Eukaryota; kingdom Viridiplantae; phylum Streptophyta; class Magnoliopsida; order Poales; family Poaceae; genus Zea; species Zea luxurians. Next base: position 101,901,643 of record JAOPSE010000014.1, on the reverse strand, counting down.
AGGTGTGGCTAGCAGGCTTGTTTGTTGCGGCTTAATCTGGCCACGACTGTGGCTTCTACAGAACAAGCCGAACGGAAGTGTGATAGGCGAGAAGGCATTAATTAGCAGCTACTCATTGCTCAGGTATGATAAGCTTGGGAAGTTATCAGCAGCCTCGCGATCTCCTGGCCTCAGGTGAAACTGAAACCATGGGCTCTTGGCGCCGCGGAGAAACGCCGGCGCCTCCCGTAGTCCCGTTCTCTGGCAGGCACCAACCAACCAAGCACCGCCCACAACTCCGAGGCCAGCAGAGCAGGAGCCAACAAATAGCAGCCTCGTTGCTTCCCTCGCAGCGGCCACCGTCCACCGGTCAAAAACGGCGACTCGGAAAAAAACATTAGGCGCGCCAATGGTGTCGCCATCTCGAGGCTCCAATTCCACGGGTCGTCCTCACCCGTTCTTGACCGCGCCGCGGCTCCCTCGAGTCAAACGCCGTCCCTTGGAAAGCTTCTTTTTTACCGTTTCGTGAAACTTCATTAGCAGGCTAGTGAAATTCACCAGTGCATGAATAATTTATGATGGTTCGGTTAACAAACTGAAAATATGCGTTCTTCAAAAGACCGGCGGCCAATACCAAGACACTGCAGATTGTCCGAAGCTCAACACTTTTGCCCTAACAAACCTGACAAAAAGTTACCGCTATAAAATTTAACACACATAGGGATGCAAATTCCAGGAATAGCATACAAAAACTTGTTAAAACGAACTAGAATGGCACACCATGTAACTAATTTAGAGAAATAAACCAAAGTAGCTGACCAGAAAAAAAAAAACCAATGGTAGGTTACCCATTTACACCACCCCAAAAGATACACCACAACCATTTGCATCGAACACGACATGCAAACTTAAGTTCTGTAGAATCATTATTCATGTGCGACAACATTTTTGTCAAGAGTTTTACGAAAATTTTGTACATTCTCTGGGGGCCTTGGTACCGAATGAGGGGCCAGGGTTCGGTTAAATTTACAAGCACGTTACTGGTCTATCACCAGCATTAACCACACGAATGTTCCGCAAAAGAATGAGAAAAGGGAATAATTGTGAAGTGATCACAGGTTTCACGAACAAAACTGCATGAGGTTCCTTATTTCTTCTGAAACTGACCAAGAACCATGGCCTAGACGTGAATGACAAGGGACTGGTAAAACTTGTCCAGCAAACAAGGTGATAAAATGAAGGGAAGGGTCATGTACTCCTCATTTTGAGCGGAACTTGCCACTGACCGACTCATAAGTAGGCATATTCAGAACTGCAGAATGCAAGCGACAGGTCAGAAACATTGTAGTTGATATCACACAATGTAAGGCGACTAGCTGCCGCTTACCGTTTCCATGAGATGCCATTGTCAATGGGGATGAAATGATCTTTTCAGCAACAGACGTTATATCTTTCATAGTAACACCATCTATAGCCTTGAGAAGGTGCTCAGCAGGTTTCCTGCAGGGGTTTATGAAGCCAAGATTAGGTGGACCAGTGAGCATGATACAGAGGTAACAAAATTGAAAAGCATCAACAGTTGAATATATCTTTCATTGACTATACATGATAAAAGCATCCATGAACATAATATCTACAATATGAGCAGCAAACATTTGATATATGCCCACACTCTGAAGCAATATCTGACAGCATCCTGTTGTGACCTCTAAGGGAATCGAATCACATGTAGCAGGTGAAATTATCACAGCACCATAACAATCAAAACATAATACCTTTCACCAAATGCCAAAACTTGGCGCCCCATGTCCCCTGTTAGCGATGCCTATGAGTTTCAATTATTTGAGCGAGTCATCAGCAGTCACAGAAATGTATGATATTGTTTTTTTAAAGAGAAATTTTCAAAAGATTCCTATATACCTGTGATTCCAAATTTGCCAGTATCGCAGATTTAGCTGAGGCTTTAGCACGGTCCAGTTGGCTTTGGTCAACTGTAATGAGAACAAAATGAAGTTCCAGGCAAGCAAATAATCTAACTAACAGGAGCCAACAACCAAGATAGGATAGTTGAGATACCTTGTCCAGGAGTTGCAAGGGAAGTGAGCTCTCTGGCTGCTAGGTCAATAGCTTTAGGAACAAATGATGCATCCTGATTATGAGATAACACTTCGTGATGATTTGTAACTATAGAACATTATGTTTATTTCTGTAACAATTGTTTTTACTGCTCCAATGAGTTTTCTATGTGATGCCATAAGCAATAGCAATGGTTTGAGTTTTCACACACAAAAAAGATAGATATATGTACCCATGTAACAAGTTTTAAGTGATCATTTCCTCCCAAGAGGTACACATGATTACAAGATATTTGCATAAAATGGCTGCATTATGCATGACTAGCAAGCTTGTGTAAGTGAATATAATACTTACAGTAGATGTATGGATTCCAAAGATGCCAGTATTACTGTGAACATCCTTGAAAGCAGAGATTGACTTGATCTGATCAAATTCATTTACGAGACGGTCTGCACAAAGCGCACCTCAAATTCAGCGACTGGTATGATCTCACTAATTATATAAATACAAGCAACATAAATACATTCTGACTGCTTCGATTTGTCAGATTAACTTTGTACTTCATAGTGCTTCACACTATGACAATTTGGCAAAGATCTTATCTAGATGAAATGAACATAAAAAGAACAGTTATGGTGCAATCAGAATTAGAACTAAGTCTTTAGTGCACTTAAGGAAGAGAGTATCAGAGGAATAATACTTCTCCAACAGTGCGAAAGTCGAACACCAAATTTTACAATGCATGTTGTTTTGTCCTATAAGATCTTGGTAAAGAATGACTAATTCAGGGTGAGTGATATCAATATAGCACAAACTGGGAGCAAATCCACTTTGAACAGCCAGAGTGTTGAACAACTCCAGTCCCATAATACTGATTTCACCATCTATCCAAGTCTCCAAATGCAACCACAGCTTATCAAAAGAATATGTAGTATCTAGCATGCTAAAGGGTAGAATATAAACATCTGTTCTAGTACTTACTTAGACGTGAATGTAACCCCTTTCCTTGCCTTCCCCAAGAAAACTTGCCACCACCACCCAGAAGTGCCTGCAAAAGATGTAGAACTCATAGTTAACAAAATGTTCAAGTGACACGCCTTGTTTACTAAAATACTGAATCTCTCAACAAACTGTCTAATGAACCTGAAGAACTGATACAGTGACACAATCTTTTTCTTTGAGCCAACCACTTGGGACCTCGAATGCCAATGCAACGTCTGTGTTCTATTTTGCACAAAAAAGTGAATGATAGAAATCTAGGTGTTAGCGTGTTAAGTAAGTGACTTGATGAATGAACCGAATCCTAATGCTTACCGATGAATCTGCACTTCTTCTGTATTCTCCACCAATGTAGGTTGATTTTGGCCTTGTTGTTCCAGATACACTGGGAATGTCAGACAGAAGGGGTTCGGCAATAGATACCAATTCATCATGATCAACACCTGATGCAGCTAGAACAATTCGGGAAGCAGTGTAGTTCTCCTGATACCCATGCATGCAACAAAAGGTACAAATAACACGTCAACAAGGATTACCAGGACATAAAGAACACTAAACAAATTCTAGAGACGAATCTCACAGTTATAAATTGCTCCAGGACATCTGCATTCAATCTGCTAACTGAATATTCTGGCACAATTAGTGGGTTTGCTAAAGCACCAGAATAGCCAGTAGAATGAAGAGCCTCCAAAAGAAAATTTTCAGGATAACTTGATGATTTTGCAAGCTCTGCTTGTAGCCTCAAAATCTGAAAAGGAAACATGTCACTGTATCAGCAAAGAACTTGATCCATTAATCTAAAACAGACATGTGGAAAGGGAGGACAACAAGATGAATTACCTGTTCCTTGACCTCCCAATCAAGAAAAGCAGGGTTGCGTACACAATCAATAAGCACCTCAACCATTTCAGGCATGTAAGTCTTCAGGGCTCCGTAAGTGTAGCTCATCATCTCACGGCTAGCAGATGCTTTGGCACTGCCACCTATTGCCTCAATTTCACGCACAACCCGCAACTCACTCCTGTTGGCAGTGGTTGTGAAGGCCATTGTCTTCAACAGTTGACTGGCGCCTGTTGTTTCAGGTGCTTCATATACAGAACCACAATCAACATAAACTCCAACAGAACAAGATGATCCCTGAATAGGAAATGGAAAACACCCTATTATAGTCATCTGCTGATGAGTGCATGGATGGAATGAGTAACCATATAAAAATAAACACGACATACCACAGATGTCTCAGAGGCTATTTTAACACCATTGGGAAGTGTTGTGACTCTTGTTTTGCCAGCCTCCACATGGTCAGGCAGCGGAGGAGGAATAGTCACTCCCGGAAGTGTGAAATCTGGAGGAGGTATTTCATTTGAACGCGCACCAGTCAACCAGGTCCAGAAGCCACCCGAAGACCTCTGTGCAACACTTGTGCTGGCACACCTAATTGCAGCATTCATCATTTGAGCATTTGCCCCATGCCTCTGAAATAGAAGGAAAGAACATATATTACAGTTCAGTGGTCAAAGCCATAAAGCTTTCATACAAACAAACCCAAGAAAAGAGTGTTTATTATTACAGTAAAAGCCGCTCGCAGAGTAATACCAAGCAATACTCTTGGTGTGAGGAATCGGAATGACAGTTTTATACATTCTCACATAAAAAAGGGGTTGTCTACATAAAAACCGTGCTCTATCTTCTGCCTATAAACAGACGTGGAAACTAGTATCATAAGTGGCTATGAATGATTGAATGAAATGAAACTCTCTTCAACATCACACCGCTTGTTAACTAACACAAAACATCACAAGGGTTTCAAACGCATGCACTGAACAAAATGAATACAGCATAAGCATGTGATCGGACAACCTCGTCCCGAATTCAACAGACAATAAGACAGGACAAACAGTTCAAACAATGATCGGCACTTGCAACGCCAGAAATACCCATCAGCTCAGCTCCCAGGCTGACGCATCAAGCTCGGGCGCGTTCGGACGACGGGAAGGTCCCGACAAGAAGGATCCGCCGTATCGCGACGCGACCGCAAGCGACGCCGCTGCGGATCGGCGAATCGCGCCCAGATCTACCGGAAATGGAAGGAGCCAAGGTCAATGCAAGGGTAGGGTTCCAGGCGTGGGCGGCTCACCTTGAGGGCGCCGAGCCCGGAGGCGACTCGGTACATGGTCGCCGGTTGCTGCGGCCGAGTGACTCGATGGAGTCGTCGCCGACGGCGCGGAGGAGCCGGGGATGGTCGGATGAAAAAACCAGGAAGGAGATGGCGACAGCCCGTGAGACAAGTGGACGGCAACGAATCGAGCTCTCACACTGCTGCAAAAAGGGTGAGTCCGTGTGTGCATATCATTGATATCAAGCGAGAGACTCCGAGCATGTGTGGCCGGCCCACTCATTTTGGGCCTAATGACGAGGCCCATATAGGCCCAGTTATGTAAGTTCTGCTGGGCCTACCGGCCATCATATCACGCGTGATTCGTGAAACCGCCGCGCCGTGCACGGCTGCACGCCGAGATGGGGCGAGGCGATCACCCGCGCCGCTTGCTGGCTCCACCGTATTCGGCGCTGGTGGCGAGGCGAGGGCTTGGTCACAGCGTGCGAGAGGACGGTCGCGGTTCTCTAGGCGCAGCGACTGATGCCAATCGCTGCCGGGAGCGGGGTTGGCGCCGAGCAGGTTAGTTGTTTGGTAGATTGCTGATTAGGTATTTCGTAGCTTGCTTTGCGCATCCGCTCTCAGCATATCGGCTTTCTGGCAGAAATTTTCTGCGACTTGTTATGTATATCGTTAATCTCGCTGCATTTCCTTGTGTGTTTGGCGCGGGGAGTAGATTGTCTCAATTCCATCACAGAGAAGTGGAGAAATTCCTTGCGCTGGTTCTCATTCAGCGAGTGCCAAACTGCAAATAGGTGAAGGTGAAAATTAAAATACGCTACGCATGGGGGCATAGCTTCGATCACCTGCTCGATGAAATGCCGGCATCGGTTCATAAATAGCAGTTGCAGCGTTGCAACTGGCTTGCATTTTTTTCCCCGGACCCCCCATGAAGATTTGCTCGCACAAGGCTGTCAGATAGTCCATTGTGCTTTTGTTGGGCTGTTTCTGTATGCGTTGGACATCGGCATGCATGATGACATGGGCCAGGTTGCCACGGAAAAAACGAGATTTGGGCGGAGAGTTTGGTGCGCCGAATAGGGTTGGTATATGCAGGTGATTGGTCGTTGTGCAGCGTAGGTACAGGGTCGTTGGTTGTTTGAATCGTACTTCGTGAGCAGTTAGTGCTGTTGATCGGTTCAGGATCTCGTATCTGGTAGAAGGCACAGATCAGGTATGCAAACTATACGAGGCCTCATGCATGCTAGACTGGTAGTCGTCTGTAGCTAAAGACAGGTATGGTTTTTACTGAACTTGAAAAGGCTGTTAGTTTGCTAGTCTATCGATGTTAGTTTCGTAGAGAGTCAACGCAATTACGCAAATCACCTTTGCCAATGGTGAATTGTATACTCCGAAGTCCAAACACACACCCTTTTATGACTTACAGTACTGCGTAAGTCTGTCAAAACGGCGCCCAGTTCAGACGGTGCTGTTCGTTTTCACCCTGAGCTTCCATGAATTGCTCACTCTTTTGCTAACAGTATCGGAACCCAAGGGACAGTGATCTTCAATTAGCTGTTATGTTAATTATCTGAAACATTTCATACGCTCCTTTTTTGTCGTCTGAATCTTAACATATAACTGTACCTTGAAGAAACCCAGCTGAGCACAACCAGTTGTAGGGCCTAGGGGGGGGGGGGGAGAAAGAAAGAAGCTGATGACACACCCAATGGCTTGATCAAACCTTTCATATTCCCCAGTTTTTAGAACTCAGATCCACAACATTACATTTACTTACACCTGGGAAAACAGATGTAATCGTTTATGACGGGCAGAATGGGCGGCATCAGTAAACTAACTTCGTCTGCATTTCCTCGTGCATGTATGTTATGTAATGTTGCTTCTTCCCATAAAGCCGCAGCTGTTTCAGTTTGATCATCTAATGATTGTTGCCACCCCTTTTTGTCCGGCAGGCATACATACGCTTAAAATAAAATAACCATCAAGGGAAGGCAAGGAAGAAGCATGTGCACGTTGAAGCTCGTGCCTCACTGCCTGATGATGGTGAAATGCCCTCATGGCGCATGGGAGGGGGGCCCCTGTAGTGCTGTCTGCCCAAGTGCCGAGCACGACCAGAGCAGGTGCGGACAGCAGCACGCATGGTGTTTTGATCACACACGACACACGGCCTCGGCGTCCCGTCCCGCCTGCCTGCACCTAATCCATATTCTATCCGCTGTCGTCTTCGCGTGGCATGCAGGCTAGCGGGCCGGCCGGTGAGCAACTGTAAAAACCGCGACGCGCCAACACTCGGTTCCTGGAGCTGATGGCCGTTCTCGTCTTCCTCGCGATCGCCCTGGTTAGATTAGGTGCACATCTCTTGTCGCGGGGAATGTGTCGAGAGGTTTGGTAACCCGACCGAGCTCTGTTTGACCGATCTTGCTGTGTGTGTGTGCGCAGGTAGGCTTCGCGAAGAGAAAGCTGTGCGGGATCGATGGACCGTTGAACGGAGGCGCGTCTGCTCTGCCGCATGTATGTATTATATTGATTCAGGTGGACGGTCGGGTTTCAGAGAGACTGCTGCTCAAGTCTTTTTACGTGGGACTGTGAGAGTGCAGCTGCTGCATCCATCGATCGCAGCGCTTGCTTCTCCAGGTACCTCAACTTCACTCTTCACTCGCGCTAAGACTATCTCATATGTCTATATTCAAATTCCATCGAACGAACAGTGCAAAACAGTATTTTAAATAAATATAGGTGAACTGCTGATATGGATACGGTCTAAGAGCCTAAGCTGCAGAAGAGTAAAATGCACGAGTACATGCACATACGTTCTGCTAACTGTAACTAATAATCATGCACCAGTATTTGCTAGCCCTTTCTGGGGTGTTGCTTTCAGCAGAGCCAGGGAAAAAAACACACACACTACGGTTTTACAGCACACTCATGGCATTAGGAATTTAGGATACGTATTTGCTGCGACTTGAGCATCAGCGTTTGCGCGCCCACCAAGCAAATGGGATGTCAATTATTGCACGGGTGGCGACGGATCCGTCGGTTGGCCAGAACCGTGACTCCAAGTGTGTATTGTATGTACGCACGGTCCTACACACTGGTACGCAGACCTCTCCTCGACCGGCCCCCCCTGCTGGCGTGCATAGTCAAACGTGAGCCCTTGCTGATTACTGGTACTAGCCTGAGCATTTATGAGCCCGGCCCGAACGAGGTGGCACTGCTGTATCACTGTGTGTGTCAGTGTGTGTATGTCTTGACAGACGACAACGAGAGGGGGCATTAAGTTAACACGATCGAGGCAGATGATGACGGCGACGGCGCGCGGAACGATCGCCGCCGCCGGCGGGATGCGGCTCCGCCGTCCGATGGCCGCGCGCGCGCGCGACTCTTCCCGCGGACGTCGCGTCGGCGTTTGGAGGGGTTGTCAGGTCATAAAGGCCTGGTTTGCCCGCCCATGAGAGGCACAATGCAACGCACGGGGAGGTGGACTGGTCGACGACATCGCTTGGATTGCCCTGCCTACCTTGGCTTGGCTTTATACGCTTGTTTTTTTAATAATAATATAAGAAGAAAAACCTTCATCCTCGTCGTCACGGGATTGGATGGAGTGAGGCGGAAGGGAAGAGAAGGCCAGCAGCAGCAGCACCAGGGGAGGGACCTGCTACTGGTGTCCAAGCGTTGTTGTTGAACAACCCAAGCAGCTCGGCCCTTCCGCGCCTTCTCGGACGCCGACGACGACGCCGTGGCGGTCGCGCTACTCCCACCCGGGGACAAGCCGAGCCCACTTAAGCTAGACCTCAGGCATATGATAGCTGTCCGTCCTCTGCGAGTGGGGCCCGGGGCGGGCCACCACCAGCCCTCCCTGCGGCTGGTCTGGACTCTGGTCAGGTTCATGCTCTCTTCTGCCGTCTGGGGTCTCCATACATGACAGTTGACAGCAACGGGGTCGGAGGCAGCCACAGGGATAGCTGAACGGTGGTGCCTGGACAAGTAGCGCCTGGGCCCCAGCTGCTCGGACTTCGGACAACCAGTGGATCGTGATCTGTGCCTTGTGCGTTCAATGCTACTGGTGGTAGCAATAGCATTGAAGCAAACGTCACGCAGGCAGAGAACGCGAGGCTGCGCTGTTACTCACGTTTTCCTTTTCTTGTGCTACTTCTGAACATCAGAATCAGTGCTCCGTTAGAAGTGCACTCTTGTCCGTACGATGGCATCTAGCTGATCACATTTCACCGTCAGTAATTATGATTGGATCCACTCGGTTTTCCAAATATCCACTGCACTTAAAAAAATACTTGCATTAGCCACTTAGGTTTGCATCTACAATACATAAAGGAACCCCCCTAGATCAGCGTCAAAAATTTTATTATCCACCTATATCTATATCATTTTGTAAAATAATTTAGTATATCCCTTTAAACCTTTAATCTGTATCTACATTGCCCACTATAATAATCTAATGCAAAAAAATATATATTTTAGTGATATATGTTTGCAAATCGAACACTTTTGCCAACGTTAAAAATGGAAGTGAGACAGATGCTATGTGCTATATGCTGTAGTCGTAGACCAAGCAAACAGGTGGTGGATTGTGATCCGTGGATTGAGTCACAGTTACTAGTGTTGAAGCAAACTCATCTTCTTGTGTGTTGTTTTATATCATCAGAATCAGCGGCCTACAGTTAGAAGTGCACCCTTGGATCTAATTGATGACATTCATGTGAACTCCTATTCATAAGATTATCAACGAAGTTCCTTATCCAGAAAAAAAGGCATGCCAGATTTTTTTTCTCTCTATCCACCAAAACTCCACACATGTCACCGCCTCACCGGGACAGCCAGACGGAGACGTGGCAAGATTCTCTTTGGCAGTATTGCTTGCTCGTGGCTTCTATCATCTGCCATGCGCCTGTGCCACAACTTTGGTAACATAGGCAAAAATGCATAATTTAGGCCTAACCCTCTATGGAAGCATTCTTTGTTTGCCGTGGTGCCTGAAAAACTATACTCCCTCTGGTGTCCTATTAGTTGTCGTTTAGGACAGGGACACGGTCTCTAAAATATAACTTTGACCAATATTTCTGTTAAAATACAAATAAACTCTTAGTATATTTATACTTTTATAAAAGTAAATGTTAAGACAAATCAGAGCATATAAACATTGGGTTTCAAAACTAAATAATAAAATAATTATTTATAGTTAAATATTTTATAAGTTTGATTTAAACTTTCTTCAAAATGACAACTAATAGGGAGTCTATAGGGCCACGCGTATTCTGGACGCACAGAAATTTAGATGAATGTATTTGCCGCTTTTATGCTCGGGCTATTCTAGCTCATTACAATGCGTTTTAGTGTTCAGAGCTTACCTATCTAAAAAGTTCATGAATTTTGGATGTTTGTACGTAGAAGCTTATATATGGTTGCTCTTTTTTCCAGGCATGCGCATATTTCCCTATTTTTTATGTGCTCTACCCTCTATATACCCACCAGCTTGTAGTACTACCAGTATTCGAGCTGTTGGGGTCCATCAAGTGTTGTACTGCTCCATTTGCCTTGGGTAGGAAGCAAGCTCTGGGATTCACCCCTCTATCTGTCCAGCTCCAGCATCACGCACTCTCATGGCAAAAAGGACCATCATTTGAGCACAAGGGCCTCCTCCATATGCCCATGTGAGACCTCTTATCTCTGCTATATCTTTGCTCCTGCAATTTGCAAACTTCATTATTGTGCAGTGGAAAGAAATCTCCCCTTTCCATCATCCCATATGCATGCATGCAATGCAAGCTAGAGGAGAAAAAATAACAATAATGACACAATTTTTTCCTTGACGAATGCTCACATAGTCACATGTTTGCTTTATGTGAACCGTGATTATTAGGCTTTACATTGTGCACTGGATAACCTAGGCGGTTTACTCGTCGCTGATGCCGGATACTCAGAAACATTGCTTGTTTGATATACTGCATGCAGGCTAATGCTGCTGCCTTGAGCCTACTGGCTAGATAGTAGTAGATACAGTCTCTCTCCGCGTGGGAGTGAGTGCAGTGCAGGGTGTGGAATCTGCAGTAACAGCTGCGGTGTGGTGTGGTGTGGTGAGGCAGCAGTTCCTCATATACCTTTTGCTTTTGCTTGTTCTAGCTTGCCAGCCAGACAGTTCCTGAGCTTTGAAAGTCTGAAAGCCCAATTAAAAAAACACTTGCGGCAACAGCAAACGTCCAAGGCAAAGGTGCTTGCCGCGGCACGATCTTACCTTACGGGCAGTTTAATTATATTTAATCAAGCAACGAAAGGTGTCCATGTCTTGTGTTGTGCTCAAGCGAGAGCGAGAGAGATAGAGAGAGGGGGCTTGTTGGGAAGAGAGGGGCCCTTTAACTTTTCCTCAAGGCCGGGCTATAGGGGTGTGTGGGCTTCAGTTAAAGTAGGCAGGAATTCTGCTCGCTTGTATTAAACCGGTGAAAGCAGCTGCCTGCCTGCCTCGATTTTTTTTATATGTGCCCCCTCTCTCCCTCACTGCTCTCGCTCTCTCCTTTGCACCCCTAGCTAGTACTACTGCTGCTCGTCCGACTTGCTCTTCGGTTTGCTTCTCTTGCCTGCCTGTTGTTTCGATCCGAATCCATCTCGTGTTCTTGCTGAATTTCGCTTGATGACCATATATATATATGCTTGTTTGATTTTTTTTCTTTGCAGCGCAGCAGGACGGAGAAACAAGAACCATCCCTCCCCCTACCGGCTACCGCTGCTACTCATGGTCGCGTGCACTGCCTCCTGGTGCCGCCGCGTATGATCCAGACATGAATAGGGCGCACAGCAGCAGCTCCAAGCTCATCAACGAGAAGCTCGTGGAACACCGGATCTCCACTGCGAAGCACTGCCCCCACTGCGGCGAGAAAATCGACAGCAAACCGGTATGTAGTATTAAGTATGTGTCAACTGTCAAGTTGGCAATTTCGTTTTGCCTTTGTATATATCTTGTGCACACAGTTGCACCTCCTCAGCCGGCTGAGAACTGGTGGTGGTGCAACCTTTGATGGGATTAATTGCTGTAACTGCAAGAAGGATTGGGTGGGGCTGCCGGCAGGCGTCAAGTTCGATCCAACTGACCAGGAGCTGATCGAGCACCTCGAGGCGAAAGTGAAGGATGAAGGCTCGAGATCTCACCCTCTCATCGACGAGTTCATACCCACAATAGATGGGGAGGACGGCATATGTTACACCCACCCCGAGAAACTTCCAGGTGAGCGATGAGGGAGCTCTACTATCTAATAAGATAGGCTTGAGCAGAAACATTTCTGAACCATATATATACTTATATAGACATATTCCTTGCTTTTCGAGCTTTGCTTTTCATGGAGTGATGTATTGTATGTCGGGATTGTTTCGCCATATGAATTACTCCTATGTGCTTGTGGTTTGGATTTGGGATATGGCACATATTCCCTTGTTCTCGATGTGTGCTCTTCCCTCTATTCCTAGTGTTCTCTACATGTGCTCTTGGGTAGGAGTATATGCAAAGAGAATTATTGTTTATGGAAAGTTGTGCCTATCCTGATCTACCTCTCTCTCATCTGTGTCATGATGGTAAGATGCTTCTGAAGTTTCCAAATAGGTTTCTTTCCTTTCTTTCTCCTATCTTTTTTCCCCAGAGGTTTGTTGCATCTTTCAAGAAACATTGGCCACCCACCCAGCTACCAGGTTCTAACACAGTTCTTGCGTCTATATGCCTTGCATGTGCTAATGAATTGAAGGGACGATGATAATGATCAGGTGTGACGAGGGATGGCCTAAGCAAGCACTTCTTCCACCGGCCGTCCAAGGCCTACACGACGGGCACGAGGAAGAGGAGGAAGATACAGACGGAGTGCGACGTCCACAAGGGGGAGACGAGGTGGCACAAGACCGGCAAGACGCGGCCGGTGATGGTGAACGGCCGTCAGAAGGGGTGCAAGAAGATATTGGTGCTGTACACCAACTTCGGCAAGCACCGCAAGCCGGAGAAGACGAACTGGGTCATGCACCAGTACCACCTCGGCGACCTAGAAGAGGAGAAGGAGGGGGAGCTGGTGGTGTGCAAGATCTTCTACCAGACGCAACCCAGGCAGTGCAGCTGGTCCTCCGACCGGGGCGCCGCCGCCACTGCCTTGGCAGCAACGGCGGCGGCAGCGGCGGCGCAGGAGCAGCATAGGAGGGATAGTGGCAGTGGCAGCTGCTCGTCTAGGGACCACGAGGTGTCAGCCACATCGTTCCCAGCCGGATACACAGTCACCACGGCCGTCGAGATGCAGCAGCATATGAAGCAGCCTGCGGACCATTTCAGCTTCGCGCCTTTCAGGAAAACCTTCGACCAGGAGGTAACAGCGTAACCACCATTATTCTTCATTAGCTGATCAGTTGTAAGTGCATATATGACCGGTGCAGTTCTCTCTTACCTGTTCTTTGAGAGGACCTGGCCCTGGCCGTGGCCAGGATAGAGTCAAAGTGTGTATGTGAAACTGTTGCCGGCCGGTTAGGTTGGGGAGAGCATGCATCATACAGATCAGCATATCGATCTGTTCCCATGCACTGCACCCATGCATGCATGCATGCTTCTGCTTTATGTTTTCCTTTATTTTTCTTTTGGTGTATGGATATATTTACTTTCCGTTTGATTAGATGAGCTTCCCAGCTTGTTGCATATATGCGCATGGTTGTCTTTTGGTAGCTTACCAAATGTAGTAGGACGTGCCAATCTAAAACAAAAGACGAGCTACACAGAGAGTAGTATGGACCCTTTTAAGTAGTTCGAGTCTCACATCATTTTACTCATATTGCAAGCAACCCTAGGAACCATCCAGGTCCAGGCATCCACCCACCGTGAAAGCAAAAACTACCAATAAATTTCCTTTGAATAATCGGTGCGTCTTATTCCCTTATTCACGTAAAAAATAGAGCGTAGTTAATTATGTAGATAGAAATAATTGTGTGTGTGTGTGTATTCTGACCGCTAATAAGATGAATACGCGTGTTTGTACGGAGCAGGTTGGTATAGGTGGTGATCAGGTGCCATCTAATCAACTTGGACGTTCAGAGCCGCATCATGCCGGCCTGGGGCAGCAGCCACACGGCCCGGTGCTCGCGACGAAGACGGCTGTGCCTGCTACAGCTTTCCTGATCAGTAGGCCATCGAACCCTGTCTCGACTATAGTGCCACCTGCAATGCAGCACGCATCAGTTGTTCTCGATCATGATCAGTTCCATGTGCCAGCAATCCTTCTCCATCACCATGACAAATTTCAGGTGACTAATTCGTATTGGTTTCTTTTTATTTGTTTTATGCATTTGCGAGAAAAAAAAGATGGTTTGCATGTTGGGTTTGCAATTGGATTCTGCGCACAGGAATGGCCAAATTACTTGCATGCATGTTTTCTTAGTTAGTGTGTCTTGGACAGCATCTCCTAGAGCCTTTCTAATTTTCACTCTCTAAATAATTATTTGGGAGTCATTTATATAAAAAAATTATTTGCTATTTCTTTTTGCTCTTCAACATTTTTTTTTCTAAATCTTGTTTGCAATCTTTAGAGTTATTCTCGTTTTTTATCTTTTGATATTGAGAAATCCAAAATAGAAGTCATATTTGGACAACCATTTAAAGAAACTGTTAGAGGGCTTTTTACTAAAATATATATATTCCTATGAATTTGAAAAAAATGTAGTCTCTTAAAGTTGCTCTTAGTTAGTTGTTGTATCTTTTTACATCTGACCTTCCCACTCTTAAGCGTTTTCAAAATAGTTAAAACCCATGTTACAAGCAAGTCACCTTTTGCATCCTTTAGTTGAATGGTAGCACATAATGCTTAGGCCCTGTTTCAATCTCGCGAGATAAACTTTAGCAGCTTTTTTTAGCTACTTTTAGCCATTTATAATCTAAACAGGAGAGCTAATGGTGGTAATTGAAGCTAAACTTTAGCACTTCAATTCATATAGCTAAAGTTTAGCAGGAAGCTAAAGTTTATCACATGAGATTGAAACGGGGCCTTATTCTTCTTTTCTTTCCTTTTTTTAGAAAAATATGTTTTGTTACGAAAATGGAAAACGTTAAGAGCCTTTGAGTGGTTATCTTTGCTTTCTTTGTCGTCTACACAATCCTAGCTAGCACAATATTTTTTCTGATAGAAAAAACAGTAGTAGTATTGTCGTATACAAAGTTTCTAGATAATTTTGGTACATAACCATCAAGAGGTTTTATTACGGCGGATCGTGTTACTAAAATATTTTTAGTTTAATATTTGCACTACTTTTTACAGTTACATTTGCAATAAATCACAAAATTACACTTACTGTTTTTGCATGTGTATTTAGTAATTCTCACTCGTGCAGTCGTGCTCTTTAGTACTGAAATCACATTTCTGCATCATGCATACCTAGAAATTGTATACCTGAATGGTACATTAAAATAGATCTATTCATGAAGAATGTTCACATTTCCTGATTTACATGTTTCACTCCCACACATACATTTGTAATTCAGTCCGTGGTGTTTTTTGTTTGAAGATATTGATGCAACACCAATTACTTCAGTAGCATATCCTTAGAGATTTCATTTGATTTAAATCGACAGAGCTTATAAAGAAAGAACTGTTGTTCCATATGGCCATATACTCTTTCCAATAGTTCCTTTAACTTTTAGCTAGCTAGCGTCATTCTTTACTAAAACACTGCTTTATTTTTTTACAAGAACACTGCTTTAGTTATTGTTCCATTTCAACATTATTATAACAAAGAACATGCACCAGCACCAACAGCACCAACAGTCGCAGCCACAACAAAAGCTTGACCGCAGATCTGCCGGCTTGGAAGAACTGATAATGGGCTGCACGTCGTCCACAAGCACAAAAGGAGTAAGCTGTCTTTCAGTTCTTTTAAACCATTTACATATGGCAGTAGTAGGATCAACATCACAACAACATATGATTAGCATTAGTCTCTTTATATATGTCTGGATAATTTAGAATGTCTGCAGACATCAGCATCAACTATGTTACTTTAAAATTTTCTCCCCTCCATCCAAAATTTTGATCTTTGTATAACGTGTGGGCAGCGAGACCAAATAGTGTGCGTTCATATTGTATTAATTATTTTGTATGTATAGGCAGCAAAGCTGCATGTTCTCATGCAGGCGAGGTGAGGGGTAGCCTACGAGAAGAAAGACTGTACCAGGGGTCCGGAGGAAACTTCACTGTGGGGTCTCGTAGCCTCTTTGTCGTTCTAGCATTCTGAAACTAGCCCTCACCATGACAGCCTTTTCCTCCATTTGCTGGTTCCCTATTTATATTGGTTATTTATTTGAGGTGCTTTTACAACATGCATACCAGAGAGAGAGGACAGTAGACTGTATGTGAGAGAGAGAGAGATCTATAGACTATAGTACTCACAGTGAGTAGAAGAAACATCATGAATATATGCAAACTAGGACCACCGTTTGCTTTGCTTTTCGGTGCCAAAGGAGAGACCAAAGACCAGAGTAAAAACAAGACCATACTTTCCTTGCTTTCATGACCATATACGTGAAACAAGAGCTTTTTCTCCGTGTCGATAGCCCCTCCTCTCTTTTCAGACTATAAGAGTTTTTTACTGTTATCTCTTCAGAAAAAGTACCAAGGAAAAGTGGGCAATATTATTTGTGTCTTCTCTTGCACCCTCTTTTTATGAGTGGGTTCACACGAAAACCATGCATGCACATGCATGCTTTCTCTCATGTTGTTACAGTCTCCCGGGATAGTCGCGTCAAGATATCAGTTGTAGACACACACCAAAGAACACTCTGATGATGATTAGAAAGTCTAACAGCTAGCTATATTGCATGTTTTTCATCAACCTGCTCGCGTCTGGATCGTTAATACATATATCACGAAATCAAACGCCTTCTATAGAAGTCCTCCTTCATCACTTCTTTTTAGTTTTCACACTGTCTTTACATTGCAGGTGCGGAAAATAGTGTGGTACCTCAATGTAGCAAACTGTTGCTTTTATCTCGCATGGAGGCTTTAAGCAAGGCCAACGTACTTTTAACAGTACAAAATTGCTTGTGTCTTGTTGAACTCAACAGTTAGAAAATACACTACTGCTAGGCTCATGCCGATCTTGACCATTACATGTATATATGTTGCATTATATTATTCACTGCGAGCTATATATATATGTCTCCTGCTCTCTCTTTCAAACGATATATACCTTTTGCACTTGTTCAACCGTTGCACTCCACTGAAACCGTACTAGAAGTTTCTTTTTGACCGCCTTTTTTCCCTATTCTATTGCAGGATGCTTCCATTGCTCACCCCCAAGAGACAGAATGGCCTTACCCGTACTGGCCACCTGACAACCAAGATCATCATGGGTAGTAGCAACAGGGACCTGGTAAATAGTGGCGATGTGGATGCTGAAGGAACACTAACCGCAACCACTTTCACTGGAATGGTTTTTGTCTGCTTGAATATGCAGCGTTGCTTTCTTGGAGAATGTACACCTACAATAGTGGGGAAAGAACAGAGAAAAAAACATATCTCTGTAGATCTCCCTCAATAAAGAAATGAGGATAAAACTAGTTAACAGTGTGAGCTCTCCAAGACAGAAGAGACAAAATGGCCAACGAAAAGAGAAGGGGGAAAGACCGATGGGAGGAAAGGTACTGTGTGTGCTGACATTGAAGGGATCATGTGTGGACCGTTAGATGTATTAGAGCACCTTAATCAAGTATAACTATAATCAGTTTACAGTTTATCACAGTTTTTTTATTCGTACTACCTGTTTTCCAAATGTAAAAACTAGTTGCATTGTTTGCATGCATGTACATTAACCCTTTTAATTTCTTTCAGTTTCTAAATTGATGCTGATTTTCTTTTGGTTAGTTCATGCTAATATGCATCACGAAGAAATAAACATAGTAAGAAACTCGTAATTCCTTCCTTTTTAGCACAAACATTTTTTATTTATTATTTTATTGTTATTATTGATGTAGGTTTTTTGCAAGTAGAATTCAAGCTATACTGTTCAAGGAATAAGTTGATTCATATG
This sequence comes from Zea luxurians, assembly GCA_029449295.1. Taxonomy (NCBI): domain Eukaryota; kingdom Viridiplantae; phylum Streptophyta; class Magnoliopsida; order Poales; family Poaceae; genus Zea; species Zea luxurians. The sequence goes on along the minus strand of JAOPSE010000014.1, from coordinate 101,883,429 downwards.
ATCATTGTCAATCACATAGAGATATTTAAACAGATAATATCATAACATAAGTGAAGAATAGGACCGATGCAGCGGTGAGAAGCCTTGCCACTGAGCTAAGATCCTGGGTTCGATATAGCCTCTCTACAAAATGCAAGGATAAAGCTTGCCTCGGTTATTCCTTTATATTGCTAAAACTCGGTCTGACTTTTTTTATTTTTACTAGCATAACATAAGTATATTAAACATATTTGCATTCTACTATGTGGAGTTGACTACTCTGTGTATATTAGTTTAAGTTTTCTTCATATAAATCATGTAACAAAACTATATATTTTATTTGATTTGTAATTAGATCATTTATCATCATTTGATTCATATCATGTGCTTAGATGCACAATAAAAGCGACCATACCTACGATGGACTGCAACGGGAAAAAGGATAAATTGGAGTGGATTAAATTTAAAACTAAATTTTCTTATGTAAATGAAGTGTTTCCTAAAATCTTGTCTTCTACTAAATAAATAGATATGACATGGAAAAAACGTCATGTCTCTTTTTAATGTTGTCACTATGTAATGCCTATTATTTATACATAATATATACTCCCTCCATTTAAAATAGTATTCGATTTAGCTCTTGATTTTTATGTCTATATTAAACTAGATGATGATGAATGTACAGACACATATACGAACATATACATCAAGTATTGTATGAATCCACTAAAAAGTCAAAAATGAATTTAATTTTAGGATAGATGGAGTATTATGTTGTTGCAAACATTAAAAATATTTCTACATTCTTGTTTTAGTCTATGTGAACAAAGCATTTTCCACATATTGTGCTTTTCCCTCAAAGTCCTTATTATGAATTATGGAAGAGGAACTTTGTGGACGATGAGTGAATTTTTGATACACTGCAAAATATGTTAGTGTGGTGGTTTTTCAAATATATAATAGAAAGATTCAAATTCACATCAAGTTTGTAGGAGAGAAGTGATTCAAAAACAATTTTCAATGATGAGAAATGAAAGTCGCCTAGAGGGGGCTGAATAGGCAAATCTGAAATTTATAAACTTTAAGCACAACTACAAGTCGGGTTAGCGTTAGAATTAAAATCGAGTCCGAAAGAGAGGGTGAAAACAAATCAACCAAGAAATAAGGCGAGTGACACGGTGATTTGTTTTATCGAGGTTCGGTTCTTGTAAACCTAGCTTCCGTTGAGGTGGTCACAAAGACCGGGTCTCTTTCAACCTTTTCCCTCTCTCAAACGGTCAACTACACCGAGTGAGCTTTCTCCTTAATCAAACGGGTCACTTAGACCCCTACAAGGACCACCACAACTTGGTGTCTCTTGCTTTGATTACAAGTTGCTTGAGAATAAGAATGGAGGAAGAAAAGTGATCCAAGCGACAAGAACTCAAATGAACACGAAAATCTCTCTCTCACAAGTCACTAAGTGTTTGAAGTGGCCGGTTTTGGACTTTGGAGAGGATTTGATCTCTTGTTTGTGTCTTGGAGTGAAGTCTAGAGCTCTTGTATTGAATGCAATATGCTGGAAACTTGGATGCTTGGAGTGGTGGTGGTTGGGGGTATTTATAGCCCCAACCACCAAACCAACCATTAGGGAGGCTGTCTGTCGATGGGCGCACCGAACATTGTCCGGTGCGCTAGCCACGTCACCCAACCGTTAGGGTTCTGACAGTTTCGACTGTTGGAGCTCTGACTTCTTGGTGCACCGGACAGTCCGGTGCCGCACCGGACAGGCACTGTTCACTGTCCGGTGCGCCTTTTGGCGCTGCTCTGACTCTGCGCGAACTATCCGCGCACTGTTCACTTTGCAGGCGACCGTTGGAGTCGACCGTTGCACTTCTTGGTCGTTGCTCCGCTTGGTGCACCGGACAGTCCGGTGAATTATAGCGGAGCGGCTCTCCAGAAACCCGAAGGTGAAGAGTTCAGCCTGTACGGTCCCTGGTGCACCGAACACTATCCGGTACTCCGGTGGCACACCGGATAGTCCGGTGCGCCAGACCAGGGTTCTCTTCGGTTTCTTTTGCTCCTTTCTTTTGAACCCCAACTTAGATCTTTTTATTGGTTTGTGTTGAACCTTTAGCACCTGTAGAATATATAAGCTAGAGCAAACTAGTTAGTCAAATTATTTGTGTTGGTCATTTCAACCACCAAAATCATTTAGGAAAAGGTTTGACCCTATTTCCCTTTCAAGAAACATGTAGCGCACACTTGGGTGATCGATCCCAGCCACTAGCCCGCTAATTTGTACAACCATGTTGTGGCGGCTGAGGCGAACCACTTTTGTGCTGCTATAGTCCACTATTTAAAACATCAATTGATTAAAAACATGACATTATTGAATTTTTAGTCTTTGAAGTGTGGCTTGACCACAATAATTTTTATTAAGATAGTTATAATTCCTGAAAAAACCAAAGTATTATTCAGCATAAATCACTACCGGAATTCGTCTCTTTGTCGAGTGTCTCAAACACTCGGCAAAGACCTTTTTACACTCGGAGAAGCCTTTGCCGAATGTTACACTCTGTAAAAAAATTCATCAAAGAAGTTTTTTGCCGAGTGTTTTTATTTGTCGAGTGTTTTTTGTTTGGCACTCGACAAACACCTTCTTTTTTGAGTGTCCGAAAAAAACACTTGGCAAATCAATTGACACTCAGCAAAGAGCCAAATTCCGATGGTGAATATACTTATCATGTCATGTCTACACATCTCCAAACTATATATTTTGAGAGCTATCAGTGGTCAGAGTTTCAAAAGTAAAAAGTTATTGGGTTTTAGTCAAAGCTATCATCATTTAATTACATTGGTGACTAGAATAATAGATTTTCCACTCCAATGACGAGGCCATTGCCTTATAATTAGTAGAAGTAAGTTCTATCAAGTGTTTATTGACAATTTCTCACTGAAAGGGAATTAGGGTTAGACCTAGTTCCTAAATAATTTTGGTGGTTGAATTGCCCAACACAAATATTGGACTAACTAGTTTTGCTCTAGTGCATAAGTTATACAGGTGCAAAAGGTTCACAATCAGCCAATAAAAAGACCAAGTGTTGGATTCAACAAAAGAGCAGCAAGGCAACCGAGGGCACCTCTGGCTGGAGGCACCGGACTGTCCGGTGTGCACCGGACTGTCCGGTGCGCCCAGAGAACTTCGACTTCAAACTCTTCGCCCTCGGGAATTCTCGGAGGCCGGCGCGCTATAATTCACCGGACTGTCCGGTGTGCACCGGACATGTCCGGTGCTCCAAGGAAACGCGGCCTCCGGAACTCGTCAGCCTCGGGTTCGCTCGGCTGTCACTCCGCTAAAATTCACCGGACTGTCCGGTGTGCACCGGACTGTCCGGTGTACCAGCGGAGCAACGGCTCCCTGCGACGCCAACGGCTCCCTGCCGTGCATTAAATGCGCGCGCAGCGCGCGCAGTCGTCAGGCACGCCCATGCCGGTGCACCGGACATCAAACAGTACATGTCCGGTGTGCACCGGACACCCAGGAGGGCCCACAAGTCAGAAGCTCCAACGGTCAGAATCCAACGGCAATGGTGACGTGGCAGGGGCACCGGACTGTCCGGTGTGCACCGGACTGTCCGGTGTGCACCGGACTGTCCGGTGCGCCATCGAACAGAGGAGTTCCAGCAACGGTCACTTTTGGTGGTTGGGGCTATAAATACCCCAACCACCCCACATTCATTGCCATCCAAGTTTTCCAACTCTCAACCACTTACAAGAGCTAGGCATTCAATTCTAGACACATACAAAGAGATTAAATCCTCTCCAATTCCACTCAAACCCTTAGTGACTAGCGAGAGAGATTTGCCGTGTTCTTTTGAGCTCTTGCGCTTGGATTGCTTTCTTTCTTTCTCATTTGTTCTTGAGATCATCACTCAATTGTAACCAAGGCAAGAGGCACCAATTGTGTGGTGGCCCTTGCCGGGAAGCTTTGTTCCCATTTGATTGAGAAGAAGAGAAAGCTCACTCGATCCGTGGGATCGTTTGAGAGAGGGAAGGGTTGAAAGAGACCCGGCCTTTGTGGCCTCCTCAACGGGGAGTAGGTTTGCGAGAACCGAACCTCGGTAAAACAAATTCTTGTGTCACACTCTTATTTGCTTGCGATTTGTTTTGCGCCCTCTCTCGCGGACTCGTTTCTTTATTACTAACGCTAACCCGGCTTGTAGTTGTGATTATTTTTGTAAATTTCAGTTTCGCCCTATTCACCCCCCCCTCTAGGCGACTATCAATTGGTATCAGAGCCCGGTACTTCATTAGAGCCTAACCGCTCGAAGTGATGTCGGGAGATCCCGCCAAGAAGGAGATGGAGACCGGCGATGACAAGCCCACTACAAGCCAAGGGAGCACCTCATCTTCATCGGAAGAGTCCCGCACCAAGAGAAGGGAGAAGAAGAAGAGATCCTCCAAGCGAAAGGAGAAAAGATCTTCCTCTTCTCACCACAAGGAGAAGAAGGAAAAATCTTCTTCTCACAAGCCGCATCGGAATGGGGACAAGCACAAAAGGATGAGGAAGGTGGTCTTCTACGAGACCGACACTTCATCGACCTCCACCTCCGGCTCCGACGCGGCGTCCGTCACTTCTAAACGCCAAGAGCGTAAGAAGTATAGTAAGATTCCCCTACGCTACCCTCGTATTCCTAAACATACACCTTTACTTTCCGTCCCATTAGGCAAACCACCGACTTTTAATGGTGAAGATTATGCTATGTGGAGTAATTTGATGCGATTTCATCTAACCTCTCTCCACAAAAGATTATGGGATGTTGTTGAGTTTGGTGTACAGGTACCATCCGTAGGGGATGAAGACTACGACACGGACGAAGTGGCCCAAATCGAGCACTTCAACTCTCAAGCCACAACCATTCTCCTTGCCTCACTAAGCAAGGAGGAATACAACAAAGTACAAGGGTTGAAGAACGCCAAGGAGATTTGGGACCTACTCAAGACGGCGCACGAGGGTGATGAACTCACCAAGATCACCAAGCGGGAAACGATCGAGGGGGAGCTCGGTCGCTTTCGTCTTCGCCAAGGGGAGGAGCCACAAGACATGTACAACCGGCTCAAGACCTTGGTGAACCAAGTGCGCAACCTCGGGAGCGCAAAATGGGATGACCACGAAGTGGTTAAGGTTATTCTAAGAGCCCTTATTTTTCTTAACCCTACTCAAGTACAATTAATTCGTGGCAATCCTAGATATACACAAATGACCCCCGAGGAAGTCATCGGGAATTTTGTTAGTTTTGAATGCATGATTAAGGGCTCCAAGAAGATCAACGAGCTTGATGAGCCTTCCACATCCGAGGCGCAACCCGTGGCGTTCAAGGCAACGGAGGAGAAGAAGGAGGAGTCTACACCAAGTAGACAACCAATTGACGCCTCCAAGCTCGACAACGAGGAGATGGCCCTAATCATCAAAAGCTTCCGGCAAATCCTCAAACAAAGGAAGGGGAAGGACTATAAATCCCGTTCCAAGAAGGTTTGCTACAAGTGTGGTAAGCCCGGTCACTTTATTGCTAAATGTCCATTATCAAGTGATAGTGACAGGGGCGACGACAAGAAGGGCAAGAGGAAGGAGAAGAAAAAGTACTACAAGAAGAAGGGCGGCGATGCCCATGTTTGTCGGGAGTGGGACTCCGACGAAAGCTCTAGCGACTCCTCCGACGACGAGGACGCCGCCAACATCGCCGTCACCAAGGGCCTCCTCTTCCCCAACGTCGGCCACAAGTGCCTCATGGCCAAGGACGGCAAAAAGAAGGTAAAATCAAAGTCCTCCACTAAATATGAAACATCTAGTGATGAGGATAATGATAAAAATGAAGAGGATAATTTGCGTATTCTTTTTGCCAACCTTAACATGGAACAAAAAGAAAAATTAAATGAGCTAATTAGTGCCATCCATGAAAAGGATGATCTCTTGGACTCCCAAGAGGACTTTCTAATCAAGGAAAACAAGAAACATGTTAAGGTTAAAAATGCTTATGCTCTGGAAAGAGAAAAATGTGAAAAATTGTCTAGTGAGCTAAGTATTTGTCATGAGACTTTAGACAACCTTAGAAATGAAAATGCCAATTTGTTAGCTAAGGTTGATTCTCATGTTTGCATTAATCCTAGGAATAATAATGTTGATTTGCTTGCTAGGATTGATGAGTTGAATATTTCCATTGCTAGCCTTAGAAATAAAAATGAGAAATTAATTGCTAAGGCTAAGGATTTTGATGTTTGCAATGCTACTATTTCCGACCTTAGAACTAAAAATGATATGTTGCATGCTAAGGTTGTTGAACTAAAATCTTGCAAACCCTCTACATCTAATGTTGAGCATATTTCTATTTGTACTAGATGTAGAGATATTAATGTTGATGCTATCCATGATCACCTAGCCTTAATTAAACAACAAAATGATCACATAGCTCAACTTAATGCTAAAATTAGAGAGCATGACTTAGAAAATGAAAAATTTAAATTGGCTAGAAGCATGCTCTATAATGGGAGACGCCCGGGCATTAAGGACGGCATTGGCTTCCAAAGGGGAGACAATGTCAAAATTAATGCCCCTCCTAAGAACTTGTCTAACTTTGTTAAGGGCAAGGCTCCCATGCCTCAGGATAACGAGGGTTACATTTTGTACCCTGCCGGGTATCCTGAGAGTAAAATTAAGAAAATTCATTCTAGGAAGTCTCACTCTGGCCCTAATTATGCTTTTATGTATAAGGGTGAGACATCTAGATCTAGGCAACCAACCCATGCCAAGTTGCCTAGAAAGAAAACTATTAATGCATCAAATGATCATGCCATTTCATTTAAAACTGTTGATGCATCTTATGTGTTGACTAGCAAATCTGGCAAGGTAGTTGCCAAAATTGTTGGGGGCAAACACAAGGGCTCCAAGACTTGTGTTTGGGTACCCAAAGTTCTTGTATCTAATGCTAAAGGACCCAAAACCGTTTGGGTACCTAAAACAAAGAACTAAACTTGTTTTGTAGGTTTATGCATCCGGGGGCACAAGTTGGATACTCGACAGCGGGTGCACAAACCACATGACAGGGGAGAAAAGGATGTTCTCCTCATATGAGAAAAACCAAGATCCCCAACGAGCTATCACATTCGGGGATGGAAATCAAGGTTTGGTCAAAGGTTTGGGTAAAATTGCTATATCTACTGACCATTCTATTTCCAATGTTTTTCTTGTAGATTCATTAGATTACAATTTGCTTTCCGTATCCCAATTATGTCAAATGGGCTACAACTGTCTTTTTACTGATACAGGTGTTACTGTCTTTAGAAGGAGTAATGATTCAATAGCTTTTAAGGGTGTGTTAGAGGGTCAGCTATATTTAGTAGATTTTGAAAGAGCTGAACTCGACACATGCTTAATTGCTAAGACTAACTTGGGTTGGCTATGGCACCGTCGACTAGCCCATGTTGGAATGAAGAATCTTCACAAACTTCTAAAGGGAGAACACATTTTGGGACTAACCGATGTTCATTTTGAGAAAGACAGGATTTGTAGCGCTTGCCAAGCCGGGAAGCAAGTTGGTATCCATCATCCACACAAAAACATCATGACTACCGACAGGCCACTGGAGCTCCTTCACATGGATTTGTTCGGCCCGATCGCTTACATAAGCATCGGCGGTAGTAAGTATTGCCTTGTAATTGTGGATGATTATTCTCGCTTCACTTGGGTATTCTTTTTGCAGGAAAAATCACAAACCCAAGAGACCTTAAAGGGATTCTTGAGACGGGCTCAAAATGAGTTCGGCTTAAGGATCAAGAAAATTAGAAGCGACAATGGAACGGAGTTCAAGAACTCTCAAATAGAAAGTTTTCTTGAGGAGGAGGGCATCAAGCATGAGTTCTCTTCTCCCTACACTCCACAACAAAATGGTGTAGTGGAGAGGAAGAATCGAACTCTATTGGACATGGCAAGAACCATGCTTGATGAGTACAAGACACCGGATCGGTTTTGGGCCGAGGCGGTCAACACCGCCTGCTACGCCATCAACCGGTTATATCTTCACCGAATCCTCAAGAAGACATCCTATGAACTCCTAACCGGTAAAAAGCCCAATATTTCATATTTTAGAGTTTTTGGTAGCAAATGTTTTATACTTGTTAAAAGAGGTAGAAAATCTAAATTTGCTCCTAAAACTGTAGAAGGCTTTTTACTAGGATATGACTCAAACACAAGGGCATATAGAGTCTTTAACAAGTCCTCAGGACTTGTTGAAGTTTCTTGTGACGTTGTGTTTGATGAGACTAACGGCTCTCAAGTAGAGCAAGTTGATCTTGATGATGTAGGTGAAGAACAGGCTCCATGCATAGCGCTAAGGAACATGTCCATCGGGGATGTGTGTCCTAAGGAATCCGAAGAGCCTCCAAATGCACAAGATCAACCATCCTCCTCCATGCAAGCATCTCCACCAACTCAAGTTGAGGATGAGGCTCAAGATGTTGAACAAGAAAATCAAGAAGATGAGCCACCTCAAAATGACGGCAACGATCAAGGGGGAGATTTAAATGATGAAGACAAGGAGGATGAACAACCAAAGCCGCCACACCCAAGAGTCCACCAAGCAATTCAACGAGATCACCCCGTCGACACTATCCTCGGCGACATTCATAAGGGGGTAACTACTCGATCTCGTGTTGCTCATTTTTGTGAACATTACTCGTTTGTTTCCTCTATTGAGCCAACCAGGGTAGAGGAGGCACTTCAAGATTCGGATTGGGTGATGGCGATGCAAGAGGAGCTCAACAATTTCACAAGGAATGAGGTATGGCACTTAGTTCCACGTCCTAACCAAAATGTTGTAGGAACCAAGTGGGTCTTCCGCAACAAGCAAGACGAGCATGGTGTGGTGACAAGGAACAAAGCTCGACTCGTGGCCAAGGGATATTCACAAGTCGAAGGTTTGGATTTTGGTGAAACCTATGCACCCGTAGCTAGGCTTGAGTCAATTCGTATATTATTAGCCTATGCTACTTACCATGGCTTCAAGCTTTACCAAATGGACGTGAAGAGTGCCTTCCTCAATGGACCAATCAAGGAGGAGGTCTATGTTGAGCAACCTCCCGGCTTTGAAGACAGTGAGTACCCTAACCATGTTTATAGGCTCTCTAAGGCGCTTTATGGGCTCAAGCAAGCCCCAAGAGCATGGTATGAATGCCTTAGAGATTTCCTTATTGCAAATGGCTTCAAAGTCGGCAAGGCCGATCCTACTTTATTTACTAAAACTCTTGACAATGATTTGTTTGTATGCCAAATTTATGTTGATGATATCATATTTGGGTCTACTAACAAATCTACATGTGAAGAATTTAGTAGGATCATGACACAAAAATTCGAGATGTCGATGATGGGGGAGTTGAAGTATTTTCTAGGATTTCAAGTCAAGCAACTCCAAGAAGGCACCTTCATTAGCCAAACGAAGTATACTCAAGATATCCTAAGCAAGTTTGGAATGAAGGATGCCAAGCCCATCAAGACACCCATGGGAACTAATGGGCATCTCGACCTCGACACGGGAGGTAAGTCCGTGGATCAAAAGGTATACCGGTCGATGATTGGATCATTGCTTTATTTATGTGCATCTCGACCGGACATTATGCTTTCCGTTTGCATGTGTGCAAGATTCCAAGCCGACCCTAAGGAATCACACCTTACGGCCGTAAAACGAATCTTGAGATATTTGGCTTTTACTCCTAAGTTTGGGCTTTGGTACCCTCGGGGATCCACATTTGATTTGATTGGGTATTCGGATGCCGATTGGGCAGGGTGTAGGATTAATAGGAAGAGCACATCGGGGACTTGCCAGTTCTTGGGAAGATCCTTGGTGTCTTGGGCTTCAAAGAAGCAAAATTCGGTCGCTCTTTCTACCGCCGAAGCCGAGTATATTGCCGCAGGCCATTGTTGCGCGCAATTGCTTTGGATGAGGCAAACCCTGCGGGACTACGGTTACAAATTAACCAAAGTCCCTTTGCTATGTGACAATGAAAGTGCAATCAAAATGGCCGACAATCCCGTCGAGCACAGCCGCACTAAGCACATAGCCATTCGGTATCATTTTCTTCGGGATCACCAACAAAAGGGGGATATCGAGATTTCTTATATTAATACTAAAGATCAATTAGCCGATATCTTTACCAAACCACTTGATGAACAATCTTTTACCCGACTTAGGCATGAGCTTAATATTCTTGATTCTAGGAATTTCTTTTGCTAGTCTTGCACGCATAGCACATGAATATACCTTTGATCACGTCTCTTTTATATATGCTATGACTAATGTGTTTTCAAGTGTATTTCAACCAAGTCATAGGTGTATTGAAAGGGAATTTGAGTCTTCGGCGAAGACAAAGGCTTCCACTCCACTTCACTACTCTTTCTTCGCCGTCGCTCCACATCATCTCTCCAACGTTGGTATAACCTTCACTCATTTATTTCATGACCAAAGGGGGAGAATGTACTTCATTGGGCTCTAATGATTCCGTTTTTGGCGATTCATGCCAAAGGGGGAGAAAATATGAGCCCAAAGCAAAAGGACCGCACCACCACTTAAAAGGACCGCACCACCACTTAAAATTTTAAATTTGATGATTTTCAATGGTAACTTTCAAAATTGGTATCCCTTTGTGTTCTAAAGGGGGAGCAAGTAGTGTTTTCAAAATTGATGGAAAACCCTCTTGAACACTAAGAGGAGACCTTATTTTGGGGGGAGTTTTGTTCAGTCAAAGGAAAAGCATTTGAAACAGGGGGAGAAAATTTCAAATCTTGAAAATGCTTTACAAATCTTATTCATTTACCTTTGACTATCTTACAAAAAGACTTTGAAAAGTATTCACAAAAGAATTTGCAAAAACAAAACTCGTGGTGCAAATATGGTCCAATATGTCAAAAACAAAGAAACCATCCATGCGCATCATATAAGTTTATATTGGCTCAAATTACAAGCAACCTTTGCACTTACATTATGTAAACTAGTTCAATTATGCACTTTTATATTTGCTTTGGTTTGTGTTGGCATCAATCACCAAAAAGGGGGAGATTGAAAGGGAATTAGGGTTAGACCTAGTTCCTAAATAATTTTGGTGGTTGAATTGCCCAACACAAATATTGGACTAACTAGTTTTGCTCTAGTGCATAAGTTATACAGGTGCAAAAGGTTCACAATCAGCCAATAAAAAGACCAAGTGTTGGATTCAACAAAAGAGCAGCAAGGCAACCGAGGGCACCTCTGGCTGGAGGCACCGGACTGTCCGGTGTGCACCGGACTGTCCGGTGCGCCCAGAGAACTTCGACTTCAAACTCTTCGCCCTCGGGAATTCTCGGAGGCCGGCGCGCTATAATTCACCGGACTGTCCGGTGTGCACCGGACATGTCCGGTGCTCCAAGGAAACGCGGCCTCCGGAACTCGTCAGCCTCGGGTTCGCTCGGCTGTCACTCCGCTAAAATTCACCGGACTGTCCGGTGTGCACCGGACTGTCCGGTGTACCAGCGGAGCAACGGCTCCCTGCGACGCCAACGGCTCCCTGCCGTGCATTAAATGCGCGCGCAGCGCGCGCAGTCGTCAGGCACGCCCATGCCGGTGCACCGGACATCAAACAGTACATGTCCGGTGTGCACCGGACACCCAGGAGGGCCCACAAGTCAGAAGCTCCAACGGTCAGAATCCAACGGCAATGGTGACGTGGCAGGGGCACCGGACTGTCCGGTGTGCACCGGACTGTCCGGTGCGCCATCGAACAGAGGAGTTCCAGCAACGGTCACTTTTGGTGGTTGGGGCTATAAATACCCCAACCACCCCACATTCATTGCCATCCAAGTTTTCCAACTCTCAACCACTTACAAGAGCTAGGCATTCAATTCTAGACACATACAAAGAGATTAAATCCTCTCCAATTCCACTCAAACCCTTAGTGACTAGCGAGAGAGATTTGCCGTGTTCTTTTGAGCTCTTGCGCTTGGATTGCTTTCTTTCTTTCTCATTTGTTCTTGAGATCATCACTCAATTGTAACCAAGGCAAGAGGCACCAATTGTGTGGTGGCCCTTGCGGGGAAGCTTTGTTCCCATTTGATTGAGAAGAAGAGAAAGCTCACTCGATCCGTGGGATCGTTTGAGAGAGGGAAGGGTTGAAAGAGACCCGGCCTTTGTGGCCTCCTCAACGGGGAGTAGGTTTGCGAGAACCGAACCTCGGTAAAACAAATCCTTGTGTCACACTCTTATTTGCTTGCGATTTGTTTTGCGCCCTCTCTCGCGGACTCGTTTCTTTATTACTAACGCTAACCCGGCTTGTAGTTGTGATTATTTTTGTAAATTTCAGTTTCGCCCTATTCACCCCCCCCTCTAGGCGACTATCACTCACCAAAAAGCATGCAATTTTGTATAAATAAATAATATGTGTAATACTATATAATAATAATGTATGGATGTAGTGGCAGTCCATCAAAATTAATTCGATGTAGTCAAGTTTTAATATGGAACACAAGAACAACCCTTGGACTCCATAATATATATGGTTCACAAGAACAACCCTTAGGGAACACAAGAACCAAGAACCAATTGTATAATGAGATTGAGAAGCTAGATTGGGGTGAGAATGGAGAGAAAGACAAAAGGATTTGCAAGAGTGCATAGAAAATTTGCATCCCCCAACACACCCACCCACCCCACACACCACCACCATATGATGCATAGGTAGATGTGGTAATGGAACACGATCCAAAATATTTCTTTATAAAATTTTAGGGCACTTAATAAATTTTAGTTTAAAAACAAATAGGAATAGAATCTGATCATAATCCGATTCGATTATTTTATAGTGTAAAATTTAGAGCCCATTTGAGAGCACCTAGAGGGGGGTGAATAGGTGATCCTGTGAAAACTTAAAACTTAATCCACAAAACTTGATTAGAGTTAGCACAGTTAAGCCAAGTGGCTAGAGAGGAGAACTTGCACAACACGATAACCACAAAGAGATCAACACAGAGATGACACAGTGGTTTATCCCGTGGTTCGGCCAAGTACAAAAACTTGCCTACTCCACGTTGTGGCGTCCCAACGGATGAGAGTTGCACTCAACTCTTCTCAAGTGATCTAATGATCAACTTGAATACCACGGTGTTTTGCTTTTCTTTTCTTATCCCGTTCGCGAGGAATCTCCACAACTTGGAGTCTCTCGTCCTTACAAAGTTGTTCACAAAGAAGCACGGAGTAAGGAAGGGATTAGCAACTCACACAAGACACAAAGATCACAGCAAATACGCACACACAAGACCCAGACTTAAGCTCAAAAGACTAGCACACTAGAACGGAGCTCAAATCACTAGAATGTCGAACAAGTGCGCAAGAATGGAGTGTGAGTGATCAAGAGTGCTCAAGGAATGCTTGGTCTCCTCCTTCATGCGCCTAGGGGTCCCTTTTATGGCCCCAAGGCAGCTAGGAGCCGTTGAGAGCAATCCGGGAAGGCAATTCTTGCCTTCTGTCGCCTGGCGCACCGGACAGTCCGGTGCACCACCGGACACTGTCCGGTGCAGATTTCCTTCCTTATTTGGCGAAGCCGACCGTTGGCAGCCTTGGAGCCGTTGGCGCACCGGACACTGTCCGGTGCACACCGGACAGTCCGGTGCCCCCTCCCGACCGTTGGCTCGGCCACGTGTCTTGCGCGGATCGCGCAGCCGACCGTTGGCCCGGCCGACCGTTGGCTCACCGGACAGTCCGGTGCACACCGGTCAGTCCGGTGAATTATAGCCGTACGCCGTTAATTTATTCCTGAGAGCTGCAAGTTCGCCTGAGCCAGCCTGGCACACCGGACACTGTCCGGTGCACCACCGGACACTGTCCGATGAACCACCGGACAGTCCGGTGCACCCAGACAGAGCTGGCTTTGGCTGAACAAGGCCATCTCATTTTCAATTCAATCTTTCCTGTTTCCAGCACTTAGACACAATACATTAGTCCATAAAACAATGTACTAAGTCTAGAAACATACCTTTTGACATGATTTGCACTTTGTCCACCACATTGCATAGATCAACACAAAAGCACTTGCGTTGGCACTCAATCACCAAAATACTTAGAAATGGCCCAAGGGCACATTTCCCTTTCAATCTCCCCCTTTTTGGTGATTCATGCCAACACAACATAAAGCAAGTAGAACAAGTGCAAAATCAATCCAAATAATAACTCAAAATTGTTTTGATTCAAATTTGACATATATGGATCATTCTTTGCCACCACTTGGTTTGTTTTTGCAAATTAAACTCAATTTCCTATCTCTAAGTCAAACACACATGTTGAAACATAAAGAGAGATAATTTACGAGAAATAATTTATGAGAAATTGATCAAAGATTCAAAAACTCCCCCTTTTCCCATAATTAAGCCTTCTCCCCACAAGAGACCAACTTTTGACAATAAGAGGCAAACAAGAGTATTTTGACGAACAAAAACTCTAACTCTACTATTTTCAAAATTCACAAGTGATAGCTGATCCATTTATTTCTTTGACCTTATTTTCTCCCCCTTTGGCATCAAGCACCAAAACGGGATCAATTTTGGCCTTTTAACCCCATTGCCTCACCAAAAATCTTCAACTAAGAGTAAAAGGCAATAAGAGTACGAAGATGAACTTGGAAGAAGTTACTCGTTCATCGAAGTGCAGTGGAAGTCTTGCATGGTCCAAGTTCACCTTTTCCCTTTCAATCCTCCTTCGAGACTAAATCAAGCAAACTCAAGCACATTGTTAGTCTCAAAGGGTCAAGTTGTAACACATCTCCCCCTAAATATGTGCATCACTTTGCAACGGACTTGTGAGGTCCGGGGAGTGCTTGTACAACTTGAGCACCATAAATAAGCAACAAAATGCATAAGGAACATGATCAAAGGCATAAACACAAGTATGCTATAAATCAATCCAAGTTCCGCGAATCTAAGACATTTAGCTCACTACGCAACTTGCAAAAGGTCTGCTCATCTAAAGGCTTGGTAAAGATATCAGCTAGCTGGTTCTCGGAGCTAACATGAAACACTTCGATATCTCCCTTTTGCTGGTGGTCTCTCAAAAAGTGATGCCGGATGTCAATGTGCTTTGTGCGGCTGTGTTCAACAGGATTATCCACCATGCGGATAGCACTCTCATTATCACATAGGAGTGGGACTTTGCTCAAATTGTAGCCAAAGTCCCTGAGGGTTTGCCTCATCCAAAGTAGTTGCGCGCAACACTGTCCTGCGGCAACGTACTCGGCCTCAGCGGTGGATAGGGCAACAGAAGTTTGTTTCTTAGAACTCCATGACACCAGGGACCTTCCTAAGAATTGGCACGTCCCCGATGTACTCTTCCTATCGACCTTACATCCAGCATAGTCGGAATCTGAATATCCAATTAAGTCAAAGGTAGACCCCTTTGGATACCAGATCCCGAAACAAGGCGTAGCGACTAAATATCTAAGAATTCGCTTCACAGCCACTAAGTGACACTCCCTTGGATCAGATTGAAATCTAGCACACATGCATACACTGAGCATGATATCCGATCTACTAGCACATAAATAAAGTAAGGACCCTATCATGGACCGGTATGCTTTTTGATCAACAGACTTACCTCCTTTGTTGAGGTCGGTGTGTCCGTCGGTTCCCATCGGAGTCTTTGCGGGCTTGGCATCCTTCATCCCAAACCGCTTGATCAAGTCTTGCGTGTACTTGGTTTGAGAAATGAAGGTTCCATCCTTGAGTTGCCTCACTTGGAACCCAAGGAAGTAGCTTAACTCTCCCATCATCGACATCTCGAATTTCTGAGTCATCACCCTGCTAAACTCTTCACAAGACTTTTGGTTAGTAGAACCAAATATTATGTCATTGACATAAATCTGGCACACAAAAAGATCACCATCACAAGTCTTAGTAAAAAGAGTTGGATCGACTTTCCCAACCTTGAAAGCATTAGCAATTAAAAAGTCTCTAAGGCATTCATACCATGCTCTTGGGGCTTGCTTAAGTCCATAGAGCGCCTTAGAGAGCTTACACACGTGGTCGGGGTACCGTTCATCCTCGAAGCCAGGGGGTTGCTCCACGTACACCTCCTCCTTAATTGGCCCGTTGAGGAAAGCGCTCTTCACATCCATTTGGAACAACCTGAAAGAATGGTGAGCGGCATATGCTAACAAAATACGAATGGACTCTAGCCTAGCCACAGGAGCAAAAGTCTCCTCGAAGTCCAAACCTGCGACTTGGGCATAACCTTTTGCCACAAGTCGAGCCTTGTTCCTCGTCACCACTCCATGCTCGTCTTGTTTGTTGCGGAACACCCACTTGGTTCCCACAACATTTTGCTTGGGACGAGGAACCAGTGTCCAAACTTCATTTCTTTTGAAGTTGTTGAGCTCCTCCTGCATGGCCAACACCCAGTCCGGATCTAGCAAGGCCTCTTCTACCCTGAAAGGCTCAATAGAAGAGACAAAGGAGTAATGCTCACAAAAATTAACTAATCGAGATCGAGTAGTTACTCCCTTGCTAATATCCCCCAAAATTTGGTCGACGGGATGATCCCTTTGAATCATTGCTCGAACTTGGGTTGGAGGTGCCGGTTGTGCTTCTTCCTCCATTACATGATCATCTTGTGCTCCCCCTTGATCACACGCCTCCTGTTCATCATCTTGAGTTGGGGGTTGCACCATTGTTGAGGAAGGAGGTTGATCTTGATCATCTTGTTCCTGTGGCCGCACATCTCCAATTGCCATGGTGCGTATTGCGGTCGTTGGAACTTCTTCTTCATCTACATCATCAATATCAACAACTTTCTCTCTTGGAGAGCCATTAGTCTCATCAAATACAACGTCGCTAGAGACTTCAACCAGACCCGATGATTTATTGAAGACTCTATACGCCTTTGTGATAATCGCCTAGAGGGGGGGTGAATAGGGCGAAACTGAATATCTCAATAATAATCACAACTACAAGCCGGGTTAGCGTTAGAAAAATAATCGAGTCCGCGGGGGGGGGGGGGGGTGCAAAACAAATCGCAATCAAATAAGAGGTGTGACACGCGGATTTGTTTTACCGAGGTTCGGTTCTTGCAAACCTACTCCCCGTTGAGGTGGTCACAAAGACCGGGTCTCTTTCAACCCTTTCCCTCTCTCAAACGGTCCCTCGGACCGAGAGAGCTTTCTCTTCTCAATCACTTGGAACACAAAGTTCCTACAAGGACCACCACAAGATTGGTGTCTCTTGCCTCAATTACAAGTGAGTTGATCACAATGAAGAATCAAAGAAAGAAAGCAAGCGATCCAAGTGCAAGAGCTCGAAAGAACACGACAAATCTCTCTCACTAGTCACTAATGCTTTTGTGGAGTTGGGAGAGGATTTGATCTCTTAAGTGTGTCTAGAATTGAATGCCTAACTCTTGTAAGTGGTTGGAAGTGTGAAAACTTGGATGCAATGAATGGTGGGTGGTTGGGGGTATTTATAGCCCCAACCACCAAACTAGCCGTTTGGTGGGGTTGTCTGTCGCATGGTGCACCGGACAGTCCGGTGCACACCGGACATGTCCGGTGCGCCAGCCACGTCACCAAAGCCGTTGGGTTCCGACCGTTGGAGCGCTGTCTTCTGGGCCCGCCTGGATGTCCGGTGGCGCACCGGACATGCACTGTAGAGTGTCCGGTGCGTCAGCATGGGCGTGCCTGACTTCTGCGCGCGCTGGCGCGCATTCAATGCGCTGCAGGTAGCCGTTGGCGCCGAAGTATCCGTTGCTTCGATGGCTCACCGGACAGTCCGGTGCACACCGGACATGTCCGGTGAATTATAGCGGACTAGCCGTTGCAAATTCCCGAAGCTGGCGAGTTCCTGAGGCCGCTCTTCCTTGGAGCACCGGACACTGTCCGGTGTACACCGGATAGTCCGGTGTACACCGGATAGTCCGGTGAATTATAGCGGAGCGCCTCTGGATTTTCCCGAAGGTGACGAGTTTGAGTTGGAGTCCTCTGGTGCACCGGACACTGTCCGGTGGTGCACCGGACAGTCCGGTGCGCCAGACCAGAGATGCCTTCGGTTGCCCCTTTGCTCTTTTGTTGAACCCAATACTTGGTCTTTTTATTGGCTAAGTGTGAACCTTTGGCACCTGTATAGCTTATACACTAGAGCAAACTAGTTAGTCCACTTATTTGTGTTGGGCAATTCAACCACCAAAATTATTTAGGAACTAGGTGTAAGCCTAATTCCCTTTCAATCTCCCCCTTTTTGGTGATTGATGCCAACACAAACCAAAGCAAATATGGAAGTACATAATTGAACTAGCTTGCATAATGTAAGTGCAAAGGTTGCTTGGAATTGAGCCAATATAAATACTTACAAGATATGCATGGATTGTTTCTTTGTTTTTAACATTTTGGACCACGCTTGCACCACATGTTTTGTTTTTGCAAATTCTTTTGTAAATCCTTTTCAGAGTTCTTTTGCAAATAGTCAAAGGTAAATGAATAAGATTTTGCAAAGCATTTTCAAGATTTGAAATTTTCTCCCCCTGTTTCAAATGTTTTTCCTTTGACTAAACAAAACTCCCCCTTAATGAAATCCTCCTCTTAGTGTTCAAGAGGGTTTTAAGATATCAATTTTGAATATACTACTTTCTCCCCCTTTTGAACACAATGATATACCAATTTGAAAATCATTAGTTTTAAAATTAGGTGGTGGTGTTTGCTTTGGGCTCTTACTCTCTCCCCCTTTGGCATGAATCGCCAAAAACGGAATCATTAGAGCCCTTAAAATTACTCTCTCCCCCTTTGGTCATAAATAGATGAGTGAAGATTATACCAAAGATGGAGTCCTTTTGCTTGGTGCTCATGCTTTCTCCCCCAAAGATGGAGAGTTGCTTGGAGTGACGGCGAAGGATGAGTTACGGAGTGGAAGCCTTTGTCTTCGCCGAAGACTCCAATTCCCTTTCAATACACCTATGACTTGGTTTGAGATAGACTTGAAAACACATTAGTCATAGCATATGAAAGATATATGATCAAAGGTATATAAATGAGCTATGTGTGCAAATCAACAAAAGAAGTTCCTAGAATCAAGAATATTTAGCTCATGCCTAAGTTTGTTAAAAGTTTGTTCATCTAGTGGCTTGGTAAAGATGTCGGCTAATTGATATTTAGTATTAATGTAAGAAATCTCGATATCTCCCTTTTGTTGGTGATCCCTTAAAAAGTGATACCGAATGGCTATGTGTTTAGTGCGGCTATGCTCAACGGGATTATCCGCCATGCGGATTGCACTCTCATTATCACATAGAAGAGGAACTTTGGTTAATTTGTAATCATAGTCCCTAAGGGTTTGCCTCATCCAAAGTAGTTGCGCGCAACAATGGCCTGTGGCAATGTACTCGGCTTCGGCGGTAGAAAGAGCTACAGAATTTTGCTTCTTTGAAGCCCAAGACACCAGGGATCTTCCCAAGAACTGGCAAGTCCCTGATGTGCTCTTTCTATTGATTTTACACCATACCCAATCGGCATCCGAATAACCAATCAAATCAAAAGTGGATCCCCTAGGATACCAAAGCCCAAACTTAGGAGTATAAACAAAATATCTCAAGATTCGTTTTACGACCGTAAGGTGAGCTTCCTTAGGGTCAGCTTGGAATCTTGCACACATGCATACGGAAAGCATAATATCCGGTCGAGATGCACATAAATACAGCAAAGAACCTATCATCGACCGGTATACCTTTTGATCGACGGATTTACCTCCCTCGTCGAGGTCGAGATGCCCATTGGTTCCCATGGGTGTCTTGATGGGTTTGGCATCCTTCATTCCAAACTTGCTTAGAATATCTTGAGTATACTTCGTTTGGCTTAGAAAGGTGCCTTCTTGGAGTTGCTTTACTTGAAATCCTAAGAAATATTTCAACTCCTCCATCATAGACATCTCGAACTTTTGTGTCATGATCCTACTAAATTCTTCACATGTAGACTCGTTAGTAGGCCCAAATATAATATCATCAACATAAATTTGGCATATGAACAAGTCATTTTCAAGAGTTTTAGTGAATAAAGTAGGATCGGCCTTTCCGACTTTGAAGCCATTAGTGATAAGGAAATCCCTTAGGCATTCATACCATGCTCTTGGGGCTTGCTTGAGCCCATAAAGCGCCTTAGAGAGCTTATAGACATGGTTAGGATACTCACTGTCTTCAAAGCCGGGAGGTTGCTCAACATAGACCTCTTCCTTGATTGGTCCATTGAGGAAGGCACTTTTCACGTCCATTTGATAAAGCTTAAAGCCATGGTAAGTAGCATAGGCCAATAATATGCGAATTGACTCAAGCCTAGCTACGGGTGCATAGGTTTCACCGAAATCCAAACCTTCGACTTGGGAATATCCCTTGGCCACAAGTCGAGCTTTGTTCCTTGTCATCACACCATGCTCATCTTGCTTGTTGCGGAAAACCCATTTGGTTCCTACAACATTTTGATTAGGACATGGAACTAAATGCCATACCTCATTACGAGTGAAGTTGTTGAGCTCCTCTTGCATCGCCACCACCCAATCCGAATCTAGTAGTGCTTCCTCTACCCTGTGTGGCTCAATAGAGGAAACAAAAGAGTAATGCTCACAAAAATGTGCAACACGAGACCTAGTAGTTACCCCCTTATGAATGTCGCCGAGGATGGTGTCGACGGGGTGATCTCGTTGGATTGCTTGGTGGACTCTTGGGTGTGGCGGCCTTTGTTCTTCATCCTCCTTGTCTTGATTAGTTGCATCTCCCCCTTGATCATTGCCGTCATCTTGAGGTGGCTCATTTGCTTGATCTTCTACTTCATCAACTTGAGCTTCATCTTCATTTTGAGTAGGTGGAGATGCTTGCGTGGAGGAGGATGGTTGATCTTGTGCATTTGGAGGCTCTTCGGATTCCTTAGGACACACATCCCCAATGGACATGTTCCTTAGCGCGATGCACGGAGCCTCTTCATCACCTATCTCATCAAGATCAACTTGCTCTACTTGAGAGCCGTTAGTTTCATCAAACACAACGTCACAAGAAACTTCAACTAGTCCCGAGGACTTATTAAAGACTCTATATGCCCTTGTGTTTGAATCATATCCTAGTAAAAAGCCTTCTACAGTCTTAGGAGCAAATTTAGATTTTCTACCTCTTTTAACAAGAATAAAGCATTTGCTACCAAAGACTCTAAAATATGAAATATTGGGCTTTTTACCGGTTAGGAGTTATAAGATGTCTTCTTGAGGATTCGGTGTAGATATAACCGGTTGATGGCATAGCAAGCGGTGTTGACCGCCTCGGTCCAAAACCGATCCGAAGTCTTGTACTCATCAAGCATGGTTCTTGCCATGTCCAATAGAGTTCTATTCTTCCTCTCCACTACACCATTTTGTTGTGGCGTGTAGGGAGAAGAGAACTCATGCTTGATCCCTTCCTCCTCAAGAAAGCCTTCAATTTGTGAGTTCTTCAACTCCGTCCCGTTGTCGCTTCTAATTTTCTTGATCCTTAAGCTGAACTCATTTTGAGCCCGTCTCAAGAATCCCTTTAAGGTCTCTTGGGTTTGAGATTTTTCCTGCAAAAAGAATACCCAAGTGAAGGCAGAATAATCATCCACTATTACAAGACAATACTTACTCCCGCTGATGCTTATGTAAGCAATCGGGCCGAATAGATCCATGTGGAGTAGCTCAAGCGGTCTGTCGGTCGTCATAATGTTCTTGTGTGGATGATGGGTACCAACTTGCTTTCCTGCTTGGCATGCGCTACAAACCCTGTCTTTCTCAAAATGAACATTGGTTAGTCCTAAAATGTGCTCTCCCTTTAGAAGCTTATGAAGATTCTTCATCCCAACATGGGCTAGTTGGCGGTGCCAGAGCCAACCCATGTTAGTCTTAGCAATTAAGCAAGTGTCGAGTTCAGCTCTATCAAAATCTACCAAGTATAGCTGACCC
Organism: Zea luxurians; assembly: GCA_029449295.1. Taxonomy (NCBI): domain Eukaryota; kingdom Viridiplantae; phylum Streptophyta; class Magnoliopsida; order Poales; family Poaceae; genus Zea; species Zea luxurians. Next base: position 101,861,471 of record JAOPSE010000014.1, on the reverse strand, counting down.
TCTAACACTCCCTTAAATGCTATTGAATCATCACTTCTTCTAAAGACAGTGACACCTACATCAGTAAAGAGACAGTTGTAGCCCATTTGACATAATTGAGATACAGAAAGCAAATTGTAATCTAATGAGTCTACAAGAAAAACATTGGAAATAGAATGGTCAGGAGATATAGCAATTTTACCCAATCCTTTGAACAAACCTTGGTTTCCATCCCCGAATGTGATCGCCCGTTGGGGATCTTGGTTTTTCTCGTAGGAGGAGAACATCTTCTTCTCCCCTGTCATGTGGTTTGTGCACCCGCTGTCGAGTATCCAACTTGAGCCCCCGGATGCATAAACCTGCAAAACAAGTTTAGTTCTTGACTTTAGGTACCCAAACGGTTTTGGGTCCTTTGGCATTAGAAACAAGAACTTTGGGTACCCAAACACAAGTCTTGGAGCCCTTGTGTTTGCCCCCAACAAACTTGGCAACTACCTTGCCGGATTTGTTAGTTAAAACATATGATGCATCAAAAGTTTTGAATGAAATGTCATGATCATTTGATGCATTAGGAGTTCTCTTCTTAGGCAACTTAGCACGAGTTAGTTGCCTAGAACTAGATGTCTCACCCTTATACATAAAAGCATGATTTGGGCCAGAGTGAGACTTCCTAGAGTGAATTCTCCTAATCTTGCTCTCGGGATAACCGGCAGGGTACAAAATGTAACCCTCGTTATCCTGAGGCATGGGAGCCTTGCCCTTAACAAAATTAGACAATCTTTTAGGAGAGGCACTAAGTTTGACATTGTCTCCCCTTTGGAAGCCAATGCCATCCTTGATGCCAGGGCGTCTCCCATTATATAGCATACTACGAGCAAATTTTAAATTTTTCATTCTCTAAGTTATGCTCGGCAATTTTAGCATCTAATTTTGCTATATGATCATTTTGTTGTTTAATTAAAGACATGTGATCATGAATAGCATTAACATCAACATCTCTACATCTGGTACAAATAGAAGTGTGCTCAACGGTAGATGTAGAGGGTTTGCAAGATTTTAATTCTACAACCTTAGCATGTAATATATCATTTTCACTTCTAAGGTTAGAAATAGTAATATTGCAAACATCAAAATCTTTAGCCTTAGCAAGCAATTTCTCATTTTCAACCCTAAGGCTAGCAAGAGAAACATTCAGCTCATCAATCCTAGCAAGTAAATCAACATTATCATCTCTAGGATTGGAAGTTGAAACATTACAAACATGAGAATCAACCTTAGCTAACAAATTAGCATTTTCATTTCTAAGGTTGTCAATAGTTTCATGGCAAGAGCTTAGCTCACTAGATAATTTCTCACATTTTTCTATCTCTAGAGCATAAGCATTCTTAACCTTAACATGCTTTTTATTTTCCTTGATTAGGAAGTCCTCTTGGGAGTCCAAGAGATCATCCTTTTCATGGATGGCACTAATTAGCTCATTTAGTTTTTCCTTTTGTTCCATGTTAATGTTGGCAAAAAAGGGTACGCAAATTATCTTCCTCATCACTAGCATTATCATCACTAGAAGATTCATATTTAGTGGAGGATTTTGATTTAACCTTCTTCCTTTTGCCGTCCTTTGCCATGAGACATTTGTGGCCGATGTTGGGGAAGAGAAGTCCCTTGGTGACGGCGATGTTGGCGGCGTCCTCGTCGTCGGAGGAGTCGCTAGAGCTTTCGTCGGATTCCCACTCACGACAAACATGGGCATCGCCACCCTTCTTCTTGTAGTATCTCTTCTTCTCCTTTCTTCTCCCCTTTTTGTCGTCGCCCCTGTCACTGTCACTTGATATAGGACATTTTGCAATAAAATGACCGGGCTTACCACATTTGTAGCACACTTTCTTGGAGCGGGGTTTGTAGTCCTTCCCCCTCCTTTGTTTGAGGATTTGGCGGAAGCTCTTGATGACGAGCGCCATTTCCTCATTGTCGAGCTTGGAGGTGTCGATTGGTTGTCTACTTGATGTAGACTCCTCCTTCTTCTCCTCCGTCGCCTTGAATGCGACCGGTTGTGCTTCGGGTGTGGAGGAGGTGCCTTGCTCGATGATTTTCTTTGAGCCTTTAATCATTAGCTCAAAGCTCACAAATTTTCCTATGACTTCCTCGGGAGACATTAGCTTATATCTAGGATCACCTCGAATTAATTGAACTTGTGTAGGGTTAAGAAATACGAGGGATCTAAGAATAACCTTGACCATCTCATGGTCATCCCATTTTTCGCTCCCGAGGTTGCGCACTTGGTTCACCAAGGTCTTCAAGCGGTTGTACATAGCTTGTGGATCCTCCCCTTGGTGAAGCATGAAGCGACCGAGCTCCCCCTCGATCGTTACCCGCTTGGTGATCTTTGTCACCTCGTCTCCTTCGTGCGCGGTCTTGAGTACGTCCCAAATTTCCTTCGCACTTTTTAACCCTTGCACCTTATTATACTCCTCTCGACTTAGAGAGGCGAGGAGTATAGTAGCGACTTGGGAGTTAAAGTGGTGGATTTGGGCCACCTCGTCCGAGTCATAGTCTTCATCCCCTACGGATGGTACCTGTACACCAAACTCAACAACATTCCATATACTTTTGTGGAGTGAGGTTAGATGAAATTTCATTAAATCACTCCACCTAGCATAATCTTCACCGTCAAAGGTTGGCGGTTTGCCCAATGGAACGAAAAGTAATGGAGTATGTCTAGAGGTACGAGGATAATGTAAGGGGATCTTACTAAACTTCTTACGCTCATAGCGCTTCGAAGTTATGGAGGGCGCGTCGGAGCCGGAGGTAGAAGGTGATGAAGTGTCGGTCTCGTAGTAGACCACCTTCCTCATCTTCTTAATTTTGTCGCCACTCCGATGCGACTTGTGGGAAGAAGTCTTCTTTTCCTTCTTCTTCTCCTTCCTCTTCTCCTTGTTGCGGGACTCTCCCGATAGAGCTTTCTCGTTGCTTGTAGTGGGCTTTTCGCTGGTTTCCATCTCCTTCTTGGCGTGATCTCCCGACATCACTTCGAGCGGTTAGGCTCTAATGAAGAACCGGGCTCTGATACCAATTGATAATCGCCTAGAGGGGGGTGAATAGGGCGAAACTGAATATCTCAATAATAATCACAACTACAAGCCGGGTTAGCGTTAGAAAAATAATCGAGTCCGCGGGGGAGGGTGCAAAACAAATCGCAATCAAATAAGAGGCGTGACACGCGGATTTGTTTTACCGAGGTTCGGTTCTTGCAAACCTACTCCCCGTTGAGGTGGTCACAAAGACCGGGTCTCTTTCAACCCTTTCCCTCTCTCAAACGGTCCCTCGAACCGAGTGAGCTTTCTCTTCTTAATCACTTGGAACACAAAGTTCCTACAAGGACCACCACAAGATTGGTGTCTCTTGCCTCAATTACAAGTGAGTTGATCACAATGAAGAATCAAAGAAAGAAAGCAAGCGATCCAAGTGCAAGAGCTCGAAAGAACACGGCAAATCTCTCTCACTAGTCACTAATGCTTTTGTGGAGTTGGGAGAGGATTTGATCTCTTGAGTGTGTCTAGAATTGAATGCCTAGCTCTTGTAAGTGGTTGGAAGTGTGAAAACTTGGATGCAATGAATGGTGGGTGGTTGGGGGTATTTATAGCCCCAACCACCAAACTAGCCGTTTAGTGGGGTTGTCTGTCGCATGGTGCACCGGACAGTCCGGTGCACACCGGACATGTCCGGTGCGCCAGCCACGTCACCAAAGCCGTTGGGTTCCGACCGTTGGAGCGCTGTCTTCTGGGCCCGCCTGGATGTCCGGTGGCGCACCGGACATGCACTGTAGAGTGTCCGGTGCGTCAGCATGGGCGTGCCTGACTTCTGCGCGCGCTGGCGCGCATTCAATGCGCTGCAGGTAGCCGTTGGCGCCGAAGTATCCGTTGCTTCGATGGCTCACCGGACAGTCCGGTGCACACCAGACATGTCCGGTGAATTATAGCGGACTAGCCGTTGCAAATTCCCGAAGCTGGCGAGTTCCTGAGGCCGCTCTTCCTTGGAGCATCGGACACTGTCCGGTGTACACCGGATAGTCCGGTGAATTATAGCGGAGCGCCTCTGGATTTTCCCGAAGGTGACGAGTTTGAGTTGGAGTCCTCTGGTGCACCGGACACTGTCCGGTGGTGCACCGGACAGTCCGGTGCGCCAGACCAGAGATGCCTTCGGTTGCCCCTTTGCTCTTTTGTTGAACCCAATACTTGGTCTTTTTATTGGCTAAGTGTGAACCTTTGGCACCTGTATAGCTTATACACTAGAGCAAACTAGTTAGTCCACTTATTTGTGTTGGGCAATTCAACCACCAAAATTATTTAGGAACTAGGTGTAAGCCTAATTCCCTTTCAATCTCCCCCTTTTTGGTGATTGATGCCAACACAAACCAAAGCAAATATGGAAGTACATAATTGAACTAGCTTGCATAATGTAAGTGCAAAGGTTGCTTGGAATTGAGCCAATATAAATACTTACAAGATATGCATGGAGTGTTTCTTTGTTTTTAACATTTTGGACCACGCTTGCACCACATGTTTTGTTTTTGCAAATTCTTTTGTAAATCCTTTTCAGAGTTCTTTTGCAAATAGTCAAAGGTAAATGAATAAGATTTTGCAAAGCATTTTCAAGATTTGAAATTTTCTCCCCCTGTTTCAAATGCTTTTCCTTTGACTAAACAAAACTCCCCCTTAATGAAATCCTCCTCTTAGTGTTCAAGAGGGTTTTAAGATATCAATTTTGAATATACTACTTTCTCCCCCTTTTGAACACAATGAGATACCAATTTGAAAATCATTAGTTTTAAAATTAGGTGGTGGTGTTTGCTTTGGGCTCTTACTCTCTCCCCCTTTGGCATGAATCGCCAAAAACGGAATCATTAGAGCCCTTAAAATTACTCTCTCCCCCTTTGGTTGTATAAATAGATGAGTGAAGATTATACCAAAGATGGAGTCCTTTTGCTTGGTGCTCATGCTTTCTCCCCCAAAGATGGAGAGTTGCTTGGAGTGACGGCGAAGGATGAGTTACGGAGTGGAAGCCTTTGTCTTCGCCGAAGACTCCAATTCCCTTTCAATACACCTATGACTTGGTTTGAGATAGACTTGAAAACACATTAGTCATAGCATATGAAAGATATATGATCAAAGGTATATAAATGAGCTATGTGTGCAAATCAACAAAAGAAGTTCCTAGAATCAAGAATATTTAGCTCATGCCTAAGTTTGTTAAAAGTTTGTTCATCTATTGGCTTGGTAAAGATGTCGGCTAATTGATATTTAGTATTAATGTAAGAAATCTCGATATCTCCCTTTTGTTGGTGATCCCTTAAAAAGTGATACCGAATGGCTATGTGTTTAGTGCGGCTATGCTCAACGGGATTATCCGCCATGCGGATTGCACTCTCATTATCACATAGAAGAGGAACTTTGGTTAATTTGTAATCATAGTCCCTAAGGGTTTGCCTCATCCAAAGTAGTTGCGCGCAACAATGGCCTGTGGCAATGTACTCGGCTTCGGCGGTAGAAAGAGCTACAGAATTTTGCTTCTTTGAAGCCCAAGACACCAGGGATCTTCCCAAGAACTGGCAAGTCCCTGATGTGCTCTTTCTATTGATTTTACACCCTACCCAATCGGCATCCGAATAACCAATCAAATCAAAAGTGGATCCCCTAGGATACCAAAGCCCAAACTTAGGAGTATAAACTAAATATCTCAAGATTCGTTTTACGACCGTAAGGTGAGCTTCCTTAGGGTCAGCTTGGAATCTTGCACACATGCATACGGAAAGCATAATATCCGGTCGAGATGCACATAAATACAGCAAAGAACCTATCATCGACCGGTATACCTTTTGATCGACGGATTTACCTCCCTCGTCGAGGTCGAGATGCCCATTGGTTCCCATGGGTGTCTTGATGGGTTTGGCATCCTTCATTCCAAACTTGCTTAGAATATCTTGAGTATACTTCGTTTGGCTTAGAAAGGTGCCTTCTTGGAGTTGCTTTACTTGAAATCCTAAGAAATATTTCAACTCCCCCATCATAGACATCTCGAACTTTTGTGTCATGATCCTACTAAATTCTTCACATGTAGACTCGTTAGTAGGCCCAAATATAATATCATCAACATAAATTTGGCATATGAACAAGTCATTTTCAAGAGTTTTAGTGAATAAAGTAGGATCGGCCTTTCCGACTTTGAAGCCATTAGTGATAAGGAAATCCCTAAGGCATTCATACCATGCTCTTGGGGCTTGCTTGAGCCCATAAAGCGCCTTAGAGAGCTTATAGACATGGTTAGGATACTCACTGTCTTCAAAGCCGGGAGGTTGCTCAACATAGACCTCTTCCTTGATTGGTCCATTGAGGAAGGCACTTTTCACGTCCATTTGATAAAGCTTAAAGCCATGGTAAGTAGCATAGGCCAATAATATGCGAATTGACTCAAGCCTAGCTACGGGTGCATAGGTTTCACCGAAATCCAAACCTTCGACTTGGGAATATCCCTTGGCCACAAGTCGAGCTTTGTTCCTTGTCATCACACCATGCTCATCTTGCTTGTTGCGGAAAACCCATTTGGTTCCTACAACATTTTGATTAGGACGTGGAACTAAATGCCATACCTCATTACGAGTGAAGTTGTTGAGCTCCTCTTGCATCGCCACCACCCAATCCGAATCTAGTAGTGCTTCCTCTACCCTGTGTGGCTCAATAGAGGAAACAAAAGAGTAATGCTCACAAAAATGTGCAACACGAGACCTAGTAGTTACCCCCTTATGAATGTCGCCGAGGATGGTGTCGACGGGGTGATCTCGTTGGATTGCTTGGTGGACTCTTGGGTGTGGCGGCCTTTGTTCTTCATCCTCCTTGTCTTGATTAGTTGCATCTCCCCCTTGATCATTGCCGTCATCTTGAGGTGGCTCATTTGCTTGATCTTCTACTTCATCAACTTGAGCTTCATCTTCATTTTGAGTAGGTGGAGATGCTTGCGTGGAGGAGGATGGTTGATCTTGTGCATTTGGAGGCTCTTCGGATTCCTTAGGACACACATCCCCAATGGACATGTTCCTTAGCGCGATGCACGGAGCCTCTTCATCACCTATCTCATCAAGATCAACTTGCTCTACTTGAGAGCCGTTAGTTTCATCAAACACAACGTCACAAGAAACTTCAACTAGTCCCGAGGACTTATTAAAGACTCTATATGCCCTTGTGTTTGAATCATATCCTAGTAAAAAGCCTTCTACAGTCTTAGGAGCAAATTTAGATTTTCTACCTCTTTTAACAAGAATAAAGCATTTGCTACCAAAGACTCTAAAATATGAAATATTGGGCTTTTTACCGGTTAGGAGTTATAAGATGTCTTCTTGAGGATTCGGTGTAGATATAACCGGTTGATGGCATAGCAAGCGGTGTTGACCGCCTCGGTCCAAAACCGATCCGAAGTCTTGTACTCATCAAGCATGGTTCTTGCCATGTCCAATAGAGTTCTATTCTTCCTCTCCACTACACCATTTTGTTGTGGCGTGTAGGGAGAAGAGAACTCATGCTTGATCCCTTCCTCCTCAAGAAAGCCTTCAATTTGTGAGTTCTTCAACTCCGTCCCGTTGTCGCTTCTAATTTTCTTGATCCTTAAGCTGAACTCATTTTGAGCCCGTCTCAAGAATCCCTTTAAGGTCTCTTGGGTTTGAGATTTTTCCTGCAAAAAGAATACCCAAGTGAAGGCAGAATAATCATCCACTATTACAAGACAATACTTACTCCCGCTGATGCTTATGTAAGCAATCGGGCCGAATAGATCCATGTGGAGTAGCTCAAGCGGTCTGTCGGTCGTCATAATGTTCTTGTGTGGATGATGGGTACCAACTTGCTTTCCTGCTTGGCATGCGCTACAAACCCTGTCTTTCTCAAAATGAACATTGGTTAGTCCTAAAATGTGCTCTCCCTTTAGAAGCTTATGAAGATTCTTCATCCCAACATGGGCTAGTTGGCGGTGCCAGAGCCAACCCATGTTAGTCTTAGCAATTAAGCAAGTGTCGAGTTCAGCTCTATCAAAATCTACCAAGTATAGCTGACCCTCTAACACTCCCTTAAATGCTATTGAATCATCACTTCTTCTAAAGACAGTGACACCTACATCAGTAAAGAGACAGTTGTAGCCCATTTGACATAATTGAGATACAGAAAGCAAATTGTAATCTAATGAGTCTACAAGAAAAACATTGGAAATAGAATGGTCAGGAGATATAGCAATTTTACCCAATCCTTTGAACAAACCTTGGTTTCCATCCCCGAATGTGATCGCCCGTTGGGGATCTTGGTTTTTCTCGTAGGAGGAGAACATCTTCTTCTCCCCTGTCATGTGGTTTGTGCACCCGCTGTCGAGTATCCAACTTGAGCCCCCGGATGCATAAACCTGCAAAACAAGTTTAGTTCTTGACTTTAGGTACCCAAACGGTTTTGGGTCCTTTGGCATTAGAAACAAGAACTTTGGGTACCCAAACACAAGTCTTGGAGCCCTTGTGTTTGCCCCCAACAAACTTGGCAACTACCTTGCCGGATTTGTTAGTTAAAACATATGATGCATCAAAAGTTTTGAATGAAATGTCATGATCATTTGATGCATTAGGAGTTCTCTTCTTAGGCAACTTAGCACGAGTTAGTTGCCTAGAACTAGATGTCTCACCCTTATACATAAAAGCATGATTTGGGCCAGAGTGAGACTTCCTAGAGTGAATTCTCCTAATCTTGCTCTCGGGATAACCGGCAGGGTACAAAATGTAACCCTCGTTATCCTGAGGCATGGGAGCCTTGCCCTTAACAAAATTAGACAATCTTTTAGGAGAGGCACTAAGTTTGACATTGTCTCCCCTTTGGAAGCCAATGCCATCCTTGATGCCAGGACGTCTCCCATTATATAGCATACTACGAGCAAATTTAAATTTTTCATTCTCTAAGTTATGCTCGGCAATTTTAGCATCTAATTTTGCTATATGATCATTTTGTTGTTTAATTAAAGACATGTGATCATGAATAGCATTAACATCAACATCTCTACATCTGGTACAAATAGAAGTGTGCTCAACGGTAGATGTAGAGGGTTTGCAAGATTTTAATTCTACAACCTTAGCATGTAATATATCATTTTCACTTCTAAGGTTAGAAATAGTAATATTGCAAACATCAAAATCTTTAGCCTTAGCAAGCAATTTCTCATTTTCAACCCTAAGGCTAGCAAGAGAAACATTCAGCTCATCAATCCTAGCAAGTAAATCAACATTATCATCTCTAGGATTGGAAGTTGAAACATTACAAACATGAGAATCAACCTTAGCTAACAAATTAGCATTTTCATTTCTAAGGTTGTCAATAGTTTCATGGCAAGAGCTTAGCTCACTAGATAATTTCTCACATTTTTCTATCTCTAGAGCATAAGCATTCTTAACCTTAACATGCTTTTTATTTTCCTTGATTAGGAAGTCCTCTTGGGAGTCCAAGAGATCATCCTTTTCATGGATGGCACTAATTAGCTCATTTAGTTTTTCCTTTTGTTCCATGTTAATGTTGGCAAAAAAGGGTACGCAAATTATCTTCCTCATCACTAGCATTATCATCACTAGAAGATTCATATTTAGTGGAGGATTTTGATTTAACCTTCTTCCTTTTGCCGTCCTTTGCCATGAGACATTTGTGGCCGATGTTGGGGAAGAGAAGTCCCTTGGTGACGGCGATGTTGGCAGCGTCCTCGTCGTCGGAGGAGTCGCTAGAGCTTTCGTCGGATTCCCACTCACGACAAACATGGGCATCGCCACCCTTCTTCTTGTAGTATCTCTTCTTCTCCTTTCTTCTCCCCTTTTTGTCGTCGCCCCTGTCACTGTCACTTGATATAGGACATTTTGCAATAAAATGACCGGGCTTACCACATTTGTAGCACACTTTCTTGGAGCGGGGTTTGTAGTCCTTCCCCCTCCTTTGTTTGAGGATTTGGCGGAAGCTCTTGATGACGAGCGCCATTTCCTCATTGTCGAGCTTGGAGGTGTCGATTGGTTGTCTACTTGATGTAGACTCCTCCTTCTTCTCCTCCGTCGCCTTGAATGCGACCGATTGTGCTTCGGGTGTGGAGGAGGTGCCTTGCTCGATGATTTTCTTTGAGCCTTTAATCATTAGCTCAAAGCTCACAAATTTTCCTATGACTTCCTCGGGAGACATTAGCTTATATCTAGGATCACCTCGAATTAATTGAACTTGTGTAGGGTTAAGAAATACGAGGGATCTAAGAATAACCTTGACCATCTCATGGTCATCCCATTTTTCGCTCCCGAGGTTGCGCACTTGGTTCACCAAGGTCTTCAAGCGGTTGTACATAGCTTGTGGATCCTCCCCTTGGTGAAGCATGAAGCGACCGAGCTCCCCCTCGATCGTTACCCGCTTGGTGATCTTTGTCACCTCGTCTCCTTCGTGCGCGGTCTTGAGTACGTCCCAAATTTCCTTCGCACTTTTTAACCCTTGCACCTTATTATACTCCTCTCGACTTAGAGAGGCGAGGAGTATAGTAGCGACTTGGGAGTTAAAGTGGTGGATTTGGGCCACCTCGTCCGAGTCATAGTCTTCATCCCCTACGGATGGTACCTGTACACCAAACTCAACAACATTCCATATACTTTTGTGGAGTGAGGTTAGATGAAATTTCATTAAATCACTCCACCTAGCATAATCTTCACCGTCAAAGGTTGGCGGTTTGCCCAATGGAACGGAAAGTAATGGAGTATGTCTAGAGGTACGAGGATAATGTAAGGGGATCTTACTAAACTTCTTACGCTCATAGCGCTTCGAAGTTATGGAGGGCGCGTCGGAGCCGGAGGTAGAAGGTGATGAAGTGTCGGTCTCGTAGTAGACCACCTTCCTCATCTTCTTAATTTTGTCGCCACTTCGATGCGACTTGTGGGAAGAAGTCTTCTTTTCCTTCTTCTTCTCCTTCCTCTTCTCCTTGTTGCGGGACTCTCCCGATAGAGCTTTCTCGTTGCTTGTAGTGGGCTTTTCGCTGGTTTCCATCTCCTTCTTGGCGTGATCTCCCGACATCACTTCGAGCGGTTAGGCTCTAATGAAGAACCGGGCTCTGATACCAATTGATAATCGCCTAGAGGGGGGTGAATAGGGCGAAACTGAATATCTCAATAATAATCACAACTACAAGCCGGGTTAGCGTTAAAAAATAATCGAGTCCGCGGGGGAGGGTGCAAAACAAATCGCAATCAAATAAGAGGCGTGACACGCGGATTTGTTTTACCGAGGTTCGGTTCTTGCAAACCTACTCCCCGTTGAGGTGGTCACAAAGACCGGGTCTCTTTCAACCCTTTCCCTCTCTCAAATGGTCCCTCGGACCGAGTGAGCTTTCTCTTCTCAATCACTTGGAACACAAAGTTCCTACAAGGACCACCACAAGATTGGTGTCTCTTGCCTCAATTACAAGTGAGTTGATCACAATGAAGAATTAAAGAAAGAAAGCAAGCGATCCAAGTGCAAGAGCTCGAAAGAACACGGCAAATCTCTCTCACTAGTCACTAATGCTTTTGTGGAGTTGGGAGAGGATTTGATCTCTTGAGTGTGTCTAGAATTGAATGCCTAGCTCTTGTAAGTGGTTGGAAGTGTGAAAACTTGGATGCAATGAATGATGGGTGGTTGGGGGTATTTATAGCCCCAACCACCAAACTAGCCGTTTGGTGGGGCTGTCTGTCGCATGGTGCACCGGACAGTCCGGTGCGCCAGCCACGTCACCAAAGCCGTTGGGTTCCGACCGTTGGAGCGTTGTCTTCTGGGCCCGCCTGGATGTCCGGTGGCGCACCGGACATGCACTGTAGAGTGTCCGGTGCGCCAGCATGGGCGTGCCTGACTTCTGCGCGCGCTGGCGCGCATTCAATGCGCTGCAGGTAGCCGTTGGCGCCGAAGTATCTGTTGCTTCGATGGCTCACCGGACAGTCCGGTGCACACCGGACATGTCCGGTGAATTATAGCGGACTAGCCGTTGCAAATTCCCGAAGCTGGCGAGTTCCTGAGGCCGCTCTTCCTTGGAGCACCGGACACTGTCCGGTGTACACCAGACAGTCTGGTGAATTATAGCGGAGCGCCTCTGGATTTTCACGAAGGTGACAAGTTTGAGTTGGAGTCCTCTGGTGCACCGGACACTGTCCGGTGGTGCACCGGACACTGTCCGGTGGCACACTGGACAGTCCGGTGCGCCAGACCAGAGATGCCTTCGGTTGCCCCTTTGCTCTTTTGTTGAACCCAATACTTGGTCTTTTTATTGGCTAAGTGTGAACCTTTGGCGCCTGTATAGCTTATACACTAGAGCAAACTAGTTAGTCCACTTATTTGTGTTGGGCAATTCAACCACCAAAATTATTTAGGAACTAGGTGTAAGCCTAATTCCCTTTCACTTTGTATTTGAGTCATAACCTAACAAAAACCCTTCTACGGCTTTGGGAGCAAATTTGGAATTCCTACCCTTCTTCACTAGAATGTAGCATTTACTCCCAAAAACTCGAAAATATGAAACATTGGGTTTGTTACCGGTTAGTAGCTCATATGACGTCTTCTTGAGGAGGCGATGAAGGTAGACCCTGTTGATGGCGTGGCAAGCCGTGTTCACGGCTTCCGACCAAAAGCGCTCGGGGGTCTTGAATTCTCCAAGCATCGTCCTCGCCATGTCTATAAGCGTCCTGTTCTTCCTCTCTACCACACCATTTTGTTGTGGTGTGTAGGGAGCGGAGAACTCGTGCTTGATCCCTTCCTCCTCAAGGTACTCCTCCACTTGAAGGTTCTTGAACTCGGACCCATTGTCGCTCCTTATCTTTTTCACCTTGAGTTCAAACTCGTTTTGAGCTCTCCTTAGGAAGCGCTTGAGGGTCCCTTGGGTTTCAGATTTATCCTGCAAAAAGAATACCCAAGTGAAGCGGGAAAAGTCATCGACTATAACAAGACCATACTTACTTCCTCCTATACTTAGATAGGCGACGGGTCCGAAGAGGTCCATGTGAAACATCTCCAAAGGTCATGATGTGGTCATCACATTTTTGGTGTGATGAGAGCTTCCCACCTGTTTGCCTGCTTGACAAGCTGCACAAGGTCTATCTTTTTTGAATTGCACATTAGTTAAACCTATCACGTGTTCTCCCTTTAGAAGCTTGTGAAGGTTCTTCATCCCCACATGTGCTAAGCGGCGATGCCACAGCTAGCCCATGCTAGTCTTAGCAATTAAGCATGCATCTAGACCGGCCTCCTCTTTTGCAAAATCAACTAAATAAAGTTTGTCGTCTAATACACCCTTAAAAGCTAATGAACCATCACTTCTTCTAAAGACAGACACATCTATATTTGTGAATAGACAATTATATCCCATATTGCATAATTGACTAACAGATAACAAATTATATCCAAGAGACTCAACTAAAAACACATTAGATATAGAGTGCTCGGATGAAATAGCAATTTTATCTAACCCTTTTACCTTGCCTTGATTCCCATCACCGAATATTATTGAATCTTGGGAATCCTTGTTTTTGACGTAGGAGGTGAACATCTTCTTCTCCCCCGTCATATGGTTTGTGCATCCGCTGTCGATAATCCAGCTTGAACCCCCGGATGCATAAACCTGCAAGGCAAATTTAGGCTTGGGTCTTAGGTACCCAACTCTTGTTGGGTCCTACAAGGTTAGTCACAATTGTCTTAGGGACCCAAATGCAAGTTTTGTCTCCCTTGCATTTTGCCCCTAATTTTCTAGCAACTATTTTCCTATCCTTTCTACAAATGGCAAAGGAAGCATTTAAAGCATGATATATTGTAGAAGGTTCATTAACTTTCCTAGGAACATTGACAACATTTCTCCTAGGCATATGAACAAAATATCTCCTAGACATATCTTTACCATGCATATAGGAAGAACTAGAAGCAATCATGGCATGAGAGTCAAAAGCATCATAAGCATTACAACTCTTATAAGACTGTCTTCTATCATGGTACATAAAAGCATGGTTCCTTTTAGCACTACTGGCCATAGGGGCCTTCCCTTTCTCCTTGGCGGGGATGGGAGCCTTATGGCTTGTTAAGTTCTTTGCTTCCCTCTTGAAACCAAGTCCATCCTTAATTGAGGGGTGTCTACCAATCGTGTAGGCATCCCTTGCAAATTTTAACTTATCAAATTCGCTTTTGCTAGTCTTAAGTTGGGCATTAAGACTATCTACTTCATCATTCAATTTTGAAATTGAAGCTAGGTGTTCACTACAAGCATCAATATTAAAATATTTACACCTAGTGCAAACCACAACATGTTCTACACAAGATGTTGATTTATTAGCTATTTCTAACTTAGCAGTCAAGTCATCGTTTATGCTTTTTAAACTAAAAATAGAGTCATGGCATGTAGACAATTCACAAGAAAGCATTTCATTCCTCTTTATTTCTAAAGCAAGGGATTTTTGAGCTTCTACAAACTTGTCATGTTCATCATATAAGAGATCCTCTTGCTTTTCTAGCAATCTATTCTTATCATTCAAGGCATCAATCAATTCATTTATTTTATCCACCTTGGTTCTATCTAGACCCTTGATAAACATGAATAATCTATTTCATCATCATCACTAGACTCATCCTCACTTGAAGAAGCATAAGTACTAGTGTTACGAGCGCTTACCTTCTTTTCCCTTGCCATGAGGCAAGTGTGATGCTCATTGGGGAAGAGGGATGATTTGTTGAAGGCAGTGGCGGCGAGTCCTTCGTTGTCGGAGTCGGACGACGAACAATCCGAGTCCCACTCCTTGCCAAGGTGTGCCTCGCCCTTAGCCTTCTTGTATGCCTTCTTTTTCTCCCTCTTGCTCCCTTGTTCCTGGTCACTTTCATTATCGGGACAGTTAGCAATAAAATGACCAATCTTACCACATTTGAAGCATGAGCGCTTCCCCTTTGTTTTGGTCTTGCTTGGCTGTCCCTTGCGACCCTTTAGCGCCGTCTTGAAGCGTTTGATGATGAGGGCCATCTCTTCATCATTTAGCCCAGCCGCCTCAACTTGCGCCACCTTGCTAGGTAGCGCCTCCTTGCTCCTCGTTGCCTTGAGAGCAATGGGTTGAGGCTCATGGATTGGACCGTTCAACGCATCGTCCATGTACCTTGCCTCCTTGATCATCATTCGCCCGCTTACGAATTTTCCAAGGACTTCTTCGGGCGACATCTTGGTGTACCTAAGATTTTCATGAATATTGTTCACCAAATGTGGATCAAGTACATTAAAGGACCTTAGCATTAGGCGGACGACGTCGTGGTCCGTCCATTGCGTGCTTCCGTAGCTCCTTATTTTGTTGATAAGGGTCTTGAGCCGGTTGTATGTTTGGGTTGGCTCCTCGCCCCTTATCATCGCGAATCTTCCAAGCTCGCCCTCCACCAACTCCATTTTGGTGAGTAAGGTGACGTCGTTCCCCTCATGTGAGATCCTGAGGGTGTCCCAGATCTGCTTGGCATTGTCCAAGCCGCTCACCTTATGATACTCGTCCCTGCACAAAGAGGCTAACAACACAGTAGTAGCTTGTGCGTTTCTATGAATCTGCTCATTGATAAACATAGGACTATCCGAACTATCAAATTTCATTCCACTTTCCACAATCTCCCATATGCTCGGATGGAGAGAGAATAGGTGACTACGCATTTTGTGGCTCCAAAATTCGTAGTCCTCTCCATCAAAGTGCGGAGGTTTGCCAAGTGGAATGGAGAGCAAATGAGCATTTGTACTTTGCGGAATACGAGAGTAGTCAAAAGAAAAGTTTGTATTAACCGGTTTCCTTCTCTCGTAGTCGTTGTCGTCGTTGTCCTTTTGGGAAGAAGTGGACTCATCGCTGTCGTCATAGTAGACGATCTCCTTGATGCGTCTTGTCTTCTTCTTCTTCCCATCTTTGCGTTTGTGGCCCAAGCTCGAGTCGGTAGGCTTGTCATCCTTGGGCTCGTTGACGAATGACTCCTCCTTGTCATTGATCACAATCCCCTTGCCCTTAGGATCCATCTCTTCGGGCGGTTAGTCCCTTTCTTGAAGAGAACGGCTCCGATACCAATTGAGAGCACCTAGAGGGGGGTGAATAGGTGATCCTGTGAAAACTTAAAACTTAATCCACAAAACTTGATTAGAGTTAGCACAGTTAAGCCAAGTGGCTAGAGAGGAGAACTTGCACAACACGATAACCACAAAGAGATCAACACAGAGATGACACAGTGGTTTATCCCGTGGTTCGGCCAAGTACAAAAATTTGCCTACTCCACGTTGTGGCGTCCTAACGGACGAGAGTTGCACTCAACTCTTCTCAAGTGATCCAATGATCAACTTGAATACCACGGTGTTTTGCTTTTCTTTTCTTATCCAGTTCGCGAGGAATCTCCACAACTTGGAGTCTCTCGCCCTTACAAAGTTGTTCACAAAGAAGCACGGAGTAAGGAAGGGATTAGCAACTCACACAAGACACAAAGATCACAGCAAATACGCACACACAAGATCCAGACTTAAGCTCAAAAGACTAGCACACTAGAACGGAGCTCAAATCACTAGAATGTCGAACAAGTGCGCAAGAATGGAGTGTGAATGATCAAGAGTGCTCAAGAAATGCTTGGTCTCCTCCTTCATGCGCCTAGGGGTCCCTTTTATAGCCCCAAGGCAGCTAGGAGCCGTTGAGAGCAATCCGGGAAGGCAATTCTTGCCTTCTGTCGCCTGGCGCACCGGACAGTCCGGTGCACCACCGGACACTGTCCGGTGCGGATTTCCTTCCTTATTTGGCGAAGCCGACCGTTGGCAGCCTTAGAGCCGTTGGCGCACCGGACACTGTCCGGTGCCCCCTCTCGACCGTTGGCTCGGCCACGTGTCTTGCGCGGATCGCGCAGCCGACCGTTGGCCTGGCCGACCGTTGGCTCACCGGACAGTCCGGTGCACACCGGTCAGTCCGGTGAATTATAGCCGTACGCCGTTAATTTATTTCCGAGAGCTGCAAGTTCGCCTGAGCCAGCCTGGCACACCGGACACTGTCCGGTGCACCACCGGACAGTCCGGTGCACCCAGACAGAGCTGGCTTTGGCTGAACAAGGCCATCTCATTTTCAATTCAATCTTTTCTGTTTCCAACACTTAGACACAATACATTAGTCCATAAAACAATGTACTAAGTCTAGAAACATACCTTTTGACATGATTTGCACTTTGTCCACCACATTGCATAGATCAACACAAAAGCACTTGCGTTGGCACTCAATCACCAAAATACTTAGAAATGGTCCAAGGGCACATTTCCCTTTCACCATTAATACCCATATGCATAGATTAGGTAGGCTTGTCCGTGTGTGTACATGCCAAGATTTTGAACTCAGATCTAACTTTGGAGTAATTTATAGGTGGCACATAAACCTGTATACATGGAACGCATAAACATATATCTTTCCTAGATAGATAGTTTTTTACTATATATATCTTTGCTTAGCGTATCTTGTCACATAATAAAAGCTATCTTGAGAAGCCAAAACAATTAGACGGAGAGGAATATTTATTACTCCGTATTAGACTAGCAAATGGAGATGAGATCCAACCCTAAGATTCATCTGTATGTTATTCCCATACGGACAGGCGACAGCATTATCTTCATATACATATTCTTCATTTATTTCATTAGACAATTAATGGAGATTCTTGGCTTGATCAGAATATCAGATTTATTATATCGATCATACTGTGGGCGTCGATCCTAGAAGGCTATGACCTAATAACTAGAAGCTATAGATGCCAGGGGGACGATGTGCATGTATTCTTGGAATAAGATATCTTTCTCTGACGCAATGCAAAAAAAAAAACTTTGTGTACCGTTATCTGCATATATATTATCGTGGAATTTGATTTTGGCAGATCGAGATGCTTATTCTGCACTTTGTCTGATCATATAATGTTTACAAGAGCTAATGGTGGGGTTCTACGTTCTTGGGCATATTGCTACTTTTGTAGTTGCTGCTCAGAATCCTTGTACTACTAAGAGGACATATGCCTTGCCTTTCTTCATAGAACTCTTTACCGATCATCATTATTGAGTACTAGTTAGGTAAAGCCAAGGTTCTCCACGGGGTTATTTAAAAAATATTCTAGTTGTCGTAAGTAAAATTAATTTTATCCAAAGCTATATAAAAAAGCACTAGAATTTGTGAGACCCATAATTTTTTATACACCATAAATTATATTATTATGTGATGTCATAATTTTTTGGGATATTTTCTAAAAAAAAACAGTTAAGTATAAAAAGTTTGACTTAAAATAACTATGTAATTTATTTTATTCAAAGAAGAAAGAAGTACATGTTGCATTTCTATATATCCGGGCAGGTTTATTCGTCATCACGGACATTAGCTGATGGAAGCACTCCAAACAGATTCCATATATTCAAGTCTTTTTTAATGAGGCCCAGCTAGCTAACATGCATATATTGATTCCATATTACATTAAGTTGCAAATAGTAGACATTCTCACCTAGGTGAACACAAACGTGTCTGTGATATGTCACATATCAACACAAAACATGTCTGTAATATGTTGGCTTGAGGAAAATATCTCTCCCGAAGACACATACTAGGGGGTGACAATAGGATATAGATTTTACACTATAAAATTTAACTACCGAATTGGATTAAAATCGAGCTCTATTCCTATTTATTTTAAACTAAAATTAATTAAGAGTCCTAATTTATTATGAAAAAAATATTTAGATTATGATCCGTTACCAACCCTACGCATACCACAGACACACCTCACAAAAACACAGCTCAAGAAAATTTATTAGGACATGTCTGTAATAAAAGGTTATATCACATATGCATCTTAAAACATGTCTGCCACTTGTAGCTAGGCCTTGGACCAAAAAATGTTATCAATTATGGTGCACCACAGGTCTGCATCAAGTCCTCTCTGTGACCCCTTTCGTCTCCACCTCTCATATGCATCATCTTCCCTTCCCACCACCCCTCCCGCAGCCTCCTCCCCACCACCGTCGATCTTCCACATCTGACTTCTCCACTGTCGAACTCACATCTAAACACGTACCCTATCGAAAAACATGTATGTAAAGGTGTGTATGTGATAAGTCCTTTTTACATATTGCGTATACAGGTAGCTTAGTAGTCTAGTTGCAAATGGTCAAAGTACAACATGTTTGTCGTATCTATAGATAGATAGATAGATAGATAGATAGATAGATATAGATTCTGGTAGGCAGGGGCGGACACAAGGGTTGGGCAATGGGGGCCATGGCCCACCTCAATTTTGAAAAACTCTTGTACCTAGACTTAGATATACAATAAAATAAACAAGGTCGGACTAAATTTTGATAAACTCTTGGCGCCACAACGCTATCTGCCATCGCTATCTCACTGGGTTCCACTACGTCGTCGCAACGCGGCAATTAATGGGTGCCGCTTGCCGGCACCGCCGCATCGTCACCTGCCCCTCGATCCCTAGTACCTACCCCCATTGTCGCCTCACCGTCACCATCTCACAGTGGACACGCCGACTCGCCACACCAATGTGCCAATGCGGTCGCTCTGCCCTATCGTCTCGCCCCGTCAGTCCACCCATTTTCCCTCTCCAGCTCTCCTTTAGGGTGGCCAAAATTATTTTTTGACATTCATGTCATTTTAGAAAACTTCTCGTATTATCGCTTAACCTCCATATTATTATCATGAAACCATTTTATATGATAGTCCAATCTAGTGATTTGTTTCTCACGATGTCGCCCCACCTAAAATTTTGTCATGTGTCCGCCATTGTGGTCAGGTTTGCATGGATGACATGATTAAGCAACAACGTATATATAGATATTAGCACATACGGGTTCAAAAAGACGCAGAGTGGTATAGTAGTGCTAGCGTGATGTACGGCGTGTATTACAATTGGATTCCTTCTCTTTATTGTCTGTCTGTCTACCCCTTTCCACACGAGATAGAAAGCAGGAAAGACAAGAAACAAGGGGAAAAAGCTAGGGGGTGCTGTGTCTTGCTCCTTTTTTCTCGCTCATCTACGTGTAGAAAAGTGCACATACATGTAGATCTTGTTTGGATAGTCTCATATTCATCTCAATCCACGATTAAGATAGATACGAGAGTAACCAAACAAGTCAGTATAGGTCTCCCATTCCCAGCACATGCATGTATGGTCGATTCCGTCCTAAAAGGGAGTTGCAAGGAGAATTTGTGTTGGTGGGATTGAGCATAATCGAACATGGCATCTTTCGTCCTTTTTTGGATTCTCTCGCGATGGCACGTTCATGAGCTTACCCCTTTAATTTAGGAGGTGTTTAGCTTCTATAAACTATTTTTTAGTACCTTCATTTTATTCTATTTTAGTCCCTAAATTATCATATACGATAATTAAAATTTGATAATTTAGGGAGTCAAAGAAAATAAAACGAAGAGACTGAAAATTAGTCCGTAGAAACCAAACATCCTATGCCCAACCAGATCTTTATGTTTCACCTTTACCGTAAGCGATTGTTCATGGGCTAGATAGCCAGCTAGCTAGTGCAAAGGTGGTGGGCTTTGCTTCCCTACGACCGCGAATGGGCCGTTTCGTATTATTATTATTATTATTATCCGATTTGTGGACAGTGGGCCGGAACCGGGAAGGCCGTTGAGGCATCGTCGGTGGGCTAGGGTGAGAGGCTCTCCGGAGTCCGGAAGGGCCTGCGCATGCGAAGAGGACTCGATTCGATGCGATGGGAAAAGCCGGAAAAGAGATGGAATCTTGGGAAATGGAAGGAGATGAGCCAGCGGCGGCGACTGCGAGAGTCCATCCACATCCACGCCCCAGAGACCAGGCCCAGGCCAGGCCAAGAAAATCCGCGGGGGCCAACGGCCAAGGCGTCGTGTGATGGCAGGCCTACGCTACGTGGACGACCACCTGCTCTGCAGCATCGACGGACGACGGCCAGACCAGCGCATCGTCGCCGCCACCGCCATAGTTGGTCACGACGGCGCCGTCTGGGCCCAGCAGTCCGACGCCTTCCCGCAGGTCGACCGTCTCATTCTCCTCCGTCTGTTGCCGTTGCCCATTTGTGTGATTTGGGTGCCAGTGCCAGTGTGTCATTGTGCTGTGCGACGTGTGTCAAGTCAAGGCCTCGAGTTCTCTGACGAAACACACGAGTCGCGCGCGCTGGGGGGCACAGTTCCTTCAGTTCAGTCCACATGCACTTCTTCAGTTCCGGCAGACAACTAGCTAGCAGGTCTTTTTTTTTTCTTCTTCTCCAACGCGCAGGAGAAGAGAGCTCCAGGTCCAGGTCCAGGTCCAGGTCCAGGTCATGACATAGTGGCAAAACCAGGGCCAATCAGCCCAGCACTGCCAGACCCCAAAAAAAAACGTACATTTACCAGCCTAAGCCTACACGGTTATGATTTATGAAAGTGAAGGGAACGCGTGCAGGAAGAGCAACAGAAAGCTTCATATTTTGTTTGGGTGTACTCCCTGCATGCTGATCAGGGCTTGTGAACACAAAAAACCTGCAGGTGATTTGGTTTTGTGTTTTGCTGAGATCTGCCACAACTATCCTCTAGGTACGCTGCGTTCTTCTTTGAGCCCTTCCTGGCTAGTATATAGGAGTAGTATGTTTTTTTTTCTTCCCCCCTGGATCGGCCGCTGCTGCTGAGAAAAATGCTGAGCAGTCTGTTGTGTCTGATCATCCTAGAGACCTGGACCTTGAGATTTGCTATTCCGACGTCAGCTATTAGAAACAGGTCACCACCTGTACTCGTACGCACGCCATCTTCGTCATCCACCCATACCAGAGCATTGATGAGGATCATTAACCCCGTGCCTCTGTTGCTGGAGGAGAGGGGGGTCGCATTGCATCCCTTCTGGGCGGAGTCACATGAATCACCTCACTCTGTATCTCAGTGATCTCTCTGGGGGGGGGTCTGGGGCTCTGAATCTCTGTTCGCTGTGTGTGCTGGGCCTGGGCGTTCCTTTTATGTGGCAGCCAGAGCCAGCGCCATGCTTTGGATTCGAAACAGGGCACGTGCCCTGAACCTCGTGCTTCGGAGTAAATTCCTTTGGATGGACAAACAAAAGTGAGGCAGGATCTGAGGAAGACGCGCAGTCTGCCATTCCCAGAGCCAATTGTGTTTGTCACGTCCTGATTCCTCAGACACAGTGAACGGATTACATATCCTCTCTCTCTCTCCCTCGCTCTATTCATTTGCTTCCTTCTCTCTCCCGCCGTACCCCATGGTTGAAGGGCTTCATGCCTTCATCAATCGCCGCCTACCCCCACCTCCGGGGTTACCCTGTGTGTCCATGTCCACAGTCGTCCACTGCAAGAATGTACTACCTGCCCCCATGGCCCCAATCCCCCCCATCCAATCAGAGACGTGCAGATAGGTAGGAGAATCTCTGGGTCCTTTGGCTCTGGAGAAACGACTGCACTGCACCGGCCACCGTTGTCCGCGGGCAGCGAGAGCGAGCGAGACCTGGATCTGGACGGAATCCCTCAGGTGCAGTAACTGCCTTCGCGCCCGCGCCCCCAGCCCACAGCGCTACTAGTAGTAGGTGTGGTGGACCTCGGCCGGCTCCGATCCAGCGCTGATTCAAATGCTCCCTCCCCTGCGCCGGAGCAGCCGTTTTCAAACATTCCCGCGAGATCGATCGTCCACAGCGCTACGCTACCTGCGGGGGGGGGGGCAAGCTCTGCGCCCTGCATGCGGTGGTCCGTCGACTACCTCTCAGAGCTCGGACCAAATGAGATCCTTGCCCCCTTGGTGCTGCTGCTGCTGCTGCGGGGGTGGGGGCGGGGGCACAGGTATCCCCCCCGGCCGGATTTTAATTAACTCGGGATCAATGGAGGTGGGTAGAGCAACGATGGAGGATCGCTGGAATCTGGACGGCGTGGATTCCCTGCAGTACGCGCGCCGCGGTCCGGCGGTCTGCCCGTCGTCGGCTTCAGGCCCCGCGCGGCGTGTTCTTGCCGTGCTCTCTGCGCCGCTCAAGAAGTCAAGATGCGCGCCCTATTCATCCTATGGCTCACCAATATCGTCAGCAATCATGTTAGTTCTAGTGATTAGATTATTAGATAGAAGAACGGCGCGCCCTGCATCTGGAGCGATAATCCTGCTGGCTTGCAACCACGGTTTACAAAACCGGTGGGGAGGTAAAAACAACCGCCCCCCACCGGTAACGGTTTACCGCCGGTAAACCGGTAGAAACCGGTAAAAACCGACCGGTTTGACCAAACCAAATCAGTTTGAATTTGAATTGGTTTACCGGCGAAAAAACCGGTAGAAACCGGCGGTTAACCGTGAAATAAACTGGTTTTTACCGTTTTTAGCAGAAAAAAAATGAAAATTTTGGCAGGGTTTATTTGTAGTTTGCTCAATTCACATTGTACAGTAAATATTAATTGATCCACACAACATGAGTTCATCAAAATAACATACAACATACATATGTAACCACAAACTCTAGTTCTCATGCAATAAACATCCAGCGAACTTCGCAATACTCAAATACAAGTTCTTTTACACCTCTCCAACGAGGCAACGACACATAGGTCGACTTATTTCACAATACTCACATGTTCAGCTCGAGTCATAGTGATAGTACTCAGGCATGTTGGAAGGGTCGTGATATTGATCCAATCCGTCATACTGATAGTGATAGGCCTATACAAAAGATATGAGATACATTAGTGAGGAAACAAGAACGACAAATAAATACTTATCCACAAAGCAAAAGAACATACCGGTGCAGCGGGAACTTGTCCATACCCATATTGTGGTCCTGGTGGATACATATTTGATAAATTTGAATATGGTGGTGGAGGAGGTCCATAGTTTCCATACCCATACATGATCGATGGTGGTGCTTCGCCTGATGGTGGAGGGGGTCCATAGGTTCCTTGACTCGGTTGCCATTGCCATGCATAAGGGTTATAGACTGGGTCTTGTCCAGTCGGATAGTTAGAAGAACCAGAGCTACTTGAGCTACGGATTCCATCTTGGACAGGAAATGAAACCGAACGACGTCGACCACTTATTGTCTCCCGCTGTGATTGCTCGTCGTCCCCATGACATAGTTCACATATGGATGCAAGGCACAAGCTGGTTGCACATATGTGTCTGTCATGACAGTGTTCATTCTAGCATCAACCACATCCATGATCATTTTGTAGCGGGCGCTGTCATTTTCAAACTTACTTTGATATGTGTGTTTGGTGTTTGTGTATTGCTGAAAGGGAATTAGGCTTACACCTAGTCCCTAATTAATTTTGGTGGTTGAATTGCCCAACACAAATAATTGGACTAACTAGTTTGCTCTAGTGTATAAGTTATACAGGTGCCAAAGGTTCACACTTAGCCAATAAAAAGACCAAGTTTTGGATTCAACAAAGGAGCATCGAGGCAACCGAAGGCACCTCTGGCTGGAGGCACCGGACTGTCCGGTGTGCACCGGACAGTGTCCGGTGCGCCCAGAGGACTCCAACTTAAACTCTTCGCCCTCGGGAATTCTCGGAAGCCGGCGCGCTATAATTCACCGGACTGTCCGGTGTGCACCGGACATGTCCGGTGCTCCAAGGAAGCACGGTCTCCGGAACTCGCCAGCCTCGGGTTCGCGCGGCAGCTGCTCCGCTAAAATTCACCGGACTGTCCGGTGTACCAGCGGGGCAACGGCTCTTTTCGGCGCCAACGGCTCCCTGCGGTGCATTTAATGCGCGCGCAGCGCGCGCAGACGTCAGACGTGCCCATACCGGTGCACCGGACATCAAACAGTACATGTCCGGTGTGCACCGGACACCCAGGCGGGCCCAGAAATCAGAAGCTCCAACGGTCAGGATCCAACGGTCGGGTGACGTGGCTGTGCACCGGACTGTCCGGTGCACCATGCGACAGACAGCTTTCACCAACGGCTAGTTTTTGGTTGGTGGCTATAAATACCACCCCAACCGGCCACTTCAAGGTGTGGGAGCCCAAGCAACATTCCAAGTCATATAGTTGACATACTCAAGCCCTCCCAACCACATATATTCATTGATCCATCCTATACACAAGATTTAGACCACTACAATCAACACAAGTGCCACAAAAGAGAGAGCAAGCAAAAGAGAGCTACTCATTTGAGTTTAGCACTAGTGCCTTGTGAGATTCATTGAGAGATAGTGTGTGCTTCATCTGTGTGTTCATTTGCGCGTGGAGTTTTGACTCCCATTGAACTTCCTCCAAAGTTTTGGAGGCTTGTAAAAGCTAGCAAGAGACACCAAAAATTGTGGTGGTCCTTGTGGGATCGAGAGTGATCCTTGAGAAGAAGAAGAGCTCACCGATCCTTGTGTGATCGGGGGAGAGAGGGAAAGGGTTGAAAAAGACCCGTCCTTAAGTGGACTCCTCAACGGGGACTAGGCCTTCGAGGGCCGAACCTCGGTAAAACAAATCACCCGTGTCCATTGTGTTTATTGCTTGTGATTTGTTTACTTTCCCTTGTTCTAAGTTTTCTTGCACCTTTATTTACTAATATCATTTGGTGTTGCTTCAAGTTAAATTCCCATTTAGTGAAGCAACACGTTGCAAGAAAGAACTTGTCCTAGTGCTCTTCTCATCTAAGGCTTCTTGCTTTGTTATTCCATAACTTACTAGTTGTATTGATTTATCACTTCCGCATTTTTTAGCAATACTCTTTTCAAGCAAGAACTTAGTTTCTATTCTCCGATATTTGTATATCTTGTTCTAACCACTAATCAAGGGATCTAGTTGGGGGATAAAGTTTTAATTTTCAGGTTTCGCCTATTCACCCCCCCTCTAGGCGACTTTCGATTGCATGAGCACCTCACCAAGTGTTGGACTTTTCTCCTGATCAGCAAATCTTAGGAACACGTACAGAGGTTCAACTTCATCTAAAACATATTGCATGTTCTCCCACCATTCAACATTGGTGATGTTGTCGAAAGCATATCTTCCCATTTCAGTTAGGAAGTAACGTGAGTGCCTGAATTCTGGTGACATAAACCATACCATGAACTTATCCTTCCTTCTCATGAAACTTTCCAAGAACATGTAGTTAGTGCCAAATCTGGTAGCATTCCATTTCACTAACTCACCTCCGATGGCTTTCTTCATCATACTGTGTAAACTTGATGAGTTGTACATCCAACTACAGATCCTTTGTGCGCTTTGAATCATCGCTTCATGATGTGCCCACTTCCCAATGTCCTTTAGCATCAGATTAATGGTATGTGCTAAACATGGCTGCCATACTATATGCTTGTACTCTATGGCTTCTCTGCTCAGCATCTTACAAGCCTTCTTAAAGTTGGAACCATTATCTGTTACAATTTGGACAACATTCTCTGGTTCAATAATCTTCAAGACATTTTTGATCTCCCGCTACATCAACATATGTATGAGTGGCCAGTAAAAAAAGGGTGAAGCAACTACGAGTATGTACAACATACGTACCTGCATTATGAATTTATGGTCGTGGACCTCTCCAGTTGCATCAACAATCTTTAAAAAATACATCATCCCATTGCAAATTTGCAATACACCAAAAAGTTAATGATGCTCTTTTGTGTAGGACCAGTCCATGAATCACACATTAGAGTCGCACCAAACTCATTCCACTCAATCTTCCATTTGTCAATCTCCTTCTGAAACTCCTTAACATTTTCATCAAGATACTTGCCATCAATCTCTCGACCAGTTGGTAATTTGACCCCCACACCTGCATTTAAGGCAACAAGATTATGTCAACAACATAGATCCAATACAACAAAATATATTGTGTTATTTGTTACCTTGTTTTTGGGACTCCATAATTGCGGCCCTAAAATATGGGTTATCGACCTTTCGATCCGGGATGCCAATGGCATGACAAGCCTTTGCCCAAGCCCTACCAAGAATCTCTTTCGAGCTCCTTCCCTTACTTGTCCAGGGACCAGTATCTATCCTCTGTTGCCTTAGTCCAGAGGCTTGAGCAAGATTGTAGTCTCTAACACGTTCAGGTACCCTCTGGCTGGAGGATCCACCACCCCTACATACCTTGCACCAGCCCTCTGACTAAATTCGTGCTCCACACGTGACTGATGCAGAGCCGCTTTAAGTTCATCCTCATACTCATCGTCCCCAAAATGGGTTCGTGCTGCCTCATCTGCCCTCAGTTGCTGCCTGAACCTAGAACTCTTTTTTTCCTTTGTCTTATCTATGTCAAGCTGGAAGTATGCCTTTTTGTCTGGAGGAACAGAGGGACATTTTTTGACATTCTTCCCTCTATGCGCGAGATGCTCCTTCAATCGGGTACCACCCCCTCCGCTCTTTGTTTCTCTACAATACTTGCATTTGAAACCTGCGCCAACCTTCTCTCCGTGCAACCAAACTCTATCTCTATCTCTTTCTCTATCTCTATCTTCATCCGACATGTCTCCTACAGATGTGGCAAAAATATCATATAACTTGAAACAATAACTAAACCATAACTAATACATAAACCATAAGCCAACACATCTATAATAACAATACCAAATCATATTTACATTAGTAGTAAATAATATTATGAGTTACATATACTATAACTAAAATAGAGCTAGGCACTAAATATCTAAAGCAGAGTTACATATACTATAACTAAAAAATCCATGAACGGAATCTAACAATAACTATGTTATTAACTAAGTTATTAACGCAAATATGAATGAAATCTGAAAACCTAAACATTAAAAATCCAAATCTAGGCACTAAATATCTAAATCTTGGTACCACAACCGGTTTGCCGGTGGTAAAACACGATTTACCTCTCCCCGTGGGCGGTTTACCGCCGGTTTTGCGACGAAACCCGTCGGCGAGGGGATCTGCGGCGACGATGGGGGGCAGCGGCGAAGCGGGCGGTAAACCGCTGGTAAACCGCTCCTGGCCGGCGGTTAACCGCGCTTAGCCGCCGTTAAAAGCCGCAGTGGCGGCGATTTTTGCGTGTGCGGCGGCGTCGGTGTGTGGCTGAGAGCGTAAGTGAATGGGGAAAGTGAGGGAGCTGGGGAGGACGCGGAGGAGATGAGTTTTTAGATTTTTTTTGTTAACGGATTAACGGGTCCATAACGGGTCCATATATGTTTCTATTTTTTTGTTGGCTAAACTGATTTGAATTTAAATATCTTTTATACCAAATTACTCAGAAAAGCATGTAGTTTTTTATCATATATTTTTTTATAAATTTTTTCAAATTTTTTAAATTTGGACTGAATTCAAAAAAAAATCGCTGGAAAACCGTTACCCGCCCCTAGCGGTTTCGGTTTACCGAGCGGTTTACCGCCGAAAACCGTCGGTTTTGTAATCCTTGCTTGCAACAAATGCAAACTCCATGTGTCCAAGCTTTCGAATCCTCTCTCACTCGAAAAGTCAAACAGCAAGCCTCTGACCAGCTGAGCCTGAAAGCGCATGCAGGCCGATTCTCAGTCACCACAACGGCCGTAGCCCCGTGTACTCCTAGGTACTACTAGACTTCCTATTATAGTACTGTATGATTGGCGGGGAGATCGAACGAATCCCGGCCCGGTACAAGTGGCATTTGTAAACTGGCAACAATAATTCCTCACAAAACCAATGCAATTCAAGCAAAGATCAAATAAACTATACACAATTTTTTTTTGCCAGTCCTCGTCGTCCGGTCCGTCCACTCGTACTATATTCTCTCGAGATTATTATATATTGCGAGTATCAATCGAGACAACCGCGGCTGCTCCGATCGATCCAAAAAGATTCAACTGATCGATGACAGGCCAGGAGGCCACTGATCTAATCTGAATCTGACTTAAACAAGTCAGCTAGGTGGGGGCAAACTGACGGGAGAATCCATTAAATAGCACTTGTTTGAGACGGCGTTCACGAAATAGCTTCCGATTTCAAGTAATTCATAGAATAGCACTTGTTTTACCAAATTAATTTAGAAAACAACACTCTATCTATATTTTGCATTCTTTTATTGCTTACCTCACATACAAATGGACTAAATTACCCCTATTTATCACAACATTCTTTTTTATCTCTTATGTCCATAAGAACAACATAAATAAATAAAATATATGACCTCTATTTTTATAGTGTTAAACATACAAATAGACACATATGTTTTATAAACGAAGAAGTCTATATTTAACTATTAAATTTAGAACCAGGTATCTTCGGTCGTCGAACTTTTAAAATTAGACATATTTGGTCCATTAAAAGATACAGTTGTTTTTTTTTCACCTGAAGTACAATCTAAGACCTTTTAATGGACCAAATATGTCTAATTTTAAAAGTTCGACGACCGAAGATACCTGGTTCTAAATTTAATAGTTAAATATATACTTCTTCGTTCATAAAACATATGTGTCTATTTGTATGTTTAACACTATAAAAATAGAGGTCATATATTTTATTTATTTATGTTGTTCTTATGGACATAAGAGATAAAAAAGAAGGTTGTGATAAATAGGGGTAATTTGGTCCATTTGTATGTGAGGTAAGCAATAAAAGAATGCAAAATATAGATAGAGTGTTGTTTTCTAAATTAATTTGGTAAAACAAGTGCTATTCTATGAATTACTTGAAATCGGATGCTATTTCGTGAACGCCGTGTCAAACGAGTGCTATTTCATGGATTCTCCCGCAAACTGACTGACTGACGCGCGCGCGCTTGGGCGCTTGGGCCCCACAAAAGGGCATGCGTGTTCAAACTGTTTGAAAAGAAACGCTTGTTTATCTCGAGCAGCGGTTCAGACGATTAGGGCACAGATAAGACGGGTGATTAATGACAAACGGCTACAAGGAACTCATGTCAAGACGTACGCCGGCCTCGTTTGTCGCGCTGATTAAATAAGGTGTGTGTGTGTGGCACCTACGTCAGGGCGAAGAAGTAGTAAGTAGTCCTACACTCGTTTTATTCCATTCCACTCCCTTGGACAATACTATCTCCGCCTCCAAAATATAGTTGTTTATACATCTCTATTTTTTTTGTGTCCACATTCGAATAAATGATAATTAATCTATACATACAAACTACAATTATATATTAACTAATGAATATAATTTTAGACTAAAACGAATTATATTTTGGAACGAAGGAAGAACTACGTAATATCAGTTTATTCTCACTAAGACTGACCTTAGAACTGCAATTACATCACATGCATAGGATAGGAGCTCCAAATATCAAGCCCCTGCCATGTGCCAACTCAAGGCAGGTAGTACTCCGGAGGCAGCTCAAATAATTTCAGATATTTGGATACCTTGCTTAGACAACTAATTAAAATCTAGTCCAAATGGTTCTTCACAAAATGTCAAGGTCCTAAATAAATTATAGTTTAAAAATGAATAGAAATAGAGTCTGATCCTAACCCGATTCAATCCTTAAATCTTATAGTACAAAATTTATAGCTCATTGTCAGCCCTAGGTTTGACATAGATTTGAACCAAATGCGACGAAATGGTTGCACTGCGCCGACACAGGAAACTAAGCTGGCGTGCCGCCGGGGCGACATTGCTGGGCTCGATGCAGTATAGAGCATATATACTGACATCGCTGAGAAACATTTGTCGTCCGATCCGTGTTCACCTGCTGGACCCGGGTTTTGAAAGCAAAAAAAAAAAGCCCCCCCCCCCCCCCCCCCCCCCCCGGGCCCTGCAGATGTTGATTGCAATCTACTCACAACTCTTCAGGGCGTCATGCGTCAGCCGTCAGGTGTGCTAGCTAAGAACGTTGTTTATTTGCCCCTCGGCAAGCACACAAAAAGATCATGCCATGTACTCCGTACGCGTACACACACACACACATATACTATATAGTGCAGGACACGAAAAGCAAGGCCGGCCAATAATACGACGAAATGAAGCAACAAATTAAACAAGAGAACACGGCCCATTTGAATCTGAACAGCCGTAGATTGTTTTTAACTCTCGAAATAGCAGCTCTGTCGTTTAGCCTACCAGTGTTCATCATTTTTGAGCTAATAATCGGCCATGTTATTCAGTTGAAACAAAAGGGATGCATGTATATATATATATATATATATACTAGGTGAGTGCCCGTGCGTTGCAACGGGGTCACTATATTACAATCATCAGTACTATACATACTTCTATATATGATAGGTGAATGCCCGTGCGTTGCAACGGGGTCACTATATTACAATCATCAGTACTATACATACTTCTATATATGATAGGTGAATGCCCGTGCGTTGCAACGGGGTCACTATATTACAACCATCAGTACAATGCCCATGCGCTACGACAACATACAACCATATAGCTCCTTCTATAATATATATGCAACACAGTCCATCAAAATTGAGGATTAGGATTTTCAACAAGAACCATCTATAATGTGATTCGGCATGATACATATGGTACTGGAAAAAAGATAAATAGCTGAAGCTACTTGCATATTACAAAAACTACCCATATTTGGATTATCAACAACTCGTTGTTTGGTAATTGCCTACACCATGGCTCCTTCGTTAACTGTCAGTCACCAGAGTAAAATCCATAGTTATAATGTAGAGTCAGTTGAAGATAAATTGTAGTCTCAACGACATCACGAGGAGCCAAGGAAGATGTACATGATACTAAAAATGAGATATCTAATCGAGCAACCAGGATATTATAATTAGACATAAGAACGTTGTACTTACATCAAGCGAGAAGAACCAAAACGCTCTGCAAAAGTGATCAAATACAACAAGTTGTCGATATCAAACCTTGCTGCTACAGCACGTGCAAAGGCCATAGCCTGCTATTTACGTAAGACTGTTCTGCAAGTCTCCATCACTCTAAGCAGTTGAGCCCTACAAAATATGAAGTCTAAGATGGAACTATATATTTTAGATGCAACAAGCATATGGGTTACTGATCTAATGAAGTGCTATCATCTTGTTAATATGGTCGATGTTATCTTATTACAAAAGTAGCAACACTTCAACAACATAAAATCAGCAATCAGTATAAGTAATTAGATATTTGAATATGTAGCCAATAAATTATGACTATAACACATATATACAAGAATAAATTAATGCCAATGTCACATAAATGAAATTTATTTTTGTATTGGCACAACTGCATCCAACCATATAATATGCTGAATAAAAAGCAAATATATGCAATAGTGCGGTTTTGTAAAAACTGAATAATAAATTGTTTATTAATTTGGTCAATATGGTATGCTTTCTCTTTTACAACAGTTGCAGCAAGTTCATCTTTTGCCATCTCTTGAGCCTCTTGAGCCGTCTCAATCTGTTGGATTGTTTCTTTATTCTATTAAATTAGTTGTACTAAGATCAATTACTTAATAAAATAGTATATATAGAAAAGGGAACATAAATATATATCGAATCTGGCACACCTTCCTCTGTAGCTCATCCTGCAGCTTTTGTTCAGTTTTTTTCTTGCAGTTCTTTTATTGGCAACAACATTCTTTAGTTTTTCTTTCTTTAGCTCCTGAGAACAGCAAGATAATTGGAATTTTAAAAAAAAGAGTAAATAACTTATTAGAAATTCAATGTAAACAAAATATTCTTGAATGATTATACCAGCATTGAATAATGTGAAGATACCATGCATATCACAATGAGAATAGCTTCAAGTCATGGCATTTTCAAAAAGAAAAATTAAAAAATATCTAGAATGCCACAGGAAAACAGAGCCTTACATATAGTATACTAATTGATTTTACAATTAAATAGATGTATCTAGAACGTTACCGACAATTCAAGATAGGTGATAATAAAGACTACTACCTTGATAGTAACATCCGCTTCTCCATCAGCAACTATAATTCTCACTGGAGAAACATCTTTATCAACATTAATATATCGGTCTTGCACCAGGCGGAGTCGCAGAGAGAGAGTTCTTCACCAATTCAAATAACATCAGCCGTAGGTGTAATGTGATGTCTATATTTGATGAAGCCAAAAGGTTAGCTAATGTTTCAAAAAAATGTATCTGTTTGTTTTTCTTATATCGAAGAGTAAGCCAATTAAAAGGACCAAAATAACGAGGCTATAGAAATCTGCATAAACAAAATATGTGATCTATAAGAGGCATCCAAATTGAATTCTAAAAACATTTTATGACATTACCATGACAGACAAAATGATATCATCGCTAACGATCTAAGTCCATGGAGGTGATTTATGAGAGATTATAGGATTTACAGAAATGTAAAATTCGGATCACCATATCTGTTAATATCAAAAGTTGATCAGTATTCCCTTAAACGATCCAAGTCCATGGAGGTGATTTATGAGAGATTATAGGACTTACAAAAATGTAAAATTTGAATCGCCATATATGTTAATATCAGGAGCCGATCAGTATCCCCTTAAATAGACAGAACATGCATCTTCACAAGCAGCTTGAGCCACCGGTATTGGGGATAATCTTGTATTGATGAGGCATATGACACCAGACTCTGGTTTAGGATCATGCAAAGCCACATGCTGCCCTGAAATTAATCGAGTCCAAACAACTCAGGCCACAAAATGGTTAATAGACCAAACATCAGTCCCACTGCCCACAACATAATGGTCACATTGGTAATAATATATATCTAGCTAATTAACGAAATATCCCTCGATAACAAATACATTCTTTGATGCGAGGTGAAGAACCCCAAACACGAAGAAAAACATTAGCATGTCAGCAAGCAGAAATTTACTTTGACAAGACAACCCTGCAACAGTAACTGGACCAAAAAAGTACAATAGTTGATAAAAAAGCCATAATTGTCAAATAGAATAGGTGTGCTATGAACATAAAGGCAAGTGACAGAATTTTGGTTGCTGGCGTACAATTCGACAATTTGAAAATAGTACATACATATGGAGAACTGCTATCCAGCGTAGGTGATACAACATGATTAGGACCCTGAGAATAATATTGAGGATGGACGTTTCACCTCTCACCTGCGAGAACCTCCACTTGAGGGGCTAAGTTGGAGAGGGTGCTGGCGGCGCCTAGGCCTAAGCCAGATGCGCGGTGAGGCTGAGGGCAAGGGCTCTGATGTTGCAGGTCGTTATCTTTTTTTGGCCAAAAAGGGATGTTGTCCTTGAAGGCTAAGAAAGAGGTACAAACCTTGTATGAAGAAAACCATAATATGAAGAACCGTAACTTGATGTTGTCAGCCTGTCAGTGGAGCATGATAACCTGAAAGCACTTCATCATAACTTAGATATTGAGTGCTATCAACTGAAGGCAACCATCAAAGAAACCAAAGCTAAAATTGAATCATTGACCACAGAAAATCATTTAGCTGAAAGAAAACTCCAGCAATTGAGGGTGGAAATAGATGGATTGAAGATTGAGACCACAAAGACAATGAACAATTTGGACAAAGGAACGTAGTATTGCAGCAGAACTACAGAAGAAAAGAAGGACTAACATTAGAAAATTCTATGTACACGAGTGAGTTAGAGCATAGTCACAAAATTACTCAGTTCAATATGGGTCGCATCATCAAAACAAAAAAACTCAGTTCAAAATCCACAACACCTACAATTAACTAACATAAGTAACTGTTCAATACATCCAACAAGCCTATTCCTAAAGGAATACCAAGGAAGTGGCAATAGTTAGTGCCCTTATGTTTTTTGTCTTTATGTTCAATGATACATCCGTAGGAGAAGCATAAAAAGAAGCAGGTGAGAGAGAGAGTGAAATAGGAACATATGCAAGTGCGCCGTACAAAAACATACAATGGTCAGGATGCAAATAGTAGCTAGCAATTACATAAGAACAGAATACAACATAACTAAACATTAGCAGCATGCACTGCCCCCATATTTCCTGTCTTGCTCCACAACCAACTATCCCGGACCACCCATGCACATCACAACATGTTAATAATTTCTTTGAAAATAGATTCAAATATCTATCTAATGATACTAATTATATATTAAAAATATTAATATTTTCATGGTAGAGAAATGGAACCATAAGTGTTACCAAAACTTATTTTTTTATTTGTGGGATAATTGTGCTCTCTACCAAAACCATGCTCTTAGACTACTAATATAAATAACAATATGGGAATCTCATGAGATCAAATAAAAGTTAGTCACCAAATCTACATGGACCACAAAATGACAAAGTGTGTTTATTGTCCATACCAATCAGGCCCACTGCCCCACTCTATTGAAACTCTACCCTGCGAGGGAATATATAAAGCTCAGCGAAATCTATGTTCCCAGAAAATCATGAAGGTGAAATGAACTGTTCTCACACTCCACACCTACAACTTGTGACATCGTAATCAATAGATATTGTGATATCATAATCAATAGGTATTGTAGTATTCTAATGGATTTATATTTCATTTTCCTAGCTACAAATCCTCAACTAACTCACAAAAACAGGAACTTCTGACTCCAGAAACTATTGTCCAACAAAAGACCTTCCAAACAGGTCGTCATACTCATGAATCAATCAATTGTACTTACTTTACCATACAAAAAAGAGCAACTAATCCAAGAAATAGTATGCCAATTGGATGTAAAAAATGCGACTATCTTTTAATACGTCTAAAAAGACCAGTCTGAACAGCTGTTAACATATTGATGTATGAACCAACAAGTTCATCAGGAAACCTGTTTTGAGGGAACGATTTTGGAATGGCAGAAGAGGGAATGATAATGGAAATGACAGAACTGGGAATTACATAATGGTAGACTACTCTTGTTGCCTTAATAAGTAGTAGAGACTATGCCTCTAGCTTCTACCACGGACAACAGCGACAAAATGAAAAAAATGTAAATCTTGCAACATTTGTTTTGGGAAAAGAAAAGTAGCATGATAACTGAGAACTTGTTATTTGGTTCTTGCAAAACACAAAAGATAGTTTTGAAACTTTAGATTAGTATTTGGTTAACTTGCTTAAACCATAAAAGGATAGCCTTTAAAAACAAGAAATAGCTGACCAAATGATATATCATAGTGCAATTAAGCTAAAATGTATGGCTCTATCACATTTTAAACTATAAAAGGACATCCTTTTAATAGCATGATAACTGAGAACTTGTGAAACCTGCCCATGATTTGGTTCGGGTTAAGAATGATGATCATTCTACCACTGATAGCAACCCTCATATGGTACTGATTGGTCTCCACAAGACGACCCAACAAATGAGAACCAATCTTCCCATCCTGAGACATCTGGTGATCTGTCCTTGTATGCGGCATCATTTCAGTCATCTACATTGGTTACTGATGTAGTTAATTCACATAAAATTCACACTTGGAGTTCAATGAAAACAACAACTTTGCAATGAGACCAACACCTGCCTCTGAGAGATACTTGGAATCTAGTGAGAGTATTCCTGAATTCAATGATGGAATATTGAACAAAAAGACGTGTGACCAATGTTTGACCCAGAAAACTGACTCGTCATCAAATGACCTTAGACCATCACAGTTCATGTTAGATATCAACAGATTAGACAAAAGTTCGCCTCTTTTGAAACCATTGTGTCATCAAAGGCCAATATCGACAATAATAGTAAAACAAATAGCCTTTGCTCCTACTACTGAAAACAAATAGAAATAAATAACATGATATTAAATTATTGTAAACATAGAAATGAGTCAGAAAATTGTTCTCAGTACCCTTTTGAAGGAATCAGATAGGGACAACTGTGTTTTACTTGTGTTATCATTTTCTCACCGTCCGTGGCATCATTTTTGTTAGCGACTTCTGCTAGTTCCTTGGCCTCCTGGACAAGACCATTTTCAAATGATTCACTTTCTAGCAGTGACTCGGTGTCTGTGGTTTCACTGGTTAGTGCTTCATCACTATCCTTAGTGTTCAAGGAATTCACTTCAGAATTGGGGGACGACAAAGGAAGACACAGCTAGGTGGCCATTGATTCCTCTATCACCATCAAACATAAACCAGTTTGAATTCGTGAAGAGTGAACTGCTGTAGAATGCACACCCCATAAGCCTTCTTGTAGCATGGACAATTTTGGTCTGCTGAAAACATCAATTACCTATCCTGATCATCCCCCAAACACAATGAAGATATTACCACTTCAGTCGATTCATCATCAAAGAAGACATATAGTAAAGGTGAACTAAAGCACGAGCATGCTAACCTGCATGATCCCACCCATAAAAAGAAGCTTCCTTGCCTTTGCTCTTCCTAAAAAGAAGTGAACACAAGCAAGCAAATTACTTGCTTGACAGTTTTCAGTCCTGTAGTGTTGTAGATCAAATATACTGCAAAAAAATCGATTTTTCAAACCTCCACATTAACAAGCAAACTTCTCATATAAAGAATCCACCATACAGTAGTAAGTTAGTAACCAAGATAAAGGTCACCACAGAACAACAAAACTCTGATGGCTTTATTGGCATATAGTTGGATGTAAATTTGTATCATTTCGCCAGTTTATTTTTTGTGCTAAGTTGCAAGTTGGCACAACAATCAGATCCAAGCCAGCATGATAAGGAGGGTTGAGTAACTATGGATTGCTCTAATTAAGCTTTACAATATGCAGGCTGAACCTCCAATTTATCACAACAGGGAGTGAATGGCACTTGGTAGCATCAGTCTTCACATGACAGTTAGCTTTAGCAACAAATCTATTATATGGAGTGCAGATAAAGTGTGCATCGTTAGATCATACTTCAATGACCAACCATCCAAAAAATGTTTTTAGACATTGGGACCGACAATTAGGGTCTATTTGGTTGCGTCCCAGACAGCTTTGCGCCTTTGCCTAGCACCACACTCGCTCCCAGGCGTCTAATTTCGACTGTGATTGC
Source organism: Zea luxurians (assembly GCA_029449295.1). NCBI lineage: Eukaryota > Viridiplantae > Streptophyta > Magnoliopsida > Poales > Poaceae > Zea > Zea luxurians. The sequence goes on along the minus strand of JAOPSE010000014.1, from coordinate 101,823,658 downwards.
AACCGGAAGTAAACAACAAGATTATAATGTAGATCTGTTATTTGCAGACAGTTGCATATGTGCACTCAAACAATACAAAGAAACAAATTTATGCCATGTGGAACAATTAGACGAAAATAAACTGCTAGATTGTCATGGCAGCATAAGGGAGAGGTGTATAAAGTTGTTTTATATCGTTTCATGGAGAGCTTCGTGGGGGTGTGGAGGCTGTTGGGGGCGCGAGGCATGTGGGTTGGGCATCCCGAGCGATGCAGGCGGGTGGGCGGAGGTGGCGGATGCGTAGCATGGAGAATAACGCTATCTTCAACAACATCCTCTAAATTACATCCCCTAAAGGAATATTCTTTGTCCTTTACAACATACTCTAAAAGATTACATCCTCTATATCTTCTCCATCTACAGCAATGTACTCTAAATTCCACCATCTTTCCTCTATATGTACAATATTACCAGATTTTGTATTTTGCATTTTTTTGTTTTATTCACATGGGAAAACATAATTCATATGTCCCGAAATAAAAAATGCTACACACTACATTACTGATTTTGTAACCTCAATGACTACAAAATTTAAACAACCAATTTACCAGGGTTTGTGTTCTACAACTTTTTCATATTGATTATATAAATTGATCGTTCGTCATCCCAAAAATTAAAAACTGGATTTTTTTATATCATTTGAAATGTCCAGCCAAAATAACCAATTTTCAGCTATATGCAGCTTTTTCTGATTGATTGTCTCCAACAATAAGAACTCTAACAGACCACCAGTCCATAGCAAGTTAGCAACCACGAAATAAGATAAAAATGGAATACACATGACAACAAAAATAGTCTGTTTTTTCTGAGAACATTTGTTTCCCGCGTTCAGTTAAACAAGCTATTGTTTGCAGTAGGTGCACCAAGTTCATGCTTCATATTCGTAGAGAAGAATGCAAATTATGCAAATTATGTTATGCTTACCTGAACAATAATTATCTTGACAAGCTTCTTGTAAGTGAGGTGATCTCAACTTATTCACAATAGATCTTTCCTTACTGACTCCAACATATATGTTACCAAATCATGCTAAGCTTGAAGAACTTTAGTCCTAGAAGCATTGAGCTGCATTGAGTACTCATTGCATACAATGACACACAATAAGATCAGTGAACTACTCTTTTTTACACAAAAGAAAAATAATATGGACACTGGCACATGCTAAAGTGGGGAAATATCCATAATGGCATGTATCGAGCAGTAGTTCTACAAATAAGCACCAAACCTCCCTAAAATAGCACTATCTTCCCCAGCCAATCACCTGCTCCCTCCAGGGAACGCAAGGTGCAAAAGGCCAAAGATTGCAAAAGACAAAAGGTCTGACAAAAACAGAGAGAGTATTCAGCACATCGCCTTTTCAAAACTTTTTAGCAAGTATTTCATTATAAAGAAATAGTCTTTACTATCCAGCTCCACCTAAACCCTGCCCTACGACTGAGACATAAGAAATTAGCAACACATAATATATGGTACTTGTTTCCATATTGTTATTCAATTCTTCAAAACACTTAGCAGTGTATTATTGATAGATCAACTAATCAATAGGGGGACCATCAAAAAAATTAGCACGAGAAGATAAGTGACATTTACTTATAAATACTTAAATACAAAACCCCTTAACCCTAATCCTATGGACACATGTACTTGTGTTTCTTCGTAACTTCAGCAACGATAAAAATCAGGTAAGGAAAACCATCACATATTTCCAATTCCATCTAATATCACTGCAACAAAATTAAATTGTGATTTTCTTGTTTCTAGACAAATTGGGAACGATAGACAGTGAACCCATGCAGTTAGGTTCTTCGACCTACAATTGGGGGAATCATAGAAATCGAAAAGGAAAAGGCAAGGACGACAGCTGTATCACCTTGGACGCCTAGAATCCATGGCCGAGGACCGAATCGAAGATGGGGAGGACGCTGGTGATGCGATTCCCTTCCTTTTCTCTGCATCGACCTTCGCTGACGGAAGTAACGACTGGAGGTGTTTGCAGATGGCAGCCTTCGCATGGAGGCCCGGTGGAGTTGGTCTTCGGTGCCTGACGGCGCTCGCAATGACCTCAGCTACCCGATCCTGTCTGCTTTGCGAAGAGATTTGAGCCGTAGCGAGCGGTCCGCCAACGAACCCATCCCGGCATGCGAACGCGGTGCAGATGCGAACGCGGTGGAGTTGGTCTTCGGTGCCTGACGGCGCTCGCAGTGACCTCAGCTACCCGGCGTGCTTGGCACAGCGTGCGGGGGAGGCAGAAGAGGCGGAACAGATGGGGATCGTGGGCGCAGTGGATGGGGTTTCTGGCTTCACGAGGCAGATCAGGGCGTGGGATCGCACATCTGGTGGTGGACGGATCGAATGGTTGAGATTGCAGAACGATATAACGGACGGTTGAGATTGTATAATGGCAGAACGGCAGGCTACCCTTGCAGCCTTAATAAGTAGTAGATATATATATATATATATATATATATATATATATATATATATATATATATATATATATATATATATATATATATATATATATATATATACACACACATACATGCTGCGTGTAGTACTACAGCATTCTTGCAAGAAAATACGTACGTGTAATTTGAGAATACACTATGCTGAGTTTTTTAATATAATTCTACCTTCCCTTCGTTTTTTTTAAAAAGAAAATAAACGAACATTAAATTTGGCTGGAGACAACAAGTGGTTGCCTGCGGATCCCTGTGGCCAATTTGGCAACCTGTTGCCCCAAAACGGAAGGTTCTGCCGCGAGGCTATTCGTTCGCGGCAGATCGATCCAGGCGCTAGCTAAAGCTAGTAGTAGCTAGTGCGCGCGCGCTGCTGCTGCTGCATATATACTCCATGCATGTGACGTCGGCCCCCGCGCGGATCTCAAGGCGAGCTAGCTACTATAGCAGTACAGTATACTGTAACGTCTCCTCTCCTAGCTGCTGCACTACCTGTAGCTGCAGTTTTTTTTAAGCTGGGATAAAACCCAAAACAGATCGGAAATCGTCTTTGTGCGCGTACATATGCAGGAGATCGATGAGACCACATCGCATTGCTAAGTTTTGAAATTTGAAGTGCAAGGGTCAGCTAGCAGGTTACACTTACACACGGGGCAGGCAACTGTAGCGGCATCGGCCGAGCTCTGTGGGACGGTGGTGCGCCGGTGTCGTGGTACGGGTACTCTTTCCGTGTAGAGAGAGGGACACAGAGAGAGCAGGCGAGAGAGAGAGAGAGAGAGACAAGATGCGCGCGCATGCAGCAGAGCCAGGGCCAGGGATAAGGTCTCTTGTTTTAATGATGCCGATGAGAATACAGGACGGCATAGAATATGCCCATCATATCGCCGCAGAGCGTACCCTCCCTTCCGTCCTCGCCACAGTGTAGAGATAGCTAGCGGCGGGGACTGTAGTACGGAACGACGACGCGCTCCGGGCTCCGGCCATTTACTCGTGGAGTAATATGTCTGCATGCAAAGCTGCTGGCATGGCATGGCATCGCATACCACACATGCATGTGCATGCGTGGCCACTGTTCATCGATCCATCCATCCATGGGAAGCTGAGCGAGACCATGCATGAGTAGTATAGGTCAAGGCTTTGCAGATTCGAGACGACGTGCCGGCCGGGCTTCACTGTGTACTCTGTACCGGGGTCCGGGGTTCAATATACCACCAGCAGGGTACGGTGTCTCCCGGAGCTAAAAGCTACTACACCATCACGTTGGACATCGGTCTGTATTACGTCAGGGCCACTGTAGATAAGCACGCCGACGCAAAGAGGCGGCGGCGGCGGCGACGACGGCGAGCGAAAGGAGTCCGAACCCCGGACCGGGCCGGGGCACACGGCCCCGCGTTGAGAAGCGTGCGCGCGTAGCCGGGTGGTAGCTAGAGGCGCCGCGCCGCCGCAGGGAGGTCGGAGCGAGCCCAATGCGTGCAAAAACCCAAGTGGCAGGTCACGGGAGCCACGTACAGCGAGACGGCAGGCGAAAAGTCCCCTTTGTAGCCCCCCTCCTCGATCGCTTCGCTAGCCACTTTCATCTCCTGCTCTGCTCTGCTACACTACACAGGCCTCCCTCCCTCTCGGCTCGGCTAGCGATCAGCGCGACCAGCCCGGCCGGCCTGTTGGCTGGATCGAGGCAGCCTGCCTGCCTGCCTGCTGCCGTCGCATGCATGCGTCGCCGGGGACGCCGGGGAATAACGCCTGGCTCCATCATCGACGGGGCGGCCGCGGCCGCAGCAAGCCCGCAGCGGTAGAAGCGGCGGCGACGACGGAGCCGATGCGTCGTCCATGCATATGCCTGACCTGAATTACCTGATCGATGGAAATCTGGACGCTAGCTAGCTCGGCCGCTGCCCATCCCTCCTGGTCTGCCGTCTGCTCCGCCAGTCCGGCCGGCTTCCTCTCACCCACTCACCTGCGCATGCATCCGATCCCTTGCTGCCAGTAGCGATCGATGCCTTCCCTGGTTTCTGGCTTTCTGCGCTGGTGGTGGCCTGGCCGCTGGCCGGTGACTGGGCTCGAGAGGCGAGCCGCCGCTGCACCATCCTTGCTTGGTCAACGACGTACGCTTACAACTTTTCATGCACGACCATGATGATAAGACAGATGCGAGCACATGCAGAGCGCCTACTCAGGCCCCGTTTGGTTACCCCAAACTAAAGTTTAGCCCCTGTCCAATCGAATGTTTGAACCTCCGTTTCGGGTATTAAATGTAGTCGGATTATAAAACAAATTTGTCAGCCGAAGATTAAAAGACGAGACGAATCTAGTCCAGTTGGTTGGGTCTATATTTCATACTCCTATTTGAAAGTCAAACGCTTGATGTGACCCGGGCTAAACTTTAGCAGGGGCAACCAAACACCCCCTCACTCGGTACCAAAACAAAACAAAGTACGTACTACACTTTTAAAACTAAGGTACAAGAGCACTTCAAGGAAGAAACCAGTGCCAGTATAAAATTATATATGTGCATTAGTTACTCTACAATCTAAACTAACGCATATACATAGATATGGTTCGTAGATAAGTGACAAAGGAGATTTATAATTGTACAAAAGAAATTGAAATTATCCATTGTAAACATAGTTTCTATTTATAATATATACCTAAATTAATAGACATAGAAATTATTTGTTGTTTCTAGCATAGGGACTTTCCTGAAAAGATAGATCAACATATAATAATTATACATTGTGAACCAAAAATAGCAAAAAGTACTATTCCTAGGTGGTATATAGTCCTAAAAGTGAGGCTTAACGAAGCCTTGCCCAGGAATTGAATTTGAGACCACAGGTTTTGAATATAAAAGCTTAAACTGTCAGGAGAAGGTGTGGAATCCACTTAGGCCCCGTTTGTTTCGTTGGAATTGAATTCCATTTTAATAATTATAATTTAGACAAAACTAATTAAGTTTATATATTTATATATTATCTTAAATCATATAATAGAGATAGTTATATACTACATTCATGTTATAACGAAGCAAGTAGAAGAGTGTGCTATAAGTTGTACATCAGAAAAATAGCATGTAAATCTATAGAATCAATTTACATTTCTCACCCCCATGAATTTGAGATAGGCTTATATGATAACTTTGGAAAGTGGTGGAATGTCACATTCTAAAAAAATAGTCTGTTCTAATAGTAAGATTCCAATTCTTCAAAATGAAAGGAAACAAACGGGCCCTTATATTCTTTAACAAGGCGGAGTCATGGATGAGGCTAATGGCGACACTGTGTGGGGCCAGGGTCGAGGTCACTAGACAAAGGTCGGGGCTCGGTGTCACTAGGCAAGGTCGGGGATGGGAGCGACAACGGATAGGGGCGGTGCCGAGCAGGGTCTAGGATGGGGTTGCCCGAGCAAAGCGGGGTCGGTGGCAAGCACCGGACCCAGGACCGTCGACAGGCGCAGGAACACACGAAGCGTGGCAGGAGGGTTGTATGGTGGAAAGAAGAGCGGAGAGTCAGAAACCAAAGAGAAAAAGAAGAATGACAAGAAATAAAGGAACCTCGGCGCTAAGGTTTATGGCGTCAGGTCAGCGTCATGACCATGGGGCCGAGGTTGCGCTACGTCACTTCATAGTGGCTACTAGCTAGCGTGATACCTCGATGCCATGACTTATAATTGCCGGATCGTGTGACCTCAGTGTTACGGGACATGATGCAAAACCACTAGAGTCTGAAGATAGAATAACTTTCTCAGATATCTAAATGCGGTATATGTAGGGGTAGGGGGGGGAGTCAAAATAAAAAAAAAGATTTGGGCGCTCAGCCGCCTACCTGCACGGGCTTTGGTACTTGATGTACTGGTATATGCACCAACTTTAATTTGTGCATGCATGCGTGACACATGATGAAGAGGACGGAGGGACGGACGGACGAGAGCTAGGGATGGGAGGGATCGGAGGGACCTCGATCGGTCACTCAGACCTCTACTCCTCCTATATCAATAGCATGCATGCGTGACTCTCATCCTGACACCCTGGCCAGTTGACCTGAACAACTGGCATGCACGTCGTCTTTTGTTTTGTCAGCAGGTGCAGGTGGTGATGTGTGTAAGAGTACCGGCCGGTGCCAATTTGATTGATCATTCGACGACAAAGGCAGGTCTCTGTCTAGTCTAGCTAGGGCTACCTGGGGGAGCTAGGACGAACGGATGGGATCACAGGTGCTGTAGGTAGCCGCGAGCAATTCCCCGTTCCCGTAATGATAAGCTTGTAGCTCTAGCTAGGACCCTAGACTTCGTTCTTCGCATGCTAATAACCATCTATCTGGAATTCTGGATCGATTCCACGCGGAGAAGGGCTGCGAGGGACACACAGTACGTACATTTGAACTGCTTTCCCCTGCTTAATTATATTCACCGACTGGATCGAGTTGAACCCGCGTGAAATTAGTGCGAGTTCAAACGCGCTCAAACGATACGTACGTGCTGCTGCGGCCGCACTAGCTTCAATTGCATCCGTCGGGCTGCCCGGTTGGGGCCGCCGCGACGACCGTGTGAGGTTCTTCTGGGCGTCGCCTCTCCGACCCCGCCCGTCGCCGGGATACCCGCTCCGCGCGTTCGTGGACCGTCCATGGCCTCTAATCAACCGTGGCGTCCCATCAATTTGGTTCGCCGCTAGCTGCGCCGTGTGGCCATGTCGCCGCGCCGGTCGCCGCGGAGTTTTTCTAGGACGGGTGCCGCGCGCCGTGGACGCGGACATGATTGCAATGCATGGAGATGGTGCACTGGACCACCGCGCAACTAGGCCGGCTTACGTGCTGCTTGCGTCAGATTTTAAAACTGCAGGCGCGACAGGCCCGAGGATCGATTTTAGCCAAGATTCCCCGTTGCCAACCGCGCGCTGCTGGTCCAGGAAGTGAGGCCGCAGCTACAGCGGGCCGGAGGAGAGGCAGAGGAGGCCGAGTGCCGAGCGAGAGGAAAAAGACTGCCGGGGCGCGACACCCGATCGGTGTTTGCTAGGCGGTGTCCCGGCGCCCACATGCGCGCCACTCTTAGTCCGTCCGCGGTCCGGCTGGCGAGCCTAGAGATGGCAATGGGTACCCGAAACCCGAAATCCGATGGGTTTTTACCCTATTAGGATACGAGTTTGGGTCAATTTTCATACTCATGAGTTTGTTAATGGACATAAATCGATACCCAGCGGGTTTATGGGTACGGGTTTGTTCCTATAGTACCCAAACCCGTGAACCCATGGGTTTTTTAAACCCGACCAAACCTAGTGCATATTGTCATTTTATTTTATAAACGAACAACAAACTTGTTATTCCTTATTTACTTCATAATTTTTATCAATTGGTGAATGTATCAGTAGTCGGTGAGAGTGTTGCTTGCTTGCTATTATAGTTTTTACTAGCGTTATATATGTGGTGGATGGATAACTTAGTGCAAGGTCACTTAATTATACAACTTATTATTTGTATTTCATTTTCTCTACTAATAATTTTTATACCAAATCATGAACTCGTTGTTCATTACATAAATTTTGGATCATGATATCATTAATCATTACGATAATTATTGATTATGAGAAGAACAAGTATATTGAAGATGAAACTCTCGGGTAACCCATGGGTACCCGCAAACCCGATGGGTACGGGTTTGGGCAAAATCTCAAACCTGTCATGAGTATGAGTTTTTTAATGGGCATAGATATTTTTCACGGATACGGGTTTGGGACGGCAAAACCCAGCGGGTTTGTACTCGTTGCCATCTCTAGGCGAGCCCCGTCGCGCATCTACCGATGGATGGCATGTGGGTAAATAGATACACCTAAGCACTAGCATATATATATTGAATACAACCAAAATATTAGAGGTGAATAAATTATTATCAGCGAAATAATAGCGTGCAATATTGTGGAAGTAGTCACATATCGACACAATTATCGTGTTTTTCATGTTCATTGTTTATCTGAGTGTCACCCCTTAGCAAGTGTGTATGAGCTCACTTAAGTTTGGGGCTCAATAAATGTAGTGTAAGACTTATAAAAAAATAGCTAAGGATAGTCATAACTTTTAATTTTGTCAGTCAAAAATTTATTAGCAGTTATTAAGTATAAATAAATACATCCATGATCATAAATAAAATATCCCACAATGCAATGCATATTCGATTTAGTTTAATTTCACCATATAATCATGCAAGAAGTCGATCCCCTTGTTATTATGAGCACGATTGGTATATCAATTTTATACTCTGCAGAGGTGGCACGTTTATACCCATAAAGTCGTGTTTCCCTTCTAGCCAGGGTTTGTAAGGTCTTTGGACACTTGTAAGGTGAATAGATAGGAACCCACTACAAGACCTTTACAACATTCCACTAGCATGAGAAAACTCGTTACGGTTTCAGGCAGAGGGGTATAGGAATCCCTCGTCCAGAGAGCTATCACAGATAGATCGATCTGAGAACCCACCTATAATTGTGGCAACTCTTCCCCGCTTGCCCCCTTCGGTAAGGTTCTCACACACTAGCTTCACTATGTAATTAGCTAAGGACATCTCATTCCATCCTTTAGTAACATTGTTGTCTCGGATTGATGCTCCATGTTCTAATTAAACACACATCTTTATCGCGTACAATAATAATAAGGCAACAATAAACGTAAAGTGTGATCATAATTCATATGGAGAATTAATCTCAAAACCAGGTAGAGCAATAGCAATACCACCCAATAATTCATTTGCATACGAGGTGTAGGGTAAACAAGACTATGTAACCTATTAGGTTCCATCAATTTAAACTAAGTGTACAGCGGTGAGAACATAATCAAATATTGTTAGCTCAAAGAGGACGACATCATAAACATCCATAAACCTAGATAGAAAGGCAACAACAGTGATTATGATGAACTTTCTTCCTTTTGCACGCTAGTCTCTTCCTATATATTGCTAGTCTCTAACTAGAGTATAGTTTGTGCCATATTAAATTTTAAATGCTAATTATATGTATTAAATATAGTCTAGTTATAAAACTAATTATTGAGGTGAAGACTAGACGTCGAGATAGATTTATTAAGTATAATTAGTCCATATAGCAAATGATTATTGTAGCATCACATGAACATATAATGGACATTCGTCTTACCATTTAGTTCTCATTTGTATAATTAGATTTATAATTAGACTGTAATTAATACTTTTAACTATGATTCAGACATTCAATATAATATGAACTAAAGTTTAGTCTCTGAATCCACCCCCTAATTACATAAACATTCAATATAACATGAACTAATGTTTAGTCTTTGAATCCACCCCCTAATTACATAAACATATTATTAGTGTTCACATATATCATAATCGTCTCTTCTCCATACGTTCAACATCAGTCGATCCACTTGTAACTATGAGCACGACTGATATATCAATTTTATACTCTGTAGAGGTGGCACATTTATACTTATAAAGTCGTGTTTCCCTTCTAGCCGAGGTTTGTAAGGTCTTTGGACACTTCTAAGGTGAATAGATAGGAATCCACTACAAGACATTTACAACATTCCACTAGCATGAGAAAACCCGTTACGGTTCAGGCAGAGGGGTATAGGAATTCCTTGTCCAGAGAGCTATCACAGATAGATCGATCTGAGAACCCACTTATAATTGTGGCAACTCTTCCCCGCTTGCCCCTTCGGCAAGGTTCTCACACACTAGCTTTACTATGTAATTAGCTAAGGACATCTCATTCCACCCTTTGGTAACATTGTTGTCTCGGATTGATGCTCCATGTTCCAATTAAACACACATCTTTATCACGTACAATAATAATAAGGCAACAATAACCGTAAAGTGTGATCATAATTCATATGGAGAATTAATCTCAAAACCAGATAGAGAAATAGCAACACTACCCAATAATTCATTTGTATGCGAGATGTAGGGTAAACAAGGCTATGTAACATATTAGGTTCCATCAATTTAACCTAAGTGTGCAGGGGTGAGAACATAATCATAAATATTGTTAGGTCAAAGATTAAACCTTAGGACACTGAGGTACTAGCACCACACGTGAAAGCGAGAGAAAAGACGACGACATCATAAACATCCATAAACCTAGATAGAAAGGCGACGACAGTGATTATGATGAACTTCCTCCTTTTGCACGCTAATCTCTTCCTATATATTGCTAGTATTCTAGAGAATGTTTGGTTTTTCTGTCTAGAGTATAGTTCGTGCCATATTAAATTTTAAATGCTAATTATATGTATTAAATATAATCTATTTATAAAACTAATTATTAAGGTGAAGACTAGACTTCGAGATAGATTTATTAAGCATAATTAGTCCATAATTAGCAAATGATTATTGTAGCATCACATGAACAAATAATGGACATTCATCTTACCATTTAGTTCTCATTTGTAGAATTAGATTTATAATTAGACTCTAATTAATATTTTTAACTATGACTTAGACATTCAATATAACATGAACTACAGTTTAGTCTCTGAATCCACCCCCCTAATTACATAAACATATTATTAGTGTTCACATATATCGTAATCGTCTCTTCTCCATACGTTCAACATCAGTCGCTCACAGGCGCCGAACACGGATCAGCACCAGCAGTCAGGGCACCAGCCAGCCTTCACCGTTGTTCCCGTGCTCTTTTTGGAGTCTTGTTGCGCGCACCGGCAGCTGCGACCTGCGGGTGTGACGTGCGTGTGCGTGTGTCGCCCACTGCTTCCTCCGTTCGAAAAACGTCCTCTAGATTCCCTCCCAATTCTTTAGGGCCATGGCCAGATGAGATCACGTCGGATCGGATCGGTCGGTCACCGTCAACCAAACACGCGCACGGAATCCGTTTGAATGGGGAAAAAAAATCCAAACGACGCTGCCATTGTTGCGTTGCGACGCTCGTGCTGGCTCGGAAACGACACCGTGCTTCTCTTTCTTGTTGATTGATGGTGATTGGGGAACAGGCGGAATGTACATGCATGGATCGAGATGATGACGATCCAGCTGCGCTACTGTTTATGAACGCAAAAACGAAATCAAACGGAACGGGACGGGATGAAATCTCTCCCTGCTTCCCCGACACACACTAGCTTATTGCAAGCAGGAAGAACGACAGCAGTGAGAGGTCACGGACGGGATCGGAACAACAGGGATCAGCGAGGAGATGCTGCTGAAAAGGAATTAATGAGAGCCTTCCCTATTAGCAGCACCCGATTAATCATCCCGGTCGGGCGGTCGATCGGTTCACCTTCACCACCTCCTCTGCAGGAAGAACAAGTCGCGGTCCCGCTCGGCCGCCGCCGCGGCGGCGTCCGACGCGCGCCGATCGAACCGGCTCACGACGGCGGTGCGGAAGTCGAACGCGTCCTGCGCCTGCGCGCGGGTGTTGCACGGCTTGTGCATGCCCACGCCGGCGCCGCCCAGGCTCGCGCGGGCCTCCAGGACCACCTCGCTGAGCGGCACCCGCTTCCGGGCCGGCTGCTGCTGCTGCTCCAGCGGCCGCTGCTTCGGCGCGCTCTGCGACCGGGACGACGACTTGGCCTCCGACGACCGCGTGCTCGACATGTACCCGGGGCAGCCGGGAGACGCGGCGAGGTAGCCGCCGCCGTTCCCCCCGGCGCCGCAGACGCTCCTGGCGGGGGTCGGCGGCGCGCAGCGGGGCGTGCACTGCGCCGTCGCCGGCCGCGGCTTCTCCGGCGCGCACCAGTCGCTGTCCGGGAAGTGGCGCGACGTCGGCACCGCGATGCGCGGGGGCAGGTGGTGGTACTGGTGCAGGTGCTGGCACGGCGGCGGCGGCAGGAGCGGCGACGACGCCGACTGCGCGTACCACTCGTCCTCGGTGCGGAGGGACGACGCGCGCGACCGGGGCCGCGCCGTGTCCATCTCCACGATCTTGGGGCTCCGGTCGTACGACGCCGACTCGATGCTCGCGGACAAGCGCCGGCTGTACGCCGCCACGCCGTGCTCGCTGCGCGTGTCGTCACCGTACCGCTCTTGCTGCCGACACAAGCAACACGGGGCCACGGACAGAGCGGGTTTCCCTTGGTTAGACAACAGAGCCAACCACGGGCGCGACGGATGGACTGCGGCGGCTTGCTTCGCCGCAAAGGCACGGACTCGGAGGGCTTGAGGTCGGTGGTTGACTTACCAGCGAGAAGCGCGCGCGGACGGGAGGGTGTTGGTGGAGGGGCGGGAGCGCGGGCAGCGCGCGGCTGTAGCGGGCGGCGCGGACGGCTGCCTGCGCGCGGACGAGCGCCTGCATGCTCTGCAGCGTCGCCGCCGCCTGCCGCCGCACCAGGTAGCCGCGCACCAGCGCCTGCAGCTTCACCAGCGCCTTCAGCGCTCGCAGCGCCTTCTTCGCCTGCAACGAAACGATTCATCAGACGAATTTGGATAGCAGAGAGAGAGAGAGAAAAACTTAAGCTAAATCATGTGATGATTAATTGGTACAGGGGAGGGGGCAAAAAAGAATCTTATGAACAGTGGAACAGTATTCAGACGAGCCGACTGTTGCATGGTCCCCTGTGTCTGTGCGCGTATGTGTAATGTGTTTGTGGAGTGAGTGACCACAGAAGAAGAAAGGGTGGAAGACGAAGGAGGGATCAATCAAGAGGAGAAAGCCAGGTAGCTAGCCAGCCACTGACCAAGAAGCCTCTGAATGCCGTCTGGATCTTGACGGCGGCGCCGGCGCAGCCGCGCGAATCCAGCACGGGCACCGGTCCTCCGCCGCCGAAGACCGGACCCTGGCTGGTGAGCCGGACGACCTCGACCGCGGCCTGCGCGGCGGCCACGGCCGCGTCCGCCGCCGCCGCGGTGGCCGCGGCGACGGCGATGGCGTGCTTGCTCTGCTGCCGCCCCGTGTCGTCGTAGAGCGACTTGAGCCACGCGGCCTCGGCGGCCCGCGCGATCGCCGCGTTGCCACCGCCGCGCACGGAGCCCTCGGTCGCCGCCGCGGCGGCCTCGGCCGAGTCCCGCGAGGACCTCGCGAAGCTCCAGCGTTTCCTGTCCGCGGTGGGCGGCGCCGGCGAGGCCCGCCTCTCCTGGTCTTTCCTCCCGCCGCCAAGCAGGCCGCGGAGCCACCTCGCCGCCTTGCCCATCCCCGGAATTCGCAGCCGGCAAGTGAAGCTCGGCTCCGCTCCGCTCCGAGCCTAGCGGGGGACTGAGTCACTGAGGTGCGGTAGAACTAGAAGCAGATGAAGTGAGGAGGGGTGGCAACGGCCGGTGGAGTTAGAAAAATGGAGCCTGGGACTGCGAGTTTGAATAAGAGAGGGAAAGCAGGGGAGGAGCGGGTTTGGAATAAAACGAGAGGAGGGCGGGCCATTAGCGGACAAGAGCACCCGGAAAGATGCAGCGCAAGAAGGCAGAGACGACGGAGTCGGGGGACCCTCTCCTCTCCTCACGCTGCTACTAGCTGAATATTCGTGTGTTTTTTGGTGCGGCGTGTAAACCGACTTGACTGACGCCCTAGTAGCTGGCTGCGCAAAGGCACGAGATGGACGACGGGATTAAAGATAAAGAAATGGGCGTCGCCGTCCCAAATCCAAGAGGTTTTTTTGAGTTGGTGCGTACGTGCGCCGTGGACGATGAGTTCAAAAAGCGGCAGGGGATCAGTTCAAAAGGCGCGACGAAGGTGCTGGCGCTGCTGCTGGTGGTGATGTGTCTAATGGCGGCAGTGACGTCGTGGCTCGTGTACTACTGATGTGCAGTTGCAGTGGTGGTACTAGTCGTGTGAGTGTGATGGATGGATGTATCGCACTTAACAAATGCTCGACTAGCTCGGTTATCGGTTTATGATACTGTTGGATCGTGCATATAATCACGCAAAACATTATTTACGCTATAAACTGTACTAGCTAGACAAAAAAAAACATAAAAACAACTACCAAAGTCTCCAGTGGCAAACATCTAGCTCGGATTAAACCAAAAACAACCAAAGACTTGTCGTAGAAGCCTCTCTATTTCCCTAACTTCGTTTTTCCTTATCTTCAACAACGTTAGGGCATGTAGGACTCTGAGCCCTTGGACCATTAGCAATATACGAGCAACCGTAGCAATGTACGAGCAATTAGTGTATATATGTAGCGCCATTTTTTTTTGGTATCCGGTGGGATACGCTCAGATATAATAAGTACGACGTACGTGCAACCAATGAGTATGAAGCTCCTTCCAGGCAGCTTGATTCCCCATCTCGTGAACGCCAACGCCACACCAGTTTGACTTGTGCGGGTCGTACAGCACTCATAGTCATACATACCTCAGGCGTGCATGGCGCATGGGGTTGGAACTTGGAAAGTGCTACGTAGCTGCATGTACTGTGGCAGTGGCCTCGGCGAGGGTGGGGGCTGGGCTGGGCTGGGCTGGGCTGGCTCCTGTGGGCAGCCACTGCCCACTGTCCCGTGCAAAGCAAAGCAAAGCAAAGCAAAAGCGGCCGCGATGAGTCACCCACCGCGCGCGACGGTGGCGCAAAAGGATCTTTTGCGATGAAGGCGCGGGGGAGTGGGGGCGCGTATACACCACAGGTGGATGCATGCACGGCACGGGGAGCTGACGACAGCTGAGATCCCACAGCAGCTTTGAGAGCATCTCTCCTTGGGCATGACAAGGATGTATGCATGCCGCGCCACGCAACGCAACTCGTCGCGATCGATCGATCATGTTGGCGTTGTGCTGTGCCTGATTTGAACATGACATGCGCCAGAGTTCCAGGCAAGTTCTGTAGTGGTAGTGCACCTGTTGCGGGCACAGGAGCTTCGCCGTACCCGTACCTACGGACCTACGAGTAGTGATCACGGCCGGCCTGGCGCTGGGTGCACGCAGCTAGCTAGTCAAGTCAACTCAGCCGGCCGATCGAACTCGACCATCGCTCGCTCGCTGTTGCCCCTGTGATGTGCAAGTGCATACGTACTACACGTGTGGCAGCTGGCTGCTGACTCCGAGGAGGCGGGCGTCGCTGATGACGTGAGCACCACGGGCATGCAGCTGGGCGATGGCAGTGGGCGTTTGACCGCCCCAGCTCCAGCTCCTCCTGGAAAACATAAAGCAAGGTCCATACTATGTGTGGCCATGCATCTCAGCTTCAGAGTGCCGTATGCAATGCATGTGTGGCGCTGGCGCGGTAGTAGAGCAGTAAAAGCCACGGGTTTTTTGCATGGATGGACCCGGAGCTAGCAGCAGCCTAGCACGGTAGCGGTGCATCGTGAGTTCGTGACACGCATAGACACAGTGGACAGTGTGCTTCCATACCTGCTGGACGCTGGCGGCAGTGTTTCCGACCGAGCTCGTTGTGGAGTGGAGGCGGAGGAGCACCGGTGACAGTACTCTGAGTAGTTTACATTGCATTATTGTATTGTATTGTATAATGGGCAAAACCCTTTTTGGCGCCTATCGGGTGTCACGTAGCTGTACGAATCCTGGGTCCAAACAAAAAAGAAAGCAGCAAGGAAGCGCCAAAGGGCCCAGCCCAATCATGCCAATTTGAACCCGCAGCCATCCATCCCCCCCGGGGCAGCAAGCAGCAGCACGCAACCGGGTCCGGTCCGGTCCACGGAGGGAAATCCATGGGATTCCGCCCCGCACCGCCTCTTTCTTTCGCCCCGCCCCGCCCCGCCCCGCTTTTCAGATGGGTTGGGTTCCCCGTGCGGGCGGGTGCGCGGTGCGCCAGCAAGCACGTGCCAGCCATACGCCGAGGAGGAGCAGCAGGGCCTGAATGCCCGCGCCACCAATCAGCGCCCCGGTCAACCTGGCTGCTGCCCGCGTGTGGAGGTGCGTGCGCGCAGGGAGGGAGGGAGCCAACCCACCCAGGTCCCGCTCCCGCCTCGTCTCGTGTGCGCCGCCCAGATCCACCGGAGAAAGCTATCCTATCCTACCCCTCGTCACGGGTCTCACGGCCCACAACGAGGATCAGCGGACCCATCAGCGAACCATGGATTGGATCGGTTCACCGTCTACCGCGCGTGGGCTCCGATAGCTTGGACCGAAATCTCTCTGCGCCAGTTATTATAAGTGTTCTCCGGGCGATTTCTTCCATTCTAGACCAAAACAAATCCAGTTAAGGGCTTGTTCGGTTAATCCTGTTACCTATGGATTGGATGAGATTAAAAAAATTAAGAAAAAGTTTAACTTGATTGAGATTTAAACTTACCCAATTCCACTCAATCCACATGAATTGAGAGCTAACCGATAAGCCCTAAATCATAAAAAAACGTATCTACAATTCTACGTATTATGAGAAAAAAAATTATAGAGATTTAGGGATTGTTTATATCACAATAAAACGTCTCTGGTAGCTTCTATAAAATGAATTTAGCCTATAAAAATATTACAAATATCTAGGAAAAAATAAAAAAAGTTCTGAAAACATTCTAGAGCTAATTTAATGCATGTCACTAAAAATTTCCGTCAGCGTCTCCTTCCGTGCCATTGCAATATTTCATTTTTCTATAGTGATGTCCACTTTCGCAAGCTTTCGACCATTCTTGTTTGCAAAACATCATCTAAGGTGCATTTTTCAACTAATGCAAAAAAAAACGTCGCATAAGACAGCGTGAGACCGATACTCACGCTCTCATCCTCTCGAGCATTTGCCAAAACCTTCATTTTCGTCCTTACATCTCTAACTCACCTTTCATTGTGAGTCAGTGTCAAAGCCTAAGGAGGACCACGGAGGGGCTACGGCAGCAGCAGCCATGGGCCCTCCAATGAAGATTAGATAATGACAATTAGAGATAAAACTACAAGATTAGTTGATATTATTTAGGAGATTAGTTGATATTATCTAGGAAAGTTAGCAGTTAGTTTGCTGAGAATTTTTAGAAGAGTTTTAAAGAGATAAGGATCGCTAGTTAGACAGGAGCGGCCAGCCGGCCTATTTATGTAATCAATTGATGAGAAATAAAGTAGGCAAGAATTAGAAAAGAGAAACTCTCCTCTTGCTCGCCCGTGGGCAGAGGCCCCCGACCGGCGTTTCTATCCATCGATACCCCTCTCCAATCCCTCTCCGATCTAGCGACCATGAGAAGTAGTGCGCTTAGAGCGCATGGCATATGTGCCTCTCCAAGTAAGTTCGATCCGAGTCATTTGGTTTGCTTCGCCTCAGCCTTTTTTACTATTGGGTCATCCCTTTACTCTAATAGTTGCATCCCTTTCGCAATGCTCATGTTTACGACCAATCCTTCACCTTGTAACCCTCAATTCCTATTTAGTCAATACCTTGCAAATAATGTGAATTTCTCTCCAAATCAATTATAGAAAGTTGCCCATGCTACCTTGACTCTCGTCCTATGTTTGTAAAGTCATTATCTAGGACAATGCCTTCTCGACTAGTTTTCCGAGTAAATCCCAACACTCCAAACCTGCCCTAAGCCTTTGAAATACTAAGAAACTCTAATGATTACCCATCTATCAATGGTATGGGAGTGCTTACTATAACCAGCTAAAACATCTCGAGTGTGGTGACCATCTGATGGTGCAACACACAATCCACCAGAAAACCAACGATCGATCACCATGCAAATATGAGATATCCATGATTCACCCAACATATTTTATGCATCGTTCCTCCTCACTCTTTCAACTCCCTAACTACTTCCTAAAAAAGTGTCTCCTATACTTAGGCAAGTTTTCCTATACAAGGGATTACTTGTCGAGCCTCTCTTATAGAAATGTTCATTAAGATCATATTCATATTAGTAAATCACTTAGTAATCACATCTTCGATGTATGTAGCAGGTATTGTTACCTAGATGCATGAAATCAATTTGTATACTTGAAATCAGATTACATAGAGATGGTTCTTCTGTTCGACATATAACCATTGTAGACTCGAGATGAGAAGTACAGAAATTGATGGGGAGTTGAAGTGTTTCTTAGGATTTTAAATCAAGTAGCTCCAAGAAGGCACCTTCATCGGCCAAACAAAGTACACTCAAGACATACTCAAAAAGTTTCGAATGAAGGATGCCAAGCCCACCAAGACTCCTATGGGGACAAATTGACATCTCGACCTTGACACAGGAGGTAACTCTATTGATCAAAAGGTATATCGGTCTACGATAGGTTCATTGGTTTACTTATGTGCTTCTAGACCGGACATTATGCTTTCTGTATGCACGTGTGCAAGATTCCAAGACGACCCTATGGAATGTCACCTAAGGGTCGTGAAAAGGATCTTGACATATTTAGTTCATACTCTTAGCTTTGGGTTTTGGCACCCTAGGGGATCTACCTTTGATCTTGTTGGATATTCAAATGCTGATTATGCCAGATGTAAGGTTGACAGGAAGAGCACATCAAGGACTTGTCAGTTTTTTAGGAGATCTCTAGTGTCTTCGGCTTCAAAGAAACAAAACTCAGTAGCTCTATCCACCATCGAGGCCAAGTACATTGCTACAGGGCATTGCTGTGCACAACTACTCTTTATGGGGCAAACCCTTAGTGACTATGGCTACAAATTGAGCAAAGTCCATCTCCTATGTGACAATGACAATGCTATCAGCATGTCGAAGAACCCCAAAGAACACAGCCACACCAAGCACATACACATCTGGTACCACTTCTTGAGAGACCACTCACAAATGGGAGATATCGTTATTGATCATGTTAGCACGCACAAACAATTAGCCCATATTTTCACTAAGTCCTTAGATGAAAAGAGATTTTGTGAGCTTAGAAATGAACTAAATGTCTTAAATTCTTGGAACCTTGATTGAAATATTGCACACATTGCTCATTTCATACCTTTGATCATGACATGTCTCTTTTATTTGGTACAAATACAAATATAGTTTATTCTTCGTGTGCCAAAGCTAAGACTAATATTTTTCAAGTGTATTTCTATACGTAGTCTTAGATTGAAAGGGAAATGGAATTGAAGGCAAAGGCAAAGCTTTTACTGCATAATCGTCCGATATCAAATACTCTTTACCTAACTCATGTATTACATTCATATCTTTCTTATTAAAGGCCTCCGGATTTCTTCGCTTTTTGGCTCTTAATGCCAAAGTGGGAGAAATTAATAGGCCAAAGCAAAAGGACCACATTGTCGGCGTTTCGACCCTGGGGGGTCCCTGGACCGACGAGTAAATTGTCGCTGCGTGTCCCAGCCCAGATGGGTCGGCGCGAGATGGAACACAAGGGGGAAAAGAGAACCGCGGCTCGTGTTATCCTGCGCCTAGGGCGGATGCGCTTGCAGTAGGGGGTTACAAGCGTTCGCGAGGGAGAGAGCCTGTTCGTCAGCCTGTCCTCCCGCGCGGCCACCTTCCTGTACGAGAGCCCTGGACCTTCCTTTTATAGATGTAAAGAGAGGGTCCAGGTGTACAATGGGGGGTGTAGCAATATGCTAACGTGTCCGGCAGAGAGGAGCCAGAGCCCTATGTACATGCCAACATGGCTGTCGGAGAGGTGTTAGAGCCCTGTGCATGCGATGTTGTGGCCGTCGGAGGAGCGCTTGAGCCCTGTAGAAGCACAGCTGTCGGGGCTGCTGGGACCTTGCTGACATCTCCTTGCTTCCGTAAGGGGCTGAGAACCACCGTCGTCATGGCGCACGCGGGGTGCCATCATTACTTGTTTACCGAGGCGAGCTAGATGGGACCCCGGTCTTATTCCCCGTAGCCTGAGCTAGCTAGAGGTAGGGTAATGATGATCCCCCCTGTGGCGTGGTCGGTCCGAGCCCAAGGTCGAGCAAGGCGGAGACTCCTCCTGAGGCCGAGGTCGAGGTCAGGCGAGGACGCGATTCCGCCCGAGGTCGAGGTTGAGGCCGGGCCCTGGGGTCGGGCGATGCGGAGACCACCTTCCGAGGTCGAGGTCGAGGCCGAGCCCTGGGGTCGGGCGAGGCGGAGACCGTTTGCTGAGGCCGAGGCGGGGGCCGAGCCCCTGGGGTCGGGCGAAGCGGAGCTTCCTGTGGCGCCCGAGGCTGGACTTAGCTGCTGTCAGCCTCACCCTAGCGGGTGGCACAGCAGTCGGAGCAGGGCAGGCGGCGCTGTTTTCCTGTTAGGTCAGTCAGTGGAGGGGCGAAGTGACTGTGGTCACTTCGGCCCTGTTGACTGAGGAACGTGCGTCAGGATAAGGTGTCAGGCGATCCTTGCATTGAATGCTCCTGCCACAACGGTCGGTTGGCGAGGCGATCTGGCCAAGGTTGCTTCACTGCGAAGCCTGCCCGAGCTAGGCCTCGGGCAAGTCGAGGGTGCGCCCGTTGCTTGGAGGAGGCCCTCGGGCGAGGCGTGAATCCGTCGGGGACTACTGTTCCCGCCCGAGGCTGGGCTCGGGCGAGGCGAGATCGCGTCCCTTGAGTAGACGAGGCCTTGACCTGAATTGTGCCCATCAGCCTCTGCAATTTGCGCTGATGGTGATTACCAGCCGAGTTTAGGAGTCTTGGGGGTACCCCTAATTATGGTCCCCGACAGTAGCCCCCAAGCCTCAAAGTGAGTGTTGGTACTCGCTTGGAGGCTTTGTCGCACTTTTTTGCAAGGGACCGGCCTTTCTCGGTTACATTTTGTTCCGGTGGGTGCGCGCGAGCGCACCCGCTGGGTGTAGCCCCTGAGGCCTCAGAGGAGTGGTTTGACTCCTCTGAGGTCTTAATGCCTTTCGTGATGCTTCGGCCGGTCTGGTTGTTCCCTCATGCGATCCGATCGTAGCCCGGGTGCGTGGTGTAAAGCCCAAAAAAAATGGTAAGAGAAAAAAAAATAATAAATAAGTAAATTTATAAGTGGATGTTTCAAGGATCCCTTGATTTTCTCTACATATTCAATCAATGGCATTAAATTATGTAAATAACAAATAAAATAGATACATAAATGTGCATTCTATGAAGTTTCCTTATAAGTTTACACTTTGTATTCAAATTTGTGAAACAAGCTTAAGCTAGGAAACTAGGATTTGAAAATGAAAATGTAAAATAAAAGAGAAGAAAAAGGAAAAGAATATGTGCTAGAGGGAAAAATAGTAATAATAATATATAAATAAATATATATTCTTATACTGGTATTTTTTTTGTGAACTTGAACTATGTGTAAAACTCACTAACAAATTCAAATTCAAATGGTAGACTTTGAATTAGAGAAAGAAATGCAAAATATAAAAAGAAAATAATAAAAAAAAGAGAAACTCACCTATACCTACCTGGGCCGAATTCTCCGTTGGCCGGCCCATCTCTCATCCGCGCGCTGGCCCAGCTGGGTTCGGCGCCGACATGCGGGCCACCCATGTCAGCCGTGGGCGCGCCCTCTTCCCTCCATTCTTCCGCTGCAGGTGGGACCGCCTCGTCGGGTCCTTCTTCAACGGATCAAGCGATTCTCGCGGAACCTTCGCCACCCGAAGCTGTCGCTCCGCCGTTGGGGCCTGCTCCGTCGCGCGCATGTTGCGGACCCCCCCCTCCTTCTGCCCGAGTATAAATCCAGGCACCTCGACCACTTTGTCATCCGCGAGCTCTAGGAACCAACGGAAGAAAGAGGGGAGAGAGATTGAGACAAGAACTCCGCGGTCATCGACTTTTTGCGCCGGTCAGGGCTCGGTTATTGCTATACGGGGATCGGCGTCGGGCCACGAAGTGCTTGGTGTCGTCGGTGGGCGGCGAAGACCCTCGTGGCCACCGGAATTTCTCATCGGAGCCGGATCTCCGCCGTGCAACGAAGACAGAGAAGAGCACTGCGCAATCCATCGGTGAGTCCACTCCATCATGCTCGCCTGGTTCGCCGCTATGTTTAGCATCATTTGGAACGGAGTTTGTGCGCCTGGGGGTCGGATTGGGCCAGCTCCGGCGAGCTTTGTCGCGGTCCGGTGGGCGGCGCCGCCGTGCGAGCTTGCTCTGTTGGGGCGAAGAACGTGGCCCGTTGGATGACCAAGCGACGGCTCGGATTAGATAGAAGATACCTTTTCGCGTTGAGTGATTCGGACCGTTGATCTAGATCGGATGGGTCCGTGTCGATCTCGGTCAAATAAAATCCCGACCGTGGATGATGGATCCAACGGCTGAGAATGCGTACCGCTTCGGGGCGAGTTAGATTTAATCTGCGCCCTGGAATTCTAATCGGACGGCCCAGATCGCTCCATACCCCTTCGCCGTGAAAATTTAGTAAAGAGCCCCTCGGTTTCGCAGAAATAAACCCGCCGTCCAGTCTGACTGTGCGCTGTGTCTTAGAAAATTTTACCCGAGCCCCCTGTGCTTCCCAGTAATTGAGGCCCAGTCCAGTGCAGTAATAAAATGATTAAATGAATTAGAAATTAGATTTTTAATACAAAAATAATTGCTAGAACTTAGATAATTCATAGAAAATTCATTTTAGTTCCAAATTGAACCATTCCAGTTTCTAAAATTTTGTAATAATATTCTTCATCATTTAGTGTCTCTGTTTTGACATGAACTCTGTCAGGAAATTTATTTATCATTTAATCATATTTTAATCACATTAAACCTTAGACAAATCATAACTTGAATTCTACAACTCCAAAATTAATAATTCTTCTTCCTGTGATCTTATTTTAATATGTAGATTATTAATATGTATTTTGGCATATATGTTTGGTGTAATGTTAATTTTGCCTATACACTGTTTGTTTGTATTGTTACGACTAGTGCGAGGTCACGAGTCACCTGAAGATCATCCTGGTACCTGGAATCTCAAGGCCCAGGCAAGTTGTGCCCTTGATCACTTCTTTTCACCTACTCATGTTCTAATTAATCATAATGATCTGCATAGGTTAATTTTGATGGGACCCAATAGGTTACCCTAGTTTGTCTATCATTATACCTTGTTTACCACTGAACTTTCTGGGTAGTACTTGCTAGTGCCATATGTGGTTTTGGGTATGAAGATTACACTATTCATGGTTATACTTTTGTTATCAGTTGTTATTTATGGTTCATGTTAAGATCATTATGTTAATTGGAACATGGAGCGACCACCCGGGAAAACAGTGCTACCACAAGGGTGGAATGGGACGCCCTTGGCTGATTAATTAGGAAAGCTAGTGGAAGACTACCTTACCCGAAAGGGGCAAGGGCAGTAGGGGAGAGGTCAGTGTAGGGAGGCCCTCGGGAGGATTTTGCTGCGATGGCGGTCCTGCAAGGGATTCCTGCACTGGATCTTCCTATAAACTGTAGCGGGTTTTCGGAAGCTAGTGGAACTTTGTAAAGGCCTCGTAGTGTTACCCTGCCTCGCTTCCTTGGTAGAGGTGTATGGGATTCATGACCCCTTGGCAGATGGGTAACACGGCTTGTGGGTAAAGATGTGCAACCTCTGCAGAGTGTAAAACTGGTATACTAGCCGTGCTCACGGTCATGAGCAGCTCGGACCCTCACATGATTAAATTATGGAACTAATTTCAATTTGTCATTTGCATTGCATCGCGGGTGAAGTTGATACTTTTGTTCTATTATTTAATTGGGTTGGTATTTACTTATACTTAGTAACTGCTAATAAAATTTTGACCAACTTTAAAAGCAATGCTCAGCTCTAACCATCTTCTTTGGTAAGCCTTACACTTCACGTGAGCTCCCACCTTTGGCGAGTTCATGCACATTATTCCCCACAACTTGTTGAGCGATGAACGTATGTGAGCTCACTCTTGCTGTCTCACATACACCACAGGTCAAGACCAGGTACTGCAGGATGATGCTCATGGAGGATGCTGCGATGAGTTCGTGAGAGATCTAGGCCGTCGTCTCCCAGTCAACTTTGGGTTGCTGGACCGTTGTCTCCTTATAATGTAATTATTTATTTTGTACAGAATTCCTGTTATGTAGTAAAGATATGACATTCGATCCTGTGCCACTATACATCATATGTGTGAGACTTGGTCCCAGCATACCTGGTGTTTATGTTCGCGCCCGGGTCTTGGTGCCCCTAAAATCCGGGTGTGACAGAAGTGGTATCAGAGGAATGTTGACTGTAGGACGAAACCTAGATAGAACTGGACAACCCCTACATACTTATCTTTGCTATTCTGATTCTTCTAAACTTATCTCAATCTTTTCTCATCTATTTCCGCTTTACTCTGATTATTCTTACCTTTTCCTTCTAAAGACAAACTTGGATTTCACACTTTGAAATCTTGTGCCTAAAGTGACTTTAGGAATAGGAGACCTAATCCTAGGAACAAAAACAAAACTATTTTTATAAGTGTCTATGTATTTGAATGTTTGTTCTTATGTTATCTGTCTGATTTGGATCTTTGATTGAGTGTGATGGGTTGTGGAGTAATGTCCACAATTACATCTGCATATACATCTAGGTATAAAGGATAGCACTTGTAAGATAACTAGACAAACTAGATTATCCTCTTAGAAGATATATGTAGTATTCCGTATCTATCTTATCTTGACACATTCTATCTTACCTTTGGACATTCACCTCGTACAACTAATTGCCCTAGTCTTAACATAAAATATTTGGTCCAGCCCCGCCAAAGAAATTCTAGTACATAACCAACTATTAGTTTATTCATTCTATCTATTAAATGATTCCCTTGCAAAGCTATCTTACCATATGCTTCTAACTTAGATGGTCAATACCAGGCGGGGTGGTGGAATTGATTTACCTGCTAATCAACAACCCCAACCACAGTCAGCAGCAATGAATCCTCCTAATCCCCCACCAGGCGGAGTTGATCCACTCGTCGCAGCTCAAATGAGAATGATGCAGCAAATGGCGGACACTATGGCAGATATGCGCACCCAAATGCAGCAAGAACGCCAAGAAATGCACCAGGAAAGAGAGGATGCACGTCGGGAAATGCGCCAAGAACGGGAAGAGATACGCCAAGAGAGGAGGGTACAACAACAGCAACTGCAGCAACAACTTCAACAACAGCAGCAACAACAACAAGTGCCATTGCCTCCACCTCCACCACCAGTTCCACCCCGGGACAAGCACCGGGAATTCATGAGCCACAAACCACCAACCTTCTCCAACTCCGCAGATCCACTGCAAGCAGATGACTGGTTAAAGTCCATAGAGAAGATGCTCAACATAGCCCAGTGCTCGGACCGAGAGAAAGTACTCTATGCATCGGGTCGTCTTGCTGGTCCCGCTGCGGATTGGTGGGATGCGTACTGTGCAGCTCATGCTGCTGCCGATACAATTACCTGGGAAGAATTCTCCACACAATTCAGGAATTACCATATTCCTGCTGGACTCATGAAGATTAAGAGAAAGGAGTTCCTCTCCCTCAAGCAAGGAAGTATGTCCGTGAGTGAATACAGGGACAAATTCATCCAGTTATCTCGATATGCTCCTAGAGATGTAGAGGATGATGAGCAAAAGCAGGAGCTCTTTCTGGATGGTTTGATTGGACCCTTGCAATATCAGCTGGTATCGCACACCTTCCCATCCTTCCAAAGGCTACTTGACAAAGCTATTGCTGTAGAAAACAAGAGGAGTATATTTGGAGAGAAAAGAAAGGCTGTCAACCAAGGGCAGGCTGGAAGTAGTTCCCGTTCTCGCTATACTACCGCTCCAAGTACACCAGCCAGTGGCAGTTCTGGACAACAAACCCAACAGACACCAACTGCTCCTCCAAAGGCAAGCACTCCAGTAGGAACCATTGCTCCTAACACAACCGCCATCAGGACATGCTTCAAGTGTGGACAACCGGGACACTACGCCAACTACTGTCCCAACAGAGCTGCCTACACTACACCGGCTCCGATGAAGCAAGGACAAGCCTCGGCAGGAAAGAGTCAGCCCCTATCTATCAACCGGGGATATGCCCATCATACAGAAGTAGAAGCTGAACCCAGTGAATTTGAAATTCAAGAAGAAGAGCCAGTTGAAGATGAAGTAGTCGGTGAAGAAGTCAACGAGCAACAAGAATAAAGATAAACATAGATATAGATACATATATATATATATATTACTATTTGTAAGAACCTAAATATTAGTTTAGTTATTAGTTAGTATTATTGCTATTTTAGTGATAATAGTAAGGTCTATTGACCCTATGTTTTGTTAAAGAATTATACCTCATGCTGAGATTTCTTTGTTTGTGCATATGTTCCGAGAACAATATGAGTATACATCCCTTTTCTTACAAATCTCGAGGACGAGATTTTTGTTAAGGGGGGTAGGATTTGTAAAGCCCAAAAAAAAAATGGTAAGAGAAAAAAAATAATAAATAAGTAAATTTATAAGTGGATGTTTCAAGGATCCCTTGATTTTCTCTACATATTCAATCAATGGCATTAAATTATGTAAATAACAAATAAAATAGATACATAAATGTGCATTCTATGAAGTTTCCTTATAAGTTTACACTTTGTATTCAAATTTGTGAAACAAGCTTAAGCTAGGAAACTAGGATTTGAAAATGAAAATGTAAAATAAAAGAGAAGAAAAAGGAAAAGAATATGTGCTAGAGGGAAAAATAGTAATAATAATATATAAATAAATATATATTCTTATACTGGTATTTTTTTTTGTGAACTTGAACTATGTGTAAAACTCACTAACAAATTCAAATTCAAATGGTAGACTTTGAATTAGAGAAAGAAATGCAAAATATAAAAACAAAATAAAAAAAAAGAAGAGAAACTCACCTATACCTACCTGGGCCGAATTCTCCGTTGGCCGGCCCATCTCTCATCCGCGCGCTGGCCCAGCTGGGTTCGGCGCCGACATGCGGGCCACCCATGTCAGCCGTGGGCGCGCCCTCTTCCCTCCATTCTTCCGCTGCAGGTGGGACCGCCTCGTCGGGTCCTTCTTCAACGGATCAAGCGATTCTCGCGGAACCTTCGCCACCCGAAGCTGTCGCTCCGCCGTTGGGGCCTGCTCCGTCGCGCGCATGTTGCGGACCCCCCCTCCTTCTGCCCGAGTATAAATCCAGGCACCTCGACCACTTTGTCATCCGCGAGCTCTAGGAACCAACGGAAGAAAGAGGGGAGAGAGATTGAGACAAGAACTCCGCGGTCATCGACTTTTTGCGCCGGTCAGGGCTCGGTTATTGCTATACGGGGATCGGCGTCGGGCCACGAAGTGCTTGGTGTCGTCGGTGGGCGGCGAAGACCCTCGTGGCCACCGGAATTTCTCATCGGAGCCGGATCTCCGCCGTGCAACGAAGACAGAGAAGAGCACTGCGCAATCCATCGGTGAGTCCACTCCATCATGCTCGCCTGGTTCGCCGCTATGTTTAGCATCATTTGGAACGGAGTTTGTGCGCCTGGGGGTCGGATTGGGCCAGCTCCGGCGAGCTTTGTCGCGGTCCGGTGGGCGGCGCCGCCGTGCGAGCTTGCTCTGTTGGGGCGAAGAACGTGGCCCGTTGGATGACCAAGCGACGGCTCGGATTAGATAGAAGATACCTTTTCGCGTTGAGTGATTCGGACCGTTGATCTAGATCGGACGGGTCCGTGTCGATCTCGGTCAAATAAAATCCCGACCGTGGATGATGGATCCAACGGCTGAGAATGCGTACCGCTTCGGGGCGAGTTAGATTTAATCTGCGCCCTGGAATTCTAATCGGACGGCCCAGATCGCTCCATACCCCTTCGCCGTGAAAATTTAGTAAAGAGCCCCTCGGTTTCGCAGAAATAAACCCGCCGTCCAGTCTGACTGTGCGCTGTGTCTTAGAAAATTTTACCCGAGCCCCCTGTGCTTCCTAGTAATTGAGGCCCAGTCCAGTGCAGTAATAAAATGATTAAATGAATTAGAAATTAGATTTTTAATACAAAAATAATTGCTAGAACTTAGATAATTCATAGAAAATTCATTTTAGTTCCAAATTGAACCATTCCAGTTTCTAAAATTTTGTAATAATATTCTTCATCATTTAGTGTCTCTGTTTTGACATGAACTCTGTCAGGAAATTTATTTATCATTTAATCATATTTTAATCACATTAAACCTTAGACAAATCATAACTTGAATTCTACAACTCCAAAATTAATAATTCTTCTTCCTGTGATCTTATTTTAATATGTAGATTATTAATATGTATTTTGGCATATATGTTTGGTGTAATGTTAATTTTGCCTATACACTGTTTGTTTGTATTGTTACGACTAGTGCGAGGTCACGAGTCACCTGAAGATCATCCTGGTACCTGGAATCTCAAGGCCCAGGCAAGTTGTGCCCTTGATCACTTCTTTTCACCTACTCATGTTCTAATTAATCATAATGATCTGCATAGGTTAATTTTGATGGGACCCAATAGGTTACCCTAGTTTGTCTATCATTATACCTTGTTTACCACTGAACTTTCTGGGTAGTACTTGCTAGTGCCATATGTGGTTTTGGGTATGAAGATTACACTATTCATGGTTATACTTTTGTTATCAGTTGTTATTTATGGTTCATGTTAAGATCATTATGTTAATTGGAACATGGAGCGACCACCCGGGAAAACAGTGCTACCACAAGGGTGGAATGGGACGCCCTTGGCTGATTAATTAGGAAAGCTAGTGGAAGACTACCTTACCCGAAAGGGGCAAGGGCAGTAGGGGAGAGGTCAGTGTAGGGAGGCCCTCGGGAGGATTTTGCTGCGATGGCGGTCCTGCAAGGGATTCCTGCACTGGATCTTCCTATAAACTGTAGCGGGTTTTCGGAAGCTAGTGGAACTTTGTAAAGGCCTCGTAGTGTTACCCTGCCTCGCTTCCTTGGTAGAGGTGTATGGGATTCATGACCCCTTGGCAGATGGGTAACACGGCTTGTGGGTAAAGATGCGCAACCTCTGCAGAGTGTAAAACTGGTATACTAGCCGTGCTCACGGTCATGAGCAGCTCGGACCCTCACATGATTAAATTATGGAACTAATTTCAATTTGTCATTTGCATTGCATCGCGGGTGAAGTTGATACTTTTGTTCTATTATTTAATTGGGTTGGTATTTACTTATACTTAGTAACTGCTAATAAAATTTTGACCAACTTTAAAAGCAATGCTCAGCTCTAACCATCTTCTTTGGTAAGCCTTACACTTCACGTGAGCTCCCACCTTTGGCGAGTTCATGCACATTATTCCCCACAACTTGTTGAGCGATGAACGTATGTGAGCTCACTCTTGCTGTCTCACATACACCACAGGTC
Source organism: Zea luxurians (assembly GCA_029449295.1). Taxonomy (NCBI): domain Eukaryota; kingdom Viridiplantae; phylum Streptophyta; class Magnoliopsida; order Poales; family Poaceae; genus Zea; species Zea luxurians. The sequence continues at coordinate 101,794,154 of JAOPSE010000014.1, read as the reverse complement.
AAGACCAGGTACTGCAGGATGATGCTCATGGAGGATGCTGCGATGAGTTCGTGAGAGATCTAGGCCGTCGTCTCCCAGTCAACTTTGGGTTGCTGGACCGTTGTCTCCTTATAATGTAATTATTTATTTTGTACAGAATTCCTGTTATGTAGTAAAGATATGACATTCGATCCTGTGCCACTATACATCATATGTGTGAGACTTGGTCCCAGCATACCTGGTGTTTATGTTCGCGCCCGGGTCTTGGTGCCCCTAAAATCCGGGTGTGACACGTGGTCAGGTTCCGAGTTCTCGGGCTGGTTTGTTGACGCTGTCAATGGTTTGGCCGGAGCCGGGTTTGCGAGAGCAGCCCCCGAGCCTCTGCACAGATCGAGAGGACGATCAAGGACTGACTCGGCTTTTATCATATGCCCCTTCGTCGCCTTTCCGCAAGGAGGAGGGGGGAAAGCGCCATGTTGCCCCTAGGGGGCGCCGAACATGGTGTCTCCAGTGAGTTGCTAACGGGTGATCCGAGTGGACGCTCGTGCCCCGTTCGATAAGGGTCGGCTAGTGGCCCAGAGGCGCGCTCCAAAAGTACCTGCAGGTGATTTGCCGGACCCGGTCCCGTTTGATAGGGTCTGAGGGCTCGATGCCTCCCTCTGATGGGATTCCGTTACAAAATCGCTCCTGCTGGTCTCGGAAATGTCCTAGGGTACCTCGGGAGCGTAGCCCGAGCCTCGGCCATGTATCGGACGTACCCAGAGTCATCCCTCGCTCTGCGTGCTCTAGGGCGGCTGTCAAACCCTTCGGGGGGCCAGCCTTCGAACCCCTGATCAGTAGTGGGCGCAGAGCCCGAGTGGTCTGAGGCGGCTATCGAACCCTTCTGAGGGGCCAGCCTTCGAACCTCTGATCAGTAATGAGCCTGAAGCCCGAGTGCTCTAGGGCGGCTGTCGAACCCTTCCGAGGGGCCAGCCTTCGAACCCCTGATCAGTAGGAGGGCTCGGGGCCCGCTTCCTTCGCGGAGAAGGATCCCTTTCAAAATATCCCCTTTCCCAGTCCCTGTGGCAAGAGAGAGAAAGGGGAAGAAGAAAAGGATACGAATTTAAACGATGTGGCGCACCTTTTTTGACACGGTCATCATGGCGGAGGTGAAACGTCGCCCGCTTCGCCTGCCAAAGGTATCGCCTGCCCTGCCGCGGAGTTAATGCGACGGGACAGGTGGTTCGCGGGGCAGCCGTTGTGCATGCACGAGTCGTTCGAGGAATGGGCGTTTTGCCTTCGAGTTTGAATTTCACGGCGGGTTCGGGCGAAGTGTTGAACGGGTCTTGCCCGGGCCTTTATATACCCGGAAGAGGGACCGATGGTGGTTCTTTACTCTGCTTCTCGCCTCCTGCTTTGGTTCCCACGACCCAAGGGAATAGCCAGAGAAAGGAAACCACACACCTTGTCCGCTCCGCCGCCGCCCCCTTCGTTTGGCGATGGCCGACCGGGTAACCGTCATTCCGCCGCGTGACCCATGGCCTTTCTCCACCATCACGGTGGACGATCTGGAGGCCCTTGTCGCCGATGGCTTGCTTCGTCCCCTCTCCGGTGACCCACAGCCGGAGTGGATGGTCCCTCCAAGCGGGGCCGGCCCGACCCCGCCGCCGGGGTATGTGCTGAGTTTCGTCTCCTTCCATGAGCGGGGGTTCGGAGTGCCAGCAAGCTGTTTCATGCGGGCGCTCTTGCATTACTACGGGGTGGAGCTGCACAATCTCAACCCCAACTCCATCGCGCAAGCGGCCATCTTCGCGGCGGTTTGCGAAAGCTTTTTGGGGATTGACCCCCACTGGGATCTGTGGACCCATCTCTTCTCCGCGGAGCCTTTTGCCTTGACGATGGGGGAAAAGAAGGTCCGCATGGCGGTGCGGGCCGGTGGCTGCATCCTCCAGTTGAGGCAGGCGCGCGCAACAGTACATCCCCGCCATCCTTGTGTCTTCGAACAAGGGGTGACAGCGCCGGTGGTTTTACCTCCGGAATGACGATGGGAGGCTCCCGTCGTTTTCTCAACGAGTGGTGACTGCCGCCGGCAGCAACTGGCGCTATGGGGCCGCGCGCGAGAAACAGGAGAAACTCCAGCCCCTTCTGGAGGCCTTGTAGGAGCTGCGAGACGGAGGGCTTACCACCACGAGGGTGGTTGCCGCCATCCATCGCTGGAGGGTGCTTCCCTTGACAGAGCGACGGTTGCCGCTTTCGGAGATGATGCAGGGGTCGACTTGGAGGGTTCGCAGATGTCCTCAGTCCCCCTCTCCGTCGATGACCACCGCAGGCGGGTAGCGGGCACGGTAGGGAGGCTGGACGCCGGCACCCTTACCCAGCCCTTGATGCGTCCCGAGCGTGGGTGCATGTCCCTGGTGAGCGTCCGCTCCTTCTTCTTTCTTGTGTCAGGTTTCCCTTGGTTCTCACAGTCGGGATTTTCGTCCGTCTCTAGGAGTTGGGGTGTTACAAGCCTTCCCTGCCACCGGTCCCGGAGGACGCGGTGGACCGAGCCGCGCGGAGGGTCGCTGCGGAGAAGAAGAAGGAGAAGAAGGACGCGAAAAAGGCTCGGGCTCGCGAGCGGATGCGGGCCCGGGACGCCTTGGAGAGGCGCCGTCGGAGGCAGGAGAGGGAAGGGCACCCGAGGGAGCCATCGCCGGAGACGCCTGACGACGACGATGACAACGATGATGACGAGGATGACGACATGGCGGCCCGCCTTGGCCTCAGTCCGGATCTAAGGCTAGGCCAGGGGTCGTCGAGCCAGCCCCCGAGCGGGCTGGCGCCGTCGGTATCTGAGGCCGGGACATCAGGGTCCCGGTTCGAAGAGTAGGGGCAGGCTGAGGGGGTACTTGACCCCTTGGCCGAGGTAGTTGAGGTGACTCCGGGGAGTGGAGCCGACCTGCCTGTCTCCCAAGAGCGGTCACTCGTGCCGGCCGTACAGGAGGTTGATCCTTGGGCCGTCGTGACGGTGCATGGGCAGGCCGTCCCCTCCGGCACCCCGGGCGCCCGAAGTGGGCACGACGCCGAATCCAACAGCGGGGCGAACCTCGTCGGCGCCTGCGGGGACTGAGGCCCGAGGGGCCTCCCCGCAGGCATGATTGGCCTTGGTCCGGAGCGGGTAAGTATCTGAGGATACCTCTGTTCTGGCTCCTTCTTCGTGTGTCCTGATCCTGCTTCAACTTTTCCTCTCAGCAAACGGAGGCACGGTTCGGCCGGGCAGGCTCCCCGGAAGGCCCTTAAGACGGTGCCGGCTTCTGCAGCCAGTCTCGCACCGTGCCACGCCGGTCGGCTGGCCTCCACACCAGATGCCCCCAAGCGGGGGGCTCAGGCGGCACGAGTTGCCATGGGGCGAGCTCCCCAGGCTGACCCCTCCGTCGAGGCGGCCGTCGTGCCGGGGGAGGCTGCTGGCACGGCCGCGGCCTTGAGCCCACCTGACGTGTTGCCGGCGCCGGCACCAGCTTCTGGCGAGGCTGTTGCCGCTCTGCCCGTGGAGCCACCCGTCGCCGCTGATGCTGAGATGGCTGAGGTGCCGCTGCTCGAGGTCGGTGATCGAAAGCCTGCCTCCTTAGCCGAGGAGGTACCCGATGCGTCGACTGCAGGGGGTCCCGACGCCTTGAAGGAGGGGGGCGCAGAACCGCGGCCCGTCTTGGGGGGCGGCGACCTCATCCCCGCGTGGCGCGATCCCAATGAGCGGCATGGGCAGGCACTCCGGTTCTGGACCCGTGGCGCCTCGAAACCCCTCTTTGTCCTTAACGATGAGCAGGAGGAGCAGTCTCGGGATGAGCTCCGTGAGTATGCCGAGGCAGCGATGGGGTCGCTTCGGTCGACCATGGAGGTCCTTTCCAGGGACGTTCCTAGGATCCTCCAGGTAAGGTTTTCAGGCATACCTTTCGCGTGACCAGGGCATTCATTGTGACGCCCTGCTTCCCTTCCTCAGGATCTGATGGATCTGAGCACCGTCAAGTCATCGTTCATCCGCCGCGAGGCCGACGTCTGGGGTTCGCTGTGGTTCCTGAGAGCCGCGCTTACCGAGGCTACCGAGCGCCTCTCCCAACGGAGCGCCGAGGCGGCGGTCCTTCGGTTGCTCTATGATGAGCTGGGGGTGGAGGCAGCGGCGGCACGCGCAGAGGCGCGACTACGGTAGCTGGAGCTTGGCCAGGTCATCGGTGAGCGGGACCAATCTCGGAACCAGGCAGCCGAGGCTGAAAGCCGAGCTGAGACCCTTGGGGGCCAGCTAGCCGAGGTGTCTGCTCGGGCCGGAGCCCTTGCGGAGGACCTGGCCGTGGCCATCGGGTCTGCCCAGTCCGCCCAAGCCGCAGCCTCAGAGCAGCGTGCCCGGGCTGAAGGTATGTCTTGGCCGCTTTGAGACTTCGATTCAGCTTCATTCTTCAACTCATGTCTGAAGAATTCTGTTTGGTTGTTTGTAGAGTTCGAGTCAGCCCTCAACGAGTCCGCTAAGGCACTTGCCCAGGCGGCTGAGCAGAAGGAGGCCGACCACGTGGCCATGTCTGAAGCTATCTCGGCCTTCTGCCAGGTCTTTGGTTTTGACGACGTCCCCTCGGGAAGCTCCCCCCAGAGTCGCCTGCAGGCCTTGGGTGGCCATGTGCACGGCAGACTCCACGAGGTGCTGCATCACAGCGTTAGGCGGGCCTTCGCTGTGCTTGCTTCCCACTACGATGTGGATCTGGAGCGGGTCAGCGAGGGGTACTGTCTTCCCGACGAAGATGAAGCTGCCCTGGCCAAAGTTCAGAGGCTTGACGCGGCCGTCGCGGGCCCAAGCGTGGTGCTGGCGTCCTCCTTCGAGGTGGAGATCCTTCTGCTCGTGTCGCCGTCCAAGGCCAGGGCGGAACTCGCCGAGGGTGGAGACGGCGCTGAGGGTGGAGATGAAGCCGAGGGTGCCGCTCCTCCCCCGGGCGATGCCTGATTCTGCTGGAGCAGTTTGTTTGGAACATGCATGTGTCTTTCGCGGCCGCCGAGGCCTAAACACTTTGTCGTCGTGTTATAAAGCTGCGTTTCTTTTCCTCTTGTTTCGAGTATCCGGACTTGTTCATCGGTAGCAGAATCGCTTATCCGAGTAAGAGTTATTTTTCATAGAAGGCGACGAGTGAGGTATCCGTATCCCGGAGGTGTAGGAGTCCCTCGGCTCGGTCGGCCTTGCCGCTTACATGCGCTCTTATTCGTTTTGCGGGGTTCTGTTATCGATATAGTCGGGAAACACGAAAGTCGTTTTGGTAGAAAACTTTTCCGAGGAAAATTTTGACATAGAGGGGGTTCCCCCCTTCTAGCCCCTGAGGGAGGGTCAGGCTTTGCCGATGCAAGGCTGACCCTTCCTTAATGGTTAGACTCTATTTGTGTATGTAAAGAGAACGAGGTATATGAACGACTTGAAAACATCTTAAAGGTAAAAGCGACGTAGCTGTCGGATGTTCCAAGCGTTGCTGTAGACCTCGCCTTGACTGTTGGCCAGCTTGTATGTTCCGGGCTTCAAAATCTTGGCGATGATGAACGGCCCCTCCTAGGGAGGAGTGAGCTTGTGGCGCCCTTGGGCGTCTTGTCGTAGCCGAAGTACCAAGTCCCCCACCTGGAGGTCTCGGGACCGAACCCCTCGGGCGTGGTAGCGTCGCAGAGACTGCTGATACCGTGCCGAGTATAGTAAGGCCTTGTCCCGAGCCTCTTCCAGCTGGTCTAGTGAGTCTTCTCGGCTGGTCTGGTTGCTTCGGTCGTCGTACGCCCTCGTCCTCGGGGAACCGTATTCTAAGTCTGTGGGCAAGATAGCCTCGGCCCCATAGACTAGAAAGAACGGCGAGAAGCCCATGGCTCGGCTTGGCGTCGTCCTCAGACTCCAGACCATCGAGGGTAGTTCCTTCATCCACGCTTGCCGAACTTGTTGAGGTCGTTGTAGATCCTCGGCTTAAGTCCCTGCAGAATCATGCCATTGGCACGCTCCACCTGCCCATTCGTCATTGAAAGTGCATTCATCCCTTTTGTGAGTTTTGGTGATTTGGATAACAACACATTTAAAGGTCTAACGAGTTTGCTAAGTGTTGAACAGGAAATTCAGTATGATGAACATACTTGAATAGTGTATAATGATCAGTGAACAAAGGTTCAACACGAGGTTATATAACCAATGAGACAATGCAAATGGATATAATATGATCTCTATATTGGTTTGAATATATGGACAAGACCTGAGAAATCACTACATACATATGACCAGAATAGAGGACAAAGTGATTTAGAGGATTGGTCAAGCCAAAGAGAATAAGATATGAGGAATCGTGAATTGGCTTGACCATATTACTATCAGTCCATATATGCTTCTATGAGAATCAAACTAGAGCTTGATTAATCTTAACAGTTATATCTAGAAGACATTCAAGCAAGGTTCACAATATTGAAGAAATGATTCTCTCAATGGATGCTCAATATGATGTGACTCAAGAATGGCTTGATAGGGTGAAGATAGCAAGGAAAGGGCTTCGAGGAACTAGGCGAAGGTGAAGGCCAAGCGACGGCTTGTAGACCGAGGTACCATGGCTAAGGTGAAGAAGAGAGTACTTGCACTAAGTCGATGAACTAATCAGCTATGAAGAGTTATAACATGTTGATGCATCAGTAAGGTGACTTGAAGCCATGATTTGAACTCATATAAGGTGATATGGTACAAGTCACAGGGTTTGATTTGAGTTTGCTTCAAAAGGTGAGACAAAGATGTTTGTGATCCTTATGAAGCAATGCCATGGAGAAATCACACATGAGACACCAGTGACTCAAGGAGTTTTCTTAATTAATTTTATTTAACTTGAGTATAGGAATCGTCGTACTATAAAGGGGGATCCAAAAAGAAGGTTGGTGTTTGCCAAAGCTCAAACCTCTCTATTCAAAAGCTATTTTTGAAAAGCAAAAATCTCTTTAACGTTCTATGGTTGACCGTGGTTAGGGTTGAGAAACCTAGAGTGTTCTTGCTGAAAAACAGCTGAACTTGTTCAGCTGCAGCTGAGCTTTTCAGCTGAGCTGGACTTCAGCTGAGCTGAGCTCCTTCAGCTGCAGCTGAGCTTTTCAGCTGAGCTAAGCTTCTTCAGCTACAGCTGAGCTTTTCAGCTGAGCTGAACTTCAGCTGAGCTGAGCTTTTCAGCTGGGCTGAACTTCAGCTGAACTCAACTTCAGCTGTGAACCTCTTTGACCATACACCAGCTGAACTTGCCTCCGGGCAGTTGAGCTGGGGTTTTCTCTCCTAAACTCACTGGTCAAGACCAGTTGAACTGGTCCTGAGGGGCAGTTCAGCTGGTCTCTGACCCCTCTGACCTCTGTTCTGCAGTCTGCCAGTCAGACTGGCAAACAGGTCGCCAGAGCTGTCAGGGGCGGTTCAACCGCCCCCCCCCCCTGGGCGGTTCAACCGGTCTTGGTCAACTTGACCAGTCTGCAGGTCAGTCTGCCAGTCAGACTGGCAGACAGGCTGCCAGGCCTGCCAGGGGAGGTTCAACCGCCCTAGGGGGAGGCTCAACCGCCCTCAGGCAGAAAAATCTGCCCAACGGCTAGTTTTGAGCTCCACCTATATATACTACCTCCTACCTCTCTCCCCATAGCTAAGAGCACGATTTGAACTCCATTTCCAACCCAAGAAACACCTCCCTCTCTCTCACACACATCTCTTGCCTCTCCCATTTCAAATCTTTGGAGAGAAATCTTTGAGTGAGCTTGAGAGCTGCGGTTTTTGTGCTTCATCTCTAAATCTCTCTCGCTCTTCTTCATTCGAGCTTTGGTACTACATCGAGTTCTTTGTGGATTCATTACTCTTGGAGCTTCTAGCTCCTAGACGACTAGGTGTCTCTTGTGAGTCTCCAAATCTTGTGGAAGACCACAAGAAAGTTTGTATTACTCGCTCGTTTGAGCAAAGATTAGTGTGTGAGCTTGACCTTTGTGGTCGGCAAAGGGAGGATTAGGGTTGAAAGAGACCCGGCTCTTTGGGCGCCTCAACGAGGAAGTAGGGCACCTTGGTGGTGTGACCGAACCTCGGGATAAATCTTGTGTCTCTTGTGTTCTTGCTCATTGTGTTTGTTTGTGTTCTTCGTTCTCTCACCATTGCGTGGAAGATTTGTTTGTATCTTTTTGGTGTGTGGATTTTGAGAAGTGCCATTCTCAGATCTACTACTTTGAACCCTGTGGATCATTTAGAACATCTCATTTCCAAAGTTAACTGGGTGAATTTCGAGATCAATTCAGTTTTACCCAGTTTGCTTCTAGTTTTTGTTGAAAAAGTTTTAACTTGCCTATTCACCCCCCCTCTAGGCAACTTTCAGTCATGGGGTGAGCTACGGCGGCCCAGTCCACACGGATGTGGTGGTCCTCGCAGAAGTCCAGGAACTTCTTGCTAGTGAACTGGGTGCCATTGTCGGTGATGATGGAGTTCGGGACCCCAAAGCGATGGATGATGTTGGTGAAGAACGCCACTGCCTGCTCGGACCTGATGTTGTTTAGGGGTCGGACCTCGATCCACTTGGAGAATTTGTCGATAGCGACCAACAGGTGCGTGAAGCCCCCGGGTGCCTTTTGCAAGGGACCGACGAGGTCCAGACCCCACACAGCAAACGACCAGGTGATGGGTATTGTTTGCAGGGCCTGAGCGGGGAGGTGCGTTTGTCTTGCGTAGAATTGACACCCTTGGCAGGTGCGTACAATCCTAGTGGCGTCAGCCACCGCGGTTGGCCAGTAGAAACCTTGTCGGAAGGCGTTTCCAACGAGGGCTCGAGGTGCTGCGTGGTGACCGCTAGCCCCCGAGTGCATTTCTTGCAATAGCTCCTGACCTTCGGCGATGGATATGCATCGTTGGAGGATGCCTGAGGGGCTGTGGTGGTAAAGCTCCTTCTTGTCACCCAGTAAGACGAACGACTTGGCGCGCCGCGCCAGTCGCCGAGCTTCGGCTCTGTCGAGGGGTAGCTCTCCTCGGTGGAGATATTGCAGGTACGGGGTCTGCCAGTTTCGATTAGGCATGACCCCATCCCGCTCTCCCTCGACATGCAGTGCCTCACCCTCGGCGGCCGACGGTGCCTCGGGCTGGACCGAGGCCTCCTCGGGCTCGGGCGTGTCGTCGGTCTTGACGGAGGGTTGATGTAGGTCTCGGGAGAAGACGTCCGGGGGAACCGTTGTCCGCCCCGAGGCTATTTTAGCCAGCTCATCCGCAGTCTCGTTGTACCGTCGAGCGACGTGGTTGAGCTCGAGTCCGTAGAACTTGTCTTCTAGGCGCCGAACCTCGTCGTAGTAGGCCTCCATCTTCGGGTCGCGGCGGTGGGAGTTCTTCATGACTTGGTCGATGACAAACTGTGAGTCGCCACGAGCGTCGAGGCACCGAACCCCTAGCTCGATGGCGATGCGCAACCCGTTAACCAGAGCCTCGTACTCGGCCACGTTGTTTGACGACGGGAAATGGAGGCGTAGCACATAGCGGAGGTGCTTCCCGAGGGGTGAGATGAAGAGCAGGCCCGCACCCGCTCCTGTTTTCATCAGCGACCCGTCAAAATACATGGTCCAGAGTTTCGGCTGGATTGGAGCTGTTGGAAGCTGGGTGTCGACCCATTCGGCCACAAAGTCCGCCAAGACTTGGGACTTGATGGCCTTCCGAGGAGCGAACGAGATTGTCTCGCCCATGATCTCCACCGCCCACTTTGCAATCCTACCCGAGGCCTCTTGGCACTGGATGATCTCCCCCAGGGGGAAGGATGACACCACAGTCACCGGATGAGACTTGAAGTAGTGTCGCAACTTTCGCCGCGTCAGAATTACTGCATACAGTAGCTTCTGAATTTGCGGGTAGCGGATCTTGGTCTCGGATAGCACTTCGCTGATGAAGTAGACCGGCCTCTGGACGAGCAAGGCATACCCTTCTTCTTGTCTTTCGACCACGATCGCGGTGCTGACCACCTGAGTGGTTGTGGCTACATAGATCAAGAGGGCTTCTCCCGCAGCGGGGGCACCAAGATGGGCACGCTTGTAAGGAGCGCCTTTAAGTTCCTGAGGGCTTCCTCGGCCTCAGGGGTCCAAGTGAAGTGCTCGATCTTCCTTAAGAGGCGGTACAAGGGTAGGCCTCTTTCACCGAGGCGCGAGATGAAGCGGCTCAGAGCCGCAAGGCATCCCATGACCCTCTGTACTCCTTTCAAGTCCTTGATAGGCCCCATGTTGGTGATGGCCGCGATTTTCTCCGGGTTGGCCTCGATGCCCCGCTCGGAGACGATGAACCCCAGGAGCATACCTCGGGGGACTCCAAAGACACACTTCTCGGGATTGAGTTTTACGCCTTTCGCTCTCAGACACTTGAATGTCGTTTCGAGGTCAGAGAGGAGGTCAGAGGCTTTCCTCGTCTTGACTACGATGTCATCGACGTAAGCCTCGACCGTTTGGCCGATGTGCTCTCCGACCACGTGGTTCATGCACCTTTGGTATGTCGCGCCTGCATTCCTCAAACCAAATGGCATAGTAATATAGCAGTACATGCCAAAAGGTGTGATGAAAGAAGTCGCGAGCTGGTCAGACTCTTTCATCTTGATTTGGTGATACCCTGAGTAGGCATCGAGGAATGACAGGGATTCGCACCCAGCAGTGGAATCCACGATTTGATCGATGCGAGGCAGAGGGTAGGGAACCTTCGGACATGCTTTGTTTAGACCGGTGTAGTCTACACACATCCCCCATTTACCACCTTTCTTTTTCACAAGCACAGGGTTGGCTAGCCATTCGGGATGGAATACCTCTTTGATGAACCCTGCAGCCATCAGCTTGTGGATCTCCTCGCCTATGGCTCTGCGCTTTTCTTCGTCGAAACGGCGCAGAGGCTGCTTCACGGGTCAGACTCTAGCTCGGATATCCAGCGAGTGCTCGGTGACATCCCTCGGTATGCCAGGCATGTCCAAGGGACTCCTCGCAAAAACCTCGGCGTTCGCGTGGAGAGAGTCGACGAGCACTGCTTCCTATTTGGGGTCGAGCTCGGAGCCGATCCGGGCTTGCTTGCAGGCGTCGTTGCTGGGGTCGAGGGGGACGGACTTAACCGCCTCCGCTGGTTCGAAGTTGCCGGCGTGGCGCTTCGCATCAGGCACCTCCTTGGAGAGGCACTCTAGGTCGGTGATGAGGGCCTCGGATTCGGCGAGGGCCTCAGCGTACTCCACGCGCTCCACGTCGCATTCGTACGCGTGTCGGTACGTGGATCCGACGGTGACGACCCCGTTGGGGCCCGGCATCTTGAGCTTGAGGTAGGTGTAGTTGGGGACGGCCATGAACTTGGCGTAGCATGGCCTCCCCAACACCGCATGGTAGGTTCCTCGGAACCCGACCACCTCGAACATGAGGGTTTCCTTTCGGAAGTTGGAGGAAGTCCCGAAGCAGACGGGCAGATCGAGTTGCCCAAGGGGCTGGACACGCTTCCCGGGGATGATCCCGTGAAAAGGCGCCGCACCGGCCCAGATCGTGGACAGATCGATCTGCAAGAGCCCGAGGGTCTCGGCGTAGATGATGTTGAGGCTGCTGCCTCTGTCCATGAGGACCTTGGTGAGCCTGACGTTGCCGATGACGGGATCGACAACGAACGAGTACTTTCCTGGGCTCGGCACGTGGTCGGGGTGGTCGCCTTGGTCGAAGGTGATGGGCTTGTCGGACCAGTCTAGGTCGACTGGCGCCACCACCTTCACCGAGCAGACCTCCCGACGCTCCTGCTTGCGGTGCCGAGCCGAAGCGTTCGCCACTTGCCCACCGTAGATCATGAAGCAGTCGTGGACCTCGGGGAACTCCTCTGCCTTGTTGCCCTCCTTCTGGTCGTTGTCATGGCCTTTGCCACCTTCCGTCGGGGGCCCGGCCTTATGGAAGTAGCGCCGAAGCATGACGCATTCCTCAAGGGTGTGCTTGACGGGACCCTAGTGATAGGGACACGACTCCTTGAGCATCTTGTCGAACAGGTTGGCCCCTCCGGGAGGCTTCCGAGGGTTCCTGTGCTCGGCGGCGGCGACAAGATCTACGTCGGCGGCGTCGTGTTTCGCTTGCGACTTCTTCTTGGCCTTCTTCTTCGTGCCGCGCTGGGCGGATGCCTTGGGGACGTCTTCCTGCTAGCGTCCCTGAGGCTGCTTGTCCTTCTTGAAGATGGCCTCGACCGCCTCTTGACCAGAGGCGAACTTGGTGGCGATGTCCATCAGCTCGCTCGCCCTGGTGGGAGTCTTGTGACCCAGCTTGCTCACCAGGTCGCGGCAAGTGGTGCCGGCGAGGAACGCGCCGATGACATCTGAGTCGATGATGTTGGGCAGCTCGGTGCGCTGTTTCGAAAATCGCCGGATGTAGTCTCGCAGGGATTCCCCTGGCTGCTGGCGGCAGCTTCGGAGATCCCAGGAGTTCCCAGGGCGCACATATGTGCCCTGGAAGTTTCCAGCGAAGGCTTTGACCAGGTCGTCCCAGTTGGAGATCTGCGCAGGAGGCAGATGCTCCAGCCAGGCTTGGGCGGCGTCAGAGAGGAACAGGGGGAGGTTGCGAATGATGAGGTTGTCATCGTCCGTTCCACCCAGCTGGCAGGCCAGCTGGTAGTCCGCAAGCCACAGTTCCGGCCTTGTTTCCCTCGAGTACTTAGTGATGGTAGTCAAGGCTCGGAACCGAGTCGGGAACGGCGCCCGTCGTATGGCCCGGCTGAAAGCTTGTGGACCGGGTGGTTCGGGCGAGGGGCTCTGATCCTCCCCACTGTCGTAGCGTCCCCCACGCCTGGGGTGGTAGCCTCGGTGCACCTTCTCGTCGAGGTGGGATCGACGGTCGCGGCGGTGGTGCTCGTTGCCGAGGCGACCCGGGGCCGCGGGCGTTGCGTCCCGCGTGCGCCCAGTGTGGACCGAGGCTTCCCGCATGAATCGGGAAGTCGCGGCGCAATGCTCCGGGGGGTACCCTTGCCTTCGGGAGGCAGAGCTCTCGGCCCGTTGGACCGCGGCATCCTCCAGGAGATTCTTGAGTTCTCCCTGGATACGCCACCCCTCGGTGGTGGATGGCTCCGGCATCGCTCGGAGTAGAATTGCTGTTGCAGCCAGGTTCTGGCCGACCCCACTGGAAACCGGGGGCAGCCTTGCCCTGGCATCGTCAGCGATGCGGTGCTGGACGTCCTGGGGCTGATGACGCGCTTCTCCGGCTAGTGCTCGGCCTGCCCACTCCTGCCCGATGTTTTGCCGGAGATGCACAAGTTGTCCTGCTTCCTCGTCGAGCTTGACCTGCATCTCGCGGATTTGCTCGAGCTGTGTGTCCTGACCCCCCGCAGGGACTAGGACCACAGCTAGCTCCCGCAGGATGTCATCGCGAGGCGCAGGCCTAGGGGGATCGTCATCCTCCGGCATACCAAGGTGGTTGCCTTCGTCGAGACCCCCTAGATCGACGTGGAAACATTCGCGAGTTGAGCCACAGTCCTCGTCGTCAAGGCTGTGGCCATCATCGGAGCAATCGGAGAGGCAGTAGTCACATGCGGTCATGAAGTCTCGCATGGCACTGGGGTTACCGAGCCCGGAGAAATCCCAACCAGAGTCGGGCTCGTCATCTTCCTCGGAACCTGGGGGCCCATAGGTCGAGACGGTCGTCAGTCGGTCCCAGGTTGACCACATATGGTACCCGGAAGGTTAGGATATGCCTTTATGAAAGCGTCCACCGAAGCGGGGTCGCTTGGTGGGTCGAAGCTGAATCTAAAAGGCACAGGGTGGAAAGCGGACGGTACCTCTTGATCGACGGACGGTGACGAAGTCGCGTCGGGGACGGACTGCACCGTCATCTCAGGTACGAGGCTAACGCCCAGCAAGTCCTTCGCGAGCGTGCTGGCGTCTTTTGTCCGCTTGGGGTTGGCGTGTTGCAGGGAAACGACGCTCGTCTTCGTCTCAGGCGCGAGGTCAACACCCGACGTGTCCCCCGCTGGGGCGCCGACGTCGTCGACTCGCTCGACAGCCAACGAGGTGCCGCCTCCTGCTTGGCCACGGTTGCCCCGCCTCCTCCTCCTGCGGCGAGGGAGGCGACGGGACAAACCCGGATGTTGCTCTTCCGCCATGGGGGGAAGACGTCGTCGATTCCGTCGTCGCCGGGCGGGCTGACGGCCGCCGTTGTCGCTGTCGCGCGGTGGAGGAAGGAGTACCATTTCGTAGCTGCCGTCGAGGGATATGAACTCGAGACTCCCGAAACGAAGCAGCGTCCCGGGCTAAAGAGGTTACTGGAGACTACCCATCTGGAGCTCGATGGGAAGCTGTTCGTCAACACGCAGCAGGCCCCTACCTGGCACGCCAACTGTCGGTGTTTCGACCCCGGGGGGTCCCTGGACCGACGAGTAAATTGTCGCTGCGTGTCCCAGCCCAGATGGGTCGGCGCGAGATGGAACACAAGGGGGAAAAGAGAACCGTGGCTCGTGTTATCCTGCGCCCAGGGCGGATGCGCTTGCAGTAGGGGGTTACAAGCGTTCGCGAGGGAGAGAGCCTGTTCGTCAGCCCGTCCTCCCGCGTGGCCACCTTCCCGTACGAGAGCCCTGGACCTTCCTTTTATAGATGTAAAGAGAGGGTCCAGGTGTACAATGGGGGGTGTAGCAATATGCTAACGTGTCCGACAAAGAGGAGCCAGAGCCCTATGTACATGCCAACGTGGCTGTCGGAGAGGTGTTAGAGCCCTGTGCATGCGATGTCGTGGCCGTCGGAGGAGCGCTTGAGCCCAGTAGAAGCACAGCTGTCGGGGCTGTTGGGACCTTGCTGACGTCTCCTTGCTTCCGTAAGGGACTGAGAACCACCGTCGTCATGGGCGCACGCGGGGTGCCATCATTACTTGTTTACCGGGGCGAGCCAGATGGGACGCCGGTCTTGTTTCCCGTAGCCTGAGCTAGCTAGGGGTAGGGTAATGATGATCCCCCCTGTGGCGTGGTCGGTCCGAGCCCAAGGTCGGGCGAGGCGGAGACTCCTCCTGAGGCCGAGGCTAGGGTCGGGCGAGGACACGATTCTGCCCGAGGTCGAGGTTGAGGCTGGGCCCTGGGGTCGGGCGATGCGGAGACCACCTTCCGAGGTCGAGGTCGAGGCCGAGCCCTGGGGTCGGGCGAGGCGGAGTCCTCCTTCCGAGGCCGAGGCGGGGGCCGAGCCCTAGGGTCAGGCGAGGCGGAGACCGTTTGCTGAGGCCGAGGCAGGGGCCGAGTCCCTGGGGTCAGGCGAAGCGGAGCTTCCTGTGGCGCCCGAGCCTAGACTTAGCTGCTGTCAGCATCACCCTGGCGGGTGGCACAGCAGTCGGAGCAGGGCAGGCGGCGCTGTTTCCCTGTCAGGTCAGTCAATGGAGGGGCGAAGTGACTGCGGTCAATTTGGCCCTGTCGACTGAGGAACGTGCGTCAGGATAAGGTGTCAGGCGATCCTTGCATTGAATGCTCCTGTGATATGGTCGGTTGGTGAGGCGATCTGGCCAAGGTTGCTTCACTGCGAAGCTTGCCTGAGCTGGGCCTCGGGCGAGTCGAGGGTGCGCTCGTTGCTTGGAGGAGGCCCTCGGGCGAGGCGTGAATCCGTCGGGGACTACTGTTCCCGCCCGAGGCTGGGCTCGGGCGAGGCGAGATCGCGTCCCTTGAGTAGACAAGGCCTTGACCTAAATTGTGCCCATCAGCCTCTGCAATTTGCGCTGATGGTGATTACCAGCCGAGTTTAGGAGTCTTGGGGGTACCCCTAATTATGGTCCCCGACACACATCACCACATTGTTTTCTGAAAACGTTTTATCTTCCAAATTGGTACTACTGCATTTGCGAAAACCCTCTTGACAGCTAAGAGGATAAAAACTATTTATGCCAAAGGGAAAAACTTATTCAGGCGGAGCTTTTACTTGGCCAAAGGAAAAGCATTTGAAAAATGGGAGAATATTTCAAAACTTAGAAATGCTTTTGAAAAAAAACTATTCTTTCGCCTTAGGCCAAATGCAAAAAGAATTTGAAAATTCTTTACCAAAATAACTGCAAAAACAAGTTAAGTGGTGCAAAAGTGGTCCAAAGTGTTAACTACATAAAAACATTCATATGTACTTACAATTGCTTTCACTTTAGATCTTATGAATACTTGTCAAAATTCCAAACTAGTTACATTTCTGCACTTTATTTTCTTTGGTTTGTGTTGGAATCAATCACCAAAATGGGGGAGATTGAAAGGGAAATGTGAAAGGGAAATGTGCCCTTGGGCAATTTCTATAATGTTTTGGTGATTAAATGCCCAACACGTTTGATTAAGTCCTTATGTGCTAAATAGAGTGAGAAGTGCAAATTATATAACAAGGTATGTTTCTAGACTTAGTAAATTAGTTTTTGAATACTAACATGTTTGTCTAAGTGCTATAGACAGTGACAAGGCAATAAGATTCGAATTGGAAAAAGATTGACTGTGAGCAGCAAACATCAGCTCGAGCCTGGCACACTGGACTGTCCGGTGGTGCACCGGACAGTGTCCGGTGCGCCAGGCTGGCCGATGGTGAACTGGCTCCTCTCGGGAATACGACAGAGGCGTATGACTAAAATTCATCGGACTGTCCGGTGGTGCACTGGACTGTCCGGTGAGCCAACTACGCCAGAAGCCAACAGTCGTCCGCGCGATCAACGCGCGACACGTGGCCAGCTCCAACGGTCGGCTGGGTGCACCGGACTGTCCGGTGTGCACCGGACAGTGTCTGGTGCGCCAACTAGCCCCGAGGAGCAACGGTCGGCTACGCCCGATATGGAAGGAGATCGCGCATCGGACATGAACAGTGGTTGTCCGATGGTGCACCGGACTGTCCGGTGCACCACTCGACACAAGGCAAGAATGGCTTTCCAAATTGATCTCCAACGACTCCTAGCATACTAAGACATCCAGACTCCGCTCCCACGCATTTGATTTGTTGTGTTAGTGATTTGAGCTCCATTCGAGTTGTGAACTCCCTGTGCTATCGTTTGAGCTCAAGTCTTCACTTGTGTGCGTGGTTGTGCTGCGTATTTGAGTCTTGTGTGTGTTGCTCTCCCAACCTTACTCTTGTGCTTTCTTTGTGATCTATATTGTAAGGGCGAGAGGCTCCAACTTGTGGAGATTCCTCGCAAACGGGAAGAAAACTCTGAATGGAAAAGACCGTGGTATTCAAGTTGATCATTGGATCACTTGAAAGGGGTTGAGTGCAACCCTCATCCATTGGGACGCCACAACGTGGAAGTAGGCAAGTGTTACTTGGCCGAACCACGGGATAAAAATCGTGTGTCTCTTATGTTGCTTTTCTGTGATTGTTCTGTTTACAAGAACTCACTTCAAAGCTACTTAATCACAGTAACACTTTAATAATCAAGTTTGTGGCTATTTAGTGTTTGATTTTACAGGATCACCTATTCACCCCCCCCCCCTTTAGGTGCTCTCAATTGGTATCAAAGTCATACTCTTCATTTAAGGGACTAACCGCCCGAAGAGATGGATCCTAAGGGAAAGGGGATAGTGGTCAACGACAAGGAAAAGGAGTCCATCTTCAACGAGCCAAGAGACGACAAGCCCACTGACTCAGGCTCGAGTCACAAGAAGAGGGACGAGAAGAAGAAGAGGCGCATCAAGAAAATCATCTACTACGACAGCGATGCATCTTCCTCTTCACCAAGGGACGACGACGATGACTCCTCGTCCAAGAAAAAGACGATCAATCAAAATTATTCTTTTGATTACTCTCGCATGCCCTATAATTCAAATGCACATTTACTATCAATTCCCCTTATAAAACCTCCACACTTTGATGGAGAGGACTATTCGTTTTGGAGTCATAAAATGCGTAGTCATTTATTTTCTCTCCATCCTAACATATGGGAAATTGTAGAAAATGGGATGCATTTCAATAGCACTGATAATCCTGTTGTTATAAATGAACAAATTCACAAAAACGCTCAAGCTACGATTTTTTTGCTAGCATCTCTTTGCAGGGATGAGTACAATAAAGTGAGTGGCTTGGACAACACCAAACAGATCTAGGACACCCTCAATGATCACCAAGATGGAACTGGTGGAGGGCGAGCTGGGAAGGTTCACGATGATCAGGGGAGAGGAGCCAACTCAGACCTACAACAGGCTCAAGACCCTGGTCAACAAGATCCGAAGCTACGAAAGCACAAGATGGACGGATCATGATATCATCTGACTCATGCTAAGGTCATTTACTGTAACTGACCCCCATCTTGTCAACCTTATTCGTGAAAATCCTAGGTACACCAAGATGACGCCCGAAGAGATCCTCGGAAAATTCGTGAGCGGGCGCATGATGGTGAAGGAGGCGCGATACGTGGACGATGCGCTAAATGGTCCACTACCCGTCTACGAACCACAGCCCGTTGCTCTCAAAGCAACAAACAGCAGGGAGGCGCTACCAAGCAATGTGGCACAAGTGGAGGCTGCCGGGCTAAATGAAGATGAGATGGCACTCACCATCAAATGTTTCAAGACCGCACTCAAAGGACGCAAAGAGTACCCCAACAAGAATAAAACAAGGGGAAATCGCTCATGCTTCAAATGCGGTAAGACTGGTCACTTTATTGCTCAATGTCCCGATAATGACAATGACCAAGCACAAGAAAGACATGGGAAGAAGGAGAAGAAGAAGAATTACAGGAAGGCGAAGGGCGAGGCGCATCTTGGAAAAGAATGGGGCTCCGACTGCTCTTCACCCGACTCCGACGATGAAGGACTGGCTGCCTCGGCCTTCAACAAGTCTTCACTCTTCCCCAACGAACGTCATACATGTCTTATGGCTAAGGAGAAGAAGGTATGTATTCGAGATACTCCTAAGTACTCTTCTTCTAGTGATGAGGAATCTTCTGATGATGAAGTAGATTACTTTGAATTATTTAAGGGTTTAGATAGAGCTAAGGTAGAGAAAATTAATGAATTGATCAATGCTCTAAATGAAAAGGATAGACTGCTAGAAAAGCAAGAGGACATTTTATATGAGGAACATGACAAGTTTGTTAGTGTTCAAAAATCCCTTGCTTTAGAAATTAAAAGAAATGAAATGCTATCCTCTGAGTTGTCTGCTTGCCATGAATCTGTCTCTAGTTTAAAAATTTTAAATGATGAATTAAATGCTAAGCTAGAGGAAGTTAATAAAACTAGTTTATGTGTAGAGCATGTTATTATTTGTAATAGAAGTAAGGATTTTGATGTTGATGCCTGTGATGAACATCTAATTTCTATTGCTAAATTAAACAATGAGGTGGCAAGTCTTAACGCTCAACTTAAGACTTGCAAAGTTGATTTTGATAAACTAAAATTTGCTAGGGATGCCTACACTATTGGTAGACACCCCTCAATTAAGGATGGACTTGGTTTTTGAAAGGAAACCAAGAACTTAACAAGTCAAAGGATTCCCATTCTCAACAAAGAGAAAGGGAAGGCCCCTATGACTAGTGGTCCTCAAAGGAACCATGCCTATATTTATAATAGGAAATTTACTAGTCATACTCGTAATAATGGATGTTTTGATCATGCTACTTATAATGACTCACATGCTATGTTTGCATCTAGTTCTACTTTTGTTCATGGTAGAAGTAGGCCTAGGAGAAATCATGTAGTGTCTCATGCTCCTAGGAGAATGTGCAATGGACCTTCTACTATTTATCATGCTTGCAATACTTCTTTTGTACTTTCATGTAAGAACACAAAAGTAGTTGCTAGGAAGTTGGGATCCAAATGCAAGGGAGACAAGACTTGTATTTGGGTTCCAAAAGTTATTGTGACTAACCTTACAGGACCCAACAAGAGTTGGGTACCTAAAACCCAAGCTTAAATTCCTTGCAAGTTTATGCATCCGGGGGCTCAAGCTGGATTATCGACAGCGGATGCACGAACCACATGATGGGGGAGAAGAAGATGTTCACCTGCTACGTCAAGAACAAGGATTCCTAGGATACGATCATCTTTGGAGATGGGAACCAAGGCAAGGTGAAAGGCTTGGGCAAGATAGCCATCACTAACGAGCACTCAATATCAAATGTATTTTTAGTAGAGTCACTCGGTACAATCTTATGTCTGTAAGTCAATTATGTCACATGGGTTACAAATGCTTGTTTACAAATGTTGATGTATATGTATTTAGAAGAAGTGATGGTTCATTAGCTTTTAAGGGTGTATTAGACGACAAGCTCTACTTAGTTGATTTTTCAAAAGAGAATGCCGGTCTAGATGCATGCTTAATAGCTAAGACAAATATGGGCTGGATTTGGCATCGCCGTCTAGCACATGTTGGGATGAAGAACCTTCATAAGCTTCTAAAGGGAGATCATGTGTTAGGACTAACCGATGTCTGTTTTGAGAAAGACAGACCTTGTGCAGCATGTCAGGCAGGGAAACAGGTGGGAAGCACTCATCACGGCAAGAATGCGATGACAACATCAAGACCACTAGAGCTTCTTCACATGGACCTCTTTGGACCCGTTGCCTACCTCAGCATCGGAGGAAGTAAGTATGGTCTTGTAATTATTGATGATTTTTCCCGCTTCACTTGGGTATTCTTTTTACAGGATAAGTCAGAAACCCAAGGGACCCTAAAGCTCTTCTTGAATAGAGCTCAAAATGAGTTTGAGCTTAAGGTGAAGAAAATAAGGAGCGACAACGGGTCCGAGTTCAAGAATCTGCAAGTTGAAGAATTTCTTGAGGAGGAAGGCATCAAGCACGAGTTCTCCGCTCCCTACACACCACAGCAAAACGGTGTTGTAGAGAGGAAGAACAGGACGCTAATCGGCATGGCGAGAACGATACTTGGAGAGTTAAAGACGCCCGAGCGGTTTTGGTCGGAAGCTGTGAACACAACCTGCCACGCCATAAACCAGCTCTATCTACACCGCCTTCTCAAGAAGACCTCCTACGAACTCCTTACCGGTAACAAACTCAATGTCTCGTACTTTCGTGTTATTGGGAGCAAATGCTACATTCTTGTGAAGAAAGGGAGACATTCTAAATTTGCTCCCAAGGCAGTAGAAGGGTTTTAACTAGGGTATGACTCAAATACAAAGGCTTATAGAGTCTTCAAAAAATCATCAGGATTAGTTGAAGTCTCTAGCGATGTTGTATTTGATGAGACTAATGACTCTCCAAGAGAGCAAGTTGATCTTGATGACATAGTTGAGAATGAAGTCCCGACGGCCGCAATGCGCACGATGGCGATAGGCGATGTGCGACCACAGGAACCACATGAAGAAGATCAACCATCTTCCTCAACAATGGTGCATCCCCCAACTCAAGACGATGTACAGGTACCTCAAGAAGAAGGGCAGGATCAAGGGGGAGCACAGGAAGAACAAGTGATGGAGGAAGAAGCACAACAGGCCCCTCCAACTCAAGTTCGAGCGTCGATCCAAAGACATCACCCCGTCGATCAAATTCTGGGTGACATCAGCAAGGGAGTAACTACTCGCTCACGATTAGCTAATTTTTGTGAGCATTACTCGTTTGTCTCTTCTACTGAGCCTTTCAGGGTAGAAGAGGCCTTGCAGGATCCGGACTGGGTGTTGGCCATGCAGGAAGAGCTAAACAACTTCAAAAGAAATAAAGTCTGTAGCCTAGTGCCACGTCCAAAGCTAAACGTTGTGGGAACCAAGTGGGTGTTCCGCAACATGCAAGACGAGCACGAGGTGGTGACAAGAAACAAGGCTCGACTTGTGGCAAAAGGTTATGTCCAAGTCGCAAGTTTGGATTTCGAGGAGACTTTTGCTCCTGTGGCTAGGTTAGAGTCAATTCGATTTTTGTTAGCCTATGCCGCTCACCATTCCTTTAAGCTATTTCAAATGGACGTGAGGAGCGCTTTCCTCAATGGGCCAATCAAGGAGGAGGTATACGTGGAACAACCCCCTGGCTTTGAGGATGACAGGTATCCCGACCATGTATATAAGCTCTCTAAGGTGCTCTATGGACTTAAGCAAGCCCCAAGAGCATGGTATGAATGCCTTAGAGATTTCCTTATTTCTAATGCTTTCAAGGTTGGGAAAGCCGATCCCACTCTTTTCACAAAGACATGCAATGGTGATCTTTTTGTTTGCCAAATTTATGTCGATGACATAATATTTGGTTCTACTATTCAAAAGTCTTGAGAGGAGTTTAGCAGGGTGATGATGCAAAAGTTCGAGATGTTGATGATGGACGAGTTGACCTACTTCCTTGGATTCCAAGTGAAGCAACTCAAGGACGACACTTTCATATCCCAAACAAAGTACACTCAAGATCTTCTCAAGAGGTTTGGGATGAAGGACGCCAAGCCCGCGAAGACACCGATGTGAACCGACGGGCATCTCGACCTCAACAAAGGAGGTAAGTCTGTTGATCAAAAGGCATACCAGTCAATGATAGGTTGATTACTTTATCTTTGTGCTAGTAGACCGGACATTATGCTTAGTGTATGCATGTGTGCTAGATTTCAATCCGACCCCAAGGAATGTCACCTTGTGGCCGTTAAGCAAATTCTTAGGTATTTAGTTTCTACGCCTTGCTTCGGGATCTGGTATCCAAAGGAGTCTAACTTTGACTTAATTGGATACACAGACTCCGATTATGCCGGGTGCAAGGTTGATAGGAAGAGCACATCATGGACATGCCAATTTCTAGGAAGGTCCCTGGTGTCCTGGAGTTCCAAGAAACAAACATCAGTTGCCCTATCCATCGCTGAGGCCGAGTACGTTGCCGCAGGACAGTGTTGCGTGCAACTACTTTGGATGAGGCAAACCCTCCGGGACTTTGGCTACAATCTGAGCAAAGTTCCACTCCTATGTGACAATGAGTGCAATCCGCTTGGCGGATAATCCTGTTGAACACAGCCGCACTAAGCACATAGACATCCGGCATCACTTCCTGAGAGTCCACCAGCAAAAGGGAGATATCGATATTTATCATATTAGCACCGAGAACCAGCTAGTCGATATCTTCACTAAGCCGTTGGATGAGAAAACATTTTGCAGGTTGCGAAGTGAGCTAAATGTCTTAGATTCACGAAACTTGGATTGATCTATAACATACATGTAGTCTATGCCTTTGATCATATTACTTTGTGCATTTACATCATTTGTTGTAAATTTATGGTGCTCAAGTTGTACAAGTCATCCCCGGACCTCTCAAGTTCATATGCAGATGTGCCCATATCGAGTGGGAGATGTGCTACAACTTGATCCCTTTGAGACTAATTTGTTTGTTTGAGTACACTTGATGTAGTCTCGAAGGTACATTGAAAGGGAAATGAACTTGAACGACGCCAAGACTTCCACTGCACTCCGGTATTAGTGTATTCAATTCCAAGTTCATACTTGTGCACTCATTGCCTTTTTGCTCTTAATTGACACTTTTTGGTGAGACAATGGGGTTAATGGGCCAAAAATGATCCTGTTTTGGTGCTTAATGCCAAAGGGGGAGAAATTAAGACCAAAGCAAATGGATCAGCTAACCACTTGTGAATTTTGAAAATAATAGAGTAATAATTTGTTGATTTGCCCAAAATCCTTATATTGCAAAATTTGGTCTCTTATGGGGGAGAATTTTGATTATGGGAAAAGGGGGAGTTTTTGGCACATGAGTAATTTTACTCTTGGAATATCTCTCGATTGGCCCAAACAAGTGTGTTTGACTTAGAGATAGGAAAAAGAATTTGATTTGCAAAAACAAACCAAGTGGTGGCAAAGAATGATCCAAATATGCCAAATCCTAAGTAAAAAGAATTTGGTCTTCATCTGCATTGATGTTGCACTTTTTTTTGTTACTTTTTGATGTGTTGGCATAAATCACCAAAAAGGGGGAGATTAAAAGGGAAATGTGCCCTTTGGGCAATTTCTATAATGTTTTGGTTATTAAATGCCCAACACGTTTGATTAAGTCCTTATGTGCTAAATAGAGTGAGAAGTGCAAATTATATAACAAGGTATGTTTCTAGACTAAATTGGTTTTTGAATACTAACATGTTTGTCTAAGTGCTAGAGACAGTGACAAGGCAAGAAGATTCGAATTGGAAAAAGATTGGCTGTGAGCAGCAAACATCAACTCGGGCCTGGCGCACCGGACAGTGTCCGGTGCGCGAGGCTGGCCGATGGTGAACTGGCTGCTCTCGGGAATACGACAGAGTCGTACGGCTAAAATTCACCGGACTGTCCGGTGAGCCAACTACGCCAGAAGCCAACGGTTGTCCGCGCGATCAACGCGCGACACGTGGCTAGCTCCAACGGTCGGCTAGGTGCACCGGACTGTGTCCGGTGCGTCAACCAGCCCCGAGGAGCAACGGTCGGTTGCGCCCGATATGGAAGGAGATTGAGCACCGGACATGAATAGTGGCTGTCCGGTGGTGCACCGGACTGTCCGGTGCACCACTCGACAGAAGGCAAGAATGGCTTTCCAAATTGATCTCCAACGGCTCCTAGCTGCCTTGGGGCTATAAAAGGGACCCCTAGGCGCATGGAGCAGAATACCAAGCATTCTCCAAGCATACTAAGACATCCAGACTTCGCTCCCACACATTTGATTCGTTGTGTTAGTGATTTGAGCTCCATTCGACTTGTGAACTCCATGTGTTGTCATTTGAGCTCAAGTCTTCACTTGTGTGCGTGGTTGTGCTGCGTATTTGAGTCTTGTGTGTGTTGCTCTCCCAACCTTACTCTCGTGCTTTCTTTGTGATCTATATTGTAAGGGCGAGAGGCTCCAACTTGTGGAGATTCCTCGCAAACGGGAAGAAAACTCTGAAAGGAAAAGACCGTGGTATTCAAGTTGATCATTGGATCACTTGAAAGGGGTTGAGTGCAACCCTCGTCCATTAGGACGCCACAACATGGAAGTAGGCAAGTGTTACTTGACCGAACCACGGGATAAAAATCGCGTGTCTCTCGTGTTGCTTTTCTGTGATTGTTCTGTTTACAAGAACTCGCTTCAAAGCTAATTAATCACACTAACACTTTAATAATCAAGTTTGTGGCTATTTATTGTTTGATTTTACAGGATCACCTATTCACCCCCCCCCTCTAGGTGCTCTCAAAATGGCCTTCACCACTTCCTCTAATGCTTTTGGTGCTTGATGACCATCACAAGCTTATGGACTAACTAGTTTGCCTAGTTAATTGTTTCACAGGTGCATAAGTCCATCTAGATCAATTCCAAGATGACTATCCAGAATAACATAGATTATTACGGACATGAGAGTTTTTTTTTGAGAAATCACCTGTACGCGGACCATACAGGGCCTTTCGGTGGACTGTCTGCGATACCTCGATGCATCTTGGACAGGAACTGTGTTGAAAACTACATTTCTAATATGGACTATCTATTGGAGAGAAAAACATTATTCAAGACCAAGCAAGGACTGTTCGGCCTCTAGGCGCGGACCGTTCGTCCGTTGAAAACCAGAAAACCCTGAAGGTGTCGGGTTCGGTAAAATTCATTTTTAGCGTCCTCGCGGACCGCCCGGGGTGCACGATCGGACCACCCGCAACTGCTTTATCTGATATTTGATGACACATTTAATGAACTTATAGCCATAGATATAGCTGTTACAGCTGATCGTTGCGATTTCAGTCGTTGATGTGAAGGGGCGGACCGTCCGGGCCAAGAGCGCGGACCGTCCGCGGTTGTCAGAAAATGGGCAACATCTAGGAAGTGGTTTATGGCTATAAATACAACCCAACCATCTCCATTCAATACATCCAAGCATTTCATTCATCCACATTCAATAAAAGAGTACGCACATCATTTCAAGACACATTCGAAGCTTCCAAGATCCTCCAAGTGCCATAATTGTGACGAGTGATCATTAGTGATTAGTGCCTTGGAAAGTCTAGATAGAGTGTGATCTTATCGCTTGGCTTTTGTCACACCCGTTTCTAAGGGCAGAGCCGGGCGCATAGCATATGTGTGCCAGGATCTATTTCCACACATATGTTGACGTCACAAGTGTAATATATCAAAAGAACAATGCATAAAAGCGTAAATAACGATTATATTAACATATTACACTTTGAACAGACATAATGTCTTAACCTTTATTCATCAAAGTACAGTGAAACAAGGACATCCATCCACAGGAAGATGACCGGGGGTATCACTAGACTAGCATCCATGGAGTTCAGCATCATATCTTCATCTGCAACTTCTAATCAAAATTAAGCAAAGGTGAGCTCACTTATGGTCGGGGCTCAGCAAGTGGGGGAAAACTAATGCAAGGTAACAAGGTGAGGCTAAGGTTGAGCAGTAAGCATTTTAGTTGGTCAACATTTTATTAACAACACCTGTCTTACTAATAAGTGTGAATCCCAAGTATCCCATTTAAACAAAGGAATATGAGTATATCAAAAACACTTAAGTGAAACCACTTAAGCAAACCATTGTCAGATCATCGGATCTTGATTTATTTCCATCTTCAAGTTCAATTATCATGTGAGGAGTGCAGGCTGCTCATAACCGTGAGCACGGCTGATATATCAGTTTTACACTCTGTAGAGGTGGTACAACTTTACCCACAAGCCGTGTATCCCCTCTAGCCTGGGTCGGCCAAAACCCAAAAACACTTCCGAGGTGAGTGGCTAGGGATCCACTATGAGGCTTTCACAAAATACACTTAATACGAAGCAACCCACTAAGGTTTCTAAAGACGATGGTGGAGGCCCCCTGGGTGAGGTACCTTAGCCAAGAATACGTCCCCATGTTAACGTGGGTTGCCAACACCTACCGCTCCCCCTCTTGCCCATATTTCAGGTAAGGTTGCCAGACACTAAGCATATAAATCTAATTACCAAAGCCAGAGCCATGATAGCACTCGTGGTTGCACTGTTTTCCCGGGTGTTCACTCCATGTTCCAATTAATATGCAATAATCTTGTTTAACCATCGGGTTAACAACAATAATGTAAACTTCCTATTTTGGAACATTAATATCATAAGCGGGAGTGACTGCACAAAGTTAAGTTGTAGCAATAGCATAGCTACGAAGGTAAAGTATAATTCCCAGGTTTGATCAAGGAATAAGGTTGGAAAGGTTATCTAAATAGGTAACCCGTCAAATTATGCATATATATCCAAAAGAATAAACTTTATTAAATATATTGTTTGGGATCAATAGGAGTATGCAGAGGGAGAAGTCCACTTGCCTTGCTTATTGAAAACTTGAGACTCTTCCACGGATCTGAATAGATCTTGATTCTTAACTACTAGATCAACCACTGAATATCACACAAACAAACAAGAAGAACAAGCACCACTCAATAACATACAACATTCATCATACGTAAAGCTAAAAGAAAGCCTAACAAAAAGAGCGTTCGCTTTTTAAAAAACATCGCAAGTAATGGTTATAATAAGAGGGTATTCTTTTCAAAAATGTGTGATCTATACTTTATAAAACAAGACATGAGCTTATAAATATCATAATTAAAATATACAAATATTAGGTTGACCATATTAATCTTTTTATAAAACGTCATTCGTGATATGTCTAAGATTAAGGGTTTATAAGACGATAAAACATGTTATAACAATATTAAACCTTTTTAACTTTTTAGAGAAGATATATGTTATATATCTAAGGTTAATGAGTTATAAAACACATTATTAAACAAGATCATAAATAGCTTAAACAACTTTTTATGTGAAAAGATCATAGTTATATTATTAATCACCTATTTAAGACGAGTTAGGTTATGGGCCTTAAGTGGATTTTCATGCAAAAGATAATGAACGCATAACCATCATTTAATTTCATTAAAAAGCACATAGCCTATATTATTATACTTGAAGTCAATATATATAAAGTAACATTTTAAGTTATAAAAGAACTTAAACTCTTATTACTGTATTTTATCCTTTAGGAAAAGTTAAGTGATTCGTACATAATGTGGACTAAATTCTATGAAATCATTAATCATGCCATAAATCTAGTTAAGACCAAATTGACTATTGGTTTGATTAATAAATTATGATAAAGGATAATTAATCTATTAATTATCTTTAATTCCATTGTAGGAACAAATGATCTAATTCATTAGAAGGAAGTTATGTATAAACTATCATTTTAGTTTATAAAAGTAATGACCCTTGTTATCTTTTAATTCAAAAATTGTAAATAATCTATTAATTGGACATATGTTTATTTTCTATTTTATTAAGAAACATATGTCTACATATTCTTTTAAGTTTCTATTTAATACGGCTATACTTAAACATCTATGACGAACCTTGTTAAATATGATATTTATTAAAAGATAATTAAAAATTAGAAACAAATTATCTATTTCTTTAGTAAGAAACCTATGTTTATCAACATACTATCAATTTCTTTATTAGAAAAGTATGAGCGCCTAATTAAGTTATTTTAACATTATTATAAATTCTACTATTTTGGGTTTTCTCCTTTTTTTCTAAATAGAATTTATACGTATAACTAAATATTGTTTATTTAATTCTTCTAACATTAATATACTAGAATTAATGGTAAATTACAAAATGTGACTTTTAATAACCTATTCATGGTTATTATGACATAAATGAGCATTTTACTATTCTAACTAATTAAGTGCTATACTTATGAATTCATTTATCATGAATAGTAAATATATTTTTATCTGACTAACATACGTGGCCTCGGTGTAATGACTTAACCAATTCATAAAAATAAACTAATTATTACCTAATTATTTATACTATAAATAGTGATCTCCTTTTAGTTTTATCTTTTCTTTCTAAAAGAAAAATGTCATTAATAAACAAAACATCTAATAATACATTAAACCACTGTTTATATTATAGTATTTGTATTGTTATAAATTTTATACCACTTACTAATTATGTGTTAAGAAGAGTTTTTATTATCTATTTAGTGAGTTTAAATGAACTTATGAATATAAACTTTTAGACAAATTCGTCATAAACAAAATTAACTAAGATATTATTTATCTAAAACACATGTGTCTACCAAATTTTGTCATACTTCTTTTAAATCCTAAATTCTAAAACAATTGGAAACAAATAACATGAATGATGTTAATATACTAATTCATCACGAATACTAAAAATCAATCGCTCGCATACATGAATTCCAAATCATAATATTCCAAAACACAACAAATAATTACCAAATTCATGAATTAATTCAAACTGTGATTTTGGAGTTAATAAAAACATTTGGGTTGTTTTCAACCTTGTGATGAATGGATGGATTTGATCACGGTGAGGTGAGGCGTGGATGGTCCGATTGGTGTGCTGTGCGATCGCGTCGACGACGGACGGCGTAACTCCGGCGATGCGTTCGGATGGCGGGCACGAATTCCGGTGAGGTTCCACGGATGGCAACGGTGTGGACGAACTCCGGCGAGGCACGACGGCGAGCGGTGGTGTTGCTGCGTGCGCAGGAAGGGGTTCACACGGCTGAGACTAGTTTGGGAGAGCGCGACCTGTGGCATGGCTTTGGCAAGGGGCTCGGCACTGGCGAAGTAGCGAGCAGGGCCTGAAGCAGAGGAGAACAGCAGGACACGGTGATCGCGGCAGCAGCAGCATGATGCGGATGAAGGCAGCGCGAACAGAGGCAAGAAAAAGAGCACACGAGAGGGAAGGCCATGCTGCTTCATTTTATAGAAGAGGAAAGGGAAGGATAAAGGACACCGGATTAACGCTCCATTAGTGGCCTCTTTGCTGCGCCCTTAAATTCATAGGGAAAAAACGGTCGTGTAAATTCCATTACTGGTGATTTGAAGATAGGAGCAAGAAACGGCTGGGTAGGGAACGGAAATGGGACGCCGGCGTACAACGCTAGGAGCTAGACGGGCGTAGAACGCGGGCCGGATGCATGACGTGGGCAGGTGCGTGGCGAGGCACGAGCTGCAGTGCAGGTCGCGACCGGTAGAACCGACGAGCTAGCAACCAGGAACAGACCGAGAGGACGAGCTGAGAGGTTGAGGATGTCCTGACGTTGTTGTCCCACACGTCATACAAACAAATAAAAGAGAGATAGTGTGGGAGAAATGGCAGTGCTAAATGGGTTAATTTGGTCGAGCGTGCATTTTCAATTTTTTGTTTTCTTTCTTATATATATAATTGTATATATATATAAGTATTTTAAAAATATAATAAATCCTAAAAAGATATATTTTTTTCAAAAAGAAATATCAAATTTTGAAAATTAACATTTTAGACAAAATGTATTATTGGAAAAAAAATTGGGCTCCACAAAAAAAGTGATTTTTTTGACAAATACCTACAATAAAAACTATTAACCTATGAAAAACATGTTCGAAAAACACTTATTTTAACTAGTCACTATTATTTTATAAATGAGATTTTCTTAGCAATTTAAATCCAAAATTAGATTTATAATCAAGCCAAACAAAATTAGTGCTTCAGCATGAATGCATCAAACACATGGTAAACTTAATTATTCAAGAAATTATTTAATTTATCACCATTTCATTATTTGAAAACATAAATATTTCCTTTTTACTGGAAATTAATAATATAAACTAAGTTAGGTTCAGTTGACCGATTTAGGGTGTTACAGCTTTGTTGATCATGCTTTTTGTCCTCTCCTTTTAAGCTCTCAAGTGACTTGTAAAGCTAGCAAGAGACACCTAATTGTGTGGTGATCCTTGCGGGGTCTAAGTGACCCTCGAGATTAAGGAGAAGCACTCAACCGGTCTAAGTTATCATTTCAGAGAGGGAAAGGGTTGAAAGAGACCCGACCTACGTGGCCTCCTCAACAGGAAGTAGGTTCTTCAGAACCGAACCTCAGGAAACAAATCACCATGTTCATTTGTGTTGATCATTACTTTGCGATTTGATTCTTCCTCTCCCCTCTCTAAGTTCTCTTGCTTGTAATTATTTTGAGTTGGCTCCTAAAGTTATTCGCACTGATTCACTCGTGGCAAGAAGAACTCTCTTCTGCACTCCGATTTCATTTATACTCGTTCTAACGCTAACCTCGAGTGAAGTTCGTGTTCAAAATTTATAATTTCTAGGTTTTGCCTATTCACCCCGTCTAGGCGACTTTCACACACGATTGATCTATAGTAACAAAAAATGTGATGCTCTAAGTGTCATGCCCAGGTGTGAATGTGAAAGTCGCCTAGAGGGAGGGGGTGAATAGGTGAAACCTAAAATTTATAAACTTGAAGACAAAACTTCACCCGAGTTTAGCGTTATAATAAGGATAAATGAAATCAGAGTGCGGGAGAGAGTTCTACTTGCTTAGACTTGCTCAATCAATTATGGATAACTTTGGGAGCCAACTCAAATCGATTGTAAGCAATAGAAGTAGAGAGAGGGGGACGAAGAATCAAATCACAAATCAAGATTAACACAAAAACATGTGAGATTTGTTTCTCGAGGTTCGGTTCCAAAGAACTTACTCCCCATTGAGGAGTCCATGTAGGACGAGTCTCTTTCGACCCTTTCCCTCTCTCAAATGGTCACTTAGACCAGATGAGTGCTTCTTCTTAATCTCAAGGGTCACTTAGGCCTCGCAAGGATCATTAGACACTTAGGTGTCTCTTGCTACCTTTACAAGCGAGTGAGATCAGGAGTGAGAGGAAGAAAGCACGATCAAAACACCAAGCAAAAAGAACAACAAGAATTCACAATCACACGCTAGAAAAATATTAAAATATCTAGAAAAATAAAAAATTTCTTAAAACATTCTAGAGCTAATTTAATGCACGCCACTAAAAACTCGATAACGTCTCTTCCATGCCATCACAATATTTATCTTTCTAGGGTGTTGCCCACTTCCACGAGCTTCCGTCCATTCTTGTTTGCAAAACATCATCTAAGCCACACTTTCAACTAATGCAAAACATCACATATGACAACATGAGGTGGATCCTCACGCTCTCATGCAATCGAGCACAAACCAAGAAAGCCTAAGTTTCGTCCTTACATCCCTAACTCACCTTTCATTGTGAGTCAGAGAAGGAGTGCACTTGGAGCGCATGAATTATGCACCTCTCCAAGTAAGTTTGTTTAGTTTGCTTCACCTTAGCTTTTACCATTGGGGTATCCCTTTACTATAATAGTTGCATCCTTTTCACAATGCTCATGTTTACATTATAACCCTCAATCCCTATTTAATCAATACCTAAGGAGTAATGTCAATTTCCCCTGAATCAATTATAGAAAGTTGCCCATGCTACTTTGACTCTCGTCCTATGTTTGTAAAGCCTTTACCTAGGATAATACCATCCCGACTAGTCTTCCGAGTTCCCAACACTCTAAACGTGTCGTAAGCCTGTGAAATAATAAGCAACTCTAATGATTAGCCATCTATCAACTGTATGGGAGTGCTTACGATAACCAGCTAAAACATCTCGAGTGTGGTGGCCATCTAATGGTGCAACACACAATCCACCAGAAAACCAATGACACATCACCATGCAAATATGAGATATCCATGCTTCACCCAACATATTTTATGTATCGTTCCTCCTCACTCATTCTACTCCCTAGCTACTTCCTAAATAGTGTCTCCTATACTTAGCCAGGTTTTCATATACAAGGGATTGCTTATCGAGCCTCTCTTATAGAAATTCTCGTTAAGATCCTATTCATATTAGTAAATCACTTAGTAATCACATCTTTGATGTATGTAGCAGGTCTTGTTATCTAAATGCATGCAATCAATTTGTATACTTGAAATCAGATTACATAAAGATGGTTCTTTTGTTTGACATATAACCGGTGTAGACTCGAGATGAGAAGATCAAGAAAAGAGAAGGGTAAAGAATGTCATATATCTCAAGAGCTAGATAATTTTTCGATAAACAAGTTGGAATTGCCTCAACAAAAATGGATGGAATTGGACCAAAAAAGTTATTTAGTTTTGTTGTTGATTTGACATTAGTGGAAACATCAAGATTCATGAGTTAACCAAGTATCACATTGACCAAATTGAACAAACGATAGATCAAGGTTGTGTTCATTGAGAATTGAATATGGGAGAATGAGGATACATTGAACAGTAATTTTCTACTTCCCTTTATAGCAAAAAAATCATGTACTAAATGCAAAACAAACAAGATGTTCACACACGTTCATTTACTTCTCGTGACTAACCTCATAGGCTACACACAATTGCTCTATAGTGACAAAAATGTGATGCTCTAAGTGTCATGCTCACGTGTGAATGGTTGGAAAGATGATATTACTTGTGCATGATTGGTACGAGAGGTTGTCGAGTGTTATGCTAATGCGAGACGAGTCACACGTTAACGTGCTCCTTTTAGCTCTTACCAGCATTCATTGTCACTTTAGTCACCACGTGAGGTGCACGCCTGATGATGCATGCAAGACTTATCCTCTTCCACTCTCCGATATAGCTATGGAAAGGCGAGACCCACGATGTTCTCTAGTCGTGACATCGATCTTGTTGGTTTTCCCCCTCCACTAACCTAGCCAAAGGTCGAAGTGTTCAAGTAGGTATATGTTCTATAATGGAGTCAATGGTGGCATTTTTTGGCAGGTTGTTGTCCCTCCAAACCGCTGACGCCATCCTGCGTGTCATAGCCTATGCAATGATATCCTTATGGGGTACGTTTCTTCCCACAAGTTTGGTTGCTAGTTTTATTTATTTTTCTATGTGTGTGGGTGGGTGGGTGGGGGGGTATTGCTACCTTGTCGATGTGGGTTTCTAATGTCTGTTACCCGGCCATTAGAACTTGAATGTATCAATTACTTCTTTTCTTAGCAAGAAAGGGACCTTGCCAAAGGCCATTCAACATGTGTTGTTGATGATGATTCTATCACCTTATATGATTGGAAATTGAAGGCGTCGGTCACTTCTTTCCCTAATTTGCAAGGCAATGTCCTTGCCTATTGTTCATGGATGCGGAGACACATCCTTAACATCGTATGTCCATCTCGGGTACTTTACTCTGATCAGCTTCGACAAGGCTATATCATTCATTCTAGGTTTGAAGGAGGGTGAAAGAGAAGTTTCAAAACCTGCAAGGACTTTGTTTCTTAGTCTCAGTGGGTCTTCCTGTATCGGGTTGTTTGCGTAAGTTAAATAGTGCATTAATATTAATATCAGTCTAACTCCAACGAAGTTTCCTTTAAGAAAACAAAATCCTACGCGGGCGCATGCAGTAATCGGATATACACGTACTTGGATAGTTGGATGGCAGTTGGCAATAAAAGGCGTGCATGACACGTTCGCTGTGTACAGGCTAAGCCATCTGTCATCGCTCTTAACCCCACGTAGCAGCAATCCAACGCGCCCACCTCCGTCCATAAATCCACAAGGCCCCCGGAGTCTCTGTCCAGCGGGCCCGGCAGTCCCACAAGATCATAGCACATACGCTTCCTCCATTCCACTCGGCCGCGACCGCGACCGCGACGGCGAGCGAGGGGCCGAGGTGGGACGCCGCGCCGCTTCTGCAGAAAGAAAAAGGCCAGGTGAGGTGCTCGACGCGGGAGCGGGACCGGAGTAGCGCCAGCGTCCCATTCCCGGCCAACCTCCCCGTTCATCTCCATGCCGACCTGACTCGGTATGATAAGATCCATGTGATCCCGAGCCTGATCCGAACACGATCCCTTTCTCCCCTTTCCCTGCGGAGTGCGGAGCTCCAGTGAAGGAACCAAACAGCGCAACACACGAACACACCAGGCGGCAGGCACCACCCCGTCCTTTTCCTGCCTTTTTTTCCCCCGTCGAGTTGATCCATCCAGTCGCCAAAAGCTTTGCTAAATTTCACGTGTCTCGCCTCGAGTCGTCCCTAATCCGACGATGCCTTGTTCTACTCCTAAAAAACCCAAAGATCCTGACTTTCTCTTGCTGCTAGCCTCCCTTTTCCCTTCTCCCTTAATCGCACTGTTGGAAGCTCTTCGCTGTCACCCCCACCCACCCTCGGCGCTCTTTTTTTAGCATTTTCCTTGGGCTCTGGACTCCAAAATCCCAGCCTTTTGCTTGCTTCTCTGTCTCCTGCTGATTGGTGTCCCCGGGTCCAGGACTCTTGATTTGCTCCTCGCGGGGGTTCGGTCCCATGGCGGCAGCTGCGCTGGCAATGGCAGAGCAGGTGGTGGCCGAGCTCCGAGTGAGGTGTGAGACGCCACCGTCGATGCTGCGCGAGCTGGCCGCGGAGATGGCCCGCGAGATGGGCGCGGGGCTGGAGAAGGACGGCGGGAGCAGGGTCAAGATGCTCCTCTCCTACGTCGATAAGCTCCCCACAGGGTTCGTGCTTCTGAACCTGTCTTTCTTGCTCTGTTTGTCTGATGATCAGAGGATGATTTCGCGTCCTGTTGCTTGTTTGGTAGTCCTAACAATAACAGGATAGTGTAAAGACCTCGTTCAGGAAACAGTATTTTGTAGAAAGTCGTGACGTGTTCCTTCCATGCTCAGCATCACTATTATTGAGAGGATATAGCATATCAACATGTTTCTGTTTTTTTTTAATTCTTTTTGGTAATAATTTATATGACTGGATTTAAGAACGATATATCTATGGAATGAATTTGGCCATCATATGCAATAGCATCTACGTCTGAATCTGATAGCATAAAAGGACTATCCAACTGATGCATATAGACATAATCTAAGGATAATTGTTGTCAAGAGGCAGGCAAATCCATCTGCCTTGAGCACACCGTTACAGTATTTTACTTGTACCACTGACTTCAGGAGAGAGGAAGGATTATTCTATGGATTGGACCTAGGAGGAACGAATTTCCGCGTCTTGAAAGTGCAACTAGGTGGGAATGAGAAGCATGTCGTTGACCGTGACTCCAGAGAAGTCGGCATTCCACCACATCTGATGTCAGGGAGCTCCTCGGTAAGTATAGCCGTCAAGAATTCAGTTAATGGGGTTTGTTTTTAATCTGACAGTATGCTTTTACAACATCCTAGGAGCTTTTTGGTTTCATTGCTTCTGAATTGGCCAAGTTTGTTGACGATGATGAGAAGTGCGCTAACATTTCGAATGGCAAGAAGCGAGAAATAGGGTTCACGTTTTCGTTCCCAGTGAAGCAGCGTTCTGTAGCTTCCGGTACGCTTGTCAAGTGGACAAAGGCATTTTCCATTAATGATGCTGTAAGTCTTGATGTGCCCATATACCAAACTTGTCTGTGTTCAACGTGAAAGGTTTTGTTAACTGAAGCTTCTCAAAGATCTTGTATTGCTGCTCCATTGATGATCATAGTGATCTTTATCCTGAAGCTATTTTTAGTAACAATGTTTTATTGGATCAAGTGTACGCACTGAAATGTTTTCTTATTGAAAACGCTCCGTTAAATTGATGTTTGTATGGAATCAGGTAGGCGAAGATGTGGTGGCTGAACTGCAAACAGCCATGGAGAAGCAAGGTCTGGACATGCATGTAGCTGCATTGGTGAGTGTTGTCAACATATTTTTTTTGTACTCCATCAGTCTTGGATAAGCAACTTGTGGTTTCAGCAGACCTTGTGATGAAACAGATTAATGATGCTGTTGGGACGCTGGCGGGAGCAAGGTACTACGACAAAGATGTCGTCGCTGGTGTAATATTTGGCACTGGCACAAACGCAGCATATGTTGAGAAGGCAAATGCTATTCCAAAATGGGAGGGTGAGCTGCCCCATTCAGGAGACATGGTAAGATTCGAGCCTTGGAGACCACATTGTTTTTTACTAAATCTAGCAGTACTCAGAGAAGATTGCAGGTTGGGCTGTGCTAATTTTTATTTAGAAAAAAAAAACGATTTTGCTGTACTTCAGGTCATCAACATGGAATGGGGTAACTTCTTCTCATCTCATCTCCCCATCACTGAATATGATCAAGAATTAGATAAGGAGAGCTTAAATCCAGGCGAACAGGCAAGTTTGTGTATAGAAGATACATGCTGCTGTTCATACTGTTGGTTTCTCATGTTGTTGTCTCGCTACCGGCTTCTTTCAGATTTACGAGAAGTTAACGTCAGGAATGTATTTAGGTGAAATTGTAAGGAGGGTGCTCCTTAAAATATCATTGCAGTCCGCCATTTTTGGTGATATTGACCACACTAAGCTTCAAACCAATTTCCTTCTGCGGTACGTGTCAGCTTGGCTTTTTTTGTAGCTGCACTCTTTATGTTAAAATCTGGAACAAGGTTGCGAAGCATTGGCTTCAAAATTTAAATTACATGCTTACGTAGGCCTTTCATCATGTTTTATGATTTAATTGAACAGATAATTGTGGGGTGTAGCAACAAAAGTGTCAAATTCAATTCAAGCTTGGCTTGTGCTAATAAATCTAGGTTTATGTGGTTCACAGGACTCCACATATTTCAGCAATGCACCATGACGAAACATCTGATCTGAAGATTGTGGCCGAAAATTTTGAAGAAAACCTAGAGGTACGTCGGCATTGTGACCATGTGTTTTGTCATGTCATACCGAGGTATACCTGAGCTGGTTTGATGATGTCTACTGCAGATTACAGGCACATCCTTGGAGGCTCGTAAGCTGGTCGTTGAAATCTGTGACATTGTGGCGACAAGAGCAGCCCGGCTGGCTGCTGCGGGGCTTGCAGGGATCCTCATGAAGACCGGGAGAGATCACAGCGTCGACAACCAACGGTCAGTCATCGCCATCGACGGAGGACTGTTCGAGCACTACACCAAATTCCGCCGGTGCTTGGAGACCACACTGGGTGAGCTGCTAGGAGACAAGGTGTCCAAGGCGGTGGCCATCAAGCATGCCGACGACGGCTCAGGAATAGGTGCTGCCCTGATTGCAGCTTCACAGTCTCAGTACAAAAACGACTTAGTGGCCGTTAAGCATGCAGATGACGGTTCAGGAGTCAAGTATGCAGAAGACAAGCGTGCAGATGACGGTTCAGAAATAGGTGCTGCCCTGATTGCAGCCTCGCAATCTCAGTAGAGAGATGTCCGAGTGGTATAGAGGTAGCAAGTAGCTATGATTTGTTTCCAACGTCTTAACTGTCCAGCGTCTGCAGTTTAGCATGCTAGAGCTGGATGCGATCTGTAACCAAAACCAGGCTTGGCCAACTGGCTGTTCATAATTCCAATAACAGCAGGGTTGCAGATGTCTCCTAATCCCCTACGATCTTAAAAACTTTTGAATGTTTAACCATCAGAGCTTCTTCTATGCACTGAACCATCGGCTGTTAGACTTGTGAACAAGGTAGTTTCTATGTCATCTTTCTCATCCTTACCAAAGCTCCACAAACGAGGCCGTGTAAGAGCTAATACGATGGTGAGGAAGAGGATTTGGAAACGGATTTTGCACAGCGGTCACAGATACAGAAATATCAAAGGAGTTATCTTCGTTGACAACACCTCTGCGAACGTAAGTGTCCCTGGGCAAATCTTTATCCGTTGGAGCTGACGCGACTACACGAGCCCTTGGATCTGGCAACTGGTGGTTCCAAAAGCTTCGGGGGCAGTCTCAGGGATCCCCAAGACCCCAACCCCCCTGTATGTCTTTGCATTTAGACGCTACGGCTGGATATTGGCAATTGCATAGCGTTGTGCATGTTCATAGCTCTAGCAAGGGAACTGTGTCCATTCATGATTAACGACCGGAATACTTCAATGTTGCTGTAATCTTGTAGTGCGTCAGCACTACTTGCATTAGTTGCACGTAGATGTATTAGTCTATCGCGTGTGTTACTGTATGGCATATTTGTTTTAGCGTAGATCACGGCGAGCTGGAGACTGCACAGTCTGCGTCGTGACCGCGTCGTTCGGGTATTCGCCGCCACCACCTGTACGCCGTGCATGTCGCACGGGCCACCGAAAGATGAGGGGCTTCGTGCAGCTGCGGGGAGTGGCGGGGAAGTCGTATCACTCCGTGTAATAAGACTATGTTAATGCATCAGAAAACGGCGCGCGAGTTGCAACCTAAAAACACCTCTGTCTCAGCGTTCGTCCGTCGGCTCTGGTGATCGCGCTCTGTCGTCGCGCTGCCACAGTTCGTGCTCATCGCCGGCCGCCGTGTTTCGGTTCCAACATTCTGGTATCAGAGCCGTGGTTGTATGCACTACGACGGGTCGGTATCTCCTGCGAAGAAGAAGTGCGTCCTCACTCGACGACAACTGTCGAACACCATGACTTCAACGTCGACCACCGGAGGCGGCGTGAAGGAGAGCTCACTAATGTGGCCACTTCTCGGCCACGATAACTACTACGAGTGGGCGATGTTGATGCAATGCAACCTTGAAGCGATGGAGATCTGGGATGTGATTGATCCCGGGATCAATCCCAAGCGAGTGCACGATCGCCAAGCCATGAGCGCGCTCCTGCGCTCGGTGCCGAAGGAGATGTGGCAGTCGCTCGGCGCCCGGGCGACAGTGAAGGAGGCGTGGGAGGCGGTGAAGTTAATGAGGCTCAGCGCCGATCGGGTGAAGGAGGTGAACGCCCAGAAGATGCTCCAAGAGTTCGAGAACATCAAGTTCAAGGATGGAGAATCGGTCAAAGTTTTCGGGATGCGAATCACCAACCTTGCCGGCAACCTTGGAGCACTTGGCGAGGTCGTGGAAGATGTCCGCGTCGTCAAGAAGTTCCTGCGGGTGGTTCCGGCGCGCTTCACCCAGGTAGTTGTCACGATTGAAATGTTCTGTGATCTCAAGCAGCTCTCGGTGGACGAACTGGTGGGGCGTCTGCGTGCGGCTGAGGATCGATTCGACGACAAGGTCGAACACCTCGTTGATAAGGCAGGACGGCTCCTTCTCGCCGAGGAGGACTGGCTTGAGAAGAACAAACACCGTCTGCGTTCAGGCTACAAGGACGGTGGTGGTGACTCCGACGCTGGCTCCTCGAAAGGCAAGTCGCCGGCACACCACGACGGGAATGCCTCTGGACCAGTCAAGCTGACCTCCCAGGGCACTCTGCGGCGTAAAGGACGGTGCCGCAACTGTGGGATCTACGGTCACTGGGTTGAGGACTACAAACGCCCAAAGAGGGGGAAGAAGGAGACACCGACGCCTGAGGCAAATGTGGCGATCGGTGGAACTGAACACAATGGCGCACTGATGCTGGCCACTTGTGAGTTGTGACATTGTGCACGATGTGGTTCAGCATGTTCATCTGACAGAGAAGACTATACCAATTTCAGTTCCTGAAGGTATGTGGGTCCTTGACACTGGAGCAAGTAATCACATGACAGGTACACGGTCGTCGTTGACACAGCTTGACCAAGGTGTTCGGGGAACAGTTTGGTTTGGAGATGGGTCTGTCGTCAGAATACAAGGTATGGGTTCGGTTATTATGCAAGGCAGTGGTAATGGGCACAAGGTGTTAACTGATGTTTACTACATTCCTGAACTAAGAACCAACATAGTCAGTTTGGGTCAATTAGAAGAAAAAGGCTTTAAGTTTGGAGGTGGAAATGGAAAATTATGTGTGTATGATCAAGAACATATGTTGTTAATAGCTGCACCTAGAACTGCAAATAGGCTCTACACCATCAAATTTGGTCTGTCAGCACCTGTGTGTTTGCTGTTAAATACCAAACACAAGTCATGGCAGTGGCATGCTAGATTTGGTCACCTAAATTTCAGAGCCCTACATGATCTTAGTAGCAAAAACATGGTTGATGGCATGCAAACTGTGAAAAAGGCTGAGCAAGTATGTGATGGTTGTGTTCTTGGGAAACAGCATAGGAAACCTTTTCCAACTGTGTCAAGTTTCAGAGCTGAGAAAGGGTTAGAACTAGTTCATGCAGATTTGTGTGGTCAGATTACTCCTAAAAGTATAGGTGGTGCCTCATATTTTCTTTTAGTAGTAGATGACCATAGTAGATATATGTGGGTTGAGATGCTTAATACTAAGGATCAAGCACTAGACTGTTTCAAAAAAGTCAAGCAAAGGGCAGAAGTTGAACTGGGTGGTAGTCTGAAGGCATTGAGAACAGACAGAGGGGGAGAATTCACATCAAACCTGTTTTTAGTGTTCTGCAGTCAGTTTGGAATCAAACACTACACCACAACTCCATATTCCCCTAAGAAAAATGGGGTTGTTGAGAGGAGGAACCAGTCTGTGGTTGAAATGGCCAGGTGCCTGCTGAAATCGATGAGAGTTCCATCAATATTTTGGGGTGAGGCAGTGAGAACTGCAGTGTATCTCCTCAACAGATCACCCACAAAAGCTCTGAAAAAAAGACTCCTTATGAAGCTTGGCATGGAAAAAAGCCCAAAGTGAGTCACCTGAGAATCTTTGGTTGTGTAGCACATGTGAAGCGTGTTGGTCCTGGAATAAATAAGCTTGCTGACAGATCCAGCAAAATGGTATTTATTGGCTATGAGTCAGGAACTAAAGCATACAGGTTCTTCGATCCAGCTACAAATAAGCTGGTAGTTAGTAGAGATGTGGTATTTGAAGAAGGGAAACCTTGGGACTGGGACAGTTCAAAGTGCAGCACAGATCAACAGGAGAATGACACTTTTATTGTTCACTATGATCTAACTGACCAAAACATGGCAACAGCTGGGGATGATAGTAACCCAACACTGTCAGACCAAAGTACAGGAGGAGAAAATTCAGTTGGCCAAAGCAGTGGAACAGGACAAGTTAATGAACCTGCTTCTCCATACACTCCAATATCAAGTATGATGCAAAATCAAGGGATGGGAACTCCATCTGTTCAACAATCAGAGAGCTCAGGGTCAGGACCAAACAGGTTCAGAACATTGACTGATTTGTTTGATGCAACTGAACAAGTGCATGACTTTTAAAAGGGAAATAGGCTCAAACCTTTTCCTATATAATTTTGGTGGTTGAATTGCCCAACACAAATAATTAGACTAACTAGTTTGCTCTAGAATATATGTTCTACAGGTGCCAAAGGTTCACAACAAACCAATACAAAGTTAAAAGAAAGGGTTCAAAATGAAATGAGCAAAATAAACCGAAGTCTGCCCTGGTCTGGCGCACCGGACTGTCCGGTGTGTCACCGGACAGTGTCCGGTGCACCAGGGAGAATCACTCTGAACTGCTCAGCTTCGGGTTTCTAGAAAATGCTCTCCGCTATAATTCACCGGACTGTCTGGTGTGCCAGCGGGAGCAACGGCTACAGCGCAACGGTCGAGTTCAACGATCGCTGATAACGCTATAGTGCGCGGACTGCGCGCTCAGAAGTCAGAGCAGGCGCAGAAGGCGCACCGGACAGTGAACAGGACCTGTCCGGTGCACCACCGGACTGTTCGGTGGCCCAGCTGTCAGAAGCTCCAACGGTCAAACCCTAACGGTTGGGTGACGTGGCTGGCGCACCGGACAGTGTCCGGTGGCTCACCAGACTGTTCGATGTGCCCGTCAACAGACAGCCTCCCCAACGGCCATTTTGGTGGGTGGGGCTATAAATACCCCCAACCACCACACTTCAAGGCATCCAAGTTTTCAGCCAACATATTCAATACAAGAGCTAGTGCATTCAATACAAGACACAAATAGATTGAATCAAAGCCTCTCTAAGTCCCAAATTCCACTCAAAGCAATTAGTGACTAGAGAGAGTTTTGCTCGTGTCTTTGAGCTCTTGCGCTTAGATCGCTTTTCTTCTTCCTCTTTCTTGTTCTCAAGCAACTTGTAATCAACACAAGAGACACCAAGTTGTGGTGGTCCTTGTGAGGGGTCTAAGTGACCCGTTGATTAAGGAGAAAAGCTCACTCGGTTTAGGTGACCGTTTGAGAGAGGGAAAGGGTTGAAAGAGACCCGGTCTTTGTGACCACCTCAACGGGGAGTAGGTTTGCAAGAACCGAACCTCGGTAAAACAAATCACCGTGTCACACTCTTCATTTGCTTGTGATTTGTTTTCACCCTCTCCTTCGGACTCGATTTTATTTCTAACGCTAACCCCAACTTGTAGTGTGTGCTTAAGTTTATAATTTTCAGATTTCGCCTATTCACCCCCCCTCTAGGCGACTTTCAATTGGTACCAGAGCCTGGTACTTCATTAGAGCCTAACCGCTCAAAGTGATGTCGGGAGATCACGCCAAGAAGGAGGTCGTGACCGGCGAGAAGCCCGCCGCAAGCCACGGGAAGGCTCCATCAAGGGAGTCCGGCTCCAAAGGAAAGGGAGAATCACCTCCCCGCGTCAAGTCGCACCGGAGTGGCGACAAGAAGAAAATGAAGAAGGTGGTCTACTACGAGACCGATTCTTCGTCGCCCTCCACCTCCGGCTCCGACGCACCGTCCGTTACTTCTAAGCGCCATGAGCGCAAGAAGTTTAGTAAGACCCCCCTACACTACCCTCGCATTTCCAAACGTACTCCATTACTTTCCGTCCCATTAGGCAAACCACCGGTTTTTGACGGTGAAGATTATTGTATGTAGAGAGATAAAATGAGGCATCACCTAACCTCACTCCACACTAGTATTTGGGATGTTGTTGAGTTTGGAGTACAAGTACCATCCGTAGGGG
Organism: Zea luxurians; assembly: GCA_029449295.1. Lineage (NCBI taxonomy): Eukaryota > Viridiplantae > Streptophyta > Magnoliopsida > Poales > Poaceae > Zea > Zea luxurians. The sequence goes on along the minus strand of JAOPSE010000014.1, from coordinate 101,750,854 downwards.
ATGAAGATTATGATTCGGACGAGGTTGCCCAAATACGGCACTTCAACTCCCAAGCCACTACTATACTCCTCGCCTCTCTAAGTCAAGAGGAGTATAATAAGGTGCGAGGGTTGAAGAGTGCCAAAGAGATTTGAGACGTGCTCAAGACCGCGCACGAAGGGGATGAGGTGACAAAGATCACCAAGCGGGAAACGATCGAGGGGGAGCTCGGTCGTTTTATGCTCAACCAAGGAGAGGAGCCGCAAGCCATGTACAACCGGCTTAAGACCTTGGTGAATCAAGTGTGCAACCTCGGGAGCACAAAATGGGATGACCATGAGATGGTCAAGGTTATTCTAAGATCACTTGTTTTTCTTAATCCTACACAAGTTCAATTAATTCGTGGTGATCCTAGATACAAACTAATGTCTCCCGAGGAGGTTATAGGAAAGTTTGTGAGCTTTGAATTGATGATCAAAGGCTCCAAACAAATCATCGAGCGAGGCGCCACCTCAACACCCGAGGTGCAACCCGTTGCCTTCAAGGCGACGGAGGAGAAGAAAGATGAGTCTACATCAAGTAGGCTCCCCATCGGCGCCTCCAAGCTCGACAACGAGGAGATGGCGCTCATCATCAAGAGCTTCCATCAAATCCTCAAGCAACGGAAGGGGAAAGACTACAAGCCCCGTTCCAAGAAAGTTTGCTACAAGTGTGGTAAGCCCGGTCACTTTATAGCAAAATGTCCTATTTCTAGTGACAGGGGCGACGACAAGAGGGGGAAGAAGGAGAAGAAGAGATACTACAAGAAGAAGAGCGGCGATGCCCATGTATGCCGGGAGTGGGACTCCGATGAGAGCTCCACCGACTCCTCCGACGAGGACACCGCCAACATCGCTGTCAACAAAGGCCTCCTCTTCCCCAACGTCGGCCACAAGTGCCTCATGGCAAATGACGGCAAAAAGAAGGTAAAATCTAGAGCCTCCACTAAATATGCAACATCTAGTGATGAGGATAACTCTAGTGATGATGAAGAAAATTTGTTTGCTCTTTTTTCCAACCTAAACATGCAACAAAAGGAAAAATTGAATGAATTAATCAGTGCTATTCATGAGAAGGATAAACTCTTGGATAGCCAAGAGGACATCCTTATTAAGGAAAACAAGAAGCATGTTAAGATTAAAAATGCTTATGCTCAGGAAGTAGAGAAATGTGAAAAATTGACTAGTGAGCTAAGCACTTGCCATGACACCATCTCCAACCTTAGAAATGAGAATGTTAAATTAATTACTAAGGTTGATAAGTTAGATGTTTGTGATGATTCACCTGTCAAACTTTAAAATGATAATGCTAATTTGATTGCTAAAATTGACAAGTTGAATAAATCACTCTCTAGCCTTAAAATTGAGAATGAAAAATTAATTGCTAAGGCTAAAGATTTAAAAGTTTGCAATGATGTTATTTCCAATCTTAGATATGAAAATGTCATGTTACATGCTAAGATTGATGATTTAAATGTTTGCAAACCCTCTACTTCTAGTGTTGATCATGTTTTTATTTGTACTAGATGTAGAGATATTAATGTTGATGCTATTCATGATCACCTAGCTTTAATTAAACAACAAAATGATCACATAGCTCAACTTAGTGCTAAAATTAATGAGCATGACTTAGAAAATGAAAAATTTAAATTTGCTAGAAGCATGCTCTATAGTGGGACACGCCCAGGCATTAAGGATGGCATTGGCTTCCAATAGGGAGGCAATGTTAAAATTAATGCCTCTAAGAGATTGTCTAACTTTGTTAAGGGCAAGGCTCCCATGCCTCAGGATAACGAGGGCTATATTTTATATCCTGCTGGTTATCCTGAGAATATGATTAGGAGAATTCATGCTAAGAAGACTCATTCTATTTCTCACCATGCTTTTATTTATAAGAATGAGGCTTTTAGCTCTAGCCGTTCTACCCATGTTAAAATGCCTAAGAAGAAATCTCCTATTGCATCAAATGATCATAACATTTCATTTAAGACTTTTGATGCTTCTTATGTGCTTACTAACAAATCAGGCAAAGTAGTTGCCAAATATGTTTGGGGCAAACACAAGGGGTCAAAGACTTGTGTTTGGGTACCCAAGGTGCTTGTTTCTAATGTCAAAGGATCCAAGACCATTTGGGTACCTAAGAACAAGGCCTAAACTTGTTTTGTAGGTTTATGCATCCGGGGGCTCAAGTTGGATCATCGATAGCGAGTGCACAAACCACATGACTGGAGAGAAAAGAATGTTCTCCTCCTATGAGAAAAACTAAGATCCCCAAAGAGCTATCACATTCGGGGATGGAAATCAAGGTTTGGTCAAACTCAATTTCATTTCTAACGCTAACCCCGGCTTGTAGTGTGTGCTTAAGTTTATAATTTTCAGATTTCGCCTATTCACCCCCCCTCTAGGCGACTTTCAACTTTGAGTACAGTGGAGTGTGCATGCTGGCAGCTGATGAACCTGCATGTGTGGAACAGGCTCTTTCACAGGACTGCTGGAAAAGAGCTATGGAGGTTGAACTGAAGTCAATTCAAGAAAGTCAGACCTGGGAGATTGCTGATCTGCCAAGGGATCACAAGGCTATAGGACTCAAATGGGTTTTCAAAGTAAAGAGGGATCCAACTGGGAATATTGTTAAGCACAAGGCTAGATTGGTAGCTAAAGGATATGCTCAGATCCAGGGGGTGGATTATGATGAGGTTTTTGCCCCTGTGGCAAGGCTAGAGACAGTGAGAATACTGTTGGCCATAGCAGCTGAAGGGGAGTGGGAAGTGCATCACATGGATGTGAAGTCTGCATTCCTGAATGGAGATCTCAGAGAAGAAGTTTATGTACTTCAACCACTAGGCTTTGTGTGTCCTGCAGCCAAAAGAAAGGTGTTAAAACTGAAGAAGGCCTTGTATGGATTGAAACAGGCTCCTCAAGCCTGGAATGCAAAACTTGATGAGGAGTTGACAAGGCTGGGTTTCAGAAGGAGTGTGGAGGAACATACTGTTTACAAATGAGGAACAGGTGTAACCTTACTTCTAGTTGGTGTCTATGTTGATGATCTCATCATTTGTGGGCCAAACAGCAATGAGATAGCTATCTTCAAGCAACAGATGATGAAAAGGTTCAATATGTGTGATCTAGGCCTATTGAGTTACTACCTAGGCATACAAGTAAAGCAGAAACCAGGGGAGATCACTATCTGTCAGAGTGCATATGCTGAAAAGATACTGGAGAATTGTGGTATGCAGGGTTGTAATCCCGTGGATACACCAATGGAGCAGCACCTAAATTTGTTACCTGGGAAGCCTGAGCTGATTTTGGATGCAACAAAATACAGAAGTCTTGTTGGTAGTTTGAGGTACTTGGTTAACACAAGACCTGATCTTGCCTTCTCAGTAGGAATGGTGAGTAGATTTATGGAAACACCAAATGCTGAGCACTGGACAGCCATCAAGCGAATTATCAGGTTTGTTGCAGGAACCATCCAATATGGCTGCAAATATTCAAAGGGAGCAAATGCAGTATTAGTTGGCTACTCAGACAGTGACCATGCAGGTGATCTTGAGAGAAGAAAGAGCACAAGTGGGATTGTATTTTTCTTGGGCAACAATGTCATCACGTGGTGTTCACAGAAGCAAAGAGTGGTGTCACTGTCATCTTGCGAATCTGAATATATAACAGCAGCTTCAGCAGCCTGTCAGGGGGTGTGGTTGAGCAGGCTATTGGGGGACCTTATGTGCACTGATGTGAAGCGTTTTTGTCTCCTCATTGACAATAAATCGGCTCAAGAACTAAGCAAGAATCTAGTCTATCACGAAAGAAGCAAGCACATAGATACCATGTATCATTACATCAGAGAATGTGTGGGAAATGGTGTTCTGGATGTGAAGCATGTCAGCTCTGAAAATCAGTTAGCAGATATACTTACGAAGCCTCTTGGCAGAATCTGGTTCACTGAATTGAGAAGACTGATCGGGGTGCTCAAGATTGGAGAGGGACAAGATTAAGGGGGTGAAATGTTGTTGTAATCTTGTAGTGCGTCAACAGTACTTGCATTAGTTGCACGTAGATGCATTAGTCTATCGCGTGTGTTACTGCATGGTATATTTGTTTTAGCGTAGATCACGACGAGCTGGAGACTGCATAGTCTGCGTCGTGACCGCGTCGTTTGGGTATTCACCGCCACCACCTGTACGCCGTGCATGTCGCACGGGCCACCGAAAGATGAGGGGCTTCGTGCAGCTGCGGGGAGTGGCGGGGAAGTCAGATCACTCCGTGTAATAAGACTATGTTAATGCATCAGAAATCGGCGCGCGAGTTGCAACCCAAAAACACCTCTGTCTCAGCGTTCGTCCGTCGGCTCTGGTGATCGCGCTCTGTCGTCGCGCTGCCACAGTTCGTGCTCATCGCCGGCCGCCGTGTTTCGGTTCCAACATTCAGAAACCCCTGTTGCAGGCTTCAGGAACTGTGTCCATTCATAGTCAACTGCAACTATGCAGCAAGGGTACCGAAACAGGTTCCAGCGATGGTTCTTGTTTGTCTTATCCAAGTGCCCAGATTCAAACCACTATGATGCGACAGCACATGCCTGTCAAACAAGATGTAACGACAACGCAATGGGCACAAATCCTGCTACTCCGCTGTTCTTTATACCTAAAAAACCAACAAAAACGAAGACGCCAAGAGGGTGCTACCTTTCTGAGTGTATCTAGGAAGTCTAAATCCTCCAGAGCACGAACAAAAGCAACCGAAGAAAACCAGCGCTGGCCCGTGTCCCCTGTTCCGCCACGCTGTTGAACAAAGCGCGGAACAGCACACAACACAGCAAGGCAAGGGAGGAAAGACCTACCCTGCCCGCCCCCCGCCGCCGCCGATCAAGAGAAAACCGCAAAAACGAAGGAAGCGAGATCACGGACCTTGAACGGAACCAGATCCGCTGAACAATGAAGCAGAGCACGGGCACGGTTTGGGGAAGAGGAAAGAACGGGGGCCGTGCAATCGAGCGCGGAAATTCGTGCATGCACCATGGGCCGCTCCCGTCTTGTACGGTTAGTTGGGCCCTTTAAACGGGCGACGGGCGAGTTCGATGCAGGAAACTGGCCCATAGTCTGGCATACAACGATTAGTCGGTCAGGATTTAGGAAGCAGATGTTGATGGGATGAAAACGAAAACAGAATTTTTTTTGTTACGAGAAATTGTTTTCTAAATTTTATTAAAATTTAGGTCTAAATAAAAACAAAACCGATTATAGAAAATAAGAAAGCTGAAATTGTTTGAGTCTCTCCCGTTTGTTTTCGAAAATTACTGTTGGAAGCCAAAAAAGGCTGTGCGGACGGTCCGGCCCTGAGGCCGGACGGTCCGCGGTTCGGACTGTCCGCAGTGGTGACGCGGACGGTCCGCGCGTGCGCAGAGTCAGTTAGGGTTCCTAGTTTCTCGCAGGATTTGTTACCTAAAACCATGGGATTGACTCGAAAATCAGTTCGAAGCGGATCCAGACCTCCCCTTTATATAGATGAAGGGCTACGGCCGATTAAACCCCCCAACAATCGATCAAATCAAGTCTATTACTCGTTTTTACCTTATGCATTGGGAGTAGTTCTAGTCTAGCCCTAGTTTAGTATTCCAATCCCCAAATTCTTCGCTTCTCTTCGACTCTACGTCGATTAGAGGAGTCTAGGTCGGCCTGCCGAGCCTAGACAACCCCTAAGATCTCTCCTCCCCGACGGGGTCCCTCCTGGGAGCGAGATCCAGGCGCCGCCGGCGACCTTTCGTCGCCCCTACGCACACGCGGACCGTCCAGCCCCAGGGCGCGGACCGTCTGGCCGTCAGGCAGGGAACCCTAGCCCGCGCCAGGTCACGGACCATCCGGCCCCTGGCCGCGAACCGACCGCGCCTGTGCAGAGAGCACCGCCGCCGGTTCTTGTTGAGTGTTTGGCGCCCGAAAAAGGTGTCAACATACTTTTTGGCGACTCCGCTAGGGACTAGGTGTCTAGACCTGCTAAAAATCGGCCTATAGATGGCCGGTTCTAAGGATCACACCAAGATCTCCACCACCAACATCATCAAGCCAGCCATGGAGGCGCTCCCAGCTGATGACCAAAGACCCTTTGAAGACCTCATAATACGCGATGAGAAGGAGGTGATGCGGCAATGGAACGAACAACGCGACAAGGAAGAGGCGGAACTGTTGCATAAACTCTCCGAACGGCGCAAGGAGGCGACAGAAAAGTACTTGTCACACTTCACGGTGGATCGCCACCAGAAGATCATCCGTCAAGGGAAGATCGATATGGAATCTCTCCTACCTCCACTTCAGGGTCCCGCTGTAAGTACTCCAGATCTTTCTCTTACGACTTTCATGGATCAACGAGGAGATCAGTTAAAGCAATATGTAGATGAATCTATTAAAATGCATTTACGTGCATACGAGAAATCAGCTGCTCCTAGCTTTCCATCGCGAGAGTCTAATTCAGAGCCACCCGCGTCAAACACATCGGCTATAAACGGGTCGCCCTTGACCCAGCCATCATATGGTATGCCGATGCACACTTTCGTGTCACCATCACAGCCGCAACCACTAGGCACGCGATAGGTACTCGACACGATCGGACCGTCCGAGCATCATCTCAGACAGTCCGGTTATACCGCGGACTGTCCGGCGTATTTCGCCGGACCATCCGACCAGATGCATGCCCGCACACAAAACACTCAGGTCGCACCATACATGGCCGGACCACCAGGGTACAACCCCGAACAATTCGGCCCCATCACGGACCGTCCGGTGCATCACACCGGACCGTCCGGATATGTTGCGGACCTTCCGCCATCTTACGTCGGACCGTCCGGATATGGCATGAATCGGCCGACGTATTACGCCGGACCATCCGACTCTACACGAGTCCACGCGCGGACTGCCCAAGTCGCGCCATATATGACCGATCCGTCCGGGTACAGCCCTGGACCATTCGGCCCGATCACGGACCGTCCAGTTCTTCACGACAGACAGTCTGGGTACGAGACTACCCACGTAGCACCATATACGGCTGGACAATCCGGATATACCTTCGGACCATTTGGCCAGGTCGCGGACCATCCGGCCTCTTACGCCGGACCGTCCGGATATGCATACGCAGAGCCGAGAGCTGTGCAATACGCACAGTTCCCACATTCATCGCAGCAACATCATGGTGCCCCACCGGTAACACATTATAATCATGCCATACCACCTCATGGACATAGGGCTGAATAATGTTCGGTCACAAGAGAGCCTGAGAGGTATAGAGCAGGAGCTGGTGACATTAATAGGACACCTAGCACACACCTCAAACATCCCTGGGAGGAAAGCCGACAGAGTGATGTTAGGCAACCTGAGATTTCCACCCACAAACTCAATGAATGGTCGCCAGACATGGCGGAGAGGATCAGAGACGAGGTAGCCGGGATGTTCAGGCACAAACTCGGTGTTAGTGTGCCAGGTACAGGGCAATCGTACGGAAGCCTTATAGCCACCGATTCGACACCGTGCCATATCCACAGGGAACTAGAATACCAGACTTCTCTAAATTTTCTGGTGAAGGTGGGAAAAGCACACACAAACATATAAGCCAATTCATAGCACACTTGGGAGAATTGGCTGATGGGGAAGCCTACCGCGTTCGTTTATTCTCGTTGTCCCTTACTGATACTGCATTCGCATGGTACGCAGCCTTGCCACCAAACTCTATTAACTCTTGGGAAGAATTAGAGCAGAAATTTCATGAACACTTCTTCTCAGGATAACATGAATTAGAATTGGCTGACTTAGCCTCAGTCCGACAGGGGCCTGAAGAATCGGTTAATGACTATATCCGGAGATTCCGGGACACTAGAAACCGATGTTTTCAGATCCATGTCGCAGAAAAACAACTAACAGGGCTGGCTTTCAATGGGTTGCGACCCTACTTAAAAGAAAAATTAGATGGCACCCAATTCTTTTCGCTAGTACACTTGCACCAGCGGGCTATGACCTATGAAAGCCGAAGTAAGGAAACATCAAAATCGGCTAGCCATAAGATGCATCTAGTGGGATACGATAATTCGGACGATGAATCCACGGATGTATACACCGCCGAACTAGTTTGGCCAGGACAAGCTAAACCTTCCGCATGTTCTGCTTTACAGTCGATTCGAAAGAATCGACAAGAAGAAGTTAAGTTTACTTTTAATGTTGCCAAATGCGATAAAATATTTGACGAGTTACTAAAAAACGACAACATTAAGTTAACTCATACTATTCCTCCTCCTGATGAATTAAAGAGGCATGCTTATTGTAAGTGGCATAATTCCTTTTCTCATGCCACCAATGATTGTAATGTTTTTCGTCGACAGATACAATCGGCCATAAATGAGGGCCGATTGGCTTTTCCGGAGATGCAAGTGGACACACAACCTTTTCCTGTTAATACAATAGAACTCACATGCAAAAAGGTCTTGGTTCGGCCCGAAATGGCCGATAAAGGCCAAGGCAAAGGCATCGTCATTAGCGATCCTCGCATATCACTTATATCACAAAAGGAGATTGCTCGAAAGGCTTCGGACGAGAAGGCTAAAAAGTCCGAAGACGTCGAGGGCAGGCACAATTAATGAACTAAACTCATCAGCCTAGCCCGAGCATCACAAATGGTCCGGCACCTACGTGCGGACGGTCCGGTGCTCAGATAAACGGTCCGGCTAACTCAGCCGGACAGTCCACTTATGACCAAAGGCATCAGCCTCTACACGAAGCAAGGAAAAAGACGCAAGGTCAAAGCACATATAGTCGGCTAATCAAAGCCGACCCTACTTTTGATCAGTTGCTCTCCAAAAATGCTAGCAAAAAGACTGTTTCACGTGATCGGTCAACAAAGAAACCTCGGTCACCTGCTAAAACGAAATGGCCGAACAAAATGGCCCAAAAGGCGACGCAACAAGCATCGCCTGTTCATCCTATGAGACCAGGGTACTTTCCACCCGTTTATTCATCGTCGGTATATTGTCCTACTCAAATGTGGAATGGCACGACGATGAATCCATGGTACATGTATCAGTATAGTCCCTTTGTCTATCCAGGCTGGGGGGCACCTCCATTCTATTCATTCTGATGCATTGATCAAATGGTCGTGGCCAAGAAAGATACAATCCAAAACGGCCTTTATACATTGGTGCTTTATTGAATGATCTCTATTTTGAAAACCCGGTGACTTACATCAGGTTTAGTTCATATGCTTTTGGTTCGTCAACCTTCACCAAAAGGCAGGGGGCATATGTTGGAAGCCAAAAAAGGTTGTGCGGACGGTCCGGCCCTGAGGCCGGACTGTCCGTGGTGGTGACGCGGACGGTCCGTGCGTGCGAAGAGTCAGTTAGGGTTCCTAGTTTCTCGCGGGATTTGTTACCTAAAACCGTGGGATTGACTCAGAAATCAGTTCGAAGCGGATCCAGACCTCCCCTTTATATAGATGAAGGGCTACGGCCGATTGAACCCCCCAACAATCGATCAAATCAAGTCTATTACTCGTTTTTACCTTATGCATTAGGAGTAGTTCTAGTCTAGTTCTTGTTTAGCCCTAGTTTAATATTCCAATCCCCAAATTCTTCGCTTCTCTTCGACTCTACGTCGATTAGAGGAGTCTAGGTCGGCCTGCCGAGCCTAGACAACCCCTAGGATCTCTCCTCCCCGACGGGGTCCCTCCCGGGAGCGAGATCCAAGCGCCGCAGGCGACCTTTCGCCGCCCCTACGCACGCGCGGACCGTCCGGCCCCAGGGTGCGGACCGTCCGGCTATCAGGCAGGGAACCCTAACCCTGCGCCAGGTCGCGGACCGTCCGCGCCTGTGCAGAGAGCACCGCCGCCGGTTCTTATTGAGTGTTTGGCGTCCGAAAAAGGTGTCAACAATTACCTTTATTTATTCGGTAATTTACCGTCGATAATGAATTCGGTATATTTTCATAAAAATATTAAATCTGAGCCGATCTTTGTAAATTCATAACAAATCCATCTTAACTTAGAAAAATATGAAATAAATTTTATTATTTTCCTAAAATTAAGATCTATCTAATGATATGTAGTTTAGAGTTGTTCGAATATTTTATGGATCTTATTTATAGTTTTTTCCAATTATTACTCTTAATGTATATATCCATAATTTGCATGAGGGTCTCAGAAGGACTAGGATGATAGAAATTATGTTGACTTTCTAATTATATGTATGTGTGCACGGTGCTTGTCACTTGTATTTGTGAGATATTGTTTTAATGTTTTGTGAGATCTATTTACTACGACCGTCTTCTAAGAGGATCTCAAAGACAATTATGTTATTTAAGGAGTTGGTTACAAGATATTCATCTCCCAAACTGGATTTACTGAGATGGTCAAACGTGGTACATCTCCCAAAACATATTAAATTGGCCCGGCTATTCAACCAAAAATATATTATCTAATTGATACACACAAATTGTTGTATGAGATCGATCTAATCATATACTTATATGGTTAGTGTCATGTTCTATGGATTGGTATGTTTATCGTTTTGGTAATTTTCGATCATTATCGATGCACTTTCGATCATATACTTCAGTTATTGACACTATCGAAATATCAATGCCATTTTCATCTTCGGCAATATCGTATCGTTTTCATTTTCGTCAAAATAATTTGAAAGTGAAAGTGGTGGAGCCTTTTTTTGATTGCTTCCGATCGTTTTCAACCTTCGTTTTCAACCTTAGTTGGTCGAAACAGAGTTCAAGTTCTGATTTCAACTCTAATCGTTAGAACTAACTCCACATCAGCCAACACTCAAAACTGGCCAAGGCCCAAGTATTAGGAGCGCAAAATAGTCGCCTTGAAAACCTACTTATCCATCTCAATATATATATATATATATATATATATATATATATATATATATATATATATATATATATATATATATATATATATGTAAATTTCACACCAAACAAACCTTAGATATATGTGTACCTAAATAAGACCATGTGTCCATGAGTCCATCTCAATTCACATGTCACACTTACACATATAGATTATTCAGGCCATGTATTCTGTTTTCATCTCAGTGAATTGAGATGGGTACGTACATGTATATCTAAATAAGACGTAACAATGAGACGATATACAGTCAAACAGGTTGAAGTTCATATCCATATCGTGCGAGAGAGAGAAAAGACGAGAGAATCAGGCCTGTGCAATAGATGCACGCGCTGGCAAGACATGCATATGAATCATGTCATCAGCATGTTGGATGGAAAAAGGCATGTTGGTCTTGCTATTTATCTAATTACTATTTCGAGTACAATAAACCGCCCATGCGGCCGATCGCAGCATCGACAGCGTGGTTGGTTCACGTGTAAGGAGGGACTTATAAGAACGAAAAAAAAAACTGAGTGGACTTTTGTAAGATAACGATTAATGAACCCAAGATGTGTCAATAGTCAATGCAGGCAAGTTGGGTACATTTGGTATATGCACAGTTACTCAGTTAGACGAATCGATGAAGGTCCGTAACAAGTACAATAATGGGCTCTAAGTCTTCTTATACGGAAGAGAAAGACATCAAAAAATAGAGGGGTTGTCTCTCATGCAAGACAAAAGGACGAAAGAGACAAGAGATTTATCTAAGAGCCAGCCTTAAAGTTAGCTTTATAGTTTATAATATGAGTGTGTTTATTGTTAGCTATATCTATAGATGACATGGTAAATAGTTAGAGCCAACTATTATTAAACTTGCTCTAAAGCGTTCGTGTGCAAACAAAAGCTGAAAAACATTAAGGCCGGCATGCAGAAACCACACCGAAATTCGACGCGTGCATACAGCTTTAAACGGTCGAATATGCCCCAAAACAGAGACCGTAGATTCATTAAACACCTTACGACTACTACCACTGCTAATCTTGCACATTACATGACCTTAATACCGTCATGACTTTGTTCCCCTACTTTTTACTGCCACCCAATACTAGTACCACTAGCAGAAAGGCAGCAATAGCAACACACACAAAAAAAAGAGAGGCCAGGGACAGGGCCACTCCTCGTCTCCACCACTCGGGACTTTTTACAAGCAGCTGACGAAGCAGAGCACGTTTCAGCAGCAGCAGTCGGCTGCAGACCTCTCCGGGCCCCCAGCTCCCAGCTGCAAAAACAAGTGCGTGTCAATCGACCGACGGGAACGGGACCTGCGATGCCCGAGCGAAAGCTTCACTTGCGAAACGGACGGTCAGGGCCCGCGGGGACTCACCGTCACCGACGAGGCCGGCACGTCGGAGCTCTTGAGCACGCGCAGCCTCTTGGCGGTGGCCACGAACATCCTGCGGCGGACAGGGGCGGGACGGCACCCGGGCACGTGAGACGGGAATTTTATGAGAGTGACCGTGGTGACGCGGACGTGTTGTGTGTGCGAGTGGGAGGAGGAGGGGGATGCTGGTGCCGTTTTCCACTTACTCCCAGGGGACGTCGCCGGCAAGGACCCTGTCGCCCTCGTCGTCCTCGTACACCAGCGTGTAGTCGCCGCCGATCACGGGGCCCTCCTCCTCCTCCTCCTCCTCCTCGCCACCCGCCGTGGCCGCTCGGTCCCTCTGAGCTGCGCGGTCGGTGGAAGAAAAAAATTAGCTTGATGCCACGACGGACAAGCATGCACATGGCCACACACGCAGTACGGCGGCGTCCGTTTTGGAGGAGACAAGACAAGGCGGGTACGTACCGGCCAGCAGGCCGCGGAAGAGCTTGCCGACGGCGGCGGAGAGGTCGGCGTAGCCGCCGTACGCCGTGAGGTCCACCTTGCGCCCGATCGGCACGCCGTCCATGTTGATCTTCACGAACAGGCCGTCCTTGGCGCTGCCCTCCTGGCGGGTGTGTTTCCCCGACGACGGCCTGGAGGAGGAGGAGGCCAGGTTCCTCCGGAACGACCGCACCGGCGGCCACCCCACCACCGGCGCCGCGGCCGCTGGCCTGACCCTGGCGGATTGAATTGAACGACCATTAAGAAAAAATGGACCTTTAGACAGTTGCCTTTTAGAAAAGCGAACAGAGAGAGCAACAGCAACACCCGGCAGCAGGGCACCACCACCACCACCAGTCCACCACCACACCCACCTTGCCTTGGAGCCATTGCTCCCACTGACGGCCTCCTGGAGAGCGTAGGCAGAGGCCTCGGCGGGCTCCTCCCTGGCGGCGTCGAAACCTGAGGCTACCAGAGGTCAGAACATGGAACCACGTAGCCATTTGCGACAGAAAACAAGAAGTGTACTACTAGTTCCAATCGTGGCAGACGAACACCTGAAGGGCGGGCGAAGTATGCCGGGAGGCCGAGGCTGAGCTCGAGGCCGCTGTCCAGGGCCTCCTCTCCGGCTCCGAGCGGGCCGCGCCACGCCATGATCGCCGCCGCCCGCGTCCCTCAAGCTCGCGGTCACGGGTCACTGGGTGGGTCCGGGGTCGCTGCACGACTCAAGCAGAAGCAGGCAGAGTGGGCGAGCAGTGGCCAGGCAAGAGAGGGTGTATATAAACGAGGATGGCGACCGGGGAGGAAAGGCTGCCCCCGCCTGCCTGGCAGGCAGAGAGAGAGAGAGCGGTGAACAGAAGAGGAGGAAGGAAGAGGACGGAAGGAAGCACAGGTGCTGCGCCTCGCGGTGCCCGAGGTGAACAAAAGGCGGCAAGGGAACAAGAGGTCAGAAGGCGGCTCCCTGAGACGTAGTACTACGTGACGGCCGAGCCTCAAAGCTGCAGGGGTGAGGGAATAAGGTCCAGTCGCACGGAACGAAAGACAGCGGACAGCAAGTACTAGGCTCCTCTGTTCCGTTCCGTTCCGTTCCGTTCCGTCCGTCGCCCGCGGCCGCACCCTCTTGCTGCTCGCACTCGCACAGCCGGCAGCTAGAGCTCGGTCGCTGCCTGCTTTCCTCTGCCCATGTAGCTCTACAGTAGCAGAGTAGCTAGCTACTGTAGTACAAGATATGCAGGGCGAGATTCCAAGGAGCAGAAGGAAAGCCGGCAAGAGCTGAGCTACAGAGGGCTATGGTGGCCGCCCCGCCAAGCAAGCAAGAAGCAACGGCTGCCTACCGATCGAGATCGCCGTCGGTCGACGGCCCGTCTCTCCCCCTCTCTCTCTCTCGTGCGCTCCAGGTCTAGGGAGGTTGCCAGGTGTGTGTGTGAGAGAGAGAGTGTTGCGGTGCTCGTCCTGCCTCTTGCCCCTTATAAATAAAAATGGCGGCAAAAAGCGAAACGAATCTGCTCGATGGCACGCACGCATCGCTTCATCCCTCCCTCCGCCGTGTTCCTCCTCTCCTCTCCTTTTCTTTTCTTTTTTCATTATATGAAAACCTTAACGGGGGCACAGACACGGATCTTCGCTGCGCAAAGCAAACCCTACGCTAGCATTTCGCAGTGTGCACGTACATGGCACTCCCTACACGACCTCACAAAAACGATACGTTCACTCGGTTCGATCCGAGACCTCACAAAATGACCGCAGAAACGAGTCGCCGTTGCCGAAACGCGGCAGCTAGCTCCGTGGCCACTGGCCACTGGCGTTTGCTGTGCACTGCTAGTACGTAGATGTAGACGCGTCATATGCATGTGTGAACGTGACAAAAAACGGCGGTGCTGGTGAGGATATAAAAGAAGAAGAAGGCGAGGCCATCGGATAAGACGATAAGCTCCGAAAATTCTGGCCATGGCCGCAGCATTTGGTCGTCTGGGTTTTCCACTCTCTTTTTTTTTGTAGCCTGTAAAAGAAAAGAAATTGCAGGATGCAGATCGAGGCGTCAAGCTGACTTTGCAGGATTTGGGGTGGGGGGAAGAAACAGGACAGGAGTTTGGTGTGATGTCATTCTGTCTAGTGAGGGAGTATTGTATCATGCTGTTTATACGGAGCCTGTTTGGATCCTTTGCTACGATTGGCTACAGACACTGACACGACTTTAGTCCACCCTCAAACCAAGGATCAGTTTATTAACTAGACAATTCAAATAAGATACCTATTTGAATGAGAGAGAGAAGATAAGAGAGGAGTCATCTCGTAGCAGCAAACAACAGATAGAACGGTTTGCAAGTCACAAACTGTGCCAAAAAAAAAAGCTGATGCCCGCTCGCAAGGCGCACAGATGCAGATGCCCGCGGCCGCGGCTGCAGATCTGCTGCTATCGCGGGGGCTTGGCAGAATGGCAGTAGCCCGCCCACACAGACAGAGTAGCTCCGTCACTGCTGACCGGGTCCCACCCACACCGCCGGCACGCGAAGCAGCCAACGGGGAGACGAAACGTGCTGCTGCCTTTCCTGGGTCCGTGCGTGTCACCGCGGGCGGGGCTCACATGGCTGGAGGCGTCGTCGCGACTTGACCCCGACCAGGACCAGGCCGCCCCCCAAATCTGGCACCATCATTTCCCCTACTGCACCCTACAGCCCTACTCCTACTCCAGCTCTACTACTACTAGGAGTAGGAGCATAGACCACCCCACCCCATGGGCGATAGAGCACCATCGACTCTCAAAAAGGAACCCATAGCCTCCGTAGTACTAGTACGTAGCAGTTGGCCAGTACCACACCTCCCGTGAAACAAACAGATCGCCAAGAGAGACCAGCTCCGGTTTTACCGCACCCATTTCTGTGCTGCCGCATGTCATGTGTCGCTCTGTATACCGGGACCGATTTGTTTCTGATATGTGTCGGCAGTGTCGCTCTGCCTCTGCATCACCGATACGAGGGCGGAAAAAAAAATACAGTGTCGCCGGAGCATACACCCACAACACGTACTAGATCCAAAGCGTTGCGGTTCAAGTCACACGAGACCAACGGGTGCATCGCTAAGACGTGCCACCAACGAGAATAAAATGATTTGATACTGTACACGGTGGGCAATTGAGAACTGTTTTGGAAATTGTGGATATCGTGAATCTAGAAAATATGTTATTTTTCTGTGGGAGGAGGAGATTTTATATTGAACTAGAGTAATCTGTAGATTTTCATGAATCTATTAATTTTGCTTTTGTGCTCGTTTGGTTAGGATTTCGGACGCAAGATCTTATCGATGGGTAGCCTTGCCGTAGGGAGGCTAGAGAAAAAGGGATCATCATATGTTAGTCACCTGTTAAAGCTCCTTCGAAATGTACGTAGGCCGTCTGAACTTGTATATAGAAACAGAGCTTGGAGGGCAGAGCCCTTTGGTGGTTGACTCTTTCTTGACTGGTTGTACGTAGGCATGCACGACGGAGAGGGAAGATGAGAGAGATATGGAGTAAAGGAAACCGAACTCTGTAAGACTGGCTGCAGCGCCGGCCATCAACCATCCTCTCCCCTGTCTCTATAGATGTTTAGTGTATTCTTTATATTGTCTCCAGCAACATCCTCTATATCTATCCTTTATATCCATAATTTGTCGTCTTCTCTTAAATGTTACATTCTTTGTATCTTCTTTCTCTCCAACAACGTCCTCTATACTCAAATATCTATATTAGAGACATTTTTATTTTTATTTTTTATACATACATACTTGTCATACTCTCAAATGTATTGTACATATTTTAGTTTGCTAAACCGGTTATTTAAAGTATTCAAATGGATAGATGACTGTTTAGAGAAACTCTATATATAGAATCCATCAACATCCTCGAAATTTAGAGGACCATTTAGAGAACGATGCTGAAGAGCGTAGATGACCGTTTGATCCTCTATATTTAGGATAGACGACTCTTTAGGGCCCTTGCTGGAGCCAGCCTTAGGCCGCAGCGCTGAACGCTACTCTCTCCTCTGCTCCCTTGGTGCACAAGCGCGCGCCACATAAAGAGGATCACTGTGTCGGCCCCTTTTAATTGATTTCTGTGCTCGCTAGTATTGTTAGTCGAGAGAAAAATAGATAAATGATGATGAATAGATAAAGAAAATGATATTTTTATGTTGAAGTGGGGACGTGGGGTATAGGACGAGAATTTAGGGGAAACTGTTGCGGGAGGAAGAAATGTAGATGATGAAATATTAACGATGTTGTTGGAACTTGCTCTCCTGGGCAAGTTAATCCAACGGGGGAGCAAAAGCAGTGTAAACAAGGTTTCAACTCGAGATGGCAATAGCTCTGTTAATCTAGCCTCTCAAGGGCACTGTGCAGGGGTATTTATAGGTGCCTGAGTGCCCAGCGTCTCGAGTTAAGGACGTATGTGCCCTCAGGCGCCTAGGTTATCCCCGGAATATTCCCATAAAGCAGGGTTACAGACTGTAATTACAGGGAAACCTTTATAAATTAGGCCCGTAATGCGCACCGGCCACGCAGGGCCTGTTACAATGGGCCGGATCACAAGTGGGCCTCCCCGTTGGACGAGACCGCGAGACAAGACGACCTCGTCATAGGCCTTCTTCCTACGACGCGTGGGACGAAGGGTGAAGTCTTTCAGTCGTCTTGTCTCCGTTGGTGCAGCGAGGCTGGCGAAGGCATCGAGCGAAGGGTGGCGTCTTCGCCTTCGCCCCAACATTTGCCCTCCGAGGGACCAGTTCGACTAATTCATCTGGTGCCGAAGGCGTCGCTAGATGGTGGAGACACTGCCCTCACTCGAAATGGTTCCGCGGGGGTTTTTGACATGACCGTTGATTGACGCCGCACTGTTTGATTGCGGGCTTCCCGAAGCGTCGCGCCCTGTGTATATAAAGGGGGTGGGGGCGGCACGGATTGAAATTTACCTTTCTGCGCGCCGCGAAAACCCTAGCCTCCCTTTCAAACTGCTCGCTTGCTCGTCTGCCCTCCTTGCTCCTGTTCGTTGGAGAACTGGCCCGCGTGAAGCAGACCGCGTGCCGTCGTCGACGGTACGTAGCCATGTCGTCTTCCTCCTCGTCTGCTGCGACCATGCCGACGGCCGAGGCGTCTTCCGAGGATCTCTCGGGCAGTGTGGCGGCGACGGAATTACGACCGGGTGATACGGTGGAATTCGGTGTTTCGCGGATGTCGTTGGCCCACGTGCAAGATATGCAACAGTTGGGGTATTTTGGCGACGGGGTTGGGCGTGTCCCGGGGGCAGAGGAGGTTCCCGAGCCCGAGGGCGAATTGGTTGTTTTTGAGGCATTTTTCATCGCCGGCCTTCGCATGTCTGCACATCGTTTTGTGTCAGAGGTTCTGCAGAAGTTCGAAGTCCAGGTTCATCAGCTGACACCGAACGCCGTGGTGGCATTAGCGAAGTATGTCTGGGCAACAACGTCGTATGGCGGTCAGCCTTCGGTGGAAGTCTTCGCCAAGCAATACTGTCTGCACTGGCAGAAGAGAAGAATTGGACATAAGATTGCACAATTCGGATCGTGCACTTTCACGCCGAAGTCCGGGAAGACTTCGATGGAAGTTGTGGAGCTGGTCCCCTGTGCCCGAAATAAGTGGGGCAACTGGTGGGACTACTGGTTCTATGTTTCGGAGGCTGAAGTCGAAGATCACCCAGGGCTCCTTGTTGCCATTATGTGCTCTCATTATTATGTGGCGTACCCGCCATTTGAAGTGGCGGAGGATGATGAGAATGAAAGGGCCCTTCGGATCGCTGCCCGTACGAGTAGCGGGCGTGATCTGGTTGAGGAATTCATAGGGTATGGGGTGTGGCCCTTGGCGCATGGATGGGCGTTAGGCGAAGTATGCCCTCGCAAGATGCCCTCCCTGGGTGGGCGGAAAGTGCGAAGTCCGCTTTTTGCTTTGGATGTGCGAGGGCGGGATTCCGCCGCGGTTGTGCGTGAGGCGGAGGATGGGGCGGTGCGAATTGTTGGTCGCTACGTGCCGAAGATGGAGGCCCAGCGGAGCTGGGATATACGTGGATCCAACGACCGCCTGAATAGGGTCTTTGAGTTGAATGGTTTGTCGTATGGTGGCTATCCCGGGGTAGACGTTGTCGATCGCTGGGGGAAAAACCAGCGGCTGTGACTGAAGATGACCCCGCGCCGGAGGCCGCCCCATCCACTAAGAAGAGGAACCTAGGTACTGCGGTGGGAGAACTGGGGGTCTCCGATAGTTTTGCTGTGGAGTTGATGGGGACATGCGCGGCCCCCGGGGGAAGGATGTCTTTGCCCGAGCTCCGGGAGTCTTCGGCGCGGATGCTGGAGGTTACCGGGGGTCGATGGCCCAAGAACGTTCCTATCCCCCGTGCGGCTGGTGAAGACTTTTTTACGTCTCGCATGGCTCGTGACTTGAGAGTGTTTCCTTACGAACGGAATATTGCTGCTGTTGTGTCGGCAGTGATGAACAAGGATCGCTAGGATGCTGCGCAGAAGCGTCGGGCGGTCATCAGGCTCCTCGAGGCTAGGCCGAAGAGAGCGCGGGGGGGTGCGAAGGCTGCCGTCCCCGGCGGTAGCCAGCTGACGCTGGCTGCGAAGCCGGCCGCGCCTGGATCCAGCAAGGTGTCGAAGAGCACGAAGGCGGTCGGCGCTGGCGGAACCAAGTCGTCGGGGAAACGCGTTGCCGACTTCGGCACGAATATTAGTGTGGACGACTATCTCGTTGGTAAGCCCTTTGTTTTATCGGTGATATGTTTGCAGGGTCAGGCGAGGGGCAACTGGTTGTTGTCCCGCATGCGGAGGCAACCACGGCGTCAACCGCTGTGCTTGGGGTGAAGGGTGGCGCTTCCAGCGCTGGCGGCGAGATTGCGGCAGCCACTGCCGTCAAGGACGAAGCGAGCGCCGTGTCCCACCGGCTGAGGGGGGCATCGCAGCAGTTGTCGCAGCAGCTGAGCCAAGTAAGTTGAGCTGGACTTCGGTGTTTGCCGATTTCATGGGGATTGTGGTCTCATGTGTGCCTGTTAGGCGGCTGACTTCGCTGACTGCGTGGCGTCGGGTGCCCTTACGGCGGATGTGTCTGCCGAAGTCGAGAGACTTCAGGCGCAGCACGCGGACGCCGTCCGGGAGAAGTCTGCTGCGGAGAGCAAGATCCGTAGGTTGGCAGATAAGGTGGCTGCCCTGGAGGGCGAGAGGACGGACCTTCGGCGCCAGTTGGTGGAGGAGAGGAGAGAGGCCAACCAGGCCATCGCCGAGGCGCAGGCTGCGCAGGTGGAGGCCAAATTGGCGCGGGCGGAGGGGAGTCTCACCAGTCAATGCGCTGAGGAATGGGAGGTGCGGTTCAACGCTCTGCACGACCGCATGGAGAGGGCCGAGGCCTCTACGCGCTCTGAAGTTGAGCGGACGCGTAAACAGCTCGTGGACTCATACCGCGAGCTGGGTGCGCGGACTGCCGACTTCAAGGTGCCCGACCGAGAGTCGGGCCTTCGCTTCCTCGAGTGGCTGCAGGAGGAATTGTTGGCGCTCCCGACCATCGTGGAGGGCTTCATGTCCTTTGCCTCCCTCGTCACCTACGAAGGGGCCATGAATGCGCTGTCCCGCGAGGGGTGCAGTCACTATGAGGTCTTCGACCGATCCGATGAAGACTTTGGGCGCGATATTTTTTAGGTCGAAGACCCTGTGGTGAAGGATTCCGCGGGGGCCCTGTTCGATCGGACGTGGGGCCCCCACGGCCGGGAGGCGGTTAGGGAGCGGTCTGACCGAGCGAGGGGACAGGTAAAGTTTGTCTTTTGTTTCGTGTTGTTGACTATGGGTACGCGTGGGTTTGTTGAATCAGTGCGCTGTTGATGTAGATGGCGCGTGCCGAAGACGTGGAGGACTTCGGACATCTGAACAGCGCGCAGCCCGAAGCGGAGGTCAATCCGGTGGTGCCCGAGGCTGAGGTCGACCCGGCACCGCCCCCGGAAACCGGTGAAGGCTCCCTTGCTGCTCCTGCGCTGATGGCGGAGGATCCCCCGAAGGCGGCGACGGAGGTGGCAGCGGAGGATCCCATGGTGGCGGCTGGGTCTTCACAGGTGGCTTAGCGGGTGTGGGGTAGTTAGTGAATTTTGTCTGTGTGACTGAACCTTGGTTGCTGTTGAAAGGGAAATGTGCCCTTGGGCCATTTCTAAGTATTTTGGTGATTTAGTGCCCAACACAGGTGCCTAATTGTAAAATGGTGGACAAAGTACAAATCAAGGATAAAGATATGTTTCTCAAACTTAGTACATTGTTTTATGGACTAATGTATTGTGTCTAAGTGCTGGAAACAGAAAAAATCGAGTTGGAGAAGAGATGGCTCGAGCAGCCAAAGTCTGCCCAGTCTGGGTGCACCGGACTGTCCGGTGGTGCACCGGACAGTGTCCGGTGCGCCAGGCTGGCTTGGGCAAAGTGGCTGCTCTCGGGACTTCGACGGCGGTGTACGGCTAAAATTCACCGGACTGTCCGGTGTGCACCGGACTGTCCGGTGGGCCGCTCACAGGCGAACTCGTCGCTCTCGGGAAACCATCAACGGCGTACGGCTAAAAATCACCGGACTGTCCGGTGTGCACCGGACTGTCCGGTGAGCCAACGGTCGGCCGGGCCAACGGTCGGCCGCGCAATCTGCGCGGGACACGTGGCCGAGCCAACGGCTAGAAGATGGCACCGGACTGTCCGGTGTGCACCGGACATGTCAAGTGCACCAACGGCTCCCAGGCTACCAACGGTCGAATGCGCTGTTTATGGAAAGAAATCGGGCACCGGACATGTCCGGTGTGCACCGGACTGTCCGGTGCGCCAGACGACAGAAGGCAACAATTGCCTTCCCAGATTGCTCCCAACGGCTCCTAGCTGCCTTGGGGCTATAAAAGGGACCCCTAGGCGCATGGAGGAGAATACCAAGCATCCTTTGAGCATCATTGATCACTCACACTTCATTCTCGCGCACTTGTTCGACATTTTAGTGATTTGAGCTCCGTTCTAGTGTGCTAGTCTCTTGAGCTCAAGTCTGGGTTTTGCGTGTGCGCATTCGCTGTGATCTTTGTGTCGTGTGTGAGTTGCTAATCCCTCCCTTGCTCTGTGATTCTTCATGAACATCTTGTGTAAGGGCGAGAGGCTCCAAGCTGTGGAGATTCCTCGCAAACGGGATTAAGAGAAGCAAAGCAACACCGTGGTATTCAAGTTGGTCTTTGGACCGCTTGAGAGGGGTTGATTGCAACCCTCGTCCGTTGGGACGCCACAACGTGGAGTAGGCAAGCGTTGGTCTTGGCCGAACCACGGGATAACCACTGTGCCATCTCTGTGATTGATATCTCTTGGTTATTGTGTTGTGTTGAGATCCTTCTCTAGCCACTTGGCATATTACTGTGCTAACAAGTAACCAAGTTTTGTGGCTTAAGTTTTTGAAGTGTTACAGGATCACCTATTCACCCCCCTCTAGGTGCTCTCAATTGGTATCAGAGCCGTTCTCTTCAAGAAAGGGACTAACCGCCTGAAGAGATGAATCCTAAAGGCAAGGGGATGGTGATCAACGACAAGGAGAAGGAGTCCTTCGTCAACGAGCCCAATAATGACAGGCCCACCGACTCAGGCTCGGGCCACAAAAGAAAAGACGGGAGGAAGAAGAAGACAAGGCGCATCAAGGAAATTGTCTACTACGACAGCGACGAATCTTCCTCCTCCCAAAAGGACGACGACGACTACGATAGACGAAAGACGGTTAACTCAAACTTTTATTTCGATTATTCGCGCATCCCGCATAGTTCAAATGCTCAATTGCTCCCCATTCCACTTAGCAAGCCCCCTCACTTTGATGGAGAGGATTACGGATTTTGGAGCCACAAAATGCGTACTCACCTGTTTTCTCTCCATCCAAGCATTTGGGAGATTGTGGAAAGTGGAATGAAATTTGATAGCTCGGATAGCCCTGTGTTTATTAATGAACAGATTCATAAAATGCACAAGCTACTACTGTGTTGCTAGCCTCTTTGTGCAGGGACGAGTATCACAAGGTGAGCGGCTTGGACAATGCCAAGCAGATCTGGGACACCCTCAAGATCTCTCATGAGGGAAACGACGTCACCTTGCTCACCAAAATGGAGTTGGTGGAGGGCGAGCTTGGACGGTTCGCGATGATAAGGGGCGAGGAGCCGACACAAACATACAACCGGCTCAAGACCCTTATCAACAAAATAAGGAGCTACGGGAGCACGCGATGGACGGACCACGACGTCGTCCGCCTAATGCTAAGGTCATTTACCGTTCTTGATCCTCATTTGGTGAACAATATACGTGAAAATCCCAGGTACACCAAGATGTCGCCCGAAGAAGTTCTTGGGAAGTTCGTAAGCGGGCGAATGATGATCAAGGAGGCAAGATACGTGGACGACGCGTTGAACGGTCCTAGTCATGAGCCTCAACCCATTGCTCTCAAGGCAACAAGGAGCAAGGAGGCGCTACCAAGCAAGGTGGCGCAAGTTGAGGCGGCCGGACTCAATGATGAGGAGATGGCCCTCATCATTAAGCGCTTCAAGACGGCGCTTAAAGGTCGCAAGGGGCAGCCAAGCAAGACCAAAGCCAAGGGGAAGCGCTCATGCTTCAAATGCGGTAAGCTTGGTCATTTTATTGCTAACTGTCCCGACAATGATAGTGATCAGGACCAAGGGAACAAGAGGGAGAAAAAGAAGCATTACAAGAAGGCCAAGGGCGAGGCACATATCGGAAAGGAGTGGGATTCGGATTGTTCCTCCTCCGACTCTGACAATGAAGGACTCGCCGCCACCGCCTTCAACAAGTCATCCCTCTTCCCCAACGAGCGTCACACTTGCCTCATGGCAAGAGAGAAGAAAGTAAGCACTCATACTAGTACTTATGCTTCTTCGAGTGAAGATGAGTCTAGTGATGATGATGAGATAGATTACTCATGCTTATTCAAGGGATTAGATAGAACCAAGGTAGACAAAATTAATGAATTAATTGATGCCTTGAATGACAAGAATATGCTTTTAGAAAAACAAGAGGATTTGTTGTATGAAGAACATGATAAATTTGTAGAAGCACAGAAATCTCTTGCTCTAGAAATTAAGAGGAATGAAATGCTCTCTAGTGAATTATCTTCTTGTCATGAAACTATTGCTAAGTTAAAAAGTTTTAATGATGATTTAAATGCTAAACTAGAAGTAGCTAGTAAATCTAATTCTTGTGTAGAAATTGTTGAAACTTGTAATAGGTGTAAAGATTTTGACATTGATGCTTGTAGTGATCATTTAGTTTCAATTTCCAAATTAAATGATGAATTAGCTAGTCTTAATGCCCAACTTAAGACTAGCAAGAATGAATTTGACAAGCTAAAATTTGCAAGGGATGCCTACACGATTGGTAGACACCCCTCAATTAAGGATGGACTTGGCTACAAGAGGGAAGCCAAGAACTTGACAAGCCATAAGGCTCCCATCTCCGCCAAGGAGAAAGGGAAGGCCCCTATGGCTAGTAGTGTGCAAAAGAACCATGCCTTTATGTACTATGATAGAAGACAACCTAGAAATGCTTATAGGAGTTGTAATGTATATAATGCCTTTGATTCTCATGCCATGGTTGCTTCTAGTTCTTCTTATGTGCATCATAGAAATGTTGGTAGGAGAAATGTTATTCATAATATGCCTAGGAGAAATGTCGTTAATGTTCCTAGGAAAGTTAATGAACCTTCTACAATATATCATGCTTTAAATGCTTCTTTTGCTATTTGTAGAAAGGATAGGAAGATAGTTGCTAGAAAATTAGGGGCAAGATGCAAGGGAGACAAAACTTGCATTTGGGTCCCTAAGGATATTTGTGCTAACCTTGCAGGACCCAACATGAGTTGGGTACCTAAGACCCAAGCCTAAATTTGCCTTGCAGGTTTATGCATCCGGGGGTTCAAGCTGGATTATTGACAGCGGATGCACAAACCATATGACGGGGGAGAAGAAGATGTTCACCTCCTACGTCAAGAATAAAGATTCCCAAGATTCAATAATATTCGGTGATGGGAATCAAGGCAAGGTAAAAGGGTTAGGTAAAATTGCAATCTCAAATGAGCACTCTATCTCTAATGTGTTTTTAGTAGAGTCTCTTAGATATAATTTGCTATCTGTTAGTCAATTATGCAATATGGGATATAACTGTTTGTTTACAAATGTAGACGTGTCTGTCTTTAGAAGATGTGATGGTTCACTAGCTTTTAAGGGTGTACTAGACGGCAAGCTTTACTTAGTTGATTTTGCAAAAGAAGAGGCCGGTCTAGATGCATGCTTAATGGCTAAGACTTGCATGGGCTGGCTGTGGCATCGCCGCTTAGCACATGTGGGGATGAAGAACCTCCACAAGCTTCTAAAGGGAGAACACGTGATAGGTCTAACCAATGTTCATTTCGAAAAAGATAGACCTTGTGCAGCTTGTCAAGCAGGGAAACAGGTGGGAGGCTCTCATCACACCAAAAATGTGATGACAACATCAAGACCCCTGGAGCTGCTACATATGGACCTCTTCGGACCCGTCGCCTATCTAAGCATAGGAGGAAGTAAGTATGATCTAGTTATCGTTGATGACTTTTCCCGCTTCACTTGGGTGTTCTTTTTGCAGGATAAGTCTGAAACCCAAGGGACCCTCAAGCGCTTCCTAAGGAGAGCTCAAAATGAGTTTGAGCTCAAGGTGAAGAAGATAAGGAGCGACAACGGGTCCGAATTCAAGAACCTTCAAGTGGAGGAGTTTCTTGAGGAGGAGGGGATCAAGCACGAGTTCTCCGCTCCCTACACACCTCAGCAAAATGGTGTGGTAGAGAGGAAGAACAGGACGCTCATAGATATGGCGAGGACTATGCTTGGAGAATTCAAGACCCCCGAGTGCTTTTGGTCGGAAGCCGTGAACACGGCTTGCCACGCCATCAATAGAGTCTACCTTCACCGCCTCCTCAAGAAGACGTCGTATGAGCTGCTAACCGGTAACAAACCTAATGTATCGTATTTTCGTGTTTTTGGGAGTAAATGCTACATTCTAGTGAAGAAGGGTAGGAATTCCAAATTTGCTCCCAAAGCCGTAGAAGGGTTTCTATTAGGTTATGATTCAAATACAAAGGCGTATAGGGTCTTCAACAAATCATCGGGTTTGGTTGAAGTCTCTAGCGACGTTGTATTTGATGAGACTAATGGCTCTCCAAGAGAGCAAGTTGTTGATCTTGATGATGTAGATGAAGAAGACGTTCCAACGGCCGCGATGCGCACCATGGCGATTGGAGATGTACGGCCTCAGGAACATTTGGAGCAAGATCAACCGTCTTCCTCAACTATGGTGCATCCCCCAACCCAAGATGACGAACAGGTACCTCAAGTGGAGGCACATGATCAAGGGGGAGCACAGGATGTTCAAGAGGAAGAAGTATCTCAGGCACCTCCAACCCAAGTTCGAGCGACGATTCAAAGGGATCATCCCGTCGACCAGATATTGGGTGATATTAGCAAGGGAGTAACTACTCGCTCAAGATTAGTTAATTTTTGTGAGCATTACTCTTTTGTCTCTTCTATTGAGCCTTTCAGGGTAGAAGAGGCCTTGCTAGATCCGGACTGGGTGTTGGCCATGCAGGAGGAACTCAACAACTTCAAGCGCAACGAAGTTTGGACACTGGTGCCTCGTCCCAAGCAAAATGTTGTGGGAACCAAGTGGGTGTTCCGCAACAAACAGGACGAGCACGGGGTGGTGACGAGGAACAAGGCTCGACTTGTGGCAAAAGGTTATGCCCAAGTCGCAGGTTTGGACTTTGAGGAGACTTTTGCTCCTGTGGCTAGGCTAGAATCAATTCGTATCTTGCTAGCATATGCCGCTCACCATTCTTTCAGGTTGTACCAAATGGATGTGAAGAGCGCTTTCCTCAACGGGCCGATCAAGGAGGAGGTGTACGTGGAGCAGCCCCCTGGCTTTGAGGATGAACGGTACCCCGACCACGTGTGTAAGCTCTCTAAGGCGCTCTATGGACTTAAGAAAGCCCCAAGAGCATGGTATGAATGCCTTAGAGACTTTTTAATTGCTAATGCTTTCAAGGTTGGGAAAGCCGATCCAACTCTTTTTACTAAGACTTGCGATGGTGATCTTTTTGTGTGCCAAATTTATGTCGACGACATAATATTTGGTTCTACTAACCAAAAGTCTTGTGAAGAGTTTAGCAGGGTGATGACGCAGAAATTTGAGATGTCGATGATGGGCGAGTTGACCTACTTCCTTGGGTTCCAAGTGAAGCAACTCAAGGACGGCACCTTCATCTCCCAAACAAAGTACACAAAAGATTTGCTAAAGAGGTTTGGGATGAAGGACGCCAAGCCCGCAAAAACGCCGATGGGAAACGACGGACACACCGACCTCAACAAAGGAGGTAAGTCCGTTGATCAAAAAGCATACCGGTCCATGATAGGTTCTTTGCTTTATTTATGTGCTAGTAGACCGGATATTATGCTTAGCGTATGCATGTGTGCTAGATTTCAATCCGATCCGAAGGAGTGTCACTTAGTGGCTGTGAAGCGAATTCTTCGATATTTAGTCGCTACGCCTTGCTTCGGGATCTGGTATCCAAAGGGGTCTAACTTTGACTTGATTGGGTACTCAGATTCCGACTATGCTGGATGTAAGGTCAATAGGAAGAGTACATCGGGGACGTGCCAATTCTTAGGAAGGTCCCTGGTGTCATGGAACTCTAAGAAACAAACCTCCGTTGCCCTATCCACCGCTGAGGCCGAGTACGTTGCCGCAGGACAGTGTTGTGCGCAACTACTTTGGATGAGGCAAACCCTCAGGGACTTTGGCTACAATCTGAGCAAAGTCCCACTCCTATGTGACAATGAGAGTGCTATCCGAATAGCGGAAAATCCTG
Organism: Zea luxurians; assembly: GCA_029449295.1. NCBI lineage: Eukaryota > Viridiplantae > Streptophyta > Magnoliopsida > Poales > Poaceae > Zea > Zea luxurians. The sequence goes on along the minus strand of JAOPSE010000014.1, from coordinate 101,723,191 downwards.
TTGAGCACAGCCGCACAAAGCACATTGACATCCGGCATCACTTTTTGAGAGACCACCAGCAAAAGGGAGATATCGAAGTGTTTCATGTTAGCACCGAGAACCAGCTAGCCGATATCTTTACCAAGCCTTTAGATGAGAAGACCTTTTCCAGGCTGCGTAGTGAGCTCAATATCTTAGATTCGCGGAACTTGGATTGAAATGTAGCATACATGTGTTTATGCCTTTGATCATGTTCATTCTGCATTTTGTTGCTTATTGTGGTGTTCAAGTTGTACAAACACTCCCTGGACCTCACAAGTCCTGTTTGCAAGAGATGCACATATTTAGGGGGAGTTGTGCTACAACTTGACCCTTTGAGACTAACCATGTACTTGAGTTTCGTTGTTTTAGTCTCCAAGGAAAATTGAAAGGGAAAAGGTGGACTTGGACCATGCAAGACTTCCACTGCACTCCGATGAAAAGAGTAACTTTTCCAAGTTCATCTTCATACTCTTATTGCCTTTGTGTTCTTATTTGAAGATTTTGGTGAGGCAATGGGGTTAAAGGGCCAAGATTGATCCCGTTTTGGTGCTTGATGCCAAAGGGGGAGAAAATAAAGGCCAAAGCGATAAATGGATCAGCTACCACTTGAGAAATTTTGAAATAGTAGATTAGAGCTTTTGGTTTGTCAAAACTCTTTTATTGTCTCTTAGGTCAAAAGTTGGCCTCTTGTGGGGAGAAGTGTTGATTATGGGAAAAAGGGGGAGTTTTTGAAATCCTTGATCAAATTTCTTTGGAAAACCTCTCTTTATGTCTCTACAAGTGGTCTTGACTTAGAGATAGGAATTTGAGTTTGATTTGCAAAAACAAACCAAGTGGTGGCATAGAGTGTCCATATATGTCAAAATTGAATCAAAATAATTTGAGTTCTTATTTGAAGTGATTTTGTACTTGTTCTACTTGCTTTATGTTGTGTTGGCATAAAACACCAAAAAGGGGGAGATTGAAAGGGAAATGTGCCCTTGGGCCATTTCTAAGTATTTTGGTGATTTAGTGCCCAACACAGGTGCCTAATTGTAAAATGGTGGACAAAGTACAAATCAAGGATAAAGGTATGTTTCTCAAACTTAGTATATTGTTTTATGGACTAATGTATTGTGTCTAAGTGCTGGAAACAGAAAAAATCGAGTTGGAGAAGAGATGGCTCGAGCAGCCAAAGTCTGCCCAGTCTGGGTGCACCGGACTGTCCGGTGGTGCACCGGACAGTGTCCGGTGCGCCAGGCTGGCTTGGGCAAAGTGGCTGCTCTCAGGACTTCGACGGCGGTGTACGGCTAAAATTCACCGGACTGTCCGGTGTGCACCGGACTGTCCGGTGGGCCGCTCACAGGCGAACTCGTCGCTCTCGGGAAACCATCAACGGCGTACGGCTAAAAATCACCGGACTGTCCGGTGTGCACCGGACTGTCCGGTGAGCCAACGGTCGGCCGGGCCAACGGTCGGCCGTGCAATCTGCGCGGGACACGTGGCCGAGCCAACGGCTAGAAGATGGCACCGGACTGTCCGGTGTGCACCGGACATGTCAAGTGCACCAACGGCTCCCAGGCTGCCAACGGTCGAATGCGCTGTTTATGGAAAGAAATCGGGCACCGGACATGTCCGGTGTGCACCGGACTGTCCGGTGCGCCAGACGACAGAAGGCAACAATTGCCTTCCCAGATTGCTCCCAACGGCTCCTAGCTGCCTTGGGGCTATAAAAGGGACCCCTAGGCGCATGGAGGAGAATACCAAGCATCCTTTGAGCATCATTTATCACTCACACTTCATTCTCGCGCACTTGTTCGACATTTTAGTGATTTGAGCTCCGTTCTAGTGTGCTAGTCTCTTGAGCTCAAGTCTGGGTTTTGCGTGTGCGTATTCGCTGTGATCTTTGTGTCGTGTGTGAGTTGCTAATCCCTCCCTTGCTCTATGATTCTTCGTGAACATCTTGTGTAAGGGCGAGAGGCTCCAAGCTGTGGAGATTCCTCGCAAACGGGATTAAGAGAAGCAAAGCAACACCGTGGTATTCAAGTTGGTCTTTGGACCGCTTGAGAGGGGTTGATTGCAACCCTCGTCCGTTGGGACGCCACAACGTGGAGTAGGCAAGCGTTGGTCTTGGCCGAACCACGGGATAACCATTGTGCCATCTCTGTGATTGATATCTCTTGGTTATTGTGTTGTGTTGAGATCCTTCTCTAGCCACTTGGCATATTACTGTGCTAACAAGTAACCAAGTTTTGTGGCTTAAGTTTTTGAAGTGTTACAGGATCACCTATTCACCCCCCCTCTAGGTGCTCTCAGCTGTGCAGGTTCAGGATTTTGGGCCTACGCACGCAACCGCTACTGCTAATTTTGTGGCGGCTTCGACCGTGGTCGCTGGAAATGAATCGGATGAGTCTGCGTTTAAGTTTTCTGAGTTTGATGACTCTGGGAGTTCGGTTGTGTGGACGGAAGGGTCTTCGGATGAGGACTTGGATTACTTTGCGTCCTTGGATGTGGCTGCGGCGGAGGCTTCTCCGCGTGTTACGGATGCTGAAGTTTTGCCTGGTCCGAGCACTGGGCATAGGCGGCGAAGGGTAGTGGCGAAACGTAGAGTGAGTGAGGTGGATGGTGGTCGGCTTCGTGTGGGCGGGGCTGGCAAGCGGGAATTGTTGTCCTCGCCGGTTGGGGCGAGTGTAGGTGAGGGGGAGTTGCGAAGTCTTTTTGAGGGTGAGGAGTTGAGGATAATGCTATTTAATTATAGGGAGATGGGCATCATTCCGAAGGTTGAGCCAATGTAAGGTGTGATGCCCTCGATGTACATATGTAACTATAGTTTGTATGGTGAGGCTGTGTGGTTTCGCGCATCCGGCTATGTCCATAGGGGTGTTGCGCACTTGGTTGAGCACGTTTATTATGTCGGTCCGGCTGCGCCTGTAGTCGGTCTTTGCGCGAACAGTTTCTTGATGGAGACTTCTGCACGGATGGGATGTTTCTTCGATTTTATGGACTTGTTATGCTAGTCCGGCTGCACCCTTAGGTGACTTTTGCGCGGATAGTCTTTTGATGAAGACTTCGATTTTACGCACTTGTAGTGCTAGTCCGGCTGCACCCTTAGGCGACTTTTGCGCGGATAGTCTTTGATGAAGACTTCGATTTTTCGCACTTGTTGTGCTAGTCCGGCTGCACCCTTAGGCGACTTTTGCGTGGAGTATTTTGATGAAGACTTCGATTTTTCGCACTTGTAGTGTTAGTCCGGCTGCACCCTTAGGCGACTTTTGCGCGGATAGTCTTTGATGAAGACTTTGATTTTTCGTACTTGTTGTGCTAGCACTAGTAGAGATCTTATCATCGATGACGTTCGTATTGCGTCACAGAATATGTAGGTATCGTCACAGATAAATATTTGTGACGAATTTGTGACGAGTTCTATTTGGTCATAGGGGTCGCGTCACATTTGTTGTGTTGTGACGGACTACCCATTTTCGTCATCGATGTGTATACATTCTATGACAAAATACGTGTTGTCATGGAAGTGAATTCATTCTATGACGATCAGGTTTGGTCATAGAGGAAGACACTTTTTCGTCATAATCCGTCATCTGCCCGAGCAAGCTGACGGCGTCGTTAACGTCGTCTGTTTTCTGTTACGGCACAGTATTGTCATAGATAGAGCCGTGTTTTGGTCATTAACAGCCGTTTGGAAGGGTCCCGATGGCGTATGACGTCAGCGCTGACGTGGCTAGTGCCGTGGCAGCTGACGTCAGCGCTGACGTGGCATATATTTTATTATATTCCACCAGTTTGGTCACAGATGTGCAGAGAATAATTTTATTGGAAATTGCAAAAGATACTAGAACAGAGGAATGAGCACACAATTCCATATTCCGTAGAATTTCTATTGGAGGAAAGAAAGAAGAAAAGAGGAAAGAAGAATTTCTGTTGGAGGAAGGTACGATGGCTATTGTTCCCCTTCGTATTCGCTATCTTCGTGTCGTCTTTGTATCATCCACGACGGGCCACCTGAACTGAACCAGCGCACGCTGTGCCGCGTTGGGGCTCCTCGCCGTGCTGTAGCCAGGGGACGCGCCATCGGGGTTGTGCGCCCACGCTAGGGCCGGGGCCAGCGCCGCCGTGCAGAGGCCGAGGCCGGGGCCACCACGCCCGCGACGGGGCAAGGGGGCCAGCGTAGCCGTTAGGCCGAGGCCGAGGCCGAGGCCGAGGCCACCGCGCCCGAGCCCGTGACGGGGCCAGGCAGCCACGCCGCGACATGGCCACTGTGCGCCCGCGCGCTCGATGGATCCGCGCGTCCGCTCGCTCGCCGGGTCCGCGCGTCCGCGCCAGAACCACACTCGTCGTGGTCGCATGGACGGGGAGCCGCCGGTGGAAGGGCCTTGTGCCCGCGCGCCGGGGGGCCACGCCCGAGTCTGCCCGCCGTCAGCGGGGGCGCTCGATCCGCAGGGGCTGGCCGGAGCGCCCGCCCCGCCCGGGGCCTCTGCACCCGCGCCGTCGTGGCACGCTCGCCCGCAGGGGAGCCCCAGGATGCCGCGCCACGCCCGCGAACCTCGAAGCCGCGCCCTGCGTGTGGCTGCCGGAGACCCGGGTCGCTGGGAGCCACCCTCGCGCCACCTAGGCTGAGGCCGTCGGGGCAAGGCAGCACGCCGATGGGCTGCGGGGGCCGCGTGTCGCGGGAGGGCACGAGGCCGCCACGCCACCGGAGTCGTGGTCGCCCGCCTGGCCGAGCCCCCTCACGCCCAAGGGGCCGCGCTCGCGCCGCCATGGGGGGCCGCGCCTGGAGGACCGCGCCTTGTGCTCCCGCGGCCGAGCCGCTGCGAGCCACCGGGGCAGCGCCTCCGAGGCCGCCCCATGTCCACTGGTAGGGGATGCGTGCCTCCATGGCCACGCCCGCGCCCGCTGGTCGGCTGCACGCGTCGAGGATCCGCTCTGGATCCGTGGTGGCAAGGGCTTGCACCCCCCTGGCATCGGCGGCCTGCTGCTGGTTGAAGGAAGGAGAACCACCGTAAGACGAGTTAGGAAAACCCTAACTGCTTGCCCACCTCCTATAGGCCACAGATGGGCTGGGTGTTATTTTTTTTGGCCCATTTCGATTTGGATGAGCTAACTATTTTTTGGGCTAAATATATTTAACATTACTATCTTAATCAGTATCAGTGCGTCTATATTTGAATATTTAGATTGCTACTGATATATGTAATTGTACATATTTGTCTGTTTTTATGAAAATTGCAGACTTATTAGTGAATTATATTTTTATTTACATTTATGATTCACATATTTCGACTTGCTTTTGTTTTTGCATTCTTTTATGTTTGCATGGAAAACATAGCATATTAATAAGTCAAAATTAATGGTCCTCATGCAAAATAATATTGCATTTTTGGAAAAGCATAAGGTGATGGAGTCCTAAGCACTAGCTGCACTAAATTCTTTATAGAGTTTAGTAGCCCAGAGACCGTGCTTTAGGCCGCATTTGAAATGCCTATCACTATGAGGTCTACATCTTTCAAGATGATTATCTATACGTGCTAACCCAAAAAGATCATGGACCACACAGGCATCGTGGGCTATGGAGCCAGGCTAGACGCTGTGGTAAAAGCGAGGTCAACCATCTTTAAATATACATAATGTTTATATACCTAATTATTACTATATTCATTGTGCAGCCGCCTTGCGTTCTTGTTAGGAGAGGGCAGTTCTTCCCAGACCAGTACCACAAGTCCTGTGAGAGTTCCAGCAACGTCTGCACCAAACAAGATGACTCCAAAGAGGAGACTATACAGTGGATAAATGATTTGTTAATTCTTTTACCTTCTACACGAGATATGACCTTTTTACGATGAGATGTAAACTCATCACATTTTTTGATTATTTGTGACTATTTAACATTTATGAGATGAATAGTTGGAAGAGGTCAAGATCTGCACCGTTCTGTTGTCACTCTGGCAAATCTGGTTTATTTTCTCGAGGACCATCCCGGGTTCAATCAAAATCTGGCGGCTATGATGTGAAACTATAAACCTGTAAAACTGGAGTCCGTTCTTTGATCCTGACTGAACCAGTTGCAGGAAAAAACTAGAGCTGGTCAGCTCGGGACTGCAGCAGGCCGTTTCAGCCGTGTCCTTAATTCATATATGATTTCGGGCATCCGTGTGTTTGTGATTTGGTCAGAATTTCAGCATTGCCTTCGTCCAGGATGGACATGGACATGTCTGATTGGGCTCTGCAACGCGAACGAGCGACTAGTATTTTCCCTGAGGCTCAAGCTTGACAGATTCTTCCCGTTTGTGTGCATCAGTCAGGCTGATGGTCTGTCCCATGGAGCAGTCAGTACAAACTCCTCTTGCATCAGATAGTTCATGTCTCGTGTATGCATACGTAGTAGCTTGCCACAGCCCACAGGCACATTTTTTGGACGTGGAAGGCGCTACAGGGGATCCGGGATTTGGACGTGGACGTGGACGACTTCGTGCTGAACACCTTAGACGACCTGGAAAGCGGCTCGACGGCGGTTCTCGCGGAGGCGTCGGGCAAAAAGGTGATCGCCGTCGGGTCCGTCTCACTGTGCCGCTCACCAAGTCTCGACCCTCGGTCCATGTCGAGTGACGCCAGGCGATGCATGGCGTGGCTGGACGCCAAGGACCTCAAGTCGGGTGTAGTGAGCTTCGGCAGTGCCGGGCGCATGCCACCCGCTCAGCTCATGCAGCTTGGCATGGCGCTTCGTTGCTGGGCCGTTGGCCAGAGGAGGGATTTATAAGGGGTAAAACTGTCTTGTTGTGGAGAAAATACATGAGATCAGATTATAAAAAGGAAGAATATACGTTGAATGGTAGTATAATCAATTAGAGAAGATTTGTAGTACCTTTTTTACGGATTAAATCTTTTGAATGACATTATTGCGAAGCGCATTGTTTAGAGTCCTAAATATGCAATTGTCTCGTCCCACTTTACCAAAAACGGTGGCCCATGTAGGCCAAGGATCCCACGCCGTCAAGTGGTGTGTACACGTGGGGCGTTTTTTACTAAAACTCATCTATGACCAATTTATTTCATCATTACATCAGCCGAACAAGGCAAATTAGCGATGACAATATCAAATCTAATCTATGACGAACTTGTTGCGTCCAAAATTTGTGTCTATGACGTTCATTTCATTTTCATCATTAATATTCAAGTCTAATCTTGGTCACTTGTAATTGTTGACGAAGATGTAAATTTGGTCATAGAAATGTATCAATCTGTGACTGAAGTCACCAGTGTCACGAGAAAATCGTCACTGATGATCACATTCTTACTAGTGTAGTCCGACTGCACCCTTAGGCGACTTTTGCGTGGAGTCTTTTGATGAAGACTTCGATTTTTCGCACTTGTTGTGCTAGTCCGGCTGCACCCTTAGGCGACTTTTGCGCGGATAGTCTTTTGATGAAGACTTCGATTCTACGCACTTGTTGTGCTAGTCCGGCTGCACCCTTAGGCGACTTTTGCGCGGATGGTCTTTTGAAGAAGACTTCGATTCTACGCACTTGTTGTGCTAGTCCGACTGCACCCTTAGGCGACTTTTGCGCGGATAGTCTTTTGAAGAAGACTTCGATTCTACGCACTTGTTGTGCTAGTCCGGCTGCACCCTTAGGCGACTTTTGCGTGGATTGTCGCACGCGAGGGTAGCCAGCGCTGCCCCTCGCGGTGACTTTTGTATCGGTCGAATGTCGAAGACCGTTGATGCGGTCTTTTTCGACGTAATTTTTGCGGGGGATTTTTCGCGTGTGTATTATATGGCTCCGCCTCGTTAAAAACCTCACCCCCCGGGAGGAAAAGAGTGCGGGCCGGTATAAAACTGTTTTGCGGATTACAAGGGCGAACTGGCCCTGAGGAGTTAAACAAAAAATTTGCGAAGATTGTCAATGTTCCAAGAATGTTCTAAGTCTTCGCCGGTTGGCGTTGTGACCCTGTACGCGCCGGGGGACACCTCTGTCTTGACGATGAAAGGGCCCTCCCATTTTGGCTCTAGCTTGCCCCGGGACTCTGTCCGGGGTGTCCGGACGAGTACGAGGTCTCCTTCGCTGAATTCCCTCGGGATGACTGTGTGGTCGCGTCATGCTTTTGTTTGAGCTTGGTATTTGTTTAGAGCCTGCAGGGCGAAGACGCGGTCTCCATTGATGAGGTCCTTCGAAGTAGGCTCGTCTACGTCGGGGACGGCCGACGCGACTGTCCGCGGAGACCCATGTTTTATTTCTTGCGGAGTCATGGCCTCCGATCCATATAGAAGGCGAAAAGGGGTGAATCCGGTCGCCCTGCACTCAGTCGTGTTCAGCGCCCAGACAGCTTCAGGTAACAGGTCTGCCCACTTGCCTTTTTTGTCGTCGAGGAGCATTTTCTTGATGGCTGTGAAAATTTTACCGTTGGCGCGTTGAAAGGGAATTAGGCTTACACCTAGTCCCTAATTAATTTTGGTGGTTGAATTGCCCAACACAAATATTTGGACTAACTAGTTTGCTCTAGTGTATAAGTTATACAGGTGCCAAAGGTTCGCACTTAGCCAATAAAAAGACCAAGTATTGGGTTCGATAAAAGAGCAAAGGGACAACCGAAGGCACCTCTGGTCTGGCGCACCGGACTGTCCGGTGTGCCACCGGACATGTCCGGTGCACCAGAGGACTCCAAACTCCGAACTGCTCACCTTCAGGAAATTCCAGAGGCAACTCCGCTATAATTCACCGGACTGTCCGGTGTACACCGGACATGTCCGGTGCTCCAAGGAAGGGTGGCCTCCGGAACTCGCCAGTCTCGGGAATTCATTCCAGCTGCTCCGCTATAATTCACCGGACTGTCCGGTGTACACCGGACTGTCCGGTGCAACAGCGGGGCAACGGCTACTTCTGGCGCCAACGGCTACCTGCGGCGCATTAAATGCGCGCCAGCGCGCGCAGAGGTCAGGCACGCCCATGCTGGCGCACCGGACAATCTACAGTACATGTCCGGTGCGCCACCGGACATCCAGGCGGGCCCAGAAGTCAGAGCTCCAATGGTCGGAACCCAACGGCTTTGGTGACGTGGCTGTCACACCGGACATGTCCGGTGTGCACCGGACTGTCCGGTGCACCATCGAACAGACAGCCTCACCAAACGGCTAGTTTGGTGGTTGGGGCTATAAATTCTCCCAACCACCCCCGCATTCAAGCCATCCAAGTTTTCCACTTCTCAACTACTTACAAGAGCTCTAGCATTCAATTCTAGACACACTCAAGAGATAAAATCCTCTCCCAAATTCTACACAAAGCTTTAGTGACTAGTGAGAGAGATTTGCTTGTGTTCTTTCGAGCTCTTGCGCTTGGATTGCTTTCTTCTTTCTTGCAATCAAACTCACTTGTAATTGAGGCAAGAGACACCAATCTTGTGGTGGTCCTTGTAGGAACTTTGTGTTCCAAGTGATTGAGAAGAGAAAGCTCAATCGGTCCGAGGGACCGTTTGAGAGAGGGTAAGGGTTGGAAGAGACCCGGCCTTTGTGGCCTCCTCAACGGGGAGTAGGTTTGAGAGAACCGAACCTCGGTAAAACAAATCCGCGTGTCTCACTTCATTATTCGCTTGCGATTTGTTTTGCACCCTCTCTCGCGGACTCGATTATATTTCTAACGCTAACCCGGCTTGTAGTTGTGATTATTTTGAGAATTTCAGTTTCGCCCTATTCACCCTCCTCTAGGAGACTTTCAATTGGTATCAGAGCCGGTGCTTCATTAGAGCCTAACCGCTCGAAGTGATGTCGGGAGATCACACCAAGAGGGAGATAGAGACCGGCGACAAGCCCACTACAAGCCAAGGGAGCACTTCATCGGAAGAGTCCCGCACCAAGAGGAAGGAGAAGAAGAAGGACTCCTCCAAACGGAAGGAGAAAAGATCTTCTTCTTCACACCACAAGGAGAAGAAGGAAAAATCTTCTTCCCACAAGTCGCATCGGAAAGGCGACAAGCACAAGAGGATGAGGAAAGTGGTCTACTACGAGACCGACACGTCATCAACATCGACCTCCGACTCCGATGCGCCGTCCGTAACTTCTAAGCGCCAAGAGCGCAAGAAGTTTAGTAAGATCCCCTTACACTATCCTCGTACATCTAGACCTACTCCATTACTTTCCGTTCCATTAGGCAAACCGCCAACCTTTGATGGCGAAGATTATGCTAGGTGGAGTGATTTAATGAAATTTCATCTAACCTCACTCCACAAAAGTATATGGAATGTTGTTGAGTTTGGAGCACAGGTACCATCCGTAGGGGATGAAGACTATGATACGGACAAAGTGGCCCAAATCGAGCACTTCAACTCTCAAGCTACAACCATACTCCTCGCCTCTCTAAGCAAGGAGGAATACAACAAGGTGCAAGGGTTGAAGAATGCAAAGGAGATTTGGGACCTTCTCAAGACTGCGCACGAGGGTGATGAACTCACCAAGATCACCAAGCGGGAAACGATCGAGGGGGAGCTCGGTCGTTTTCGTCTTCGCCAAGGGGAGGAGCCACAAGATATGTACAACCGGCTCAAAACCTTGGTGAACCAAGTGCGCAACCTTGGGAGCAAGAAATGGGATGACCACGAGGTGGTTAAGGTTATTTTGAGATCACTTATTTTCCTTAACCCTACTCAAGTACAATTAATTCGTGGTAACCCAAGATATACACTAATGACTCCCGAGGAAGTAATCGGGAATTTTGTGAGCTGTGAATGTATGATTAAAGGATCAAAGAAGATCAACGAGCTTGATGAACCCTCCACGTCCGAAGCACAACCGGTGGCATTTAAGGCGACGGAGGAGAAGAAGGAGGAGTCTACACCAAGTAGACAACCAATTGACGCCTCCAAGCTCGACAATGAGGAGATGGCTTTAATCATCAAAAGCTTTCGCCAAATCCTCAAGCAACGGAAGGGGAAGGATTACAAGTCCCGTTCCAAGAAGGTGTGCTACAAATGTGGTAAGACCGGTCATTTCATTGCAAAATGTCCAATATCTAGAGACAGTGACAGGGGCGACGACAAGAAGGGCAAGAGGAGAGAAAAGAAGAAGTACCACAAGAAGAGGGGCGGCGATGCCCACGTGTGCCGCGAGTGGAACTCCGACGAGAGCTCCACCGACTCCTCCTCCGACGACGAGGACGCCGCCAACATCGCCGTCACCAAGGGACTCCTCTTCCCCAACATCGGCCACAAGTGCCTCATGGCAAAGGACGGTAAAAGGAAGAAGGTTAAATCTAAATCCTCCACTAAATATGAATCCTCTAGTGATGATAATGCTAGTGATGAGGAAAATAATTTGCGTACCCTTTTTGCCAACCTTAACATGGAACAAAAAGAAAAATTAAATGAATTAATTAGTGCTATTCATGAAAAGGATGACCTTTTGGATTCCCAAGAGGACTTCCTAATTAAGGAAAACAAGAAACATGTTACGGTTAAAAATGCTTACGCTCTTGAAGTTGAAAAATGTGAAAAATTGTCTAGTGAGCTAAGCACTTGCCATGAGACTATTGATAACCTTAGAAATGAAAATGCTAGATTAATTGCTAAGGTTGATTCTCATGTTTGTAATGTTTCAATTCCTAATCTTAGAAATGATAATGATGATTTGCTTGCTAAGATTAAGGAATTGAATGATTCTCTTGCTAGCCTTAGAGTAGAAAATGAAAATTTGATTGCTAAGGCTAAAGATTTTAATGTTTGCAATACTACTATTTCCGACCTTAGAACTAAGAATGATATGTTGCATGCTAAGGTTGTAGAATTAAAATCTTGCAAACCATCTACATCTACCGTTGAGCACACTTCTATTTGTACTTGATGTAGAGATGCTGATATTAATGCTATTCATGATCACATGGCCTTAATTAAACAACAAAATGATCATATAGCATTATTAGATGCTAAAATTGCCGAGCATAACTTAGAAAATGAAAAGTTTAAATTTGCTAGAAGTATGCTCTATAATGGGAGACGCCCTGGCATCAAGGATGACATTGGCTTCCAAAGGGGAGACAATGTCAAACTTAATGCCCCTCCTAAGAACTTGTCTAACTTTGTTAAGGGCAAGGCTCTCATGCCTCAGGATAACGAGGGTTACATTTTGTACCCTGCCGGCTATCCTGAGAACAAAATTAGGAGAGTTCATTCTAGGAAGTCTCACTCTGGCCCTAATCATGCTTTTATGTATAAGGGTGAGACATCTAGCTCTAGGCAACCAACCCGTGCTAAGTTGCTTAAAAGGAAAACTCCTAATGCATCAAATGATCATGGCATTTCATTTAAGACTTTTGATGCATCTTATGTTTTAACTAACAATTCCGGCAAGGTAGTTGCCAAGTTTGTTGGGGGCAAACACAAGGGCTCCAAGACTTGTGTTTGGGTACCCAAAGTTCTTGTTTCTAATGCCAAAGGACCCAAAACCGTTTGGGTACCTAAAGTCAAGAACTAAAATTGTTTTGTAGGTTTATGCATCCGGGGGCTCAAGTTGGATAGTCGATAGCGGGCGCACAAACCACATGACAGGGGAGAAGAAGATGTTCTCCTCATATGAGAAAAACCAAGATCCCCAACGAGCTATCACATTCGGGTATGGAAATCAAGGTTTGGTCAAAGGATTGGGTAAAATTGCTATATCACCTGACCATACTATTTCCAATGTTTTTCTTGTAGATTCTTTAGATTACAATTTGCTTTCCGTTTTGCAACTATGTCAAATGGGCTACAACTGTCTCTTTACTGATGTAGGTGTCACTGTCTTTAGAAGAAGTGATGATTCAATAGCATTTAAGGGTGTGTTAGAGGGTCAGCTATACTTGGTAGATTTTGATAGAGCTAAACTTGACACATGCTTAATTGCTAAGACTAACATGGGTTGGCTCTGGCATCGCCGACTAGCCCACGTTGGGATGAAGAATCTTCATAAGCTTCTAAAGGGAGAGCACATTTTAGGACTAACAAATGTTCATTTTGAGAAAGACAGGATTTGTAGCGCATGCCAAGCAGGGAAGCAAGTTGGAACTCATCATCCACACAAGAACATCATGACAAGTGACAGGCCACTGGAACTCCTTCACATGGATTTATTCGGCCCGATCGCTTACATAAGCATCGGCGGGAGTAAGTACTGTCTAGTTATTGTGGATGATTATTCTCGCTTCACTTGGGTGTTCTTTTTGCAGGAAAAATCCCATACCCAAGAGACCTTAAAGGGATTCCTGAGACGGGCTCAAAATGAGTTCGGCTTAAGGATCAAGAAAATTAGAAGCGACAATGGGACGGAGTTCAAGAACTCTCAAATTGAAGGCTTTCTTAAGGAAGAGGGCATCAAGCATGAGTTCTCTTCTCCCTACACTCCACAACAAAATGGTGTAGTGGAGAGGAAGAATCGAACTCTATTGGACATGGCAAGAACCATGCTTGATGAGTACAAGACACCGGATCGGTTTTGGGCCGAGGCGGTCAACACCGCTTGCTACGCCATCAACCGGTTATATCTACACCGAATCCTCAAGAAGATATCTTATGAACTCCTAACCGGTAAAAAGCCCAATATTTCATATTTTAGAGTTTTTGGTAGCAAATGCTTTATTCTTGTTAAGAGAGGTAGAAAATCTAAATTTGCTCCTAAATCTGTAGAAGGCTTTTTACTAGGATATGATTCAAACACAAGGGCATATAGAGTCTTTAACAAGTCCTCAGGACTAGTTGAAGTTTCTTGTGACGTTGTGTTTGATGAGACTAACGGCTCTCAAGTAGAGCAAGTTGATCTTGATGAGATAGGTGAAGGACAGGCTCCGTGCATCGCGCTAAGGAACATGTCCATTGGGGATGTGTGTCCTAAGGAATCCGAAGAGCCTCCACATGCACAAGATCAACCATCCTCCTCTACTCAAGCATCTCCACCAACCCAAAATGAGGACGAGGCTCAAGTTGATGAAGGAGAAGATCCAAGAGATGAGCCACCTCAAGATGACGGCAATGATCAAGGGGGAGATGCAAATGATGAAGACAAGGAGGATGAAGAACCAAGGCCGCCACACCCAAGAGTCCACCAAGCAATCCAACGAGATCACCCCGTCGACACCATCCTCGGCGACATTCATAAGGGGGTAACCACTCGATCTCGGGTTGCACATTTTTGTGAGCATTACTCGTTTGTTTCCTCTATTGAGCCACACAGGGTAGAGGAAGCACTCCAAGATTCGGATTGGGTGATGGCGATGCAAGAGGAGCTCAACAACTTCACTAGGAACGAGGTATGACATTTAGTTCCACGTCCTAATCAAAATGTTGTAGGAACCAAGTGGGTCTTCCGCAACAAGCAAGACGAGCATGGTGTGGTGACAAGGAACAAAGCTCGACTCGTGGCCAAGGGGTATTCACAAGTCGAAGGTTTGGATTTTGGTGAAACCTATGCACTCGTAGCTAGGCTTGAGTCAATTCGCATATTATTGGCCTATGCTACTTACCATGGCTTCAAGCTTTATCAAATGGACGTGAAGAGTGCCTTCCTCAATGGACCAATCAAGGAAGAGGTCTATGTTGAGCAACCTCCCGGCTTTGAAGACAGTGAGTATCCTAACCATGTTTATAGGCTCTCTAAGGCGCTTTATGGGCTCAAGCAAGCCCCAAGAGCATGGTATGAATGCCTTAGAGATTTCCTTATTGCAAATGGCTTCAAAGTCGGCAAGGACGATCCTACTTTATTCACAAAAACTCTTGTAAATGATTTGTTTGTATGCCAAATTTATGTTGATGATATCATATTTGGGTCTACTAACGAATCTACATGTGAAGAATTTAGTAGGATCATGACACAGAAATTCGAGATGTCGATGATGGGGGAGTTGAAGTATTTCTTAGGATTTCAAGTCAAGCAACTCCAAGAGGGCACCTTCATTAGCCAAACGAAATACACTCAAGACATTCTAAGCAAGTTTGGAATGAAGGATGCCAAGCCCATCAAGACACCCATGGGAACCAATGGGCATCTCGACCTCGACACGGGAGGTAAATCCGTCGATCAAAAGGTATACCGGTCGATGATTGGTTCATTGCTTTATTTATGTGCATCTCGACCGGACATTATGCTTTCCGTTTGCATGTGTGCAAGATTCCAATCCGACCCTAAGGAATCCCACCTTACGGCCGTAAAACGAATCTTGAGATATTTGGCTTATACTCCTAAGTTTGGGCTTTGGTACCCTCGGGGATCCACATTTGATTTGATTGGTTATTCGGATGCCGATTGGGCGGGGTGTAAGATTAATAGGAAGAGCACATCGGGGACTTGCCAGTTCTTGGGAAGATCCTTGGTGTCTTGGGCTTCAAAGAAGCAAAATTCGGTCGCTCTTTCTACCACCGAAGCCGAGTATATTGCCGCAGGCCATTGTTGCGCGCAATTGCTTTGGATGAGGCAAACCCTGCGGGACTATGGTTACAAATTAACCAAAGTTCCTCTTCTATGTGATAATGAGAGTGCAATCCGCATGGCGGATAATCCCGTTGAGCATAGCCGCACTAAACACATAGCCATTCGATATCATTTTCTTCGGGATCACCAACAAAAGGGGGATATCGAGATTTCATACATTAACACTAAAGATCAATTAGCCGATATCTTTTCCAAGCCTCTTGATGAACAAACTTTTACCAAACTTAGGCATGAGCTCAATATTCTTGATTCTAGGAACTTCTTTTGCTAAACTTGCACACATAGCTCATAAGTATACCTTTGATCATGTCTCTTTTATATATGCTATGACTAATGTGTTTTCAAGTATATTTCAAACCATGTCATAGGTATATTGAAAGGGAATTGGAGTCTTCGGCGAAGACAAAGGCTTCCACTCCACTCTACTACTCATCCTTCGCCGTCGCTCCGCATCACTCTCCGTCTTTGGTATAATCTTCACTCATATGTTTTATTTGCCAAAGGGGAGAAAATAGTTAGGTAAGGGCCTATATTTCATTCCAAGTATCCGTTTTTGGCGATTCATGCCAAAGGGGGAGAAAGTATTGGCCCAAAGCAAAAGGACCGCACCACCACCCTAATTTTAAAATTAATGGTTTTCAAATTGGAAAATTTCAAATTGATATCTCTTTGTGTTTTAAAGAGGGAGCAAGTAGTATTTTCAAAACTTGATATCTCAAAACCCTCTTGAACACTAAGAGGAGAATTTATTTGAGGGGGAGTTTTGTTTAGTCAAAGGAAAAGCATTTGGAACAAGGGGAGAAAATTTCAAACTTGAAAATGCTTCTCAAATCTTATTCATTTACCTTTGACTATCTTGCAAAAGGACTTTAAAAAGAATTTACAAAAGAGTTTGCAAAAACAAAACTTGTGGTGCAAGCGTGGTCCAAAATGTTAAAAATAAAGAAACAATCCATGCACATCTAGTAAGTAACTTTTATTGGCTCAATTCCAAGCAACCTTTGCACTTACATTATGCAAACTAGTTCATTTATGCACTTTTGTATTTACTTTGGTTTGTGTTGGCATTAATCACCAAAAAGGGGGAGATTGAAAGGGAATTAGGCTTACACCTTGTCCCTAATTAATTTTGGTGGTTGAATTGCCCAACACAAATATTTGGACTAACTAGTTTGCTCCAGTGTATAAGTTATACAGGTGCCAAAGATTCACACTTAGCCAATAAAAATACCAAGTATTGGGTTCGACAAAAGAGCAAAGGGACAACCGAAGGCACCTCTGGTCTGGCGCACCGGACTGTCCGGTGTGCCACCGGACATGTCCGGTGCACCAGAGGACTCCGAACTCCAAACTGCTCACCTTCGGGAAATTCCAGAGGCAACTCCGCTATAATTCACCGGACTGTCCGGTGTACACCGGACATGTCCGGTGCTCCAAGGAAGGGTGGCCTCCGGAACTCGCCAGTCTCGGGAATTCATTCCAGCTGCTCCGCTATAATTCACCGGACTGTCCGGTGTACACCGGACTGTCCGGTGCAACAGCGGGGCAACGGCTACTTCTGGCGCCAACGGCTACCTGCGGCGCATTAAATGCGCGCCAGCGCGCGCAGAGGTCAGGCACGCCCATGCTGGCGCACCGGACAATCTACAGTACATGTCCGGTGCGCCACCGGACATCCAGGCGGGCCCAGAAGTCAGATCTCCAACGGTCGGAACCCAACGGCTTTGGTGACGTGGCTGTCACACCGGACATGTCCGGTGTGCACCGGACTGTCCGGTGCACCATCGAACAGACAGCCTCACCAAACGGCTAGTTTGGTGGTTGGGGCTACAAATTCCCCCAACCACCCCACATTCAAGCCATCCAAGTTTTCCACTTCTCAACTACTTACAAGAGCTCTAGCATTCAATTCTAGACACACTCAAGAGATCAAATCCTCTCCCAAATTCCACACAAAGCTTTAGTGACTAGTGAGAGAGATTTGCTTGTGTTCTTTCGAGCTCTTGCGCTTGGATTGCTTTCTTCTTTCTTGATTCTTTCTTGCGATCAAACTCACTTGTAATTGAGGCAAGAGACACCAATCTTGTGGTGGTCCTTGTAGGAACTTTGTGTTCCAAGTGATTGAGAAGAGAAAGCTCACTCGGTCCGAGGGACCGTTTGAGAGAGGGTAAGGGTTGAAAGAGACCCGGCCTTTGTGGCCTCCTCAATGGGGAGTAGGTTTGAGAGAACCGAACCTCGGTAAAACAAATCCGCGTGTCTCACTTCATTATTCGCTTGCGATTTGTTTTGCACCCTCTCTCGCGGACTCGATTATATTTCTAACGCTAACCCGGCTTGTAGTTGTGATTATTTTGAGAATTTCAGTTTCGCCCTATTCACCCCCCCTCTAGGCGACTTTCACGCGTTGCACAACTCCGTTGGATTGCGGGTGGTACACTGAGGCGAAGGCAAGCTTGGTGCCGATGGAGAAGCAGAAATCCTTGAAGTCTTGGCTGTCGAATTGCTTGCCATTGTCAACTGTGAGTTCGGACGGGACTCCGAAGCGGCAAACAATGTTTTGCCAGAAGAATTTCTGGGCAGTCTTCGATGTTATCGTGGATACAACCCTCGCCTCGATCCATTTGGTAAAATACTCGACGGCGACGAAGGTGAACTTGAGGTTCCCCTGGGCCATGGGCAGGGGCCCGACAATGTCCAGGCCCCAGCGCTGAAGAGGCCACATGTGGGCGATTAGCTTCGTGAATTGCGAAGGGCTTCCCGAGCGTGGAGAAAATTTCTGGCAGGCTTCGCAGGACCTTGTGACCCGATTTGCGGCGCAAATCATGGCGGGCCAGTAGAAACTTTGACGGATCACCTTTGCAGCTAGGACCCTAGGCCCTGCGTGAGAGCCGCAAGTCCCACTGTGGACTTCGCGCAGAATTTGGACGCCTTCGGTCTCGGTGACACATTTAAGCATGGGTTGACTGACCCCCTTCTTGTAAAGTTGGCCCTCGATCAGTGCGAAGTCCCAGCTTCGGTGTTTGAGGCGCTTGGCCTCATTGATGTCGGTTGGATGATAGTACCCCTGCAGGAACAGGGTTATTGGTGCCCGCCAGTCTTCGGTCATGATGAGGTTGACTATGCGGTGGCCCTCGCTGTCATTGGTTATTTGGAGCCCCTCTGGGCTGCGGGCGGCTGGCGTGCCGATGACATGGTAGAATACGTCGGAGGGCAGGGCCTCGCCCCTGGCGGCTGCCTTGGCCAATGCATCGGCCTCCTCATTCTTGGCTCGGTCCACATGCTGCAACGTAAAACCTTTGAATTGTCTTTCGAGACTGTGGATGGCCACGAGGTACTGCATAAGTGCGGGGTCCTTCGCTGCGTAGTCTTTCTCGACTTGGCCGGCGACTACCTTGGAGTTTGTTCTGATGATGCAGGTGGTGACACCGAGTGCCCTTAGCTTGCGAAGGCCGAGGATGACAGCCTCGTATTCTGCTATGTTGTTAGTGCATCTATCAGACTCCAAAGCAAAGCTGAGGCGTGCTGCGTATCTGTGCTTGACCCCGGTGGGTGAAGTAATGACCGCAGCGGCGCCTGCCCCCGCATGGCACCATGCGCCGTCGCAATGGATTGTCCACACTTTATCTGAGGTGACCCGGACCTTGAATGCCTCGAAATAATGGCGCAATTTGCGCGAGGCCATAACGACTGCATAGGCTATCTTTTCCAGTTCCGTCATATTACATTTTGATGTTGTGAGCACTTCAGAGACGTAATAAACTGGACACTGCCTGATCGTGCCCTCTCTGGTCTGCTCTTGAACCAGTGCTGCGCTGACCGCATGTGGCGAAGCCACGACATAGAGCAGCAGGGGTAGCGAGGGGTCGGGGCTTGTGAGAATCACCAATTCTGACAGGTATTGCTTCAATGAAGCGAAGGCCGCCGCCTGCTCTGGTCCCCATGCAAAGTCTTTTGTGCCGCGGAGTGTTCTGAGGAAAGGGAGGCTTCGCTCAGCGGATTTGGAGATGAATCTGTTGAGGGCGGCCAATCTGCCTGTCAGTCGTTGGACGTCTCTGGCTGACTGTGGGGGCGTCATGTTGATGATGGCCTAGATTTTGGTTGGATTGGCTTCAATCCCGCGGTGCGACACCAGGTAGCCCAATATTTTCCCCTAGCGAACGCCGGAGACACATTTTTCGGGGTTTAGGCGAAGTCGTGCGTCCCGCATGTTCGCAAACGTTTCGGCGAGGTCAGCTAGATGGTCTTCCTTGCTTCTGCTGGCGACGACGATGTCGTCCACATACGTGAATATGTTTCTGCCAACTTGACTCTCGAGCACCGTTTTGGTGAGCCGAGAGAAAGTGGACCCGACATTCTTAAGTCCCTCTAGCATTCTGATGAAGCAATACGTGCCGAAGGGTGTTATGAAACTGATGCTCGCCTTGTCTTCCTCCTTCATATATATTTGATGGTAGCCGGAGAAGCAATCAAGGAGTGACATGACTTCGCACCCGGCCACACTATCGACGATTTTGTCGATCCGAGGCAGTGGGAAGTTGTCCTTGGGGCAGGCCTTGTTAAGACTGGTGAAATCGATGCACATCCGCCATTTGCCGCTCTTCTTCTGCACCATCACTACGTTGGCGAGCAATGTAGGGTAGATGATTGGCTCGATAAATTCGGCCTCAAGCAGGCGATGTACCTCGGCCTTGGCGGCTTCCGTCTTCTCGTCAGACATCTTACACAGCCACTATTTCTTTGGCCTCACTGAAGGGTTGATTCCTAAGCTGTGCTCGATGATGGAGCGACTGACTCCGACCAGGTCGAGGGCGGACCAGGCGAAGACGTCTTTATTCTTGGACAGACAGCAGAGGAGTCTCTCCTCGTCATGCGAAGTGAGGTCTTCGCTAATGGTGACCGTCTGCTTGGGCGTTGCCTGGTCGAGGGGAACAGTCTTGGTCCCGTCGTTGCTCTGTAGTTGTGCTTTGTCATGTTCTTTGGCGGTTGGGCTGGCAGACTCGGGGACCTCGCGCTAGGCCGTGAGGCAGTGTACGTTTCTTTGTCCAGGGACGAAGTCTCTTTCTATGTTACGCGCAGCCTGCTGGTTGTTGTAGACTATGATGGCGCCTTGCGGACCTGGGATCTTCATGCACAGGTAAAGTCCGTGAATAGCTGCCTCAAACTTGTTGATGGAGCCCCGACCCATTATGGCGTTGTACGGGTACACCATGTCGACGATGTCGAACATGACTTGCTCACTTCGGGCATTGGGTGCTACACCAAAGGAGAGAGGTAACTATTTTGCCGACAGGAAAGGTGCCCTTGCCGCCGAAGCCGTACAGGGGGTTGTCCGAAGGCTTGAGCAGGCTGTGGCTTATGCCCATGCGATCGAAAGCATGGAGGAAAATGATATCCGCCTGGCTGCCATTGTCGACTAAGACTTTGTGCAGGTCCCAGCCTGCCACGCTGCAGTTGATAACCATGGCGTCGTTGTGGGGTGCGCTGTGCAGATCGATGTCTCGGGCGTCGAAGGTCAATGGCACATGGGACCACTTTGTCTGCACGACTGGACCGGTGACGGCGACATGGTTGATGCTGCGGTAATGGTCCCACTTCTGCCACTTTGTGTCGAAGTCGACGCTGGACCCCCCGGTGATCATGTGAATGACTCCGCGATACGGCTGATCGGCGAAGTCCTCTTGCTTTGGGGCTTGGGGGTGGTTGGGGTGGTGGATGTTTTGCTGTTGCTGGTGTGGAGGTGGGGGTGGGGGAGGTATGATTTGTACCTCCTGGTGGTGCTGGTATGCGTGGTGCGGTGGAAGCGGAGCGGGGCCGTGGTTGTATGGCTGAGGGGGTTGCTGATATGTGTGCGCGACAACTCTAGGGTTGTCGGCTGGTTGCGCCCGTGCCATCCTGTCTCTAGTGGCCTTCGTCTCTGGGCAGTCTCTTGTAGGGTGCGTGCAGTCTTCACCGTGGAACAAACAGTAGAATCTGCGTGGCTGCTGCGCACGTCCCCGGCCCCGACCACGAGTTCCGTTTCCACGGCCCTGGGGGGATACTCCTGGCGGCGAGGGGCCTCACTAGCGGGGTGCTGGTTGGCGATGTTGTGCACCTGCTGCTGATTGCGGCCGTCCCGATCGGATTCTGCCTGCGAGGGCCTCGTCCATGTGCTGCTGGACTACAGAGGGTCTTTGGGTTTCCTCTGAGACTCGACTTTGCGCTGGTGGAGCTCTTCGGATCTGACGTATTTTTCGAACAGCTGATACAGCTCCTGGAGGTTCCTGGGCGGATCCCTGATACAGTGGCTGTAAAGGACGCCGACCCGAAGGCCACTGATGGCGTAGTGGATGGCGATCTGGTCATCGACCGAAGGCAGTTGTGACTTGAGGGTCAGAAACTTGTGGTAGTACTCCCGCAGAGTCTCTCTTTCCAGCTGCTTGCAGAGTGAGAGTTCAGCCAAGGCGTCGGTGTCTGGGCGGTACCCTTGGAAGTTGAGCAAGAATTTATCCAGGAGACTTCTCCAGGAGTCGATGGACAATGGGGGCAACCTAGTGTACCAGGTGAGGGCTGGGCCTTCGAGGGCAATGATGAATGACTTGGCCATCGTGGCGTCGTCCCCTCCGAATGATGCAACGGCGACCTGATAGCTCATGATGTACTGTGCTGGGTCAGTGCTGCCGTTGTACTTGGGATAAGTCCCTACCCTGAAGTTGGTGGGCCATGGTGTCACTTGCAGGTGAGGTGCCAGGGGACTTCGCTCGTCAAGGTAGTTGACGCCTTGGAATGCCGTGGCGTGAGGGATGGCGTGTCCGCGCTGAGGGATGAACAGGTCTTCGATTTGTGCGCGCTGTTGGAGGGGTGGGCCGTGTTGCAGGCCGGGTTGGCCTTCGCTCTGCATGAGCGCGATCTCTTGTTCAAGCTCCTGAGCCTTCTGCTCTTCGTCGCGTATCATCTGTCGCACCTTGGCTTGTGCAGACACACGTTGGCGCTTGGCCTCGAGGATCTCTTTTTGCTTCTGGAGGTTGCTGTTCTTGATGCGCAAGGCGCACAACTGTAGCTGCTCTTCGGCCGAAACGCCGATGACTTCGCTGTCCTCGGTGGCGTCCGCGCCCTCTGGTGGAGCGAAGCCTGGGGGAAGTTGCGGTTGTCCTCCAGAGCCGCAGGTGCGGAGACTGCCTTCGGTGGTGGGTTGTTCGTTGCGCTGCCTCTTGCTGTTTGCGTCGTCTTCACAAGCCTCTTGGTGGGTGGTGTCGACAAGGGCCTTGCCCTTTTTCTCGGCCAGCAGTGTTGCCTTCACAGCCTCATCAGCCTTCGAGGTAGCTCTCTTGGGTGCCATCGCGGGTGGTGTTTTCGTAGCACGAACGGTGGGCGCCAAATGTTGGAACTTGCTCTCCTGGGCAAGTTAATCCAACGGGGGAGCAAAAGCAGTGTAAACAAGGTTTCAACTCGAGATGGCAATAGCTCTGTTAATCTAGCCTCTCAAGGGCACTGTGCAGGGGTATTTATAGGTGCCTGAGTGCCCAGCGTCTCGAGTTAAGGATGCATGTGCCCTCAGGCGCCTAGGTTATCCCCGGAATATTCCCATAAAGCAGGGTTACAGACTGTAATTACAGGGAAACCTTTATAAATTAGGCACGTAATGTGCACCGGCCATGCAGGGCCTGTTACAAGGGGCCGGATCACAAGTGGCCTCCCCGTTGGACGAGACCGCGAGACAAGACGACCTCGTCATAGGCCTTCGTCCTACAACACGTGGGACGAAGGGTGAAGTCTTTCAGTCGTCTTGTCTCCGTTGGTGCAGCGAGGCTGGCGAAGGCATCGAGCGAAGGGTGGCGTCTTCGCCTTCGCCCCAACAGATGTGACACAAAAAAATGATATAGGGAGAACCACTACGGATAGCCTAAATAGAGTTTTTCGAGCCCGCCCCTATTTTACAGGCCGTGGAAGAGTTAACCGCTGCAACACATATTTACTATATCATGGACTCTATATGGTTTCATGTAGGACTAGTTTAGGAACCTCATTTTTTAAAGTGATTTTTATTTTTCCAAAAAAATAGTTCGTTTTTCCTTTAAAAATAAAATTTATTGAAAAAATAGGGTTTCTAAACTAGCCCGTAGAATATGACTACGGGTACCCTAAATCTAGAGCTGACGAGCGAGATACGATAACATGACATGTCTCACATAGAACAGGAGATAAGATGACGAATAGTTTGGAACCGGGAACAGCCATTGTAATCATTTATGCATGAAATTGAGCCCCCTAGAAAGCAACTTTTTTTAGGCATGAAACAACCACTTTAGGGGGTGTTTGGTTTGTAGGGACTAATGTTTAGTCCCATTATTTTATTCTATTTTAGACTATAAATTGCCAAATTTAGAAACTAGAATAGAATTTTAGTTTCTATATTTAGCAATTTTGCAACTAAAATGGAATAAAATGTAGAGACTAAAAATTAGTCCCTAGAAACCAAACACCCTCTCAGTAACTCCAAAATAAAAACTAAGCCAAAAGCTAAGATTTAAATACTCGGAATTCACACGTGGAATCGTAAATTTGAGTCCCGCCAACCAACAACGAAAGGGACGAGCGCCTCCCTCCCGGGCAGAAGACATCTCCCACTTGCACTTGCACTCGCACTTGCATATATGGCTAGTGCTGGGAATTGGGCGGGGCCGGGCCAGCCCGGTCCAAGCCTATTGTGCTTCGTGCCAAACGGGTTCGGGCCAGGAAAGCCTAATAAATTTTTGGGCTGTGCCGTGCCAGCCCAAATTACAAAAACAGTGGTCCAGCTTGGACCTAAACCACGTCGTGCCTTCGTTGGGCTGTGCTGGCCTAAGCCCGGCCCGAATATTTGACCGCATAATATCAAAATATTACAACCACATGAAGTACATAACTTACTAAATTAAAGATATTAAACAATTCTAACATCATTTGATCAGACAAACTCTAAATATCACAACAATATAAAGATGATATTTTACTAAAATAAAGAAATTAAATAAATTGGACCTAATTGGGCCGTGCTAGCCCGTCCCATATTATTTCATGTCGGGCCGTGCTTTGGGCTCCTGTTTTCGGACCGTGCTCATGCTGACCCAAAAAGCCCCGCCCATATTCGCAGCACTGTATATGGCAATCATACGAGTCCGTGGGTTCATCGGCCGTCATCATATCCGGCGGCGGGAAGGAGAGAAAGCGCTGCTGAGTTCCGCGCGCGGCCATGGCCCATATATGTCCATGATGGCCGCCGCCGCTTTTGATATGGCGAAGCCTCCACGAGGGGCATGGCCCATGTGGTGCGGCGACGCGCGCGCACGGCATGGACGCGTACGTGGTGCGCGACCCAGGCGGTTGGTGAGCGCCGGAACCAACCTCTCTGCCTCGCGCGTGCTCTGTGCCCCAGCTGCGCATTATTTTGTGGTGCGGGGATCTGATAGATGAGATCTCGCACGTTTTCAGACGAGGGTTGGGTCGGGGATGGGGATGCAGGCGCGACGCGGTGCAATGCACCACATGCCGGAATTCGCGATGGAGGAGTCAGTAGCCGCCGGCCGGGGTGGTCCTTCCGACTCCGACTCCGACTCCTCCGACTCGAGTGGCGGTACTGCGCTGTCCACGTCCTATCGGCCGCCGGCCGGTGCGCGTGCAGCAGCTGCGCTGTTCCTCCTGGCTTGGCTTGCTTCATCAGTTGGCCTTGGCCAGTGCACACCACCACTACTACTAGGAGTTGTACTGTGTCGTCCACCGGCAACAGCCCCCGATGGCGCCCTCGTGCTGATGGGCGCGCGCGGTGGGGGCACCTGGCACCACCACCCACCAAGGCACCCCCGCCGCAAAAGCCTTTTTTGGCAAACCGCCGCATGCATGATCAGATACGGCCGGTGGCCGGGGCCGTCCCCCCGCCCGGGTGTCCTGTCCTGTGTCCTGGTCCTTGATGGACAAGTACCAGCGTTTCTTTTTCTGCCCTACGAGCCGAGCACCGCCGAGCTGCGCGTGCCCTGGGAACAGTTCACTCGTCGATAGGACACCCACGTCTGTCCGACGCATCTACCTGTATTGTTCTTTCTACAACGACCACTGGATTACTGAAACGCAAATTTTTAAGCGTGTCCGCGCCGTCGCATTGTAGCAGATTGTTCTTCTTCATCGAGACAAAAAGAGAGAGAGAGAGAGAGGAGCATCACTTCACTGATGCGCGCGCCCCCGCCGATCTACCGGACCGATAGTTTTGTCTATACTTGTGATTTATATTCTCTTTCTAATCGATATATAATCTAACTACTACCTGATCGATTCCTTCTGTCGGGTCATTCAGATGGCACTCACTCATCTCTTTCACCAAAGAAAAAAAAAGAAGGAAAAAAAAAAGGGACGGCGGCGGCACTCATCTGCCATGCGCGCGGGAGCTTAATCCTGTCGGGGGGAAATGGGATTACGTCTACCTTTTCCAGATGCTCACGCTATTCTAGCTAGCTATACCACTGTCCACTCGCAGGTTCGGATCAGGGAATGAGACTGAAACCAAACGCAGAGATCGATTAGCATCTTTTTTTTTATCGTCGCGCTGCATGCCCAATGATTGTGCATGTCTTGTCTCAGTGATCTTAGAACCCTGATACGGTGCGTCTCTGATGTGGCTGCAAGTAAAGCGACAGGTGTTCTAGGAGCCTTTAGATCAGCCGGCGCCGCAACGCGAGCAAACGGATCTTTTGTTCACCTTCTCCGGTTGATCCTGCTGCAGCATCAGCATTCGGATCCGGTGCCGGCATGCTTATCGCCTTGTACTATATACTAGCTGAGTGCCCGTGCGTTGCAACGGTAATATATAATACCAATATACTACGATAACTTATATATAAAATATATGTTATATTGTTATGAAAAAATGTTTCATAATCAATTTGTGATTCTAGCCATACATAAATTTTGTTATTTTAATCTAGTTGTTTCACCACTACATTGCAATCATCAGTATCATGCAGACTTCGATATATGCCACGATTTGTATGGTCATCTCATCATTGGAGAGCACGTTCCACACATACTGGAAGAAATTTCCTCGTACATCGTTAGTCATCAGACACGCACCACCATACGCTCTTGCTTAAACAAAAAGGTAAGTGTGTGTTTGCGAAGAGAATTAAAGGCAGGTCGGCACAAAAGCTACCCTGACGGTGGCGAGGATAACGAACTGGTCACTGTTGTCGATCCTCCTCTGCGTTACCTCCGGCGCTAAGATGATGCCACAATCCTTGATATAGTAGTCGTCGAACGCGCGCGACATGACGAATACCGAGGACTCTTGGTTGGGCTGCCAAACGAAGTGCACCCCGGGCTCATCAGCGAGGTAGTACCACTGGTCGTTGCACCACCAGATGCGTTACTCCACTATATACATCATGTTCGAGGACACTCACACAACGTCAGCAACGTCCATCGTCCCAGCGCACAAGAATTCATGTCCGGTCAGTAGCGACTTACGTGGTAGGTTGGGCTTCAGGTGGACGATGAGCTAGACGACGTGATGGCGTCATCGTCGGATGCGGTGTCCAGGACAACTCAAGAGTCGTCGATGTTGGCGACAACCATGAGGTCCCCCTTCTTAACGATGGACAGCGCGGTGCAGCTGCTCTGGACCGCGTCCAAGTGGTGGCTTTGCGGGAGCTTGTCATACACAACGGCGCATGCGACCACGTAGGACTGCTTCTAGAGGTCGAACTGACAATCGCCAAGCTTCTTCTCGTCATCGATGAGCGACGCCAACGTGAGTGCCTCCTGCTCATGATGTTTGTTCGGGGTTTCAAGTAAGAAACATGGATTCATGCTTGGCGTTGGTTTATGAAAATGACTCACAAGTCTGATCTATGGAAAAATATTACGAAGAAAAATGTCACGCATGCAAAAAGGGAATTTAAGTATAATACATTATTCAAACAAAAGAAATTGCATGCAAAGCTCTTCTTTAAATAATATTACCTCCATCCAAAAATCTAATTCAAGAATCTCGGTGATACTTATCTACTACTACGCATTGTGCAAGGATAACAAGTGAGCTTGGTGAGAGATGTAGTAGATATGTTTCCTGTCATAGATGTAGACATAAATACATATGTGGTGTAGCGGTAACTACGTCTTAGCCTTTGCTTGAGAGGTCACGGGTTCAAATCCCCTTAAGGATATGTGTGTTTTTTTAATTTTAGCTAGACGTGGGCTGTACGGGGGAATGAGAATGAGCTTTGCGGGAGGAGGGAATGAGAAAGACAGAATAAAGAATGAGAATGACAGACATGGGAATGGGAACGGTGGCAGAACACGGGAATGGCCGACTACTCTTGCAGCCTTAATAGTAGTAGAAATATACCACACAGTATGTATGTGTTTGCCAGAACGTGATGTCTCGTGGATTACGTCTATAACTTGGACGATATATACATCCGTTATCCAATATTTATCGTTAGATAGTTTATTTTTTTAACTAAAACACGATAAATAAAAATATTTATCACCGGATAATTAATTTTAAACTAAAACACGATAAATAAAAGGAACTATGTTAATATTAGTAGATCGAAACCTGTCTTACTTCTATCCTATTGATAACGGGACTGAATAGACCCAAGTGAACTGGACTCAAAACGAGTGCCGGCCAACTGAGCAGAAAAGCTAGGATTATGGGCTTGAGCATGTCCTACACAAATAATTTATTTTCCAGATGCTTCCAACAGTTTACCCTGCCCAATAGAACGAATCCGTGTAATACACAACGATCGCACGGACACACACCGGACAGTCCGGTGGTGCACTTGACAGTGCACTTGACAGTGCACTGTTCACTGTCCGATGCACCTAGTCGTTGGTCTGACAATGCAGCCGACCGTTGGTGCGCAAGCTTTTTACGCTGGACACTCCGGACTTCACACCGGACAGTCCGGTGGTCTTCTCTCCACAGTGCCACCTGGAACTAGCCGTTGGGCTACTGTTCCCTGGTGCACCGGATAGTCTGGTGCTCCAGACAAGACAGTCCGCAGGGAACACTTCCTTTGTTTCTTGGACTTCGCTTGATCTTCATAATGTTTTCTTTTGAGGTGTTTCTTTCCTAAATGCCTTGGTCCAAGTAACTTTAGCATCCTGTGAGCTACAAACACAAACACTAGCAAATTCATTAGTCCACAGGTTATGTTGATCATCAAACACCAAAACCTATTTAGCTAAATGGCCCGGGGTCCATTTTCCTTACACTGCCAAAGAGTGGTGACCAAGAGCAAGATTAGGGATAAGTTTTGAAACATTATCACCACGTCATGAATGGTGAAGTAATGAATGTTGTCGTGTTCATGATGCGGCAGCTAAATGATCTCAAGATGGATAAAAATCAAAACATGACATATGCTCCATATATTATGTCCCTGATTCATGCCAAAACAAGATTTGAGGGCAGGTGTGAGATAGCCCATACTCCCTTCAGGCCCTTTAAGAATGAAACTGGATTTCTCACCAGGCTTCTCACTCCCTTCCCTGATGATAAGGGAGTAGCTGGGGATGATGAAGCAGCAAATCATGAGGCAGATCCAGCTCACCAGATGCCTCCCCCTCCACCTCCTCAGCATGAGCAGTTCTAGCAGCCTACTCCAGGCTATTTTGATATATACTTTCAACAGATGCAGCATGGGATTCAAACCCATATGGATGGCAGATTCTAGGGCATGATGACACACATGGATGACAAATTTGATGCCATGCAGACTCATTTTGATGGTCTGTACTCTGTAATGCAGTCAAGGCTTTGCACTATTGATGAACAGTTTGATGGGTTGAACTCTGAGTTTGTTGGTCTTGGCTCTCACGTCCAGGACACCATTCATGATCCAATCATGAACAAAACTAACAACATGCAACATAGTTTTCAAGATAATATGAGTGCTCTGTCAAGTCAATTTGAGACTACCAGTAATAGCATTCACACACTTGATCAGAGGCAACAACAACTCTAGAATGATTTCAGTCGGTTGACCTCATATTTCGATAGCTTCAGCTCTCATTATTACAGCATATATTCGTGTCATCCACCGGGTGGCCAGTGAGGCCCCTCTTTTCTAGCAAATTGATGCCTAAGTGGGAGAGATGAAGACGAAGATGGGGATTTTAGTTAGGGGGAGCTCGATGTGGACATTTCGACTTTGCATATCTATTATCTGTATTTTATGTTTTTATGCATATCTGTCGAGAGATTTTATGTTTGTGAACAAATATCTGGGGTTTCGAACTTTATTTGTTAAAGTCTTATGTTTCTATTAGTTCGATGAATCCTGTGAATGGTTGATCAAGGAGTGACTAAATTTACTACACTTATTTCATATCATATTGCACTTGTATGCCTCGATAACCATGTTTGTAGGAAAGATCTCAACCAAAACTCTCGTCTATTATGTGTGTGAAATATTCAACTGAATATATCAAGCACACATGTATGGGGCTATTCCTTCACCTTGAGTTTTTGTTATGACTTATCTATCCTTCAAATGGAACTTCAAATCAAGATAAGTCACTCAAAGCTCACCTCAAATCATTCTTATACTTAATGTGTGAGGAAGGTTTGAAAAACTGAAACTACTCTGTATGAAATGTGTAGTGTTGTCATCAATTACCAAAAAGGGGGAGATTGTGAATCATCTAGGTCCCTTAGTGATTTTGGTAATTAATGACAACCAATTGTGGACTAACAATTTTTGGAGAAATAATAATGCAGGTTGGACCACATAGGAAAATATGTCTTGGAGACGGTGCGTTTGGTTGCAATGACAGGACGGGACGGGATGGAATGATCCCTCAAATAAGATTGTTTGGTTCAGGGTCAAGGTTGCGTTTGGTTGCAATGACAGGACGGGACGGGATGGAACGATCCCTCAAATAAGATTGTTTGGTTCAGGGTCAAGGTTGGGACAGGACTATCCCAGTGTTGTCCCAAGTTGTCCCTCAAAATTGGAGGGACGAGAGAGGATGCCAGAGGACGTCCCTGTCCTGGCTGTCCCGCAACCAAACGCACAAGCATTGGTTGTGGATCAAGTGAAGGCAAATGTATAATGTAGGTTTTTGCTTTTGTCAATCACCAAGTGTTTAGAGAAGAAATTGACCGGATTAGTAGGCTAGATAGTCGTACTATAAAGAGGGGTCAATGTAACACCCTGATGTTACGAGAACTAAAACATTGGCATGTCATCCTATGCTCTTGCATTCACTAGGGTAACAATTTGCAAAAAGGTGATGTTGTGTTGTTTTGAAGAGAGCAAGAGAAGTTTAGAGACCGTGTTTGGAATCTAGGATAAGCAAACAATTTTAAACTAATGGCACTTTGGACATGAGCTCTATATACCAAAAAAGGGATTTGTGTTCAAGATGTAACCTTGCTTTTAGGAGAATGGAATAAGTTGATGAAACACTTGAAGTAAAAGAAGTCTAATTTTAACTCTAAACTAACCCAAAAGTGGAATTTCAAAGCTTGAAAATGTTGGCTAAAAGTCTATATACCAAAGTTGTAGGGCTTGAAAAAGTGAACAACTTTCTTATTTTGTGTTTTCTAAGTTGTATGGAAGAATTCGAATTAAATTGCAAAAATTCAGTTTGGTCAGTTTGGAATTAGCTAAAAATAATTTTATTTATCTATTTTTGGACCCTGTAGTTTTTAATCTGAGTGTTTTGAGAAAGGTTGTTGTAGCAAACTTGTAGAATAGTTATAGGAGAACAACTTGTATTAAGTGTGATAGGAGAACCACCTAACCTTAATTTCACGACTGACGGGTTGACAGTTTTCGAATATTCAAAAGGAGAAGACTATAAACATGTAATTATACAAGAGAAACTTGCTTGAAATAAAAAAAGAAACAGAAAGCCCGTTTTAGTTATGATGGCACGATAGTTTCGATTATTAAAAAAGAGAAGTCTTTCAAAATATAAATCTACAATTATACAAGAAAAACTAGTGCCAAGGAACAGACGCCCAGTCGCCCACGATAGTTTCGTTTATTTAAAAAGAAAATACTTTCAAAATATAAACTTTGTAATTATATAAGAATCTTGCTTGAAATGGAAAAAATAGGCTGATAGCACACTTGCATGAAATGTAAATAAACAGAAGCACAATGAAACAAGGGGTTTTAAAATACACTAGATCTAATAGTTAGTTGGCTAAAAATTGCTAATGAAATTAGCTAGTTAACGAATATCTAGCTAACTAGTAGTTAATTTGCTAAAAGTATCTAATAACTGAACTATTAACTAAACTATTGTTTAGATGTCTTCAGCTAATTTTAGCACAGCTAACTATTAGCTCAAACACCCCCTAATTCAGAGGGCGACTGTAGGTCATGCACCCAACACACTGCTATTTACCCGTTTAAAATCATATATCCTGCTACAGGAGGCCTTCGTATTACAATTCGATAGCTTAATTAGGTGTGCCAGAGCTCCAAGGGAGCTGACAAAACCAAATAGCATGTCACAGTTGTGCATGGAACTTATATGGGATGAATCAGAATTCGTAACACTTGTGTCGCCAAAACGAAAAGAAAGAGACAAGCAGTCTTGTCTGTAATAATGTCCCTGGAAATAGAAGAAAGGGAAAACAAAATATAAAACCTCAGTTGAAGCATATGAGCGAAAGGAATGATTATGTTTGTCTGTAAGTAATTCCTCACGGAACTAATACTCAGGTTAAGTTTTCAACTGTGAAGTTAAATGTAGTGGTCGCAGAATTGTGATGATAGAGAACTGCTATACAGAAGTTAACAAGCACCAACTCTCCAGATAAAATGGCATTGCTGTCATATCACATTACACGTCGCATAAGAATTTATGGTTCCTGTTCTTTGCTCTCAGCTGATCCCACTATATTTTCCCCATGTTGTTTTTCTTTCTTGCGCTGCATCAATTATTAGAAACACTAAATGAAGCCTTTTGATCATTACATCCAAAGTGCACTAGAAAAAGAATGAACTAGGCAGCATAAACATGAGAAGCAAGTTGAACGAAACAAAGCATATATTTTGGAGTTCTTTCATGCGAGGACTGCAATAAAAGTGGTGGAAGCAGGTGATGTTTTATCAATTATGCAATTACTTCAGGTGCCAGCGTTGATGAATACTAGCTTACAGTAGGGTAAATATCATCGCCCAACTAGGTTTGGGGATTATTCCAATTTTCTATTTAAATCTAAAGAGCTCCTTAAATTATGCTAGTTAATATAATGGTGCACAGCTCTCCTGTTTTGACTATTTTGGACTTTACTCTTTTTTCTTAATATAATGATGTGTATCTCTCTTGCGCGTTTGAGAAAAAAATTAAGCTAGTTAAGGTCAATCCAAATGTTCGACGATTTCTTTCAAAGAAATTTGTATCACAGCACCTCTTTTTCGTCTTTAATATGAATGCTATAAATTGCTCAAACAGTAGAAGAAGATGCAGGTTTACTTCTGTCAGAACATCAGTTAGGTCTCACAGGCATGGGAACTATATTGCTTGAATAGCAGAAGATGTAAACTCAAAAAAATGATAATTTCAATCCATGTTACTTCTAAGAATCTCCTTTATACCCTAGACATGTCTGTTATATGAGAATTTTTTATCAGAACTACTATGCTAGTCATTTGTTCAACATTGAAATAAAAGAGCAATATAGGGAAACCGGTAAGGACTAACAAAATAACAAATCTAACACTATTATAAAAGTTGCAGGTTAACTCCTCTTATCTTATTTTTGAACAAAATCTCTTCTTACCTTCACGTCCTGAATTCTTCTACCATATTACTATGTGTTCCTGTTCCAGTCCTAACTGAAATTTCGAAATTTTTCTGAGCGCTCTAAATTAAAATAAGAATATGAAAAAAAATACAATTGGCTTAATGGAAACATGATGCTAACTCCAAAAGAATAATCCGAACACTGGAACCAGCCCTGTAACATTTAATATCATCCATAGGTAAGCAAAGAACGTAACCTTTGGAAGAAGCCCTTCCGCGGACATCAGTTCATACAACTTGCGCATGATTGTCTCTTCTTCTACCTGTAGAAAGTTTTAATAAGATTAGTATATCAAATATTAATGCCGCAGCAAAATAATTCATAGCGTTAGAGGGTCACCTGCAGTTTATGCAACTCATGGGACATTGCTCGATATGTTTCCATTAGTGCTTGATTTTGATTGTCTAAATACCTGCAGACATCCGTTTATTGTCTTATGAATGAACTGAAAGTACAGATTCATTTAGTGCTAAAAGATACTAGTAGTCAACAAACTGTACTTGGACACTTCAGCCGAATGCTTTGGATCCATTATCACCAAACAACTTGATATGTCTCCTGCAAATTAATGAACTATTACTCTATTAGACAATTCAATTCACCATTGTCCTCCACCATGCTGCATAACTATCCGATATACAAATGACTTGCAGACATATTCTAATTTATCCAATAACAATCACCCTAAATTAAGCCACTACATTGACCACTGATGCTGTATATTAAAATCAGCAAGGTTATGGCACATGTATCCCAATCTATCTAAATGTGTCAAAACTGTCTCAAGTACATCAACAATAACCCATTTTTTTTTTAAAAACGAAATAGAGCTTTTAAAGCAATCGATAACAAGTTAATTGGTAGTTAGGGAAACAGAGTCAACTACAAGAAGAAAAAGGAAACAGAGTCAACTAAAAAATAGTACTACTCAGAGCAACTCTAAAAGATTAGCCAAAAACATTGACCAAATTTACTGATTTAGCTACTCTCTAAAATAGATTTCACAAAAAAAAGAATAGACTAGTCCAATAGACTCTAGAAATTCAGAACTTTGTATGGCGCGTGAAACAGGCTATCTAATAACAGAGAGCATAAAGGTGTAGAGATGGAGAGATAGTAAATTTGAAGAGCCATTTACAGTCTATTGGAGACATTTTCCTTCTAATAATAGCCAACTTTACCTTTACAAAAGGATCTCGCTAGTCCCTTGGAGCTACTTTTACACTCAATTCACAAGCTAATACTACATTCCAAGAAACAGAGAAATCAGCAAGGGAGTTTCCACTAAACGCACAATTTTTGCGAGGGAGGGGAGGAGAGACATAAGCACCTAGACAACAAGTCCTATCGACTCAACCAAGATCGATCTTAAGCGTGCAGGACCAACCCAGTACACTACATGGGTGTAAACATGTACATTGGATAATTATTGCAAAAAACGAATTTAGGCATTATACAAGTGTAATTATATCAAATCTGAATCTTACATTAGGGTTTGGGCGCTTGCGCGCAGAAGAAAAGGAAGAGAATAGGACATACCCAGCTGCTAGCCAACTAGCCATCCATCTTACAAACTTAAACATTGTGCTGACCACATTAGGCATCTGTTTGGATCGAACAACATCAAATTCATGTCTAGCAGTGTAGTGAGACAGTTGCATTTTCTATAGTTTCCACAGAAATACAAAATGCTCAGATAACAAAGCTCAGAACGACATCAACTACTCAGACATTTCACCACAACAAGTCAGACATTAATCTTGGTCTCAGAAACATGGAAGGCCCTGCGGGCTAGCTGCTAGAGTGATAGTGCTACCTGCCGCTTGCGGTTGCGGATGACGGAGTTCGTAGGCGGTCGATGGAAGATGTCAGGAGGAGGAGGCCGACCCGATCACCCGACACCGCGAATCCGCGACACGCGAGCGACGGCGGGGGGACGAGCTCGGAGTCGGAGAGGTCGGCGGCGCAAGTGTGCAGCACCGCAAGCCTGTGAGGGGCGAGGCTGCGAGTTGCGACGGCCGACGGTGCGAAACTACGGCGGCGCGCGACGTCAATGGAACGGCCGAACGGTCACAGGCGAACGGGCGGCGGCCGAAGTGCACCTGCGCCGCTGCGGGTGCGGGTGCGGCTGTGCCCGTAGCGGCGTAGCCCCGTCCCCCGTATTGGAATTTAGAGTTAGAGTTTGGGGAATTTAGGTGACCTGGCGGCTGGCTGGTTGTACCTATTGGGCCCCATGTCCTCAACGTTCGTGGCCCAGCTGCTCAGTTGGACTGGCTCGCGAGTTTGCACGAGGCGGTTTGACTTGGATCATTTTCCGAGCTGACAAGGCACCTAGAACTCTTTGCACACGTGTTGGTAGCTATGCAGCGTTGCCAGAGAGGATGGAAAGTAGAAGAAAGGAAGAAATCACATGCGAGGCGAAGTGAAGCACGGACCTTATGTTGCCGGGGAGAAGGATGTCGTCGTCGATCGGTGGTTTGGGAACCCTAGGCCGTCGTCCGCAAAATCACCTATGGTGAAAGCTAGGTGAAGAACCCCCTTCCAGAAGTAGCGAGAGCAGTCTAGCAGAGTCAATCAGAGCAGTAGGAAATTCACAGTCGTGTGATGCATATCTGACTGCTGGCATTAAGAAAGGCGACGTGGCATAACGGGTGAACGGTTTTCTGCACTATTTGGAATTTCTAAATAAATAAACACCGCTCTCTCCAGCGTGTGAAATTATTCTCAGTTTCAGGCGTTCATCGCTCGTCGGAGTCGGAGCAGCAAATCCGCGCCCATCCAGAATTAGTTCCACTGCCAGATAAAAAAACCCATACCATGGCGGGGCACTTACATACATACATACATCATTTACAGAGCGAGGCAAGGATGCGGCGCGGTGGCTCGAAGGAGCGCCGGGAGTGCAGGACGGCCCAGTTGTCGATGAGGAGGATGTCGCCGCGCCGCCACGGCACGGCCACGCACTCCTCCTCCAGGACCCGGCCGCACGCGGCGACGACGTCGGCGGGCAGGGGCGAGCCGTCGCCGAAGGTCACCGCCTTCACCGGGTCGTTCCGGGCGTCCTTCCACCCCGTGTAGGCGGCCACCATGCTGTTGAACCAGACCTTCCGCCCACGGCTCTCGTCCCACTTCACCGCCGGGATGGGCCCCATGACCGTCCTCACGCCGTCGCCGGTCCATTCCAGCTTCATCCCGAGCTTGGCGGCCCTGTTCATGCATAAAGATGTGACAAAGGCCCCAGTTCTTCAGATGGGGGTATATACAATGCAATGGTGCTACCTTTCCTCAGCAACGGCTTTATCTTTAGTGAGAAATGTCGAATGCCATCCACGGCCGATTGGCGAAGACGGGTCGTCGCCCTCTCCCAGAACCCTTGTATATAGCAGCCCTTCCTTCTCCAGTTTCTCCACGAATTCAGGAAATTCTTCCTTCATCCTCTTGTAGATGTAATGGCTCAGTACTATCGGTGTCTCCCCGCCACTCTTTGGCTCCACTTCACAGAAGAAGAACAGTTTGGACGGAAACGTTGGAACCTATAAAAAATCAAAGCGTGCGTGCTGTATTGTAGCTTGGTCATCAAACTCTGCTCTACGTGAAAAAAAGAACAATCTAATTTTGAAAAAGGGGTACTAGGCTTAAAGCAAGCCCACGCTGCAGATGTACATGTCCGTCATGTCGTGGCCACTGGCGTTGTCTCCTGAATTTCAGTTACCCCGCTGCTGCTCTTGTGTTGCCAGAGTGCAGGGGAGGCTCAAGCCTCGATTACCTGGGCCATCTCGTGGTGGAAGGGGATCTTCTGATCGGGCGGCGACTCGTTGGCGGTGAACACCCGGCCCACGACGTTGGTCCGCGGCGCGGCGCCGCCGACGTACGGCAGCTCCTCGTACCCGAAGGCGTCGACGGCGCGGTCGAAGTCGGCGGCCGTCGTCGCGGGGAACCCGCGCAGCAGCAGGGCCCCCGCGTCCCGCACCAGCGGCTCCAGCCGGGACGCCCTCTCGGAGCGCACGGCCGCCAGGAACTCGTCGAGCCCGCCGCCCGCGGGGGCGCTCGGGACCAGCACCGCCGGGAACGGGACGCCCTCGACGACGCGCTGCTGCGGGAGGCGCGCGTCCCGGAAGAAGCTCGCCATCGGGGCTTCGGTTTCCTTGGCACCCGTTGCCGGGCCGCGCGCGGGCGCGTGGATGGAGACGGTGGAGCAGTGGGTGCGAGACTACGAGAAGTGATGAGGCGTGTCCGGAATCCGGATTCGTTGGGAATTCGGAATGATGCTCTGGAGTCAGAGGGATGAACGTGGACGGCTTCGCGGGAGTTTTCCCTTTTCCGTCTTGGCCTGGTGTTTTAGGGAAGCGGGACTACATGAGCCGGTCACGGTCACTCACTTTGGCAGTGTTGAGTGTTCCGTTCCACTTGTCACACACCAAAGCTCATGCGCATAGCCCCCAGACATAGGTTGAAAACGGAACGGTCCATATTTTTGTGTTTGCCCAGAAATCTGAAAACGGGATGGAAAGAGAGAGTCTATTCTATCCGTTTTTGTGGGATTCTATTTTTTCTTGTTTTAACCCGTATTTATTCCGTATTTAAGAAATCTGTGTTGAACCCAATATGTATTAGTGCATAAAATAAAGGCTTATATTCTAAAAAAAATATTATATCATAAGTGGTCATTCTAGTCACCCGCTCTCCTCAATGATAAGTGGTCTAAAAGTTCAAATGACATCGGTCGTAGCTATATGTACACTACTAGCAAGCAAACGATAATGAAATGTTATCTCTCTATATCTATTTGTTTCATGTTATTATCCTCCTAGCCCGTCATCAATATCATGTGTGCTTGTATTAAATTAAAAGTTTTCACATAATATTTCTTCTCCCGTTCGTTTTCGTACACCCGTTTATCCTGCTCCCGTTCTGTTCTCGACTATTCTGGACCCGATATTGTTTCCTGTGATAAAATACGGAAACAAAAACGGAATCAGAAGAGAGATTTTTCCGTCCGTTTGCATCCCTACCTGGACCATACCAGATCACTTCCGTATGTTGGGCAAGAGAGTTTGTTTAGCCAAAGTTCAGTCCGCGTAATTACTATGCTGAAGACTATAAAGAATGAGACACAATTAAACATAATTAATCTATGGTTAATAAAATGAGTGAATCATAATTATGTTTAATAGGTCCATCTTATCGTATAGTCTGTGTAATTGATTTTATAACTAATCTATATTTTAATAATTCTAACTAGCACCTAAACATCCTCCGGTCGTGGGACCAAACATGACCTAAATCTGTTCCTAACTAGTTTGCAGTTTGCACAAGCTCAGTAATTGTTACAAATGTGGTTTACAGATGCAACATGACGGAATTGAACTTTCTCTTGAAACAGTCGGGTGATTAAGGGCCGCTATCTGGCTACCCGCCTCGACCTCAAACTCCTATTGATGTGTTTGGTTGCCAGTGGCGAAGCTAGAGCAAAATATAAGGGGGTGCATGTCTCTTGTGGGTGCATAGGAATAAAATTTGGGTGATGCATATATGGTGCAAATTTGACTGTTATCACTGTTTTTTGGATTTTTAGGGGGTGCATATGCATCCACAGTCTACAACATAGCTTCGCCCCTGTTGGTTGCAACGACGTGATGGTATAAAACAGAATGATCATTTAGATATAGTTGTTTAGTTTAGAGTCATGGTTGAAACAAGACCATCCCAAGAAAAATATTCTTATTTATTATCGTCTTCAGTTCCTTACATCCCGCACATGCACATTTATTCCTCACATCTAGATTTGAGCATAGGTTGTCTGACCCGACCACCACGAACCGATCTGCCCAAAAAAACTAAATACGACCAAACCATTACAACGAGTGGGCGCAGAACATAATTTTTTTGACACATAATAATTTACAGGCTGAGCATGGGTCATGGCACATTTATTCCGCACATCTAGACCTGAGCAAACAGATCTTTCCTCCACTCCAGCACCCCTCCGATTGATCCGGCAGCAGCATTCTGATAAGGTCCCGGCATGCTTATCGTCTTGTAGTAGTACTCACTCTGTCCCGTTTTGGCCTCTACTAGATACAAGAAAATTTTCCTAAATCTGGATATAACTTGCGTCTAGATACATATTACTGTGAATCTAAACAATCCAAAACATTGCCAAGGCGAATAATATAATGGGACAAAGGGAGTATATGCCACGGTATGTCAGTATGTGTGCGTTTGCGTGCACATGGTATGAGTTTGTGCTCACGTCTATAGCTTGCACTTGAATTATCGAGGCGTCAAAAGAAAATGTTAATATTACTAAATCGAAATATGTCTGTAGTAGTTCGTGTAAAATTTGAGCTTTGTTTTTGTACTGTGTATTACACTAACGACACCCAAGTGAAATGGGCCCAAAACAAATGCCGGACCACTGAACAGAAGCCAAGATTCAGCATGACCCACAGAGATACAGCGTACTGTTAGGCCTGTTAACCAAACGGCTCGCTCCCAATATTATTTCCTTCTGCTGCTACTTCCAATCTCTCGTGTGCGATCAATGTGTATTACTTGCACAGATTCGTTTCATTGGGCACCGGTAAACGGGAGGTTACGATATTTGCCATCACCACGGAAGGGGTTCACAAATTTGCCATCAAGCCACATTTTGTAGACTCAAATGGACCCATAACTCATACTCCCTCCGGTTTCCTATTAGTTG
This sequence comes from Zea luxurians, assembly GCA_029449295.1. NCBI lineage: Eukaryota > Viridiplantae > Streptophyta > Magnoliopsida > Poales > Poaceae > Zea > Zea luxurians. Next base: position 101,683,252 of record JAOPSE010000014.1, on the reverse strand, counting down.
TCGTTTTAGATAAGGTTCGAGTCAAACTTATAAAATTTTGACTACAAATAACTATTTTGTTATTTAGTTTTGGAACCTAATATTTATATGCACCAATTTGTCATAAAAAGTACTTTTATAAAAGTATAAATGTATTAAGAGTTCATTTGTATTTTAATAAAAAACATTGGTCAAAGTTATATTTTGGAGACCGTGTCGTTGTCCTAAACGACAACTAATAGGAAACCGGAGGGAGTAGATACAATGGTAATTATAACCAGGAGTGTTTTGAGCGGCGAAATACCAATTATTTCGCCCGCACGCACACCTCTAATATTCTAAAGAGAAATTTGGATCCATACCATTAAAAGATCACCACTTTGGATCCATACCATTACTATCTCACTTACATGTGAGTCCACATGAGTCAATGATATGTGGGGTCCATGGTATATATCTAAAGTTTGGATCTTTTGTATAGATCCAATTGTTCCTATTCTAAAACACCGCTCTTTCCAACGTGTGAGTTTCAGGCCTTCGTCGCCCATCGAAGCAGCAAACCCGCAGCGCATCTACACACATCATTTACAGATCGAGGCGAGGATGCGACGCGGTGGCTCGAACGAGCGTCGAGAGTGCAGGACGGCCCAATTGTCGATGAGGAGGATGTCGCCGTGCTGCCATGGCACGGCCACGGACTCCTCCTCTAGGACCTGGCCGCACGCGTCGATGACGTCAGCGGGCAGGGGTGAGCCGTCGCCGAAGGTCACCGCCTTCATGGGGTCGTTCCGGGCGTCCTTCCACCCAATGTAGGCGGCGACAATGCTGTTGAACCAGATCTTCCGCCCTCGGCTCTCGTCCCACTTCACTGCGGGGATGGGGCCCATGACCGTCTTCACGCCGCCGTCGATCCATTCCAGCTTTATCCCGAGCTTGGCGGCCCTGTTCATGCACAGACGTACGACTGTCTACTGTCTAAGGTCATTCAATCACACGAGAAGATGTGACAAAGATCCCAATTCTTTTTCGATGGCAGTGCAAACCCATGACAAAACCATCCTGCTATAAGATGCAATGGTGTTACCTTTCCTCAGCAACAGCTATATCTTTAGTGAGAAATGTCGATTGCCATCCACGGCCGATTGGCGAGGACGGGTCATCGCCCTCTCCTAAAACCCTTGTATATACAATCATGTCCTTCTCCAGTTTCTCCACGAATCCGGGGAATTTATCCTTCATCCTCTTGTAGACATAATGGCTCGGTACAACCGGCGTCTCTCCGCCACTCTTTGGCTCCACTTCGCAGAAGAAGAACAGTTTGGACGGAAATGTTGGAACCTAAAAAACAAAGCGAGCTGTATGTACCGTGATTCCATCTTGCTCATCAAACTTTGTTCTACATGAAAAAAATAATATATCCTTTCGTCGAGTTATTGTTGGGGGTAAAACAGGTCGAGCTACAGAATTTATCAAATTTATTTGTAACTGTTCCTTTGCGACAATCTAGATATAAATTTCTATGGGGCCCACGAAGATGGACTTTTCTCAATTCGATCAATGCACTTCTTTTCAATGGATACTCCCCCCTTAAACTCAATATAGTGCTTTGAAAGTTAAAACTCCCTCTCAATATTAAATTTTTCTTATGGTATTTATGGAGAAACACTAAAGATAATTTAGCCAATCACAGGTGGAAAGGTAGTATGAAATACAACTTTTGTGATCAAATTAAGAATATTCAACACCTTTTTTATTATTACCTTGCTAGAAATATTTGGAGAATCATTAGCTTTGCTTTACATATAGAGAGATCTTCTAGTATTAATCATCTAATTAGAAATTGATATGCTAACAAGGGAACCACATGTAAAAAAAGACTCCTAATTAGGATGGTAGCAATGTTTTGGGCTATTTGGCTTTATCATAATGATGTGGTCTTTTCTAGTAAACTAATATTATCAACCATGCAGGTTCTTTTTAGAAAACATACTGGTTCAGGTTTTGAAGATTATTGCAGAAAAAAGATCATTATGAGATCCTTGCAGTGTGTCGACTATAAGATGTGGTGGCCATAGATATCTTTGCAAGCCATGGATAGAGATATAATACTAGATTAGAGGGCGCTTGATTAGTTCCTTCTCATGATCTCTCCTTTTTTGTGGATGTTTAGTTAACTTTCGTTTTATAGTAGGCCTAGACATGAAAACCAAAAACCAAGAAAACCGAAACGGAAACCGAAAATTCCAACTAAACCGTAATATTCTTTGGTTACCATTCTTTAGAAACCAAAATTTAATTTGTTTTTCGGTTTTTAGTTCGGTTTAAACAAAAACCGAACTATTAGCCCCTCCCATTTTGGCTTCCATCCCGCCCATGGGCTGGCCATGCGGGCTTGGAGCCTTCTCAGTCCCACCAACCGCCAGCCCCTCAGCCCTCAGTCCCTCACACAGCCACACATTAACTTGTGTATAGTTAAAATCTGGATCAAATCAGTATAGGTTGAGAAAAATTAACCTCTTTTAATGATGTTCGAGTTTAGGTTAGAACTGACAAGTTTACCATTAGGAATATCTAGCCTTGCTAATGCATCATAAAGTAATTAGGTTCAAAAAAAGATTGTCTATGTTCGATATTTGCTCAACAAGTGGAGTATTTTACTTGCAAGAGTCTGGATTTTATGTGTTGTTGATCTATGTTGTTTATGTTGTATACAACTGTATGTTTCTTTTTGTCTACTTAATCTTGCACAGAACCTTTTTTGAGGTGTTTCTGACTCCTCAATGATTTATAGATAATAAGATCACAAATGTTTAGACACTTTGGTTTTTCATTTATATTGACATAATGACATTATACTTGGTCAATCGAAAAGGATGCAAGTGATGAGAAGAAGCACGTGCAAGCCAAGGAAGTGAAGCACTTGATGATGGAGCTGTGTTAGTTTGTGCTGGTCTGAGTCGAGTGTATTGTCTGAAAATTTTGTAATGGTTACCTGAACCTGTTTAAACAGTAGTATATACCTGTGCTGTAAATTGCTATTACCGATGCAATGCAGTCAGACAGGAGGTTCTCGGACTGAGCGCAGCGGTTGACGCTACCGCGCCCCCTCCCCTTGCATGTCGGCTGTAGGGGGCACCCTATGGCCGCAGCGGTGCCCCCTATAGCGCCCCTTACATGTCGGTCCCCTTCTCTCTCCCCCCATATTTAGCGTGTCACTATTCATTACCTTAAACACTGTGTTGTGGGTCCACGAGTAATTGTTAGTAGATAAAAAATTGATAGTTGGTATAGAAAATGATATTTTATAGTGGTAGTGGGGTATAGGGGGAGTATTTAGGGGGAACCGCTGCGGGAGATGAAAAAATAGGGGAGAAAATAGAGGGAAAAAGTGATATAGGGGGAAAAATTTAGAGGTAACGGTTGCGGATAGCCTTAGAGGCTAGAGCCCTTGAATTATATCTTTTTTTAAAAATATATATATACTTGTTGCTTTTGTGGTAGACACTGGCTTATGTTCTACTGTAGAAATTTTGACACTGTCTTTTGTGGTAGACACTGTCTTAAAGCAAGCCCACGCTGCAGATTTCGTGGCCTCGTGGGCCCTGTGTTGTCTCCTGAATTTCAGTTACCCCGATGCTGCTATTGTGGTGCCACTGCCAGTGCCACCAGACTGCAGGGGCAGAAGGTTCAACTGTCGATTACCTGAGCCATCTCGTGGTGGAAGGGGATCTTCTGATCGGGCGGCGAGTCGTTGGCGGTGAACACCCGGCCCACGACGTTGGTCCGCGGCGCGACGCTGCCAACGATTGGCAGCTCCTCGTACCCGAAGGCGTCGACGGCGCGGTCGAAGTCGGCGGCCGTCGTCGCGGGGAACCCGCGCAGCAGCAGGGCCCCCGCGTCCCGCACTAGCGGCTCCAGCCGGGACGCCCTCTCGCAGCGCACGGCCGCCAGGAACTTGTCGACCCCGCCGGTGCCGGAGCCCGCAGGAGCGCTCGGGACGAGCACCGCCGGGAAGGGGACGCCCTCGACGACGCGCTGCTGCGGGAGGCGCGCGTCCCTGAAGAAGCTTGTCATCGGGGCTTCGGTTTCCTTGGTTCCCGTTGCCGGGCGCGTGGAGGTGGAGCAGCGGTGGGTGCGGTGCGACCGTGCGAGAGGTGTCCGGTACTCCGGTTTCGTTGGGAATTCGGAACGATGCTCTGGGCAGAGGGATGACGTGGACAGCCAAACCCGGCCGCGGTCAGCTTCAGAGTTCAGACTCCTAAAAATAGTTATCATAATAAGCCTCGTGTTCCGCGAGGGCGGCAGGGTGGGCAGCCGTCTGGGCCCAAAACTATGGGCGCCAAAAAATGTGCCAATATTTTATGTATACTACTCCTTTCGTTACAAAATATAATCCATTTTATATTATATATATAATCATTTATTTCGAATGAGGACAAAAAAAATAAGAGAACTAGAAACAACTATATTTTGAAATAAAGGGAGTATAAATTTTTAGTAATTAGTCTTGGTTCAATCACTATTCGGTAGTCCCCTCGTTAGCCACACCTTGTTAGAAATCTAAGAAATAAATCGATGAATCTAACATAGTCATAAAGGAAACAAATCGTTGTAGACTTCTAACGTGACACAACAACACGCTGAGTGCATGTTAGTTAGATGATTATAGCCACATCGTATAGAGTGTTAGTCCTTATATTATATATATTATATATATGTGTATTTTTTCAGTCTTACATACTAATTATTAATCATTGATATATTCTTATACATGGTTCTAAAGTCAGGATTTTTATCCTAAACTCTTATTTTACCTTGGCGCCAAGTGATTAAAAGGCCAAGGTAAAAGATTCTCTGATGGAGTATTGTATTGTTTGCTACAGGAGTTTTCGAGAATTTCATAGAAGTGGATTGTTAGCCAAATGTGTCGGTGTTTAGTACCAGCAATGCACCACGGGATGTACCACAAGATGCTTTTGTGAGTTGGCAACATCAACTGTAGCTCGATGGTTCGCTTTGAGATGCGACAAAACACGCGATTTATACAAGTTCGGGCCGCGTGATGCGTAATACCCTATATCCTGTTTGCGGTGGGTAGTATTGCTTTGATATCTGGAGGTTACAATGAGGGCTAGGGCTTGGATGTTTGATGAGAGAGAGAGGGGCATGTATAAGATTAGATCCTCTCAAGATCTGCCTTAGGAGGGATCCCTAGCTCGCCTTATATAATCCGGTGTGGCTTGGGTTACAAGTAGGTTTCCCTATATATCTCCTAGTCAGTTTAGATTTCATTAGAGTCCTTATCTTGTGCGCCAAGTACACCCTAGGTCGAGGATATGCTTCATGAGGAGCCAGGGGTTATCTATCCCCGACTAGCCCCCGAGCTTCAAGTTGACTTGAGAAACAATCAGCTTGAAGGTCCAAAATCTGCTTTTCAGAATGTCTTGCCTTGTAGTCTTCGAAAATTTTCTGATGGTATCCTCCATGCAGCTCCTCAGCTGACGAAAAGTGGTCGGCGAGGTGCGTGGTAACCCAACCCTCGAGCTGACGATGTAGAGAGTTGGCGAGGCGAGCGACGACCCAGCCCCCGAGTCAGTGAAACGTGGGGTCGGAGAGGCGAGCGGGGGTGTGACCCCTAAGATGAAGCGGCAAGTCGGCGATATAGGCGATGGCCTAGCTCCTGAGCCGGTGAAGCAGCGATTCAGCGAGGCGCACGACGATGCAACCCCTGAGGCGACGAAGTAGTGATTTAGCGAGGCGGGCGTCAGCGCAGCCCTCGAGTTGGAGAAACAGCGAGTCGGCGAGACGAGCGATAGCCCAGCTCCCGAGCTGAAGAAGCAGTGAGGTGCACGGCGGTGCAACCCCTGAGGTGGTGAAGCAGCGAGCCAGCGAGATAGTGAAAGGGAAATAGGGTCAAACTTCCTATATGAATTTTGGTGGTTGAATTGCCCAACACAAATAATTGGACTAACTAGTTTGCTCTAGAATATATGTTCTACAGGTGCCAAAGGTTCACAACAAACCAATACAAAGATAAAAGAAAGGGTTCAAAACAAAGGAGCAAAGTTAAACCGAAGGCAGCCTTGGTCTGGCGCACCGGACTGTCCGGTGTGCCACCGGACAGTGTCCGGTGCACCAGGGAGATCGACTCTGAACTTGCCAGCTTTGGGAATTCGGGGAGCCACTCCGCTATAATTCACCGGACTGTTCGCTGTGACACCAGACTGTCCGGTGTGCCAGTGGAGCAACGGCTACTTCGCGCCAACGGTCGTCTGCAAAGGAACAGTAAAAGTGAACAGTGCGCGCCTATGCGAGCAGAAGTCAGAGCAGGCACCATAAGGCGCACCGAACAGTGAACAGGACCTATCCGATGCACCACCGGACTGTCCGGTGGCCCCACTTGTCAGAGCTCCAACGGTCGAACCCTAACAGTTGGGTGACGTGGCTGGTGCACTGGACAGTGTCCGGTGGCGCCCCGGACTGTCTGGTGCGCCATACGACAGCAACCCCTCCTAACGGCCACTTTGGTGGTTGGGGCTATAAATACCCCCAACCATCAACACTTCAAGGCATCCAAGTTTTCAGCCATTGCATTCAATACAAGAGCTCTAGACTTCACTCCAAGACACAAACAAAGAGATCAAATCCTCTTCCAAGTCCAAAGATCATTCCAATCAAATAGTGACTAGTGAGAGAGACAATTGTGTTCATTTGAGTTCTTGTGCTTGGATCGCTTTTCTTCTTCTTCCTTTCTTGTTCCCAACTCAATTGTAATCAAGGCAAGAGACACCAATTGAGTGGTGGTCCTTATAGGGACTTAGTGTCCCGATTGATTAAGAGAAGCTCACTCGGTCTAGTGACCGTTTGAGAGAGGGAAAGGGTTGAAAGAGACCCGGTCTTTGTGACCACCTCAACAGGGAGTAGGTTTGTAAGAACCGAACCTCGGTAAAACAAATCACCGTGTCATCCTCTCTATTTCTTTGGTTGATTTGTTTTCACCCTCTCTTTCGGACTCGATTATATTTCTAACGCTAACCCTGGCTTGTAGTTGTGCTTAAAGTTTATAAATTTTAGATTCCGCCTATTCACCCCCTCTAGGCGACTTTCAATTGGTATCAGAGCCCAGTGCTTCATTAGAGCCTAACCGCTCGAAGTGATGTCGGAAGAACACACCAAGAAGGAGATGGTGACCGGCGAGAAGCCCGCCACAAGCCACAGGAAGGCTCCATCGAGAGAGTCCCGCAACAAGAAGAAGGAGGAATCACCTCCCCACAAGTCGCATCGGAGTGGCGAGAAGAAAAAGAAGATGAAGAAAGTGGTCTACTACGAGACCGACTCTTCGTTGCCATCCACCTCCGGCTCCGACGCGCAGTCCGTAACTTCTAAGCGCCATGAGCGCAAGAAGTTTAGTAAGATCCCCCTACGCTATCCTCACATTTCTAAGCATACTCCTTTACTTTCCGTCCCATTAGGCAAACCACCCATGTTTGATGGTGAAGATTATAATATGTGGAGTGACAAAATGAGGCACCATCTAACCTCACTCCACACTAGCATTTGGGATGTTGTTGAGATTGGAGTATAGGTACCATCGTCGGGGGATGAAGATTATGATTTGGATGAGGTTGCCCAAATCCGGCACTTCAACTCACAAGCCACCACTATACTCCTTGCCTCTCTAAGTCGAGAGGAGTATAACAAGGTGCAAGGGTTGAAGAGCGCCAAGGAAATTTGGGACGTGCTCAAGACCACGCACGAAGGAGACGAGGTGACCAAGATCACCAAGAGGGAAATGATCGAGGGGGAGCTCGGTCGTTTTATGCTCAACCAAGGAGAAGACCCGCAAGCCATGTACAACCGGCTAAAGACCTTGGTAAATCAAGTGTGCAACCTCAGGAGCACCAAATGGGATGACCATAAAATGGTCAAGGTTGTTTTTAGATCACTCGTATATCTTAACCTCACTCAAGTTCAATTAATTCGTGGTGATCCTAGATACAAACTAATGTCTCCCAAGGAAGTGATAGGAAAATTTGTGAGCTTTGAATTGATGATCAAAGGCTCCAAGAAGATCATCGAGCAAGGCGCATTCTCCTCTGTACCCGAGGCACAACCCGTTGCATTCAAGGCAACGGAGGAGAAGAAAGAAGACTCTACACCAAGTAGGGTCCCCATTGACGCCTCCAAGCTCGACAACGAGGAAATGGCGCTCATCATCAAGAGCTTTTGCCAAATCCTCAAGCAAAGGAAGGGGAAAGATTACAAGCCCCGTTCCAAGAAGGTTTGCTACAAATGTGGTAAGCCCGGTCATTTTATCGCTAAATGTCCATTATCTAGTGATAGTGACAGGGATAACGACAAGAGGGGGAAGAAGAAGGAGAAGAAGAGATATTACAAGAAGAAGGGCGACGATGCCCATGTTTGCCGGGAGTGGGACTCCGACGAGAGCTCCACCGACTCCTCCTCCAACGAGGACGCCGCCAACATCGCCGTCAACAAAGGACTCCTCTTCCCCAACGTCGGCCACAAGTGCCTCATGGCAAAGGACGGCAAGAAGAAGAAGGTAAAATCAAGATCCTCCACTAAATATGCAACCTCTAGTGATGAGGATAATTCTAGTGATGATGAGGATAACTTGCTTACTCTTTTGCCAATCTTAACATGCAATAAAAAGAGAAATTGAATGAATTGATTAGTGCCATTCATGAGAAGGATGAACTCTTGGATAGCCAAGAGGACTTCCTTATTAAGGAAAACAAAAAGCATGTTAAGGCTAAAAATGCTTATGCTCAGGAGGTAGAGAAAAATGAAAAATTAACTAGTGAGCTTAGCACTTGCCATGACACTATTTCCAACCTTAGAAATGAAAATGCCAAATTAACTGCTAAGGTTGAGAAATCAAATGTTTGTGATGACTCAATTGTTAATCTTAGAAATGATAATGCTAGTTTAATTACTAAGATTGACATGTTGAATGAATCTCTTGCTAGCCTTAAGTTTGAGAATGATAAATTGATTGCTAAGGCTAAGGAATTAGATGTTTGCAATGTTTCTATTTCCAATCTTAGAGATGAGAATGCTATTTTACATGCTAAGATTGTTGAATTAAATGATTGCAAACCTTCTACATCTACCGTTGATCATGTTTCTATTTGCACTAGATGTAGAGATGTCAATGTAGACGCTATTCATGATCACCTTGCTTTAATTAAACAACAAAATGATCATATAGCTACATTAACTGCTAAAATCAATGAGCATGACTTGGAAAATGAGAAATTTAAATTTGCTAGAAGCTTGCTCTATAGTGGGAGACGCCCTGGTATTAAGGATGGCATTGGCTTCCAACAGGGAGACAATGTCAAGCTTAATGCCCCTCCTAAAAGATTTTCTAATTTTGTTAAGGGCAAAGCTCCCATGCCTCAGGATAACGAGGGTTATATTTTGTATCCTGTTGGTTATCCTGAGGATAAGATTAGGAGAATTCATGCAAAGAAGACTCATTCTATTTCTCACCATGCTTTTATTTATAAGAATGCGACTTCTAGCTCTAGGCGTTCTACACATGTTAAAATGCCTAAAAAGAAAACCCCTATTGCATCAAATGATCATAACATTTCATTTAAAACTTTTGATGCTTCATATGTGCTTACTAACAAATCAGGCAAAGTAGTTGCCAAATATGTTGGGGGCAAACATAAGGGACCCAAGACTTGTGTTTGGGTACCCAAGGTGCTTGTTTCTAATGTGAAAGGACCCAAGACAATTTGGGTACCTAAGAACAAGGCCTAAATTTGTTTTGTAGGTTTATGCATCCGGGGGCTCAAGTTGGATCATCGACAGTGGCTGCACAAACCACATGACTGAGGAGAAAAGAATGTTCTCCTCCTACGAGAAAAACCAAGATCCCCAACGAGCTATCACATTCGGGGATGGAAATCGAGGTCTGGTCAAAGGATTGGGTAAAATTGCTATATCACCTGACCACTCTATTTCCAATGTTTTTCTTGTAGATTCATTAGATTACAATTTGCTTTCTGTTTCTCAATTATGCAAAATGGGTTACAACTGTCTTTTTTACGGATACATGTGTTACTGTCTTTAGAAGAAGTGATGATTCAGTAGCTTTTAAGGGAGTATTAGAGGGTCAGCTATACTTAGTTGATTTCAATAGAGCTGAACTCGATACTTGATTAATTGCTAAGACTAACATGTGTTGGCTCTGGCACCGCCGACTAGCCCACGTTGGGATGAAGAATCTTCACAAGCTTCTAAAGGGAGAGCACATTTTGGGACTAACCAATGTTCATGTTGAGAAAGACAAGATTTGTAGCGCATGCCAAGCAGGGAAGCAAGTTGGTGTTCATCATCCACACAAGAACATCATGACGACTGATAGGCCACTGGAACTACTCCACATGGACCTATTCGACCCGATAGCTTACATAAGCATCGGCGGGAGTAAGTACTGTCTAGTTATTATGGATGATTATTCTCGCTTCACTTGGATATTCTTTCTGTAGGAAAAATCTCAGACCCAAGAGACCTTGAAAGGATTCTTGAGACAGGCTCAAAATGAGTTCGGCTTAAGGATCAAGAAGATAAAAAGCGACAATGGGATGGAGTTCAAAAACTCTCAAATTGAAGGCTTTCTTGAGGAGGAGAGCATCAAGCATGAGTTCTCTTCTCCCTACACGCCACAACAAAATGGTGTAGTGGAGAGGAAGAATAGAACTCTATTGGACATGGCAAGGACCATGCTTGATGAGTACAAGACTTCGGATCGGTTTTAGGCCGAGGCGGTCAACACCGCTTGCTACGCCATCAACCGGTTATATCTACACTGAATCCTCAAGAAGACATCTTATGAACTCCTCACCGGTAAAAAGCCCAATGTTTTATATTTTAGAGTCTTTGGTAGCAAATGCTTTATTCTTGTTAAAAGAGGTAGAAAATCTAAATTTGCTCCTAAAGTTGTAGAAGGCTTTTTACTTGGTTATGATTCAAACACAAGGGCATATAGAGTCTTTAACAAGTCCATTGGACTAGTTGAAGTTTCTTGTGATATTGTGTTTGATGAGACTAACGGCTCTCAAGTAGAGCAAGTTGATCTTGATGAGCTAGATGATGAAGAGGCTCCGTGCGTCGCGCTAAGGAACATGTCCATTGGGGATGTGTCCTAAGGAATCCGAAGAGCCTCCACAAGCACAAGATCAACCATCTTCCTCCATGCAAGCATCTCCACCAACTCAAGATGAGGATGAGGCTCTAGATGATGGAGAAGATCAAGAAGATGAGCCACCTCAAGAGGAGGACAATGATCAAGACAAGGAAGATGAATAAGATCAAAGGCCACCACACCCAAGAGTCCACCAAGCAATCCAACGAGATCACCCCGTGAACACCATCCTCGGCGATATTCATAAGGGGGTAACCACTCGATCTCGTGTTGCTCATTTTTGTGAACATTACTCTTTTGTTTCCTCTATTGAGCCACACAGGGTAGAGGAAGCACTTCAAGATTCGGACTGGGTGCTGGCGATGCAAGAGGAACTCAACAACTTCATGAGGAATGAGGTATGACATTTAGTTCCACGTCCTAACCAAAATGTTGTAGGAACCAAATGGGTCTTCCGCAACTAGCAAGATGAACATGGTGTGGTGACAAGGAACAAGGCACGACTTGTGGCCAAGGGGTATTCACAAGTCGAAGGTTTGGATTTTGGTGAAACCTATGCACCCGTAGCTAGGCTTGAGTCAATTCACATATTACTTGCCTATGCTACTTACCATGGCTTTAAGCTATATCAAATGGACGTGAAGAGTGCCTTCCTCAATAGACCAATCAAGGAAGAGGTCTATATTGAGCAACCTCCTGGCTTTGAAGATAGTGAGTACCCTAACCACGTATATAAACTCTCTAAGGCGCTTTATGGGCTCAAGCAAGCCCCAAGAGCATGGTATGAATGCCTAAGAGATTTTCTTATCACTAATGGATTCAAAGTCGGTAAAGCCGATCCTACTCTCTTTACTAAGACAATTGAAAATGATTTGTTTGTATGCCAAATTTATGTTGATGATATCATATTTGGGTCTACTAACAAATCTATTTGTGAAGAGTTTAGTAGGATCATGATACAAAAATTCGAGATGTCTATGAAGGGGGAGTTGAAGTATTTTCTAGGATTCCAAGTCAAGCAACTCCAAGAGGGCACCTTCATCAGCCAAACAAAGTACATTCAAGATATACTCACCAAGTTTGGAATGAAGGATGCCAAGCCCATCAAGACACCCATGGGAACCAATGGGCATCTTGACCTCGACATGGGAGGTAAATCCGTAGATCAAAAGGTATACCGGTCGATGATAGGATCTTTACTCTATTTATGTGCATCTCGACCGGATATTATGCTTTCTGTATGCATGTGTGCAAGGTTCCAAGCCGATCCTAAGGAAGTTCACCTTAGGGCCGTGAAGAGAATCTTGAGATATCTAGTTCATACACCTAAGTTTGGTCTTTGGTACCCCAAGGGATCCTCTTTTGATTTATTAGGATATTCCGATGTTGATTGGGCAGGGTGTAAGATTGATAGGAAGAGTATATCAGGGACTTGTCAGTTTCTGGGAAGATCCCTGGTGTCTTAGGCTTCAAAGAAACAAAACTCAGTCGCTCTTTCTACCGCCGAAGCCGAGTACATTGCCGCAGGCCATTGTTGCGCGCAATTGCTTTGGATAAGGCAAACCCTTAGGGACTATGGCTACAAATTTAGCAAAGTCCCTCTCCTATGTGATAATGAGAGTGCAATCCACATGGCGGACAATCCCATTGAACACAGCCGCACTAAGCACATAGCCATTCGGTATCACTTTTTGAGAGAACACCAACAAAGGGGGGATGTCGAGATAGCCTATATAAACACCAAAGATCAATTGGCCGATATCTTTACCAAGCCACTAGATGAGAAAACCTTTACCAAACTTAGGAATGAGCTAAATATTCTTGATTCTAGGAATTTTGATTGATTCTTTGCACACATAGCTCATTTATGTACCTTTGATCATATCTCTTTTATGTCTATGACTAATGTGTTTTCAAGTGTAATCTTATGCTTAGTCATAGAATTGAAAGGGAAATGGAGAATTCGGCAAAGACGACGCTTCCACTCAACTCCATTGGTATTTCCCGGTATTCCGCGTCATTCTCCACTTTGGTATAATCTTCACTCATATTTATTTGTTTGCCATTGGGGAGAAAGTAAAAGGGCTTATATATCACTCACAAGTATCCGTTTTTGGCGATTCATGCCAAAGGGGGAGAAAGTATGAGCCCAAAGCAAAAGGACCGCACCACCACCGAATTTTAAAAATGAAGTTTTCAAATTGATATCTTATTATGTTCAAAAGGGGGATAAAGTTCTAATATCTTCAAAAATTTGTAAAACCCTCTTGAACACTAAAAGGAGAGTTTCTTAGAGGGGGAGTTTTGTTTAAGTCAAAGGAAAAGCATTTGAGACAAGAGGAGAAAATTTTAAATATTGAAAATGCTTCTTTCAATCTTATTCTCATACCTTTGACTATTTGCAAAAGGATTTTGGAAAGAATTTTACAAAGGATTTGCAAAAAAATAAAACTCGTGGTGCAAATGTGGTCCAAAATTTTAAATAAGAAGAAAACCATCCATGCATATCTAAGTAGAAATAATTATTGGTTTCACTCCAAGAAATCTTTGCACTTACCATATGCAAACTATTTCAATTCTGCACTCTTATATTTGCTTTGGTTTGTGTTGGCATCAATCACCAAAAAGGGGGAGATTGAAAGGGAAATAGGGTCAAACCTTTTCCTATATGAATTTTGGTGGTTGAATTGCCCAACACAAATAATTGGACTAACTAGTTTGCTCTAGAATATATGTTCTACAGGTGCCAAAGGTTCACAACAAACCAATACAAAGATAAAAGAAAGGGTTAAAAATAAAGGAGCAAAGTTAAATCGAAGGCAGCCCTGGTCTGGCGCACCGGACTGTCCGGTGTGCCACCGAACAGTGTCCGGTGCACTAGGAAGATCGACCATGAACTTGCCAGCTTCAGGAATTCGGGAAGCCACTCCGCTATAATTCATCGGACTGTCCGGTGTGCCAGTGGAGCAACAGCTACTTCGTGCCAACGATCGTCTGCAAAGGAACAACAAAAGTGAACAGTGCGTGCCTGCGCGCGCAGAAGTCAGAGCAGGCGCCAGAAGGCGCACCAGACAGTGAACAGGATCTGTCCGGTGCACCACCAGACTGTCCGATGGTCCCACTTGTCAAAGCTCCAACAGTCGAACCCTAACGGTTGGGTGACGTGGCTGGCGCACCGGACAGTGTCCGATGGCGCACCGAACTGTCTGGTGCGCCATACGATAGCAACCCCTCCCAACGGCCACTTTGGTGGTTGGGGCTATAAATACCCCCAACCACCAACACTTCAAGGCATCCAAGTTTTCAGCCATTGCATTCAATACAAGAGCTCTAGACTTCACTCCAAGACACAAACAAAGAGATCAAATCCTCTCCCAAGTCCAAAGATCATTCCAATCAAATAGTGACTAGTGAGAGAGACAATTGTGTTCATTTGAGTTCTTGCGCTTGGATCGCTTTTCTTCTTCTTCCTTTCTTGTTCCCAACTCAATTGTTATCAAGGCAAGAGACACCAATTGTGTGGTGGTCCTTGTAGGGACTTAGTGTCCTGATTGATTGAGAAGAGAAGCTCACTCGGTCTAGGTGACCGTTTGAGAGAGAGAAAGGGTTGAAAAAGACTCGGTCTTTGTGACCACCTCAATGGGGAGCAGGTTTACAAGAAACCGAACCTTGGTAAAACAAATCACCGTGTCATCCACTCTATTTCTTTGGTTGATTTGTTTTCACCCTCTCTTTCAGACTCGATTATATTTCTAACGCTAACCCCGGCTTGTAGTTGTGCTTAAAGTTTATAAATTTCAGATTCTGCCTATTCACCCCCCCTCTAGGCGACTTTCAGATAGGCAATGGCCTATCTTCGAGCCAGCGAAGCAGTGAGTCAGCAAGGCGCATAGTGGTGCAACTTCTGAGGCGATGAAGTAGTGACTTAGCGAGGTGGGCGTCGGCGCAGCCCTTGAGCTGCAGAAGCAGCGAGTCAGTGATACGAGTGATAGCTTAGCTCCCAAGTTGAAGAAGCAGCGATTCAGTGAGGTGCACAACAGTGCAACCCCTGAGGCGGTGAAGCAATGAGTCAGTGAGATAGGCAATGGCCTATCTCTGAGCCAGCGAAGCAGGGAGTCAGCGAAGCGCATAGCGGTGCAACCCCTGAGCCAGTGAATACACGAGTCGACGAGATAGGCAATGGCCTATCTCTGAGCCAGCGAAGCAGCGAGTCAGCGAGGCGCACGACGGTGCAACCCCTGAGGTGACGAAGTAGTGACTCAGCGAGGTGGGCGGCGGCGCAGCTCCTAAGCTAGAGAAGTAGTGAGTCGATGAGATAGGCAATGGCCTATCTCCGAGCCAGCGAAGCAGCGAGTCAGCGAGGCGCATGATGGTGTAACCCCTGAGGCGGTGAAGTAGTGACTCAGCGAGGCGGGCGTCAGCGCAGCCCTCGAGCTATAGAAGCAGCGAGTCAGCGAGACGAGCGATAGTCTAGCTCCCATGTCAAAGAAGCAGCGAGTCAGCAAGGTGCACGGCGGTGAAACCTCTGAGGCGGTGAAGCAGCGAGTCAGCGAGATAGGCAATGGCCTATCTCCAAACCAGCGAAGCAGGGAGTCAGCGAAGCGTACGACGGTGCAACCCCTGAGCCGGTGAACAAGCCAGTTGGTGAGATAGGCAATGGCCTATCTCCGAGCCAGCGAAGCAGCGAGTTAGCGAGGCGCACGATGGTGTAACCCCTGAGGCGATGAAGTAGTGACTCAGCGAGGCGGGCGGCGACGCAGCCCCCTAGCTAAAGCAGTAGCGAGTCGGCGAGACGAGCGATAGCCTAGCTCCCGAGCCAAAGAACCAGCGAGTCAGCGAGGCGCACGACAGTGCAACCCCTGAGGTGACGAAGTAGTGACTTAGCGAGGTGGGCGGCGGTGCAGCCCCCGAGCTGGAGAAGCAGCGAGTCGGCAAGACGAGGGATAGCCTAGCTCCCGAGCCGAAGAAGCAACGAGTCAACGAGGTGCATTGCGGTGCAACCCTGAACTGATGAAATGATAAGTCGGCAAGGCGAACAACAGTCCAGCCCCCAACCTGATGAAGTGATGAGTCGGCAAGACGGACAACAACCCACCCCCAAGTTGTCGGATTGGTCGGCACGGTGGGCAGCAGTCTAGTCCCCCAAGTCAATGGTGCAACATAAAATGAGATCCCTATTTGAATTCTGAGTATAGCAAAGGTGTAGAGTGTCGGTGGCCCAGACCGACTGCTTCATAGGAAGGGTTTTGAGGTACCCTTTTCTGATTTAGTGTGAGCATGTAACACCGAACCTAGGTCAGGCACCGAGACCCAAGCCGATTGCTCCGGAGGAAGGGTTTTGAGGTACCCTTTTCTGATTTAGCGTGAGCATATAACACCAAACCTAGGCCGGGCACCGAGACCCAAGTCGATTGCTCCGTAGGAAGGGTTTTGAGGTACCCTTTTTCTGACTTAGCGAGAGCATGTAACATCGAACCTGGGTCGGGCACCGAGACCCAAGCCGATTGCTCCGTAGGAAGGGTTTTGAGGTACCATTTTTGTGACTTAGCGAGAGCATGTAACATCGAACCTAGGTCGGGCACTGAGACCCAAGCCGATTGCTCCATAGGAAGGGTTTTGAGGTACCCTTTTTCTAACTTAGCGAGAGCATGTACCATTGAACCTGGGTTGGGCACCGAGACCCAAGCCGATTGCTCCGTAGGAAGGGTTTTGAGGTACCCTTTTTCTGACTTAGCGAGAGCATGTAACATCGAACCTGGGTCGGGCACCGACACCCAAGCCGATTGCTCTGTAGGAAGGGTTTTGAGGTACCATTTTTCTGACTTAGCGAGAGCATGTAGCACCAGCGAGTCTTACTGACTACCCCGTTTTAACGATGGTCATATAGAGTTCATGACGACTGTTGTGACATGCAAGACCCTGCCTGAGCGATCTGAGGTAACATAATTGATACAGAAATAATGATACCACAATAAAGTGAATGATCCAAAAATAATGATCTAGAAATTGATATGAATGATTTGAAATAAAGTGGATAGTCCATAGTTGATCCGAGTAATCCCATATTATGCAGGGCGAGTGACCAGAACCGATACGAATAATACAGAGATGATCTAGGTGATCCAAAAATAACCTGAGATATAGAAGTAATATAGATAATCTGAGTGATCCATGAATAACCCGATTGATCCAATAACACGAATATTTCAAAAATAATCTAGCAGATTCATAGCCTAGATGATTAAGAAATAAGTCGGTAGATCCATAGCCCGGATAACTGACAAGAAGTTGGCAGCCCCTGATCGTAAGTTATAAGCATGTGAGGCGCCACCATAAGTTTTTGGAACAATGATCAGAAATAAAAACAGGTGGTAGTTTTTGCAAAAAGAATATTCAATAAATTATATTTGAGCGATGAACAGAACCAATCAGAAGAACAAAAATTAGATGTAAATTTAAATGTAAAATCAGAACGACTTAGCTGTTAGATATACGCCGAGTGGCTTGAATCCGTGTCCAAATTGTCCAGACCAAATGTGGGAGCGACATAATTTGTTTCCTAGCGGTGAGCTGTTTCCTGTATTCGATGGGAATTGAGTGCAAGAGTTTTCCTTTTTTTTGAAGCAGCTTGATCAGACAGTGTTGATGGTACAACGATCCCGAGGTGAGGCCACAACAACAAGATGAGATGTGTAGCGGCGGTTTGGCTAAGCAGTAGATCAGATCTATTCCATCTTAAACTCGATCTTGCTGTTGAAGGTGATCGCCATGGAGCTAGCCTGATGTCGATGTCACCTACCCCACGGTGGGCGCCAACTATCGGTGTTTAGTACCGGCAATGGACCACAGGATGTACCACGAGATGCTTTTGTGAGTTGGCAACATCAACTGTAGCTCGATGGTTTGCTTTGAGATGCGATAAAACACGCGATTTATACAGGTTCGGGCCGCGTGATGCGTAATACCCTACATCCTATTTGCGGTGGGTGGTATTGCTTTGATATCTTGAGGTTACAATGAGGGTTAGGGCTTGGACGTTTGATGAGAGAGATAGGGGGGCATGTATAAGATTAGATCCTCTCAAGATCTGCCTTAGGAGGGATCCCTAGCTCACCTTATATAATCCGGCGTAGCTTGGGTTACAAGTAGGTTTCCCTATATATCTCCTAGTCGGTTTAGATTTCATTAGAGTCCTTATCTTGTGCGCCAAGTACACCCTAGACTGAGGATATGCTTCATGAGGAGCCAGGGGTTATCTATCCCTGACATAATGTCTCTTGTGTGTGTGGCTTCCATTAAGAAGTGTGTTTGGACCTCCCTATCTCAGTAGGTGGCATGTCAGTATCATATATGCATGATATATCGGTCCTTGGGTGCAACGAGATAGTTCGTTGGGGGGTTAGAATTCTAAACGCAAGCCCAATGACGCACTTGGTAGCATGCAGCATTTCCTTTCATTTCAGTTTTATATTATGACGAGTTATGTGCTCATGCGTTGATACAGTTTCTATATATCATATATATCATTTAGATAGACCTTGTTCAAGCATGTTCTCTGTAACACCCCTGGTGTTACTGTCACTAAAACTTGAGCATAACATCATAAGAATTGGCATTTCATATGTTTGACACACCTACAGTGCATTCACTAGGCAAAAATTTCAAACAAGTTGTATTGATATGACCTTTTGCAAATAAAACCCTGGAGTAGGGAACTGAACCCTAGAGTGGGTGAAATAGAACAAACAAGATTTAAACAAAAGAAAACTTCAAAACTTATTAGAGATGACCATAAAATATCACCTTGAATATACTTATGGGATATCCAAACCCTAGAGGTATCAAAAACTACAAAAAGAACCCTAGAAAGCCCTAAACCTAAACCCTAGGGGTTTAAGTGCAAAATTAGTGCACTTTTGGACTAAAGTGCAAAAACCATGAAGTTTAGGTGTCTTAAGTCCTATGGTTCACAAATATGTGAATTTGCAAGTAAAACCTTGAGATTTGGACTTATTTGCAAAAGAGCCATACTTAAACTCTTTTGACTAAGTCTGAATTTCAGTGTAATGGCTCAACTTTGGGGCTCTGTAACTTTCAAATTATGAAGTTTTTGCCTTGTGTCATCACATCAATTTTTTAGACATATCAAAGGAGAACAACTTTGTTTAAGGGATGCGACACTGTTGTCATGAAAAATATAAAGAAAAATGAACCCAAAGTCGGGCTGTCAGGCAACCCTATGACTGAACTTACAGTTGCAGTGAATTTAGGGTAGACTTTGAGCCGATTTTGAGTTAGATCCTGTGACTATTTTATGGTGAGCACTGTGACAAGTTTAAAGTTGGTTGGTTAGACTATAACTTTGATGTGGGGATGTGATCAAGTTACTGCATAAAATTTGGAGTAATTCTCTCTGCCATGCGCTCTGTCGGACCAACTGAAGCAAGTTTGTGATGGTACAATACTCTGAATAAGATCATATCGACAGCTCAACCCTCGCCGCCGACGAGCCACGCGCGATTCGTACCATCATCACCGCGATTCGTGCTCGGATCATGTGGATAGCGCTTGGGATCGAGTAAGGGTCCTCGCCGTGGATAACTCCGGCCAGTAAACAAATCTGGCCACCGTACTGCACTCACCGCGGTCACTTCGGATAACCTCACCGGTGACTACCGCCTTCTGGCCTTGTGCCACGTGCTTAGGCACCTCCACTGCATCGCCGTGACCCATTGTGACTCTCCGTTGATCGCCGGAATGACTGCCACGGTAATAGGACACCAATCCGCGCGCCAGTAACCTTCCACTCCTCCGACCACCGCACATCGTCGCTCGAATTCCCGGCCACCGCTCTCGCTTAGTATAAATTGAGGCCAACGTGAGCTTCTTAGGATCATCACGCACCCAGCCACCCAATATTGCCCTCAGTCGATCACCAGCAAGCTCCAATTTCAGATTTCCCCCAAAACCTTCAAGAGCACCGAGTGAATTGATCTCGCCGTGGTCAGCCACTTCCAGGTCTGCTCATACCTTCTGCTCCGTCGTTTGAGTGTTCTTATGTACCTGTGATGCTCATCGACCCGCCCAATTGAACTGAGCTACCTTAGATCATCGAGAACGCGCTTAGTGCTTCGTTGTTGCCGCTATCACCATGGACAGAGCACTGTAGGTCCCCAATCCAGAAATTGATTGAGGGGAAATACGCGGGAGTAGTTCAATTCGGTGTCTGCCACTCGGGAGCACCAAACTTTGTGCCATCCGGCCAGTCTAACCTCGCTAGTGTTCAATGCTCCACCGTGCGACGTCGTGGTCCTGGCGCGGTGAAGAATTAGAAGTGCAGGGGTTTTTCTGTGAATGTCAGTGAGACAGTGAATAGTGGCTGTGGGTTCTTAACGAATATTCAAAGCAGTGAGGGCCTCTGTGTAAATCTACCAGCGCGGGCATGGGCGCGCGCGTTTTCCACCCGGGATTGGGCCGCCTGGGCTGGATTTGGCCCAAGACTGTTCATTCCCTTTTCTTTTTCTTTTTCTACCAGAGCTAAAACAATTCTAGAAAATTGTAGAAAAACGGTAAAAATGCCAAACCAATTTTGCTAGATTCCTAATTTTCCATAGAATTTAATAAAAATAGTTTCATGATTTTTAATCCAAAAAGAAAATTATAGAGTATTTATAATAGGCTAAAATCTTGTTTCTGGATTATTTAGAAAATCAACAATAATTCCAAAAATCTCCAAACTTTTTAGATGACCCTTATACCTTACTTAGAAGCTTTGGGTAGAGTTTGGTATGATTGGGACCTTGTTGAATACTTAGAACCCAAAACCCTACACCTCCTGCTCTTTGAACTTCACTGTTGACTCCGGAAACCCTAAGTTCTCGGAGTTCCGTGAAGGAAAATTGTATTCAAGGCTTTAGATAATAAACTCTTATTATCTTTGCACTCTCATGAGCATTACATGGGCATTCATTATTATGTATGGTTATATTTAGAAAACGAGGAAGAAGTTGAAGTAGAAGGAGAGAAGACTCCACCACCACCACTTGAGGAACATCAGGCAAGCAACTACTTTTATTTTGACATCTGTGGAACCGAGCCTGATTCACCTGTAAACCAAGGCAAGCCCCGGTGCATTTGCCACCTCTTTGATTCTTTTAAACTCTTTCTCACTTGCTTGATGCATTAGGTAATAGGAGTTGATTGCTAAAACAATTCATGCATTTCCTTCCTTGAATTTGATTACCTTCATTGGAATCCCTGTTTTACAAAGGTTTTTCCTATGCTTAGTCTTGCTTTAGCAAAACAAAATGTTTTGTTTTTACAAAAGATGATGTTGCGAAGTGGGAAGGATGTTTTTGAAAAGAAAACTTGATGGTGGATCCATCATGACCATGATGGGTTCAACATCGAAAAAGATGTACCTCTGCCAGGTACCAAACTTTGGGTATTGAAATGATTAAGCTGAGACCGGGCGGGTGACTTGCACGAGAAGAAAGTCTCGGTGTAGTGTCTCCGTCTGAGTCGATTAAGGACCGTCTCGATGTAGACCTGCTGACCGAGGACCCTTTAACTAGTCACATGCCTCGTCATGGGTAAGCTTTGCCTTGGGCGGACTAATACCAGAATAAGATACCACGCAATGGGAGTGGAGAGATGGCGAGAGTAGCGTGTACCCTCCGTGGCAAGAGGCTGGACGGTGGAGTATTTGTGCTCTCGGTTGGCGTGAACCTGATTTGGTCTTAAGAACCCCGGTGGTGAGTTGACATATGCAAGGGTTAAGTGCTACATATGTCGTGTGATTGGAGATCCTCAGCTGAGTGTAATCGATTCGGATCGCCATACCTTCGCGGTCATGAAGACTTGGTCACTGACTTACACGTATAAATCCAGTAAAGACGAAGGTTTGTTAAGAAATTGGCTAGTGCAGGTTAAGTGATTGAACGAGGGTAAAAAGAACTCTAGATATAGATAATCTTACTTAACCTGACAATTAAAATTGGATTTTTAAGGATCCACTTTTAGTAAGCATTTCTGCAAACAGAGTCTTTGATTATGGTTAAGCCTTACCTTGACTCCCTTAAAAGCCAGCATACCCTTGAGAGTCTTTTCTTTTGTCGGGTAAGACTTGCTGAGTAATTCCATACTCAGGGCTTTGTCCCATGTTGTTTTTAGGTGAGGAAGCAACCAACTTTTGTTGCTTCTGTTCAAAGGTGGTACCAAAGGAAGAGCACCAGGAGTAAAGCTACGGGAGGAAAGGATCCTCTATAAAACTTTTGTTTAAAACTTATCGAGAGGGGTTTTTGCCTCCCATGGTTTGTAATAATAATACTCTGCACTCGTATATTATATTCTGGTATGTAAATATTTAACTCTGCCTTACTTTTAAATAAAGGTAAGTTTATGTAACTGCTTCCGCATTTTCGTATCTCCGATGCTTGTAATGTCTGCGTGACGGGTGAAACGCTCTTGGGAAAGGTAAAAAAAGCAGATACCGAACTTGTCAAGTGATTCAGTGACACCTGCAGGGTTGTCTGAGGTCCGTTGGACAAGGACAACTGTAGGTGGGCCTAATGACTTGGGAGGTTCCATCACAGCTGGTATCGGAGCGACCCATCTCTGCAGATATTGTGAGACATCTTCAAAAGGAATTTTCCAAGACTTACCTAGAAATTTTCTTTCTTTCTTATCTAGCTTCCCTCTGAAGTACTTATTTAAAGACTAGATATAGAGTGCAATGTATAGAAGGTTGAATCAACTAAGGATGATTTTGTAATTACACATGCATCATGCTAAAAACTATGCTAATAAGATTTCCCCCTTAGAAAAATGCTGCCACGAACAAGAAAGACTGCACGCAAGTCAACCGGGCCGATTGGCGTGCCTCGTCATCAACTTGCCCCGAGACACGAAGACAGTAGTAGCGGTAGTAACGATCCAATCAGGGATCTAGAAGCTCAAGTTAATCAGCTTCGATCAGAACTCCGACACAGGAACGACATATGGGTCGCGGATGGTGAAAGAATCAATGACTTAAGAAGAGACATCCGCCACCTGCAAGACCAGCTAGCGGATCGGGATCTAGCACTCGACTGGGCTGTGAACTCTCGTTCACTAGCTTGGGCAAAGGAAGCTAGAGCTCGAGCCCGAGTGGAAGAGCTTAGCTCAACCGTGGATAGCTTGTAGGTTTATTGCAACACACTACATGAAGAAGTTCATGTATTGTACTCGCAACTGCACCCGAACATCCTTGCGGATCCTGTCAGGATGGAAGCCAGACCTTCTAGAGTAGCGGGAGAAGCACTTGGTGGTGAGCTGGACCTTTTTAGGCCCCCTCCCTCTATGAAGCTGGTCGACGAATGGTCTTCTATGCCTAACAGCGAGGCTACCTAGAGTGACAAAAAGCAGGAATAGTATAGTATAGAAGTAGTATTATTGTGTAATAGGTGGTGTAATCCTATTGTAAGTACGAGTCTGTAACACTACCTTTTAAGTAATGTGAAATGGTTGGTTTGTATGGCATATTATATTGCTCCAAATGTTCTTTGCCTTAGATGCCTTCCAGGACTCGCGCTCAGGATGGGGCTGGTACCTCCCATGGGAGGGAAGCGACCCCGAATCCACCCCCAGTACCTCCGACACTAGCCGAGGCCATCGCTGCCTTGGTAAACGCTACAACAGACAATACTCGCTTCCTGCAGGAGATGGCAGGTCAACAACTCCAACAACAAGGCGGGCGGGCATATCCGCAAGGCCCCCGTGAGACATCTTATCTAGATTTCTCCGAGACGCGCCCTCCATTGTTCGTCAAAGCAGAAGATGCTTTAGAGGCGGATGAATGGATCCACGTCATTGAACAAAAATTCGGGCTTCTTTGGTGTTCAGGAACCCAAAAGCCCCTGTTTGCAGCACAACAACTATGAGGCCCTGCCAGTACGTGGTGGGGAAACTTTGTGGCCGTTCAGCCGGCCAGTCATCAGATCACTTGGGATGAGTTTAAGTTGGCATCCAGAGAGCATTATATACCTGAAGGAGTCCTCCATATGAAGTAGGAGGAGTTCATGAAGCTTAAGCAAGGCGGGGATACTGTTACCCAGTATCTCAATAAATTCAATCACATATCCCAATACGCAATCGATCAAGTCAACACAGACATAAAGAAGATGAATTGTTTCATGAAAGGCTTGAATGATCGAATGCAAAGAAAGATGGCCACCTGCATCGACCTTACTTACGGAAGGGTTGTTAGCACAGGACTGGCAGTTGAGGCTAAATATGTAGGATCTGAAAAATCCAAGGGGAATGGAGGCAACAGGCCCAATCAGGGCCCCGAGAAAAGGCAAAGGTTGGTTATCCTACCTTTCAATCAGAATCGTTCTTCATCGCGCCCACCCTCCTTCCCATTCAAGCAGCCAGTGTTTATCCGTCCTACCCCTGCTCCCACTACTACAAATCAGCCGGGTGCCCCTGGCACTCGTTTCCCTGCTCTTCCAAGCTCATCAACAGGCTGCTTCAACTGTGGAAAGTCCGGGCATTTTATTAAGGACTGTCCATACCCGAGGCAGAATCAATCAAATAATCAACAAAGCTCTGGAAGTTCCAAGGGAAATGCGGCAACCAATACCGCGGGAAGGAATACAAGGAAAACTGGACGGGTTTATTACACTCAAGTGGCCACCACACCGGAAGGTGAACCGGTGATGATGGGTACGTTCCTCGTGACCAATTACTCTGCAATTATTCTTTTTGATTCTGGTGCTTCGCATACATTCATAAGCAAGAGATTTGTGGAGCAACATTGCATTCCATACCATTAGGACTGGGCGTTCGGGTTACCCGAAAATTTCGGGTCGGGTAATTCGGGTAATTAAAATTTCGGGTTTTAGAAAGTCATACCCGAAATTGTATCGGGTATTATAGTACCCGAAAATTCGGGTACCCGATAATTCGGGTTCGGGTATCGGGTACTCCCGAAGTACCCGGATTTAAAAAAACAGTCACTACACAGGTCATTGGTAAATACACACAGGGAAAATATGATACAATAAAATACATCAGGTTCTTAGGAACTGTTAGACTTTAGACTCCAGTACTCCACAACCTAAATAGACGATAAATGATATGAATTCAAAACAGACGATGTGCTATGCTACTCTCCAGTTCTCCACACACGGCACTTCCGCACTTGTCCAGAACACCAAGTCTCTAGCACTTGTCCAGCAAGACAGCACTTGGCTTGGCACACAATAGCACACTAGCACCACTGCAGTCTGCACCAGCACACTTCACACCACTCTCCAACACTTGGAACACACGGACACACCACTACACATCTACACCAGTGACCAGTCTACAGAGGGAAACAATCTCATCTCTCATGTAGAGACACAGCAATACAACCGCTAGTCTGCCACCAACGAATGAGACATAGGGACAGACAGACAATCACCAATAAGCCAGACGTGCACCACAGTCCACAGCTCACTGTTATGTTGCTTGAGACTTGGAAGTGGAAGTAGCCTCAGTTCTTTTTCCTTTGCCACCATTACCAAATTCTTCAATTAGCTCTGCAATTAAAGGAGTGGAACCATGCAGCTATCAATTAGAAATGATTAAACATCAAATACATACAAAAAATGATGAAATACTATTATACCTTTTTCTATAATGGCTAATTCCTCGATATTCTCTTGTATGTCAATGGGAGTAGACCTTCTTAGCCAATCTTGGGTACATACAAGGGCCTCCAACATGAAAGGTGTAAGGGAAGTACGAAAATCATCCAAGATACGTCCACTTGTGCTGAAAACAGACTCTGAAGCTACTGTTGATATTGGTATAGCAAGGATATCTTGGGCCATGTGAGCCAAAACCGGCAATCTGTGTGCATTGTCCTTCCACCAAACGAGAATATCAATCTTTTTTTCTGTATCTTCACAATCTTCAGATACATATTTGTCCAGTTCTGATTTGGTAGTGTTGTTACTACTATTAGTCATCTTCATTTTCTTAGCAATAACTTGTTTAAGCTTCCCTCCTGGACCACCTCTTGCTTGAGTTGAATCTGTTTCTTCAGTTGATTCTTCAATTGGTGCATAAATATTTCTATATTCTGTGAACAGTTCTCGGATACATGTCTTAATAGCAGACCAAACTAGTTGTCCTCTGTCCTCACCAAAGATCTCTTCAACGATAATCTTATGGTACAAAGATAACTTGTACCTTGGATCAAGAAATGCAGCAACAAAAATCAATAGATTAATGTTCTCCTTTTCCTTACCCTTTCCTTTCCCTCTGTCCTTATCCGGCTCATTCCAAACTCCCCAATACTTGTCATATTTCTCTTTCATTCTGAAGCCTATTGAAACTCGCAAAGGATCCACACTATCAATCCATGATTGAATCAATAAGTGGATCTCTCCAATCTCATGAAAGAAGGAGTTAATAGTGACATGAAGGCTAGAGGAGATGCGAATAGTGAGATCATAGAAATGCTCTAGAAATTCAGCCATCTTCTTGGCATTCTCCAAATCATCCTCATTAGGGTGATCATGTCCTCCTCTCACCTCAGATAGCTCCAAAACATAGCTAATGTCGTCTTCAGCCAACCTCAAGAATACCTTCTCATACACAATTGCAGCCTTCAACATTAGATATGTTGAATTCCATCTTGTTGGGACATCAAGCCTCAAAAAGGCCTTGCTGTCAACCTTCTCTTCCTCTGCAAATTCCTTGAACTTTACCAACCTTGAAGTTCCATTTTTTATGTAACGAACAACATCCCTAACACGCTGCACTGAGAGGTCTACATCTTTCAAGCCATCTCGCACAATGAGGTTCACTATATGTGCAGCACACCTCATGTGGAGATACTTGCCATCTGCTATTGTTGTTTTCTGTAATTGCCTTCTCAAATAACCAATAGCACTATCATTGGCACTTGCATTATCAACTGTTACAGTCATAATTCTATCCAAACCCCAGTCCACCAAACTTTTGATCAAGCTTTTCCCAATATCATCCCCCTTATGCCCCTTCACCTTGAAAAAGCTGATGATTTTCTTCTGCAAAATCCATTTCTCATCAATAAAACTTGCTGTCACAGTCATATAGCCATCTTGTTGTTGGGAGGTCCAACAATCTGTTGTTAGACTAACTCTTTGACAAGAGTCTTTGAAGAACTTATTTAGCTTGGCCCTCTCTTGGAAGTATGTGCGCACAATGTCCCTAGTACAAGTTCTTCTAGATGGCACTTGGAACCGTGGGCAAGCTTTTGACATAAATTTTCTGAAGCCCGACTTCTCACCAAAAGCAAAGGGCAGCTCATCTTCTATTAGCATTTCAGCAAATGCATCCCTCAATGAATTTTGATCAAACCTCCAAGTGCTAGGAGCTTCCCCTCCCATTGCTTGCAAAGTACCTTGCTTTGGGTATTTATCAAATTTATTGGGGTTGCGCTTGCAGACATTAAAATGTTTATTTAATGAAGATGTACCATGCTGATTGGAATCAGCCTTAAGGATACGCTGACAATATTTGCACTTAGCAGACTTTAGCCTACCCTTGTCATCTTTGATCTTAATGAAATGATCCCACATACTTGACCTTGGTACCATCTCCTTCCTTGCCTCCTTTTTCTCAAGGTCTACGAAATTAGCATCCCCTTCAGTTCCACTAGATTTACCTTGTATTGTTTGTGACTGATCAGCTGTTGTTTCCACAGTTGCTTGCTCAAATTGAGTAGCAGTACCCATAGATTCTCTTTCCAATTCCATGTCTACTATATCATCAGTATCAGGCATCTGCAAAAAACCTTAGACATATATATAAGTTACTGACTTACTAAGTTACTGAAATGCATACTAACTTACTAAGTTACTGACTATAAGACATCATATAAACAAAAATGCTTACTAACTTAGATAGAAATGTGTGCTGCTCGATTACGAAATAGAGAGTTAGAAATGCATACTAACTTACTAAGTTACTGACTATAAGACAACATATAAACAAAAATGCTTACTAACTTAGATAGAAATGTGTGCTGCTCGATTACGAAATAGAGAGTTAGAAATGCATACTAACTTACTAAGTTACTGACTATAAGTTACTGACTGTAAGAGACAGAAATGTGTGCTGCTCGATTATGAGATAGAGAGTTAGAAACAGAAATACGTACGTTGCTTGATTCCTCGGTCGCTATCGTCGTGTCGACCGGCGGCGAGGTCTGCGTGCTGTCTGGTGCCTGCTACGAGGTCGGTCGGCGACCTTGGACCACTGCAGTTAGACAGCGTAGAGCCCGACCGCTAGACCTAGATGGACATGGACACTCGGTGGCGGCGGACTTGGACTGCTCGGTGTCGGCTGTAGCTTGTAGGGTTTGCCCCGTATCTGTATTGCTGCCCGCCTGCCTGTACGTGGGAGTTGGGAGCCTGGGCGGTGGCCGGTGGGTGGGCTGGTTACTTGGGCTGTGAAGTGTGAACACATGTAGGCTGGCACTTGGGCTAATGGGCTGTACGCTACGCATGTATGTTGTTGGTTGTAGGCCCCTATAGCTGGCTAAAGATTTTCGGGTTCGGGTTATTCGGGTACCGGCAGGTGGTACCCGAACTGCCTATAATAATTTCGGGTTTCATAAGTTGGTACCCGAAATTCCCGAATAAAATTCGGGTACCCGATATTATGGGTTCGGGTTTGGAAATTTCGGGTTCGGGTATCGGGTTACGGGTTTTTTGCCCAGGCCTACATACCATGAATCAAGGGAAGGGTTTAAAATCCATTTGCCTGGGGGACAAATATTTACTAAAGAAGTGGCTTTCCAAGTGCCCGTAATATTGGCTGGACGGGACATTCCTACTAATATGATTGTTGTGAAAGGCCAAGACATAGATGTAATTCTGGGCATGAATTGATTGGCCCAACATAAAGCTATTCTCAATACGGAATTGAGAACTATCAAATTGAGTTATGGCCAAGAAGAAGTTCTTTTGACCATTCCCATAGCCATTTCAGCTAAACCATTTGGCAGAGTATATGAAGCCATCATACCGGAAATCAAAGATATTCCGGTGGTATGTGAGTTCCCAGATGTCTTTCTAGAAGATTTGCCTGGATTGCCACCCGAAAGAGATGTAGAGTTTGTAATTGAGTTGAAGCCCGGTACGGCTCCCATTTCTAGAAGATCGTACCGAATGCCTCCAGATGAGCTGGCAGAACTCAAGACCCAATTGCAAGATCTACTTGAGAAGGGATTCATCCGGCCAAGCTCGTCACCATGGGGCTGTCCAGCCATCTTCGTCAAGAAGAAGGACCAAACACTTCGAATATGTGTGGATTATAGACCCCTTAATGAGGTTACTACTAAAAATAAGTACCCTCTTCCATGGATTGACATTCTATTTGATCAACTGACTGGTGCAAGGGTATTATCCAAGATCAACCTCAGATCGGGCTATCATCAGATCCGTATCCGGCCCGAAGATATACCAAAACCGCATTCACTACGTGGTATGGGTTATTTGAATATTTGGTAATGTCTTTCAGACTGACGAATGCTCCTGCCCACTTCACTTATTTGATGAACTCAATGTTTATGCCTGAGTTGGACAAGTTTGTGGTGGTATTCATCGACGATATCTTAATATACTCCAAGAATGAAGAGGAGCATGCTCAGCACTTGCGGATTGTATTAACGCGCTTGAGAGAACATCAGTTATATGCCAAGTTCAGTAAATGCGCGTTTTGGCTGGAAGAAATCCAATTTCTGGGACATGTATTATCGGCCAAGGGGATTGCGGTGGATCCCAGCAAGGTCAAGGATATTTTGGAGTGGAAACCCCCAACCACTGTACATCAAGTCCGAAGTTTCCTTGGACTGGCTGGCTATTACCGCCGATTCATACCAGATTTTTCCAAGCTTGTGAAACCAATCACAAGTTTATTGAAGAATGATACTGAATTTAATTGGTCTCCAAAGTGTAATGAAGCCTTTGAATAATTGAAGATATTATTAACCACTGCTCCAGTATTGACTCAACCGGATACTGAAAAGCCCTTTAATGTGTATTGTGACACATCAGGCAGTGGTCTCGGCTGTGTATTAATGCAAGAAGGCCGAGTAATAGCTTATGCTTCAAGGCAGTTTCGCCGGCATGAGGAACATTATCCAACTCATGATCTGGAGCTAGCTGCAGTGGTTCATGCCCTAAAAATCTGGCGTCATTATCTACTGGGTAATATCTGTCACATTTATACAGATCATAAAAGCTTGAAGTATATCGTCACCCAGTCAGAGTTGAATATGAGACAAAGGCGATGGCTTGAGCTCATTAAGGATTATGAACTGGAAATTCATTATCACCCAGGCAAAGCTAATGTAGTGGCAGATGGGTTGAGCCACAAGACTTTTTGTCATTGTCTTACAATGGGGACTTCTGACATTATGTTATGTCAAGAAATGGAGAATTTAAACCTGGGAATGATTCAGCATGGAACTTTAAATCAACTAAAGCTTGAGTCAATCCTTTTACAAAGGATAATTGATGCTCAAAAAGATAATGAGGGTATGAGGCACATCCATGAGAAAATAGAGGCCGGGAAAGCCAAATGTTTTAGGAAAGACGATCAAGGCATTGTATGGTTCAACAACCGCATAGTTGTGCCAAAGAATAAAGAAATCCGCCAACAAATATTAGATGAAGCACATCTTAGTCGCTATTCTATTCATCCCGGAAGCACTAAGATGTATCATGATCTAAAACAACATTATTGGTGGACAAAGATGAAGATTGAAATCGCACGCTATGTGGCAAGATGTGACACCTGCAGACGTGTCAAAGCCATACATATGAAGACTGCCGGTCCATTACAATCTCTACCAATACCAACATGGAAATGGGAAGATATTAGTATGGACTTCATTGTGGGATTGCCTAGAACAGCAAAAAGGTATGACTCTATTTGGGTTATAGTTGATTGGCTTACGAAAATTGCTCATTTCCTGCCAGTCAAAACAGATCACCCCGCTGCTTTTTATGCCCAATTATACATTGCTCGCATTCTCAGTTTGCATGGTATTCCGAAGATCATAGTGTCGGATCATGGACCTCAATTTGTATCCAAATTCTGGGAAGAACTTCAAAAATCCTTGGGTACTAAGTTGCTCAACAGTTCGGCCTATCACCCTCAAATAAGTGGTCAAACTGAGAGGGTAAATTAGATACTTGAAGACATGTTGCGAGCTTGTGTTCTAGAATTCCCACATAAATGGGATGATTGTTTACCATTAGCGGAATTCTCATATAATAATAACTATCAAGAAAGCCTTGAGATGGCACCCTTTGAAGCTTTATATGGTCGACGATGTCGCACTCCGCTAAATTGGTCTGAACCTGGTGAAAGGAGTTTCTTCAGGCCAGATATAGTAAAAGAAACCAAAGAGAAAGTTCAATGAATAATTCATAATTTAAAGAAAGCTCAAGCTCGATAGAAGAATTACGCAGACAAACGACGGATGCCCTTGTATTTTCTAGAGGGAGACTATGTCTATTTGAAGGTTTCACCAATGAAGGGTATATCATGTTTCGGGGTTAAAGGGAAACTTGCACCTCGATACATTGGTCCTTTTCTTATCCTTGAAAGGTATGGACTAGTGGCATACCAACTTCGGCTACCCGAAACCTTGTCTGCAGTACATAATGTGTTCCACGTGTCTCAATTAAAGAAGTGTCTTCGGGTGCCCGATCGAACCATTGAAGTGACAGATGTTGCCTTAGAGCTAGACTTGACATATTCAGAATATCCTGTTCGAGTCTTGGATCAAAAGGACAAAATTACCTAAAGAAAAACTCTTAAATTTTACAAGATACAGTGGAACCAACATTCAGAAGATGAGGCTACATGGGAAACTCAAGACTTTTTAGAAAAGAATTTCCCAGGCTTTTTGGCCTCATGTAATTTGTAAAGTGTATACAATTGTTGTAATAAAGTAGTGAGCCCCAAACCACCCCTGCCTTGTACCAAGAATAAGGAAATAAAAGAGTGAAGCATTTCCTTTTCCATTACTTACCCTAGGACCTTTTAATCTCGGGACGAGATTCTTTTATGGGGGGAAGGATGTAACACCCCTGGTGTTACTGTCACTAAAACTTGAGCATAACATCATAAGCATTAGCATTTCATATGTTTGACACACCTAGAGTGCATTCACTAGGCAAAAATTTCAAACAAGTTGTATTGATATGACCTTTTGCAAATAAAACCGTGGAGTAGGGAACTGAACCCTAGAGTGGGTGAAATAGAAAAACAAGATTTAAACAAAAGAAAACTTCAAAACTTATTAGAGATGACCATAAAATATCACCTTGAATATACTTATGGGATATCCAAACCCTAGAGGTATCAAAAACTACAAAAAGAACCCTAGAAAGCCCTAAACCTAAACCCTAGGGGTTTAAGTGCAAAATTAGTGCACTTTTGGACTAAAGTGCAAAACCATGAAGTTTAGGTGTCTTAAGTCCTATGGTTCACAAATATGTGAATTTGCAAGTAAAACCTTGAGATTTGGACTTATTTGCAAAAGAGCCATACTTAAACTCTTTTGACTAAGTCTGAATTTCAGTGTAATGGCTCAACTTTGGGGCTCTGTAACTTTCAAATTATGAAGTTTTTGCCCTGTGTCACCACATCAATTTTGTAGACCTATCAAAGGAGAACAACTTTGTTTAAGGGATGCAACACTGTTTTCATGAAAAATATAAAGAAAAATGCACCCAAAGTCGGGCTGTCAGGCAACCCTATGACTGAACTTACAGTTGCAGTGAATTTAGGGTAAACTTTGAGCCGATTTTGAGTTAGATCCTGTGACTATTTTATGGTGATCATTGTGACAAGTTTAAAGCTGGTTGGTTAGACTATAACTTTGATGTGGGGATGTGATCAAGTTACTGTGACACCCCAGGTGTCTATTTCGTGTTATGTCAGGAGATTTATCCTAATCTTGGTCTCTTAGTGGAAAATTCTATTTTCTCGATCGCGTTTATCTCCATTTATCAAGTTACTTGTGAACGTTTCACAAAATTTTGGATTTATTCAATCTCATAGAAGGCCAATTTTGGAGCCTGTTAAAACTTTTAATTCTCGACACGAATACGAACTCGATAATCCATCTCGAATTATAAATCTCATCCGAAGCTCATTTAATCAAACTCTCAACGACTGTTAATTGATCTGAGCCCGAGTTTAATTCCTCGAACATTGATCTATGTCTGACTATTTTAAATCTGAGTCCATACTCTCGCACGAAATACTCAATTTGTCGTCCTCTAATCAATTTTATCCGACTCGACCAAATATATTATGTTCGAACCAAACTCAAAACCCCGTATCGACAGCAATTTTAAAATATCACGATTCGCCTTCTCCGACTAAAAATCCGAAGCCGATCAGAAGTCTGAGAGAAACATTTATTTCTAAAATAGTGCGCGAGAAATTATTTCCAAGCAAAGTTCAATTCAGACTCTCGGCCGAATTAATCGCTCAATCGTCCGTTCGTCCGAACTCTAGTTCGCTCTGTTTTGCGTACAGACGAAATCCGTAGGAACATTTTTATTCCGGAAAATAAATTAGCGTAGCCCGTTTGAGTGCTTTGGGCCAAGCCCATTCTAGCCCATTTGGCCCAATTAAAACCCTAACCCTAGGGTTTCTCTATAAATACGGATCCCTCTCCCCTTGCACTTGGCAATTTTTCACTCCCACCCCTCTATTCTTCCTAGCCGCCACCAGCACCTTCTTCTTCTCCTCGCTATTTCCTGTGCGTACGCAGAGCTTCTTCCATGGCCGGCCTCGCTTCCTCCCCACGACAGCAGCTCCCCCAGCCTCCCATGGCCGCCAAGCTCCCTCAACGTCGGCACTCCCTGCTCTCCTCCCCATGGGCGCGTCCCCTGCAGGCGAGCAGCGGATCCCATCTCCCAGCGGCCTCCATGGCGTGAGTTCCATTTTTCCAGAGCCACCGAAGCTCCTCCCATGGTCGCCCAGCTCTCTGCTCTCATTCCCCCATGGCGCCCTCCCCTTGTTCTTCCCTGCTTGGCCAGCAACCAGGGCGTCTAAAGCTCCTGTGCTCGGCGACTTTCTTTCACCTCTGGATGGCCTCTTCTGCGCAGCGCCCCTTTTTCCCTGCTCTCTGTTCAGTGCGCAAGAAGCCCATGCTCCATTTCCTCCATGGTCAGCGCCCCGCGCAGCGCCTCTTCGTGACTCCCCCTCCCCAAACAGCGAGCCCCCTTCCTCGCTGTTCGTCGTGATGCCCGCCGGCTGTTCGTCAAAATGCGCAGCAAGCCACGCACTGCAGCAGCCCTCCCGTTCGTTCTCCACTCCCCTCGTCACGTGCCATCACTCTCGTGCTTGTTGCGCAGCCCCATCCGCGACGCCGTCGAAACCCGTGGTGAGAAATCCCCCCGCTGTCCTCGATGTTTATTTTCCGATGTGTGTGATGTTCGATGAACTGCCGCCAACAAATTTGTGTGTTTTCATAGCTAGTGGTCGATGTTGCGCTTTGCCCGTTCGACGAAATGCCAAGCCATGTGGACAACCCATGCGTCTAGTCTCGACTCGTTCAGGTTGATTGATTTACAGTTTACAATACATATGCTTTGGTTTATGTCGGGCAGTGCATGTATATATGTGGATGTGTGTAAAATGTTTCGGCTATACACGTTGGTAGGATCGCATTTGCGGTTAGAGAACAAAAGGTTGTTGATGTGTGTGATTTGTAGTTTGTCTAATGATGTTTTTGTCGATGTGGTGTACATGGGTGTTTAATTATGTGTGGGTATAAAATGTTTTGGTTATACACCGTGGCCCGGTCGCTTTCACGTTTTGGTAAACAAATGTGTCGTGCTTGTTTTATGTGATGAGTAAGTCTGGTAATACAAGTGATGTGAGGATTGAATTAGTGCACAGATACGTGTGTGTGCCACGATGTATTGTAGTGGCGGTGGCGTAAGATATTTGATTGAGGTGTGCGGGTATATGCCGTAATATGGTTATACTCGCAACAAAGAAATATGTATGTCTTGTTAACACAACGTTTAGGTTGTTGTCGTATGACCGTGTGAAGAATGCTCCCGATGGTCATGTGACTAAAGGGTGATGTAGTGGCAAGCGAGAAGTAAGTTCAATATTTTTTTAAACGATTAGTTGATAGCACCTATCGACATCGTCATGATTTTGTTGTATGGCGGATCGATGCCTTGTCGTTGTAGTCTTAGGAAATTTTCTGAAATGCGCTAGTGCTCTACTGATGGGTTGAATGAACTTGAGATGTATTACAATAGCTGTGTGTCGTGCCGGTTATCCAAAAATGGCGAAAGGTGGTGTGTGATGGTAATTGGGAAATAGTCACGTCATTAGCCAACTCATGTTAGGCAGGAGTTGATTGTGTTAAGTGATTGTTATATATGTTGTGTCTCGAATTGTGATAATAATAGGCAAGTCGACGTGTATGCTGTCTAGCGGGTTGTGTTGCTGCTCTGGTTAATCAACTTGTTAGATGGCCTTAGTTAAGCTCGTAATCCCGGTGATTTGCTTGTTTTGGTCTAGATACTCATGATTATGGTCGTGGATGAAAAGTAGTAGTGCTCATGTGATGTCTATTTTAAAACGCGAATTGTTGGGTGATTATCGTGAAGAATGCGTTGTTAATTGGTTGTAGTAATTTTAGTGCACTAAATGACTTGAATAAAATTTGCAAGTCGACTTGTTGGTTCTAATTTGATTGTCTTAGCTCAAATAAATAGTAAAGCGTTAGAGTAATTCAAGTAGCTCGAACACGGCGATTCTTGAATTTTATAGGAGCTGAAATTTATTGATTGCTGTTTTGGACTGCACGCGCTGTTTTAGTTGTGCTATATGTTTGATGAGCTAAATTGTATTTTCTGTGGATATGTGCTATAGAAAAGTGGTAGATAACTTTATTATCTTGCTGGTGTTAAAATTTGACAGGCATAGGTCTAACAGTTTAGGAGTTATGCTTTTTACAAATTCAGTAACTGAATCTGTCCAAATTCTGTACAGATTTCAGAAGCTGCATTGTTTGCTCAATTTAATGTTGCAATCTGTTCATGGTCGTTATAAGAAAGTTGTAGATGCTTTTCGGATCTAGCTTGTGTTAAAATTTCATAACCATAGGCCTGATAGTTTAAGAGTTATGAATTTTACAAACTGGTTGCTGTGTTCTGTCCACTGTCAGAACAGATTTCAAAAACTGTAATGTTTGATTTAGTTAAACCTGGAATCACTTCTTGGTGACTATAAAAGTTGTGTAGTACTTTTGCTGAGCTTTCCAAAAAGTCTTGGATCACTCTTTTTGGTGGTCTGAAGATTAGGTTATGGATATTTCAAGTGTGAAGACTGAATCTGTCCAAATCTGGACAGCGCTGTGGTGTTAACAACTTTTGACCCTGCTAAGTGTTTAATCAGGCTGTGATGACAATACCAAAGTTATAAAGCACTTTTCAAGCTTTCTAGAAAGTCCTAGTTTACTATGTTTGGTTAAATATCTTATGAGTTATAACTGAAACAAGTGACTGCTGTATTGCTGTCCAAAAATTCTGCTAGTGCGCTTTTGATTGTTTAGTTCACCCTTCTCGCTAAAAATATTTGGTTTGCTCTTAAGTAATGTAGACTTGCCATGGTTAAGCTAGAGATGACATGTGTGTCTTGTTTTATATGTTCTTTCTCTATTGATTGTGATATAGGAGTTCCATAGATATTGACGCTTAGGTCCTCTATTGAATTTGTGTTGTCGGTGATGCTTGTGTGCGATCAATAGAAAAACTAATGAAAAGCCGTATCCAAACAAACAAAATGCGCGTGCTTGTGATGTTGTAATTGTGTTGCGTAAATAAAGAACATGTTGTCGTCTTTTTAATGGTGTTAATGTTGAACGTCGATAATGTGTAGATAACTAAAGCTAACATGTGGTTGTTTGCGGTGTCTTACAATTAAATGTTTAGTTCGCTACCGTGTATTTGTATATCTTGTGATATTGTTCATTATATTCATACATATGCATCCTGCATCTCATTTAGGACCTAGAG
The DNA here is from genome assembly GCA_029449295.1 of Zea luxurians. Lineage (NCBI taxonomy): Eukaryota > Viridiplantae > Streptophyta > Magnoliopsida > Poales > Poaceae > Zea > Zea luxurians. The sequence goes on along the minus strand of JAOPSE010000014.1, from coordinate 101,646,004 downwards.
ATGGTGATCGTGCAAGTGATGTGGTGTCAACCACAAGATGCAGTTGGTGGACGACCTAAGGAAGGATGGACATAACCAGTGGATGCTCGCCAAGCGAGTACCTCCCCCAGCAAACACTAAGTGTTAAATTAAGGCAAGCCCCGGTTTTATGCATAACCGTTATATATGCTATTTTACTGCACTTAATGTTTGTAGGCTTGTACTGTGCACTTAAGTGTAGGAGTTGATTGAAACCCTAGTTGCATGAACTCAGGATTCCTTTTGAGATGGATACTAGTATGTTAGATCGAGTAGCTGCTTTACTAATTAGGGATCTCGGTAGAAGTCGAGTGATTTTTCTAGCACTCGCGCGAGGTCAGGACATTGATTGTACCCACTTTCATATCATACTGATGTCGGTCTGTGGACACGAATCCATGGGGATGCGTGGTCTACGAGATGAAATTGGAATAAGGATTAACGTGCGGATACCTGTGTCAAGCGTTTGAACGTACTAAACACATGTCGAGAAATATGGTAAATCGATAAGCCTAGTACCTGAGTGAACCTGCCCGCAGATTGCCCTCCTCACGCGACCTGAGACGTGGTCTCCCATTCCGGTTATGGTGGGTACAAGTGCGGTCACTACACGACGGCAGTCGGGGTCAGTGAGGCATTGTACGCCAAGGCAGTGAGCCCCTTTCTGTTGCCAGGGAATCGATGAGGACGGTTGATGTGTGTGGGGACAGAGTGCCTCGCCACGTCGTGTGTTTAGGTTTACCTTGCAAGGATAAAAACTCGATTCGAATCGTCTGCTTCTCGCAGCTAATGAGACTGCTTGATCCATTGTACTGCATTGAGTAATAAGTGGAAACGAGATTACTGGCAAAAGATGTTGATTGATAAATGTTTGATACCATGTATGAATAGCTAGGTACACATCTAGTTTAAAAGGATCATACTAAAACTTGAAAAGCTAAAACTTGATTTTAGACTCAGCTAGTGCTTTTGGCAAACCAAACCCCTCAGCCAAATAGTTGCATGTCTAGAGGTAGAGGAGTAGACTCCTCACACCGGGTAAGTCTAGCTGAGTATTAGTATACTCAGCCTTGCTTGTGGCATAATTTTTGCAGGTACTCTTTAGGATGATTGGTTGCTGGTGTGTCTTGGCCTCCATCCCTGCCACCGGGATAGACGGTCGAGTGGGTTACTGCTTCCGCAGGAGAGGACCAGGAGGAGTAGCGTGGCCAGGCTTTACCATGTTACTCGGTTTTCTCCATTAGTTATTTCCGCTGCATTAAAATTTATGTTTATTATTTCTGAAACTCCGATAATGTAATCACTAATGATACTTATTAAATTTATGGTATTATGTTTTATTGTATTTCTCTATGCCTCACCTTCGTGTGAGCTAGTGGTATTCGATCCTGGATAAGTGGCCTCGTCGGACTAGATCCGAGGGAATGACGATTTATTCCTATTTAAGTGTGGTCTAGCCTTTAAGGCGGGACTTAGGCACTTAAGTTGGAATAATTCAGGCGGTTCCGCCACAGTTACTGCATAAAATTTGGAGTAATTCTCTCTACCATCCGCTCTGTCAAACCAACTGAAGCAAGTTTGTGATGGTACAGTACTCTGAATAAGATCAGATCGACAGCTCAACCCTCGCCGCCGCCGAGCCGCGCGCGATTCGTGCCGTCGTCGCCACGATTCGTGCTCGGATCATGTGGATAGCACTTGGGATCGAGTAAGGGTCCTCGCCGTGGATAACTCCGGCCAGTAAACAAATCCGGCCACCATAGCACACTCACCGCGGTCACTTCGGATAACCTCACCGGTGACTGCCGCCTTCCGGCCTTGTGCCACGTGCCTGGGCACCTCCACCGCATCGCCGTGACCCATTGTGACTCTCCATTGATCGCCGGAATGACTGCCACGGTAATAGGACACCAATCCGCGTGCCAGTAACCTTCCACTCCTCCGACCGCCGCGCGTCGTCGCTCGAATTCTGGGCCACCGCTCTCGCTTATTATAAATTGAGGCCAACGTGAGCTCCATAGGATCATCACGCACCCAGCCACCCAGTATTGCCCTCAGTCGATCACCAGCAAGCTCCAATTTCAGATTTCCCCCAAAACCTTCAAGAGCACCGAGTGAATTGATCTCGCCATGGTCAGCCACTTCCAGATCTGGTCATACCTTCTGCTCCCTCGTTTGAGTGTTCTTATGTACCCGTGATGCTCATCGACCCGCCCAATTGAACTGAGCTGCCTTAGATCATCGGGAACGCGCTTAGTGCTCCGTTGTTGCTGCTGTCACCGTGGACAGAGCACTGTAGGTCCCCAATCCAGAAATTGATTGAGGGGAAATACACGGGAGTAGTTCAATTCGGTGTATGCCGCTCGGGAGCACCAGTCTTTGCGCCATCCAGCCAGTCTAACCTCGCCGGTATTCAATGCTCCGTCGTGCGACGTCGTGGTCCTGGCGCGGTGAAGAATTATAAGTGCAAGGTTTTTTCTGTGAATGTCAGTGAGATAGTGAATAGTGGCTGTGGGTTCTTAACAGATATTCAAAGCAGCGAGGGCGTCTGTGTAAATCTACCAACGCGGGCACGGGCGCGCACGTTTTCCACCCGGGATTGGGCCGCTTGGGCTGGATTTGGCCAAGACTATTCATTCCCTTTTCTTTTTCTTTTTCTACCAGAGCTAAAACAATTCTAGAAAATTGTAGAAAAATGGTAAAAATGCCAAACCAATTTTGCTAGATTCCTAATTTTCCATAGAATTTAATAAAAATAGTTTCATGATTTTTAATCCAAATAGAAAATTATAGAGTATTTATAATAGGCTAAAATCTTGTTTCTGGATTATTTAGAAAATCAACAATAATTCCAAAAATCTCCAAACTTTTTAGATGACCCTTATACCTTACTTAGAAGCTTTGGGTAGAGTTTGGTATGATTGGGACCTTGTTGAATACTTAGAACCCAAAACCCTACACCTCCTGCTCTTTGAACTTCACTGTTGACTCCGGAAACCCTAAGTTCTCGGAGTTCCGTGAAGGAAAATTGTATTCAAGGCTTTAGATAATAAACTCTTATTATCTTTGCACTCTCATGAGCATTACATGGGCATTCATTATTATGTATGGTTATATTTAGAAAACGAGGAAGAAGTTGAAGTAGGAGAGAAGACTCCACCACCACCACCTGAGGAACATTAGGCAGGCAACTACTTTTATTTTGACATCTGTGGAACCGAGCCTGATTCACCTGTAAACCAAGGCAAGCCCCGGTGCATTTGCCACCTCCTTGATTCTTTTAAACTCTTTCTCACTTGCTTGATGCATTAGAATAGGAGTTGATTGCTAAAAACAATTCCTGCATTTCCTTCCTTGAATTTGATTGCCTTCGTTGGAATCCCTGTTTTACAAAGGTTTTCCTATGCTTAGTCTTGCTTTAGCAAAACAAAATATTTTGTTTTTACAAAAGATGATGTTGCAAAGTGGGAGGGATGTTTTTGAAAAGAAAACTTGATGGTGGATCCATCATGGCCATGATGGGTTCAACATCGGGAAAGATGTACCTCTGCCAGGTACCAAACTTTAGGTATTGAAATGATTAAGCTGAGACCAGGCGGGTGACTTGCATGAGAAGAAAGTCTCGGTGTAGTGTCTTCGTCTGAGTCGATTAAGGACCGTCTCGATGTAGGCCTGCTGACCGAGGACCCTTTAACTGGTCACATGCCTCGTCATGGGTAAGCTTTGCCTCGAGCAGACTAATACCAGAATAAGATACCATGCAATGGGAGTGGAGAGATGGCGAGAGTAGCGTGTACCCTCCGTGGCAAGAGGCTGGACGGTGGAGTATCTGTGCTCTCGGTTAGCGCGAACCTGATTTGGTCTTAAGAACCCCGGTGGTGAGTTGACATATGCAAGGGTTAAGTGCTACATATATCGTGTGATTGGAGATCCTCAGCTGAGTATAATCGATTCGGATCACCATACCTTCGCGGTCATGAAGACTTGGTCACTGACTTACACGTAGAAATCCAGTAAAGACAAAGGTTTGTTAAGAAATTGGCTAGTGCAGGTTAAGTGATTGAACGAGGGTAGAAAGAACTCTAGATATAGGTAATCTTACTTAACCTAACAAGTAAAATTGGATTTTTAAGGATCCACTTTTTAGTAAGCATTTCTGCAAATAGAGTCTTTGATTATGGTTAAGCCTTACCTTGACTCCCTTAAAAGCTAGCATACCCTTGAGAGTCTTTTCTTTAGTTGGGTAAGACTTGCTGAGTAATTCCATACTCAGGGCTTTGTCCCATGTTGTTTTTAGGTGAGGAAGCAACCAACTTTTGTTGCTTCTGTTCAAAGGTGGTACCAAAGGAAGAGCACTAGGAGTAAAGCTGCGGGAGGAAAGGATCCTCCATAAAACTTTTGTTTAAAACTTATCGGGAGGGGTTTTTGCCTCCCATGGTTTGTAATAATAATACTCTGCACTCGTATATTATATTCTGGTCTGTAAATATTTAACTCTGCCTTACTTTTAAATAAGGGTAAGTTTATGTAACTGCTTCCGCATTTTCGTATCTCCGATGCTTGTAATGTCTGCGTGACGGGTGAAACGCTCTTGGGAAAGGTAAGAAAAGAAGATACCAAACTTGTCAAGTGATTCTAGGGCACCTGCAGGGTTGTCTGAGGTCCATTGGACAAGGACAATTATAGGTGGGCCTAATGACTTGGAAGGTTCCGTCACATTCTCTATGGGAAAGTACCCCGTCGTCGGCCTTCGTGCAGAACGACAACGCCTCACAGAGGTTCATGAGCGCAACCAAGAATCATAGTGTTGTTCGACGCTCCAACGGAGGTTGAGGAGGCTAGGAAAGCGACGCGTGGTGCGGGTGACCATAGAGGCGAGAAGGTTGTGGAGAGCGTCGCCTTGTTATCCCCTGAACACACACATGTGCCTTAAGAATCAGAGTGTTGTTCACCGCCCCAACTAAACAGGAGGAGGTTGTGAAAGCGACATGCGGTGCGAGTGGCCGAGACGCACTATTCGGTGCCCCAAACGTATGGGGGGAGGGGGGGTTGGGGAAGCAGAGTGCGGTATGAGTGGTCGAGGGTGGCAAGGAGTTTGCAGAGTGTGTGCTGTGCAGAATGAAGTTGCTGCACGTTTTTTGTTAGCGGTTGCACGTTTAACGGTGGAAACAACATGACCATGGCAGCAAGGGGTGTTAGACTACAAGTTAGATTAGAAAGAAGTATAAGAACTTTTTACAACTGTGAAGACATTGAAAACCAGAAAAACTGTGAGTAGAGACTTTCCCCGTTTTATATTATAACAAGTTTTGGCTGGTTTTGAGTTTTTATATACATTGTTGTTGCTATATATCTAGACATAGTTTATATCTAAAATTCTAAATTCATACGAAAAATTACTTATCTAAAAAAAGGCTAAAATATGTTATAACTAAAATACGGAAAATATTGATTAGATACAGTTGGAAATATATCATAGGCTTGTCATAAATCTTGTTGACGACCGGTGATAGCTGGTGTTTGCAACCAGTTTTGGAAACAAGAAACACAAAGTTTTTATATTCATTCGCCGGGAACCTAGAAGACAAATACCTTTCATGCAAGACAAGACCAAGGTCCAATGTTCTAACACTCTTGAACGCAGCAAACCCTACGCTGATCAGCCCCACGAGTAGGTTCTCTGCTTCGACTTCCGCGCCAGGACATTGTCTTCAAAGAACGCTTGATGAATGACTTTTACGAGTGCCTTTACATCGCTCTCATGAACTATCAGCGACATGTTAACCTCTGCTCAGGATGAAGGGCGTGTGGTAAACGTCGGAGCTGGAAACATGCATACGACAAACAAAGTTTGCTCAATTTGATTTGCTTGATGATAGATGTTGTGATTGAGAATCAGTGTTTAGAATAGCGGGCAAGCCATCTATATATTCTCGTCCTTTTTTCAGCAGCTACAAAAGAATTTATCCGGATAGCTAAAGGTTTAGCAGTTTTCTGATAGTTGAAACAGATCCGCACCTCGATCTGGAAGAAAGCATCAATTTTGTTTTGTCTTGCGCTGAGCCTGAGAGTGTGCAGTGGAGCACGCAGAGAAGAGCAGCTGGTCGAGCTTGTTCCGCGGTTGCGAGATCAGTGGCATTGGCCACGTGCGGCACGACGAGGACAGGCGCGGGGCGCGTGGGGCTGTGGACACCCTCTTTACAATGTTATAAAATATTTGGTTTAATGAATCACTCTATCTTATATCATTGGTCGGTTACTTAATTCGTGGGATAACTCTATTCCTCATATTAATACTAACTAACTAACTATGAGAAATGAGATGATGATGGATCAACTCATTTTCATTTCATAAACCAAACAAAAAAGTAAGGAGTGATAAGATAAAAGACTAACTTATTTATCAAACCAAACACACTAGTAGACTAGAAGAGAACTCCCGCTGTCCCGCATGTGTCGAACCAGTAGTTGGGTAACTGTTCGTGGGCCCTGTCACACATGGGGCTCACGCGTTAGTGACCCCTCCCCAACGACAGAGGATATGGTTCCACTGTCGGCGTTGGGACCCAACCGTGCACCCGGGGTTACCCCTCGATGTGCTTTTGGGTAGGACGGTGTTACCGATTGTAGCTCGATGGTTCGTGCTAGGCGCATGAGAGACGTTAGACAATTTTATACAGGTTCGGGCCACTTAGAGAGGCGTAATACCCTACTTCCTAGTGTGGATCTTGATGTGGTGGGTACAGGGGATTCTCTAGTATGATGGATGCTAGAGAATGGGGTAGATGGCTAATGAGTGACTTGTCTTTCGATGGGGTGCCCCCTAGGCCTTATATACTCAACCGTGGGGTATTACATGCGGGCATGATAACATCATGCACCTAAGTAATAGTGAACGACTGAGCTTATCTTCCTATAATCCTGCTGACTTATCCTCATTTAGTTTCGACGCCTGAGGGTGTCACGCAGGAGAATCGGATCAACGTTGCAGATAGTGTTTAAATCCAACGAGCCAACTAGGCCCGAGTCTATCCATTCTTGTGTCGATTCATTCTGCTAGCGGTTCCTCCCCTGGCCCACGAAGGGATGGTGTTGCGAAATAATGAGCCCGGAGCCTTTCGCGAGGCCTCTTGCCTTCTAGTGGATCCGGGGGATATCTGTCCCACACAAGCCCACAATCTTTGAGTTGATTCTGAAAATAATCGGCCCAAAGATTCTAGGTCCAGCTTGCAGTTTTGATTTTTGGTAATGAATGCTTTGAAAATACACCTGTTGAGTCGTTGCTTCTAAACTCTGAGTAACTTGGTAAAAACGATCTTCTGTTACCCTCCTTTGGCATATTCAATGGTCTTCGTCTTATTCTTCAGAAATCGGTGCCCTATCACTGGCTTATGCTTTGGAGATCAGCATTCTGTCCTTTTAGGGTTAAGGATCGTTGGGTGCACCGAAGGTGCACCCAATGGGTGTAGCCCCGAGCTTTGAGTGGATTATGAAAACAATCCACTCAAAGATCCTTATCCCGCGCTTTTAGAAATCACCATCTTTTCTTTGTCCCATGCTTTAGAAATCGGCATTTTTATCATCGTCCTCGTGCTTTAGAGATCAACATTCTTGTCCTTTTGGGGTTAAGGATCCATTGGGTGCACCGGAGGTGCATCCATGGGTGTAGCCCTCGAGCTTTGAGCGGATTACTGAAATTAATCCACTCAAAGATCCTCATCTCGTGCTTTTGGAATCATTTATATTCGTCTCATGCCTTAGAAATCAACATTTTATCGTCGTCTCGTGCTTTAGAAATCAGCGTTATACCATCGCTTATGCTTTAGAGACCAGCATACTGTCTTCATTTCATGCTTTAGAAACCAGCAGCGTGATCTTCCCATGTCCTGTTAGGTTTGAGATTTATTTGATCGGCGACAGATTGGACATCTGGTAGATGGCTCTTGGCTGGCCTTCATTTCGCCTTGTGCCTCAATGCTTCTGCTGACTAGACTTGCAGTTCAGTGGCTATATTTGGCTTTCTTGCGAATCTTCATCGATATCTCTCTTCTGTCTTGATACATTCATTGCATATACTACATGGATGTGACTGCTTGGGAAAATCTATTCAAATTCTTGGTTGTCCCCCCCAATGGGTGTGTCCAAGGGACGTCTTGGTACGCTCAGCGTTTAACAAACTGTCCTTGAGTAATAACTTGACGTGACCATGGGGTGTAATCATATCGTCCATGC